>CM053571.1:96210615-96399069 GCA_028646485.1 Cryptoprocta ferox
TATATATATATATATATATATATATATATATTAGATTGTGAAGAGACTTGTGTACCATGGAAGGGGGTAGATTGTCCCTCTTACATGTTTTAAGCAGGGGAGGAGTTGGGATCAGATCTGACTATTGGAGAGATTACTCTGGCCCCAATATGTAGGATGGATTTAGGCTGTGAAGACTAGAGCCTCCTTTGCTGGCTCTCCCTTCTTTTCCTGGCCTCTGCCTACTGAAGGGTGTCAAGGCTCAGTCCTGGGCTTTCTCCTTTTTCCCCTTCTCTTTTCTTCTCTAGCCATACCCTGTTCCACTGCTGTGTCAGGTGATCACACTTAGTTCGGCTGCTTTAAACAGGACCTACTGAATTGACTGTCAATTTTGTGTCACAGCGCAGATGTCTCTCTGACCTACAGCAGCTAATACCTAAAAGCCTCCTCCACCTCCACATGGTTGTCTGCAGCCTAATCTTTCCATCATCTTTCCCACCATGGTTATATCACCACCATCCATCCGGTTAGCTACCAAGGACACCCATCAGACACACTTTTTTTCTGTAATGCCCCATGCCGATCCAATTAAGTCTGTACTGTTGCCAAAGCACATCTGGATCCATCCACTTCTCTCCATTTTCCCCACCATCACTCTGACCCAAGCCACCATGACCCCTGCACTGTTACACCAGCTTCCTTCCTGCTCTCTCTCCCTTTCACCCCCTCTCCCACTCTAGTCCATTCACCAGACACAAAAGACACAAGTCAGATTATGTTAGCCCCCTGCTTAAAATCTATCCATCAGTACCCAATACACTTAGAAAAAAATTCCCCTGCTCCAATCTGAAGACAAAAGTCTTTCTGTTATTTGGTCTGATCAGCCTTACTCCGAATCGTGAGCTTGTGCTCACTCTACTCCAGCCTCTCTGTTCCTTAGTCCCTCCAACGCTTTGCACTTACTCTTCCTGGAATGCTTGGGGCAGGGCTGGCTTCTTCTCCCCAGCTCCCACGTTTCTTCTTCTAGAGCCAGCCCCCCTCTGCCCTCAGTTACTCCTTCTCACACTCACATTGCTCTGCTTATTCTCTTCCTGGAACTCAGCAATATTATATATGGATTTTATTTAGTGCCTTTCTTGTCTGGCTCTCCCACTACAATGGAACCTCCACGAGACTAGGGACTTCTCTCTTACTCATCACCATGTCCTCAGGGCCTAAAAAAGAGCCTGGTACAAAATGCATGTCTTGAATAAACGAATGTGGGTGACTTAGGGGGGCATGGCTCATCTGACAACGCTCAGATGAGCGATTATGAGGGCTTGAACTAAATCAGTTAAGTGACAGGATGGGAACCAGAGGAGGTTACAATCAATGTACATGAAGATTGTATCAGTGAGACTTGGTGACTGAAAGAAGCGGGGGTGGGGACAAGAGGTAAAAGATATTTCTGGGCTGGGTGGATAATAATGCCATTGATGTAACACAAAATTCAGAAGGAGGAGCAAGAATGAACCAGGCATGTGTAGGAGCTGTGAGGCTGGAGAGGATTAAGAAAAACAATGACTTGATCTGTAGAATTGGCTGAGGTTCCAAGACAATTTTACAAGTGGAATTAGATTGTAGGTACATATTTTCATTTGAAATCCAGACTTGTGCAATTTAAGCATGTATTAAGATATTTTTGAATTGGGTGATTTTTTCTACTTCTAAATTCCGTGTTGCCTCTTCTACCTTTAGAAATGAGTCGTGTGTGTGTGTGTGTGTGTGTGTGTGTGTGTGTGTGAGAGAGAGAGAGAGAGAGAGAGAGAGAGAGACAATCAAAGAAAATGCCAGAAAGTGAATATCCCTATTTAACAGCCTGATCAAGATTCTGCTATTTTTTCCCATTTTTAAAATACAAAGTGGTTTGAGTTCAAAACATTTAAAATCTCCTGAACCACTTAACTTTTTCAGATCCTTAACGTACTTTGAGCCTAGGGAGTAAATTTTACTGAAAAAAAAAATGGCCAGTTTTATTTATTTATTTTTAAAGTTTATTTCTCTCTTTATTTTTGAGAGAGAGCACATGGAGGGACAGAGAGAGAGGGAAGAGAGAGAATCCTAAACAGGCCCTGTGCTGTCAGCTCAGAGCCCGGCTCGGGGCTCCATCCCACGAACCGTGAGATCATGACCTGAGCTGAAATCAAGAGTTGGTCACTTAACTGACTGAGCCACCCAGGCGCCCCAGAAATGGACAGTTTTAAAGGTGGATAGGACTTCAGAGGTCATTTAGTTTGGCTAAGAAAAAAAGTGCCCAAGTTAAACATGGCTTGTCAAATGCATGAACCAGGAGAAGAACCCAGGAAAGTGTAGGTAATCAAATCACTGAATGCCCTGAATTTGAACTCAGCTTCCGACTGGCAGCAGCAGAAATCTTCAGAATCCTGGTCGCATGTTTAGTGGTGCTGTCCCTTGTCTCCACATCAGCTCAGTTTGATTTTTCACTTTCGTAGACAGCACCAAACCTCATCACTTTCCATTTCAGGGCCGTTCCAGCTGCTGCTGGGGACTTGTGGAGAAGTCACTGCCTTTAGCAAATGTGTGTTCTGTTGTTTTCAATGACAGCGTTAGCCTCCTACCCTCGTCCCATCTGATACCCTAACAGGTCAGCCATCCGAGTTACTATTCCATCTCTCTGTTCCTTCTGATAGATGAACCCCTTCTTTCCCTTTCCCTTCTGCTTCCGAGGCAGGACGCCTGGCCTCAACCGGTGTCTTGTGCACACTGCACCAGCCACCCAAGTAGTCTCGGGAAGAACCCTTGGAGCGAAAGCTGATCCACATCTTTCGTGTTTGTCAGCCTTCACAAGCTCTTCTGATGTTCAGCCTGGGGCCGCATGTTCCTCCACGGGGTATTACTTAAGACTCCGCGTGTACAGTGGAACAAGCAGTGATCAGACAGATCCTAAAACAGCATGGGCGCATGGTGCTAGCAGTGGAGACCAGCTCACCTGGTATTAAAGACACAAGGCAGAACTCCCCACCAGAGGGGGCCATGCAACTGTGCAAAGGCCATCCTCATTTTCTGAGTTCCAGAACAGACTGACTTCTGAGCAAATCATGCCCTTGGCACCTCTTGGGGAGGCCAGATCTTTCCTTCAGGAGCCAGATGCCGTTCTGGCCACACCAGGCACCAAAAGACAAGAATTTGTTTTCTGCTGGTGACCTTCCAGAGACCACCAAATTCTACAGTCTCAGCCTGGATGGGGCCGAAAGGTCATCCAGTACAACCATCCATGTTTTCCTCTGGTAACTGATGGATCTTATCCAGACACAGCCTGAGCCTGTGCCTCCATTATTTAAATGCCTTTGAGTCATGAGAAGGTTAACATTACCTGTCTGGAGATGAATCAAAAAATCTTCACTGGGTTTCAATTTCCCACACGATTTGACCTGAACTTCTATTTATAGCCTCGTCTGCTACTGCTCTCCAGCACATATTTGGCATTTTAACCAAATGATATTGTGTGCTTTCCCATTTACACATTGTGTGAATTTCCCAAATACACATGATGTTTTCCCATTTCTACAAACCTCTTCTTCCAGGCACGTATCCTTCTCTCTGACTTGCATTTCCCACATTCTTTCAGCTCTGTGGCTCAAAGTTGTATCCAGCCTTAATGTCTGATTTCAGTAACTCTCTCCATAAAGACTTTCCTGTTCGTTCCAGCTAAAATGCTCTCCCCTTCTTCAAAACTCCGATAGCTCAGTTTTTAATCTCTGTTATCACATGTTACCTAATAGTTTAGTTATTTGAGAGCATACCTTATCTACCTCCTGCTCTAATAGACTGTAAACTATCCAAGGGCAGGTCATTCTCTGCCATCTCCGTATCCCCCATAGCATCTAAGATACTTCTTTGCACCTAATAGGAGCTCAATAAACATCTGTTGGGACATGAATGAGAATCAAGAAATGAGTAGTTAAAGAAACATAAAATGAGTAGTTAAGGCATTTTGGAGCCCTGAAAAACTCAGCTGGTGGCTGGGTCCAGAGTAAAAGAGAAAGGCAAGAGCAGGAAATGTGCTGGTTTGATCTCTCTTTGGAGGCAGCCAGCTGCAGCCCCGAAGAAATACTTTCCTTAAAAAACAAAAAGAAAAAACAAAAGCAAAACCAGCCAACAAAGTTGTCAGAGGAAGTGATGATGTCAACCTTCTATTCCTTCACAGATGTGTCACTCAATAAAACTCCATAGCTCAGACACTAAAGTATGACATCTCCTTATCTTTCACCTAGGTTTGATGGAACACACACACACACACACACACACACACACACACACACTCATTTCAGGTGGACAAACATCACCTATGTTTTAGAAGCTTGTAGGTATTCTTGGTAGGGCAGAAAGTATCACCCAGAATATGTGTTATTACATATATTTCAGTTCTTTTTCTTTTTTGTAAAAGCCAAGGTGGTGGTCAAGAATTGATTTTTGTTAGATTTATAATACCCAGGGACTCTTACTGGTCTCAGAAGTGTCTCCATATCATGATGCTGTGAACTACTGAGCCGGTGGCTGGAAACCTGGCACGCTGCTCCAGAGATCCCAGCAGTGGAATCTGAGTCCATGGGGGCAATGGACACCTGGGAAGGACACGACCTGAACAGGACTGACTCTGGTTAGGGCCATGGTGCCTTCAGGAGGGGACGCAGGTGGGGAGAGATTTTGCGTCACAGTGGGATGGTGTTGTTTACACATATGAGGGCTTGTCACTCTGGGCTTTGATCTTCCAGAAGTCGTGTCTCTATTGCTGAATCGGTACTGAGCCTCAGATTTCCTTTTGTTGTAGACGTATCGAGGTATAAATTACAGACCTTAAAATCCATTCATTGTAAGTATATAATTTAATTATTTTTAATAAATTTATACAGTTTTGCAACCATCACCACAATCCAGTTTTAAAACATTGCTATTATCCTAAAATTCTATTAAGTTTATATGCAGTCAATCCTGACTCCAGCACCCTGCCTCAAGTATTCACTAATCTGCTTTCTGTCTCTATAATTTACCTTTTTGGGGCATTTAATATAAATAGAATTATATAATAGATATAGTCTGGATTGTTTAAGTATGATTTTTGTTAGGTTCATCCATGTTGTTACACGTACTGGTATTTCATACCTTTTTATCACTGAATAGTATTCCATTGTATGGATATACCACCTTGGGTTTAACCATTCACCAGTGGGTAGACATTTGAATTATTTCCAATTTGGGACCATTATGAACAATGCTGCCATGAACAGCTACTTAAAAGTCTTTGTATGGGCATGTCTTCATTTCTCTTGAATAGATTCCTTGGAATGAAATTGCTGGGTAAGTTTATGTTTAATTTATTTTTTTTTGAAAATTTTATTTTTAAGTAATCTTTATACCTAATGTGGGGCTCAAACTTCTGACCTCAAGATCAAGAGTTGCATGTGCCACGGACTGAGCCAGCCAGGCACCCCAGTTTATGTTTAATTTAAAGAAATAACCAAATAACCAAACAGTTTTTCAAACTAGATGTACCGTTTTTATTCCTGCCAGGTACGTATGAGGGTTCCCACTTTTTTATACCCTTATCAATACCGTCTTCCTGAATAATGCAGTCCAATGAGTCTGTAGTGGTGTCACATTAGGATTTTAATTTGCATTTCCTGATAACGAATGATCTAGATCACCGTGTCCTGTGTTTACTAGTCATTTTTATTTTCCTCATTTATTCAAATCTTTTCTCTGTTTTTAAATAAGGTTGTTTGTCTTCTTATTGTTGAGTTGTAAAAATTTTTTTCATATTCTGGTTATAAGTCCTCTCTAAGATATATGTTTTATAAATATTTTATCCCAGCCTGTGGCTGGTCTTTCTACTTTGTTGGGGTTTCTTAAAGCACAAAGATTTTAATTTTAATAAAGTGCAACGCATCCATTTTTTTTACGGCTTCTGTTTTGGAGCCGTGAAGACTTTCACAAGGTTTCTTAAAGATTTTTCTTCTACATTTTCTTTGAAAAGTTTCATAGTTTTAGCCCTTGCACTTGGAGCTATGATGCATTTTGAATTACTTTTTATGTATTATGTGAGAAAAGGATCCAAGTTCCTGTTATTGCATGTGGATATCCCCTATCCCAGCCTATTGCTGCAAAGATGATTGTATTTCCAGTGAATTTCCTGTTACTTTAGTTAAAAATCAATTGACCATAGTAACGTTTTATTTCTGGACTCTCAATTCCGGTCCAATAGTCTATATGTTCATCTTGATGTCATTAGATCATTTTATCGATTACTGAAATTTCTAGTAAATTTTGTGATCGCATAGTGTAAATTCTTTCACTTTTTTCTTCTTTTACAAAATTACCTTGGCTACTCTAGGTCTTTTGCATTTCTCTATAAATTTAGAATCAGCTTGTCATTTTTACCAAAAAAACCTGACAAGATTTAAATTTTCTAAAATTGTATTTATTTATCTTTTAAATAATCTGCATACAACATGGGGCTTGAACTCACAACCCTGAGATCAAGAGTTACATGCTCCACCAACTGACTCAGCTGGGAGCCCCTAGATTTTAATACGTTGCTTCTATAAATCAATTTAGGTAGAACTTAACATATCAAGTCTTCTAATCCATAAACATTTCATCTTCATTTATTAAGATTTTACTTCAGATTTAATTTCTTCTTCTTTTTCTGGTTTCCTAAGGTGGAAGCTTAGATTCCTGATTTTCCATCTATCTTCTTTTCTATTATATGCATTCAATGCTATAATTTCCCTACAAGCACTGCTTTTATTACATTCCACACATTTGGATAAGTTGTCTTTCATTTCATTTCGTTCAAAATATTTTTAAATTTCTCTTGAGATTTCTTTCACCCATGTGTTATTTAGAAATATGTTATTTAATCTCCAAATATTTTGGGTTCTTCCAGCAGTCTTTTTGGTATTGATTTTTAGTTTCATCTCATTGTGGTGAGATCATACTTCGTACGACTTCTATTTTAAATTTGTTAAGGTTTGTTTAAAGGTTCAGAATGTGGTCTGTCTTGATGGATATTCTCTGCGAGTTTGAGAGGAATATGTATTCTATACTTGTTGGATGAAGTATTACATATATGTCAGTCAGATCCAGCTGATTAATTGTGCTATTCAGTTCAACAATATCCTTATTGATTTTATGCCAACTAAATCTATCATTTACTGATAGAGGGGTTTCAAGTTTCCAACTACAATAATGTATTTGTCTATTTCTTTTTTGTCTATTTCAGTTTTTGCTTCATGTATTTTGACACCCTGTTGTTAGGTACATACATATTAACCATTGTGTCCTCTTGGGGAATTAATCCTTTTATCACTAGGTAATGCCTTTTCTTAAAATCACTGATCATTTATCTTGTTCCACAATGTGTTTTGTATGAAATTAACATGGTTAATACAGCTTTCTTTTGATTAGTGTTATTTCATTTCTTTAACTTATCTGTGCCTTCATATTTAAAATGGGTTTCTTTACATTTTTTTTAAAGTTTATTTATTGTAAGAGAGAGAAAGAGAGCACAAGTTGGGTGGAAACAGAGAGAGAGAGGGAGAGAGAATTCCAAGCAGACTCTGCACTGTCAGCACAGAGCCCAACGCAGGGCTTGAACTCACAAACAGTGACATCATAACCTGAGCCAAGATCAAGAGTCTTAACAGACTGAGCCACCCAGGCACCCCTAAAATGGGTTTTTAAATAGAGAATATATAGTTGGATCTTATGTTTTCATCTGTTGTGTAATCTCTTGTCTTTTAATTTCTGTATTTGCCATTCACATTTTAAGAGACTTTTATATAGTTAGATTAATATTTACCACATTAATAATTGTCTTATGTTTGTTGCACATGCTTTTTCTCTCTTTTTTTTTAAACCTCTCCTCTTTTAATGCCTTCTCTTGTTTTTTGTTGAGAATTTAATTTTATTATTTTATCTTTTTAATATTTTATTTTTAGGTAATCTTTACACCCAACGTGGGGCTCAAACTTACAACTCTGAGATCAAGAGTTGCGTACTCCACCAAATGAGCCACCCAGATGCTCCTTATAGAGAATTTTATAGTATTCCATTTCTCTCCTATCTTAACAACAGTTATGCTTCTTTTTAAAACATTTTAGTGGTTATCCCAGAGTTAAAAATATGTATTTACAACTAATCTAAATCTACTTTCAAATGAGTCTATATTTATAATTTTCAATTCCTCCCTTCTGTTCCTTATAATATTGCTGTCATTCACTTGGCCAAATGCTGTAATCACCCTGTGTATTGTTATTATTATTATGAACAAATAGTTATCTATTAAATCAATTAAGAATAAGAGAAGTAAAAGATTTAATTTTATTTATTATTTTTAAAATTTTTATTTAGTAATTTTATTTAGCATTTCACTTATTCCTTCTCTGATGTTCTTCCTTTGGTTATATAGATCCAAGTTTATAAATTATATCATTTTCCTTCTCTCTGAAGAACTTCTTTTAAAATATTTCCTGTAGGGCAGGCCTACTGGTGATAAATTCCTCAGTGTTTATATGAGAAAGTCTTTATTTCTCCTTCATTTTTGAAGGAAAATTTTGTTGGACATAGAATTCTATGTTGGTGGGTTTTTTCTTTCAATGGTTAAAATATTTTACTCTATTCTCTTGCTTACATGGTGTCTAATGAGAAGTCCAATGTGATTTTCATCCTTATTCCTCTATAGGTAAAGTGTCCCTCTCCTCCCCTGTCCTTAACTTCTTTGAACACCTCCTTTGCCTTTGGTTTTCTGAAATTTAAATATGAGATGCGTATGTATAGATATTTTGGTATTTAGCCTGTTTGGAGTTCTCTGAGTTTCCTGTAATTTGGTGTCTGTCATTACTATTAGAAAGTTCTCAGCCATTATTACTCAATTTCTTTTGCTTCTTTCCTTCTTTTTTCTCCTTCTGTATGCCCACTACACATATGTTATATCTTTTGTAATTGTCCCACAGTTATTAGGTATTCTCTTCTGTTGCTTTCATTTTTTCTCTCTGCATTTCAGTTTGTGCAGTGCCTATTCATGTATCTTCATTCTCATTGATTCTTTCTTCAGCTGTGTCTAGTGTACTGGTGAGCCCACCAAGAGCATTTTTCATTTGTATTGCAGTATATTTTATTTCTAGCATTTGTTTTGATCTTTTCTTAGAATTTCTATTTCCCTGTTCACATTCTCTATCTGTTCTTGCACATTGCCTACTTCTTCATTAGAGCCCTTAACATATTGATCATAGTTATTTTAATGTTTATTTATTTTTGAGAGAGAGACAGAGACAGAGCATGAGCGGGGGAGGGGGAGGGGCAGAGAGAGAGGGAGACACAGAGTCCCAAGCAGGTTCCAGGCTCTGAGCTGTCAGCACAGAGCCTGACATGGGGCTTGAGCTCATGAACTGCTAGATCATGACCTGAGCTGAAGTCAGATGCTTAACTGATTGAGCCACCCAAGTGCCTCTAATCATAGTTATTTTAAATTCCATATCTCAGAAATCCAAAATCTGTGTCATATTTTAGTATGGTTCTGATGCTTGCTTTGTCTCTTCAGACTGTTTTCACTTGCCTTTTAGCATGACTTATAAGTGTTTGGTGGAAAGCAGACATGATATATTAGGCAATAGGAACTGAGGCAAATAAGCCTTTAGTCTGAGGCTTTTCTTTTTTAATTTTTAAAAAATGTTTATTTTTATTTGAGGGGGGAGGGGCTGAGAGAGAATCAGAGGCACAGAATCTGAAGCAGGCTCCAGGCTCTGAGCTGTGAGCACAGAGCCCATGCAGGGCCCGAATCTATGAACCGTGAGTTCATGATCTGAGCTGAAGTCCCACTCTTAACTGACTGAGTCACCCAGGCACCCTAGTGTGAGGTTTGATGTCAATCTGGCTAGGATCTGGGCTGTATTTAATGTTTACTGTAGCTGCAGCTACCAGAGGCTTCAGTTACCTCCTGTGTCCTTGTGTTTTTTGGCTCTTTCATTTGCACTATACTGTTACCATACAGGAGCCCTGTTGATGTGTTGGTAAGGTGTTGAGGAGGGAAGATTTCTGTAATCTTATGATTAAATCTCAGTCTTTTTGTATGCCTGAGTCCCTGGACTATGATCTTCAGAAGTTTTTATTTGTCTTTTTTGTTTGTTTGTTTTGTTTCCTTCAGGTGAAACAGGAAGTCAATAGAGAGCTGAAGCTGGCCTTCCCCAGGTAGATGAGACTCTGATAAAGTTGGCCCTTTGGAGAACAGATCTTTGTTATGAAGAACATTCTAGGCTTATATTAAAATGGTTACTTTCCCCCTCACTTCTGCTTAAAATATGAGGGAGTTTTTGTCAGATGCTCACCTTGAGAATTTGGTGGAGTTCCTAAAGGTAAAGCCAATGTAAGTGTGGGGGCTTTCCTAAAACTGCACACACCTCCAAGAGCTTCTCACTTTCCAACAAATCCACACTCAGCCTCCAGCAATTCATCAAAATATCATTTAAGTATTCCTACCATTTTATGGCCATAGTGGCTTCTCCGTTAGGTACGACGATTGAGACTGTGAGTCTCTGTATTGATCTGTGTCTCCAGATGTCAGGCTGGCACTTTGCCCTGTAACATCAATTTTCTGATGGGTCTTAGAAAAGTCACTTATTTTTGGTTTGTTGAGCTTTTATCTTGTTGAAAGGATGGACGCGATGAGTTCAAGCTTTTTACATGTCATAGTTGAAACTGGAATTCCACCACCCTTTTACTTTTAATCTCCTTGTTTCTTTGAATCTAAGCTCCTTTTCTTGGAGACAGCGTTGAGTTTGGTCTCCCTCTTTCCTACTCAGTCTGACAATCTGTGTCTTTTGAGTGGAGTGTTTAGTTACAATTCTGCACTCACTTCCAATGTCTAAGTTTTTTTTTTCTCACACCACCAAACAATTCTTGGATACCAGCTGCATGTTCTACAAGTCAATTCAATTCTGACACTAATAATCTGGAGACAACATCGGATTCCATGGGTTGAGGGTTCAGTCCTATAATGCTGCCTCCTGCTTCAGGCTTCAACTGCAAGCCTAGGTTGTTATCTGGTGCTTCTCACTTGCTGGATAGAAATTAGTGGTTCCCCTAACTCCTTTCCTGGGTTTGATTACTAAAGAGGGTGACAAAACTCAGGAAACCAGTTTACTCACCAGATTCCAGTTTATTGCAAAGAATATTAAAGGATATGAATCAACAGCCAGATAAAGTGATACATAGAATGAGGTCCCACCTAAAAGAGGTTCTGTCCTCATGGAGTTTGGGGCCTGACATGGTGACATATGGAATCATTCTGGTTCACCAACATGGAAGGTCTCCAAACCCCATCCTTTTGGGGTTTTATGGAGGTTTCATTACATAGGCACGATTGATTAAATCATGGGCCATTGATAACTGATTCAACCTTCAGCCCCTCTCCCCATCCTGAAAATCGTGGGTTGGGACTGAAAGTTCTAACTCTGATGATTGTTGGTTCCCCAGCAACCAGCTCCTCCCTTTTATCTTTAGGGGATTTCCAAAAGTCACCTCATTAACAGAAATTCAGTGGTGGTGGAAACGGGATTGTTATGAATAACAAGACATCCAATTCATCTTTGTGGCTCTGAAATATTTTCAGGAACCTAGAACAAAAGATCACATATTATAATAAAAGATGCCACCATTGCTCTCCTCACTTAGGAAATTCCAAGAGTTTGGGGACCTGTGAGCTGAAAGCGACAAAGACCAAATCTATACTTCTTATTATAAACCACAGTATCACAGTAGACCATTTATATTTAGTGATTTACTGATAGGGTTGGACTTACATCTGCTATTTTGTTATGTGCTTTGTACTATTCTCCTGTCCTTTTTTAATTCTTATCCTCCTCCCTTAATTCTTTGGTTTGTGTTGAATAAATATTTTTAGTGTGTCATTTTAATTCTTCTGTTTTTTTTCTTTTTTGCTGTATTTTTTTTAGTTATTTTCTTAGTGCTTGCTCTAGGTATTACAATATGCATTTCAACTTAGGACAATCTAATTCAGAATTCTAATGAATAATAATAATTAATTCTAGAAACCGTTCTGTAGGGGCAGAAAAATGTTTTCTTTTTCCCATCTAGGTTCTCTGGCTGATCCAATAAAGTGATATAAGATGGAGTAATAGCAGAAAAACAAATTTCCTCTGTATAGGAGCCCCATAAAAATATGAGCCCCAAAGGGCAGCCAGGTAATTAAGGCTTATAGAACATCCTGAGCTAAGGAATAGTACAGGAGTCTGGAGATAGGAAGAGAAGGATGGCCATTCACAGGAACATGAAAGATGTTTGAAAAGCAATGTTGTCCTGTTGTGAAGATAAGTTTCTTAGGTAAACAAGGTATCTCTAGCAATAGCTCTTTTCCTAGCATATAAGGGGCAAATGATGTAAATTTAGGCCATTGAGGGGGAGGTAAAGAGCTCTTCCTTAATCTGAAGTTTCTTGAAAGTATGCAACCTAAAATAATCCTTATGACAAAGAGGCATAATTTTGGGGTGACATGTTCTGCTCCCCTGAAATACTGCCTTTGAAACTTCAAATAAGAAGTTTCACGGTCCATAAATTAAGTTGACAGATTGTTCCAAATCTTCTTGAACCAGACTCAGTCTTGAGAATAGATCTGTTCAGTTAAAGAGTTGTCTCATTTTGGGAAGCAGTCCTGCAGGCGAGCGCCCAAAGTTAGGCTGCTACTGTGCAAGCCATCAGGTAAACAAAAGAAAAGCAAAAGTTAATGGTTGGAGCAAATTATAAACCTAGTACCTGAGTCTTAAAAGCTGTCAGTGAAGAATATTTCTAAATGTCAGTCTTGAAGCATCTTCAGATGGAATGAGAGCAGGCAGGGACAATTTGACTGATTTTCCCGGTCTCTGATGATGTCATCAGGTGTACTGTGGTAGGGTCGCCTCCCTAAGGAGAGACAAAACAGAGAGAAAAGGAAAAAATAAACCAAACTTCAAGGTAACCTGGCTATGAGTCTACGTGACAACATCCCTCACAACCTTGTAAACTGAGACCATTTAATCAGACTACATGTTTGTGTGTGTTACCATATATAGAAAACAAAGAAATAGAAAATGTATTTTAAAAAAAACTATGCCACATGGCGTTCGGTTCTCAGTTCTTCAGGTACGAACCCAACTGAGTGGTGCCGGGATGAGTAAAGTTGCTTCCTGGAAATAAAAAGCTTCAGTGTCATGACTCTCTGCAGGAGAATCCTGCTACAGTACTGGTGAACTTTCTGTGTGGCCCATTCAGCGATGGGCATAAAGAAGATTGTTAAACACGAGCTGTTGTGGCAATTTTTCTGAAGTTTATATCAACTCGTCTAGCTTCAATTTACTGGGCTTCAGGGAAAAGTTCTCAATGATTCCAAGTCAAAGGATGGGAAAAAATTGGAAACATTAGTTTCAAGATTTGTAGCCAGATATTTGAGGAAAGTAGAAAAATTCAGGATCTAGTCCAGTTTACAGATAAAAAACAAAACCTCAAAGGCAATAGACAGTAATAGAATCTAATAGCCACAAAGGTGTGCTACTGAAACATAATTTTTCTCTCTAAAATCACTTTTATTTTACAGATATATATATGTAATTATATATATATGAATTTTAGTTGGTTAACATACAGTGCAATATTGGTTTCAGGAATAGAATTCAGTGATTCATCACTTATATACGACTCCCATAAAATCATTTTTATTTTTACTAAAGATAGCCAAATTAAGACTATTTTGTTTGCAAAATGGGTCTAGTTTCAAAAAACTTGGCCTTGATTAT
The DNA here is from genome assembly GCA_028646485.1 of Cryptoprocta ferox. Taxonomy (NCBI): domain Eukaryota; kingdom Metazoa; phylum Chordata; class Mammalia; order Carnivora; family Eupleridae; genus Cryptoprocta; species Cryptoprocta ferox. The sequence goes on from CM053571.1 coordinate 96,224,439, forward strand.
TTACATAAGTGTGGCAGGAATAGCAGTTGACCACATAGGCTCTTTTAAATCTGCTTTGCTGGAACTTTCATATGGAAACTTAAAAGCCTCTCCAGGCTAGGAAGCCAAGCCAAAGGCTTATCATCACACTTTGCCTACCATACCTATTGATTTGGGTAAATTCCTCTCTTTGAGGTCCCAAAGATATCCTGAGGTTCCTGAATCTGCTGGGAAGTGACCTTCCTTACTCACCTATTTAGATGATCAAGAATCCTGTAAGCAAGGTATAAGCCTGTTTTTCCAAGGGGCTTTATTGACTCCATAAAGACAGCCTTTGTTCCTTGAAGCTGTCTGGCATATCTGATTCTATGCACATCTCTCTCAAATATGACATTCTAGTCAAAGCCTTGGTAATATAACAGATATTTCCAATTTTGTCCTGTTACAAGGAGAACAGATTCTTATTGAACTTTTGCATGTAACTCTATTGCCATGAAAATAAGAATACACACTAACTACAAGTTTCCAAATCCTGGAGGGATCAGGTAGGGAGAAAATGTGATTGTTTCATCTTTGTTTACAAAGGTACAGTTTACCAAAGTTGCTCTAAGACATAGGTAGCTTAAGAGAAAATTTTCCTTGGGGCATCTGGGTGGTCCAGTAGGTTGAACATCTGACTCTTGATTTTGGCTCAGGTCATGAACTTGCGATTCATGGGATGAAGCACCCCCGTCGGGCTCTGTGCTGAAGGCATGGAGCCTGCTTGTGATTCTCTCTATCCCTCTCTCTCTCTTCTCTTTCCCTTCTCCCAAAAGGAGCAAACTTTAAAAAGAGAGAGAGAGAAAAAAAATTTTCCTTAAATCTGGAAGAACAAAACAGTTTCAAACAAAAAGTCATAAAAATTATAATCATCCTCATCAGTTTGTTCAGCCCATGTTATTAATTCTTGTTCTGCTTGAATCCAGTTTTCCCACTAGTTCTGGAAAATTCTTACCCATTCAGTTTTATGATCAGAAAACTGTGCTTGCCAGAGTCCCTTCCATGAATTCACTTGAAGATGAAGCACTCTTGTGGGAATGGTTTTGCAAAAGCATCAGAGAAAAGCAATCACTGTAAATGACAAAAGACTTACAAATGGCCAAGGCTAAAGATCTGAGGAGAGTTCATTATAATGCAATCGATGAAGAAATTTGGTTATTTCTGGGACACACATATTGTAAGACAACAAGTGGAATTACAAGTGGTACTATTATACAAAGACAGACTAGAATTTTAGGCATTTCATACAATTCTGGAACGTTTTTATATCTAAACAAATACAACATAAAGAAAGCTTACTATTACTTCTTATTTGACAATGTTTCTCATGTAATTTAACATATTAAAGAAACCTAATTAATGCAATATTTTTCCTATTTATAAAGAGAGAGAACAAACCGTTTTGAGATGTTCTAGGGATCCTCTGGAAAATTCCATAGTTGGTTCAAGGTAAAAAAAAAACTTCATTTGGAATTTGATTTGGTAAAGTTTGTCACAAATATCAAAAGGTTTGGATCCTTGGTTAATAAGGATCACAGATCACTATGAAATAATACTTATGGTTAAATACTTCTATTTAACCAAAGAGACAATAAAAAATTTGAAAGGCACACACAGAAGGTATACAGTTGTGAGGAAAACTTAGATCTTCTAATATTGCGAAGTTTCTATTTTCTTGAGTAATGAAAGACCTGATTAAGACAACATGAAGCACAAGAAACTATTTTGATAAAACACAAAGTCTTTTCTTCCTAGGCAGATTACTTAAAAGGTAAAGAGGAACTTCTCACAATCTCTTATCAGAAGCAGACCAATAGTCCAAGAAAACTTTATCCTTTTGGCAGATGAGAGAAAATCAAGTTTTAGTTTTATATAAGTACGCCACTAATTTTAAAGCTGAATTTTATAACCTTTATAATACATGTATTCAATCCGAGCCAACTTGACCACACAAGGTCAGATTCTGTCTCTCCTCCTCTCTTCCCAACTTTCTATCTAATTTGTCCTTGATTCTCTCATTTCCCATTTGATATTTCACTTTCAAACCAAATTACTTTCTTTTCCCCATTTCTCCATTTCTCAACTGTTATACCGGTATTCTCTATGCTGGCAGATTTATGAATTCATCTCATAATTTTTAGAAGCCTGTGCCCTTTTTATCTTTGCATGTGCCATTTATAGTAACACAATCTCTGGCACAAGACATGTTTACAAATAGTCCCAAATATCTTTAGTTTCTTTGCAATAGGAAGCCAAAAGTATATAAACCTATGCTCGGTAATTAATGTTTTACTATTTTGCCTTATTTGAAAATGGTCTAGATATTCAATAATCTTGTATTATTTAACTTCACATAACTCTAAAGTGTCACGCTACTAAAAAAATTTTTGGAAGCTATTTTTAAGTATATATACCATAATATGTAATTATTGCTAAAAAGTTCACCTACAAACTCTTATTCTGCTTGTATCTAAATCACTGCTCCCCACAATTATGTGTATGCTACTTATAAAAACTTCATGAGATATTGGACAAAGCCATCATCCAAAATGATTTTACTTGCTGACAAATTTTGTAAGAGATAACATGAATTTGACTAGTAAACCCAAGTCGAATAAAAGTTACTTGTGTTATAGTCAATGTTGATAACTCTAAAGACATGTATGTTTCAATTAAACCAATGAGCTTAAACTAGCTTTAAGAGTGAATATTTTTCCAGCTCATGTGGACCTGAAAAGCTTTTGGGTCAATTTCTGTTATATTTCTGAGACCTTTAGGATTGCTCTACTTATAAGCACTTAATTTTAAGCCAATTAAATAGAGCTTTTTTATAAATTAACTTGGCAATACCATCCAGAGGTAGAAAAATGTCACATATCTGCTATGTGCACATCCAGACACATGTAAATATGAGAGGTAAGGGAGATTATTCAGTTCAGAAATACCAAATAAAAGCTGTAAGTGTCTAGTTAATGGTAGGTTTACAGCCTATTGGAAATATGTCTGAACCCCCTACCACAATGGAGTTCCAAACCTTTAGACACTTCACTTTCTGGTTCTTCTTCCCCTCTCTGTTTTTCGGGCTTCTTTTCACTGGCTTTGCAATGAGAATGAGCCAAAAAACAAAGGGAGGAAGGACTGAAGATTTCTGCATCACCTCAGGGAATGTACATTTGTTCCAATCAGACTACTTTGTTGGGCACTGGAGCCTGCTTCACATTCTGTGTCTCCCTCTCTCTCTGCCCCTACCCCACTTGCACTCTGTCTCTCAAAAATAAATAAACATTAAAAAATTAAAAAAAAGAATATCAAGAGAATAACCCACCCATCCAGCCAGACTTGCTTCTTTATATCAGGGATATTTCCAACTAAGATGGAAATCAGAGATTTCTATGTTTTAAAACTTTAGTATTAACTTCTTTAATGCAGACTGCCTTTTTAATTTTTTTTAACGTTTATTCATTTTTGAGAGATGGAGACAGAGTGCAAGAGGGGGAAGAGCAGAGAGAGACACACAAAATCTTAATCTCCAGACTCTGTGCTGTCAGCACAGAGCCCGATGCTGTAACTCAGGAACCATGAGATTATGACCTGAGCTGAAGTCAGACACTCAAACAACAGCCACCCAGGAGCCCCCAGGATGCCCTTTTAAAAATCTGTGTAAATCAGGGGTGTCTGGGTGGCTCAGTCGGTTAAGCATCCAACTTCAGCTCAGGTCATGATCTCACGGCTCGTGAATTTGAGCCCCACATTGGGCTCTGTGCTGACAGCTCAGAGCCTGGAGCCTGCTTCAGATTCTGCGTCTCCCTCTCTTTCTGCCCCTCCCTTGCTCGTACTCTTCTGTCTCTCTCTCTCTCTCTCTCTCTCTCTCTCAAAAATAAATAAACATTTAAAAATAAATTTAAAAACCTGTGTAAATCATTCAACAAAGGCCTTCAAATGCTCTCATTCTTTGTGAGTACACAATTCAACCTTGGACCAATTCACCTTGGGTAGGGGGGAAAGAATTTAATTTGCTTTTATCAGTCTCTGAATATCAGTCTCCAGCTGATCCATTTCCTGACTATTTGTAGGAGGGCCTGGGAGAAATTCTACTTATCTGTTGGGGAGGGGGGAATTCCTCAGGGGGCTATATAGCTTGTCTAATAACGATAGTGTAATCATGGGTTGGGAGCACACCCCTTAACAGCTAATTGAGGTCTCAGTGAGTGGGATTGTGAATGGCCACTAATCTTTTCAACCCTTGTCTAAATTTGGTAGGATCTTCTGAATGTGGAGGTAAAGGGGCTTTATAATTTAGAATATCTGCTGCTGTCTGGGGGACATGAATTCTTTGCAAGATGCGGAGGTGTCCAAGATACATCTGCAAAGGACATTGCATAGGAAGGGCTGATCTCACAGATTACAGAGTCCTAGAGAGTAGGCATTAGAAGGGACAAAACAGTGAGCCCTACTGCCAATCTCAGGTGCTTCTGCTAAGTTAATTTCCTGTTTTTCCTATTTATGTGGGTAACCTGTATACCCCAGGCCTGGAGATCAGGCCAGAATACTCTATGTAAATCTTGCAAAGAAAGAGAAGTCAAACCAAGCAGCTGAGTGTTGAAAGGATTTTCTGGGAAAATTGGAGGAATTTGGGGGGATCTAAGGGAATTTGATGAGGTCATGGGCTGGATTTTGAGAGAAAGGGTTTAGATCAAGGGTCAAGTGACCCAAAATATTTTTTGGAGGGTCAGGGACAGGAGCTGGGGATGAGGAGAAGGGAAATTCATGTTAGATGTGGATTTTAATTTTCATTTTAAGTATAGTTTCTATTCTTCCATCTTATTAAGGAAGTTCCTAGGGCTACCATCATATTCTTTGTTATTCAGTTTTAACTTGATCTTTCCACAGGTGCTAGGAAAACAATTGTTTAGGATGAGTGTTCTCTTGAAAACCTTGTTTTTCTTTTAAATATAGCCAATTCAAAGGATCCATCATCTGGCAGTGAGTGAATAGGCTCTTACAGGGACTCAAACCAAGGAGCCTTTTTATGGCTTTACATGAACACAAGAGGCATCCTTGAGGGAGAGTGCAAAAGACACAGCACTCCCCCGTTCCCACAAAGTTCATTCCCAGGGTTAGTCTAAGAAAGATGTAGCCACATTGGAGTGCCTGGGTGGCTCAATGGGTTGAGCATCCAGCTTCGGCTCAGGTCACGATCTCGCGGTTTGTGGGTTCGAGCCCTGCATCGGGCTCTGTGCTGACAGCTAGCTCAGAGCCTGAGCCTGTCTTCAGATTCTGTATCTACCTCTCTCTCTGACCCTCCCCTGCTCATGCTGTCTCTCTCTCTCTCTGTCTCAAAAAAAAAAAAAAAACATTAGAGAAAAATATTAAAGAAAAAAGAAAGACCTAGCCACAAATAGGATACAACCCACATTTCTGTCTTACCAAATTAGTGAAATGCTGTTTCCCCTTTCCCGTGAGACTAATGAGACAATGAGGTTGAGATAACAAAGGGCCTTTATGTGCCTGGAGCCATTATAACAACTACCCCCCACCTCCGCCCCTGAGAGCTGGGACAGTCAGACAAGACAGCAAATGCACGCCTGTACCTCCGGTTGGTGGAGACAAGAGAGAATATACTCACTGGTCATAAAGCCAAGCTCATAAGACATTAGAACAAGATGAGAGAGGAAGAATCAGTTAAACATCTGACTCTTGATCTCAGCTCAGGTCTTGATCTCAAGGTTGTGAGTTCAAGCCCTGCATTGGGGTCCATGCTAGGTGTGAAGCCTATGTAAGACACACACAGACACACACAGACAGACACACACACACAAGATGGAGGGAAAATGTTCACATTAACAGCTTTCATTAAGCCTTGGGTCTCTTAGCGCCAAATTAATATCTGAGAGGGATGTGCTGCTGGGTCTGGGATTGTGTGTTGTTTTACAGTCTACTTTGCTGCATAGAAATGTTCTTGAGGTTGACAGATGACCCAGTGTCAGTCTAACCCATTTTGTGACCAACTTAGCTTAGAGCCATCGCTTTAGGTGGCCAGAGCTCTATCAGCTTTGAAGTGCTAATCTGACCACCACATGCTTTCACTTCCGAGATCCTCATTAGCAATAGCCTTTACCTCATGTGCATGTTCACTCACAGCAAAGTTTGTCTCAACAGATGTCAGTCTGGTAAGAACCATGAACTTACCAGTATGTAAGTCTGGTCTGAACAAGAGGCTATGGACCTATGCCTGCCTTCTACCTATGATTTTCCTCCTTATGACAAATGACACAAAAGACAGAGACTAAGGGAAAAAATGACCATCTCAGGGAAGAAGGGATCAATAGAAAATAAGGTACTCATAACAAATATTTTTTAAAAAGTTTATTCATTTATTTTGAGAGATAGATTGATGGAGAGAGAGAGAGAGAGCACGCGTGCAGGGGAGGGGCAGAGAGAGAGGGAGAGAATCCCAAGCAGGCTCTGCACTGTCAGTGCAGAGTCTAATGTGGGGCTTGAACTCATAAACCATGAGATCATGACCTGAGCCAAAACCAAGAGTCAGATGCTCAACCAACTGAGCCACCCAGTCTCCCCCATAACAAATCTTTACCAGAGCTGCTATCCCCAAGGAGCTAGTTCACACAAATATTCTTTCCTGCCTATCTAAACTTACAAAAAGTAGAGGACTCTCACCACTCTCCCCTCCATCAGACCCTACAGACAGGGAATCAGGAGAATGACGTGGTAAGAATTCTTACCTTCTGCCAGCTTTTGTCAGAGGCCCCAGGATTTCTCAGCAGCAGCATCCCCCCAGAACCAGTGGGGTCCAGCCAGTGAAGGTCTCTTTCACAGTTGTCAAATGTAGGGGTAGAAAAAATTCCCCTCTTTCCCTTCTAGATTCTTCAGCTGGTCTAATTATTACATTGATGTAAGACAGATTAACACAAGAAATTCCAACACATTTCATATGTATGGAAGCCCCATAGAAATATGAGCCCCAGTGGGCAGCCAGGTGATTGAGGCTCTAGAACATCCTGTGTTAAGGAAGGACGTTAGGGGTCTGGGAATATAAAGGAGAGGCAGATCGTTCACAAGGCAGGAGACGTTTGGAAAACAGGTTGTCCAGTTACACAGATGAGCTTCTTAGGTAAAAAGGTATGTATCTTTGATAATATCTCTCTTCTGGTACAGGCTTCCTTTCCAATGTAAATTTAGGCAGTTGAGGGGGAGGTAAAGAGCTTTTCCTGAATCTACAGTTTCTTAAAAATAATCAGCCTAAAATAATCCTTATGCTGGAGAGGCATATTTTTGGGGTGACAAATTCTGCTCCCCTGAAGTTTCAGGATATTATCTTCTCTCCCCTCCTTTTTTCCATTATTATCATATCTATTTCTACATATGTTATATACTTAACCATCCAGTGTTATAATTTTTGCTTTGTACAATTTATGTTTTTTAAAGAAGTTAGGAGGAGAAATCAGAAATTATATTTATAGAGTCTTTTATATTTACACACATGTTTATCATTTCTGGAGCTCTTCATTCTTACTGTGGGTTTGAGCATCATCTGGTATCACCTCCTCTCAGATTAAATGATTTCCTTTCATATTATTACAAGGTGTGTCTGCTAGCAAAGCACTGTCTCAATCTTTTGTTATCTGGGACAATCTTTATCTCACCTACATTTATGAAGGATGGTTTTGCTGGATATAGAATTTTCGGTTGACAGATATTTTCCAACACTTTGGAATATGTCATTCCACTGCTTTGTGGTATCCATTGTTTCAGGATTGATTCATTTGTATAATTTCTTTTTATTAAGATTGTTTCTATTCATTGTCCTACTTTCCTTAAATTTTTGAGGAGTTTCTTTCTTTCTTTCTTTCTTTCTTTCTTTCTTTCTTTCTTTCTTTCTTTCTTTCTTTCTTTCTTTCTTTCTTTCTTTTAGTTCCTGAAACATATTTATAATAGTTGGTTTAAAGATTTAGTCTGATAGAGCTGACATCTTAGGGACACATGGAGACAACTTCTACTAACTTTGTTTTTTCTGAATATGGTCACACTTTCTTGTTGCTTTCCCTGTGTTACAGTTTCTTTAATGAAAACTGCATGTTTTACATACTACTGAAAGAGGACTTCAACTACTTTCATTTTGACCTCAAACTTTCTAATTGATAAAGTTCTTTTCAGTTTACCTCTTAACTCAGGCAAAAGATTGTGTGGGCAAAGCATCCCCTGATGGGAACTGAAACTATCCCTTCAAGCAGTAAGGACTGCCCTGAGCCAGCAAGACCCCAAGACAATGATCAGCTTGACCTTCATTGCCCAGCTGTGTGTACCCACCCACCATTGTCCCACATTTTCCTTATATAAACCCAAAAGTATTTTGGGCACTTTGAAGACCACCTTTGAGATACTAGTGCACTGTCTTCCTGTGGTTGGTATTATTGGAATAAATTATTTACCTGTCTCACCTCCACTCATTTCTTTGTCTTTTCTCTCCCTCTCACCTCTCTATCTCTCACTCTCTTTTAAGAGAGAGAGCCTGCAAGTGGGGGAGACGGTCAGACAGAGAGAGAGAGAGAGAGAGAGAGAGAGGGAGAAAATCTCAAGCAGGATTCATGCTCAGCATGGAGCCCAACGTGGGGCTCAATCCCACGACCCTGGGATCATGATCTAAGCAGAAGTCTAGAGTCAGATGCTCAACCAACTGAGCCACCCAGGTGCCCCATTGTTTCTATTTCTTTGAATTTTTACAATGGCACGTGGCCAAACCTGGTCTGTTTTGGATCCCTGGAGCTAGGTGCTCTTGCACCCCTGCATCCCCACAACTACATATTGTAGTCTCCCCTCTGAGTGCTGTTTTGTTTAGTAACTTGCCTGGACTAAATCGGTGAAGTCTGTCTCCCCTGCAATGCGCATCCACAAATGTCTCTGCTGCTCTGTTCTTGCTATTTTATTCTTTAGCCTAGTTTCCTAGAGTCAACCTTGTGTCTCCCTAGATTAGCATTCAGCCAAAGACTGGCCAGAGGTTGTACTCAAATACCTTGAACCATGAAGGCCTCCACTCTCTGCCGATAGATCCGTGAGTAAGCTGGGGAGCACATTCAAATGTTGAGCCTTTTCTCCCCGCGTGTGCCCAGGCTTCTATTTTCCATCGAGTCCTGGCATCTCCCTTGTACACGTGGCAGGCTCCATTGGCTGGGAATGTGTGAGTGGCTTGGCTGCTCCTGTCTCTGCAGCACATATATGCAGCCTTGGTCGACCCATGATGTGTGGAGAGTTTATCAGTCTCCCCATGGCTGCTTCTCCCTCAATGTCCTGTTAGATTCCCACACAGATACCTGTCCATGGTTTGCTCTGCAATTTCAGTCTATAGAAGAGCCGCTGGCTTTCTCTATTTGCTTTTGAGATCACCACTGAAACTGATCCTGCTCCAAATTAAGTGAGACCACTCTGACAGTGACAAAAATCTGCTGGTTTTTACAAGCTGTCCTGATTGAACTAAACGACAGAACTGTGGGGGATGGGAACAGCTCCAGGTGAGAACACCATAGAGTCTTGCTGACTTTACTCAAAATTCAGTGATTTTCATGAACAAACACTTCTCGGTTTGTTGCATATCTCCAGTCAATTTCCAGGGTGCTGAAATGGTTGTTTTTGACAGTTTTGACCAAGCATTATAATTGCTTTTTGGAAAAATGGTTTGTCAAGCTCTTCACAGTCTCACGCTAGAAGTTTCTCTCTGAGCATGAAGTTTTTATAGTGTCTTTCCCAAGCCTGAGGAGGTAATGTTCAAGAAGAAAGGTAAGAGTTCTGGGCTGACAGCTTTGCAGCCTGGACTCTGCCACTGACTAGTGCTTGCCCTTTGTGGTTGCCCTAGCAGAAAAACAGGCTGGACAGGGTGGTTTCCACAGCTCCTTCCATTTCGAAAATGTTAAGTTTCTAATAGAAATCAGCTAGTAAATTTACACAGTGGACCTAAGAAGATGAATTGATTTAATCTTTTCTGTGATCTCGATGTCATTTTTTTAAGAGAAAGAGAGAGCGTTTGCAAGCGGGGGAGAAGAGCTGAGGGATATATATATATATATAGAGAGAGAGAGAGAATCTTAAACAGGTTCCATGCTGTAAGGAGCCTGACTTGGGGCTCCATCCCATGACCCTGAGATCATGACCTGAGCAGAAATCAAGAGTTCGATGCTCAAGAGTTGGATGCTCAACCAACAAAACCACCCAGGCACTCTTTGATGTCATTTTTATCAAAAAGTTTTTCTTCAAGGAAGTTTATACGTGCGTGCTCCTTCTGAGAAGAGGGAATGTTCCCTTAACTTCAGTAGAAAAGAAAAGTTGTTGATTTTTTCTGTTTCCTTCTTTCCCCTCTCTTTTCTTATCTTCTCTCTCTTACCCTCCCTCCCTTTCACCCTCCCACTCCCCCCCCCCATCTTCCATGCAGACCTGGAGAGCCCTGACTTCACACCAGGCACTGTACTAAGTGCTTTCTACATGAATTCTCTCATTTACTTCTCACAACAACCTCCTCAGGTAGGCTCCGTCCTTAACTACATTTTACAGATGAGGAAAGTAAAGATCGGAAAAAATTCCTGGCTTGCTCAAAGCTGAATAGTTAGCTTCTACCTCTCAATGCCTTTGTTCTGCAACACCAGCTGCACAGATAAACTGGATAGAGGGCGCGATGTGATCATGGCTCTAGAAGTGGAAGAGGGAGGTGAGGGAAGAGGAAGGTCCTCAGAGGTGTGAACGATGAGCCATGTCTTCCTGCAGCAGACAGTGGAAGGAGCGTCTGGCCCTAGACTTTGGATGGGGTTGGCAGTGAAGCCCCTTCAGGCAGAGAAAGCACAGTCAGCAAGCCACTGTGGCTTGAAAGTAAACATGGGGGCTCTTCACAGCTTACTTGTAGGCGAGTAGTGAGAAGCAAGTATTGAGGTTGTTGAGGGCTCTGGAGGTCAACCCAAAGATTCTGAATTTTATTCAGAAAACACAAAAGGGGTATTCATGGAAGGGACAGGTCTAAGCGGTGCCTTACATATAGCACCATCCTGCAGTTGTGGGTAGGATGCATTGGATGGAGGAGAGATTGAGAGTACAAAGTCAAGGTCATTGTCCAGAAAGAGGCACTGAGACATGGCTAAGGGAATAAATTAGGAGATGACAGGGGGCATAAGGCATTACAGAAGAAATTCCAAAGGACTTAGAAGGACTTTCAATCTTCGAAATAGAATTCAAAATTCTATTATAACTTTGGTATTTTATTTTTATTTAGTTAGCTATTTTATAGCCTCTGGACTGTGTGTGCTAGCAATCAGGGTAAGCAGTTGCTGTTTTGACGACTTTTGTTTTCGAATGGGACAAGAGATGGCTGTATATTTTTTCAATAGATCCTTTGACTTTTATTTTCTCAAATTACAGATTGTCAACTAGTATAATTTTTGATATCTAAAATCTAACATTGCTTGAGAGCACCAACAATTTTTTTTTCCTTTACTAAAACAAAACATCTTTCCAAAATGGCGACATTTCCTGACAAGCTCTAGATGGTGGACGAATGAGGTAATCTGGAGCCATCCCGCAGTGCACATGGCACCAGCTTCCCTTTGCTGTCACTGCGCTTAGGAGCAAATGGGCTCCATCCACCAAACTCAGCTGAAAAACAACCCTCTTTTACTTTCCTGTGTTTCTCATTGCCCTATTTACTACATTAGTAGCCAAGGTACCGTGGTTGGGTTTTGTGTGCATGTGTGCACATGCATGAGAAAGCAAAATTGTGAGGACAGAAGAGCTGTCCTTTCCTTTTTCAAACATTTCTATAAATAGAAAAATAGTAGATATAAAACATTAATTTCATCATCCCCGCGGGAGCTAATTCTACCTCAATTTTCTTGGACTCTTTTGGGCAATACATTACTCATGGTAGAGACTTTAACATTTTTTTTAAGCAGAAGGAATGATATAGCTTCTACTGTCCTTTAGGAAACAGGGTGCTTATATGGTGATTATAAGGTGCTGTTTCTTTCCCTGCTCCAAAATGTGAAATTCAGAAATTCCTGATGGAAAAATACAACATCCCACCCAAGGTGGCATCAGAGGCCACACTTTAGAGGGTGGGGGTGGGATGAAATCCTGCATTCATGGCCAGGAGGGGTCATGTCACCACTGCCATTGGTCAGGTCTCCCTGAACCACAGTTACCCTCTCTATGATAGATGTGATTGGCTCTACTTTTCTTCCAGCTCCCTAACTACAACCCCATCTGAATGATGAAGCCCATCCTGCTGCGGGAGGCAGGGTAGAAAGCCATTGCTCATGTCTTGCTTGACTTGCTTCTGAAGGATTCCAGATTGGTGAACCCCACAGGGGAAGTACATGCCTTTCATAAATTTCCTCAAGGAGACCTCATTTTTCCTACCTTCTGGCTTTATGCATCAATAACAGCCTTGAGCCTGATTTGGCCCCTGCAATCTCATGGAAAATGTCTCCTTTCCCGCAAGCCTAGCATTTTCAAAGAGGAGAAAGATGGCGGATGTGGATACTGGGCAATCTTCCCCAGAGTCCGCTTACCCGGGTCGAGCTCACCAGCCCTCTGCCCTCTCAGCAACTGTTTGCTCTGGACTTTGCTGGGGAGACTCTGGGAGGTGGGGCAGATGCTTCCCTTCTGCATGGCGCCTCCCCGGAGAGTCAATATTGAAAGGTCTGTTTGTTTTTTTGGCCTCCACCTGTTGGAAAGTCCATAATCATAGCCACTCACAATCAGGAAGAAGGGACAGCAGGGGAATTCCTCTACTGGAACAGTGAATGTTTCCACTGTTCTCCTAGGGTGTGGGGTAGGGGTGGGGGTGAAGAGAGGCGAACCACCTTCAGTTATAGTTGACAGCAGCATGTAAGCAGGAAGACATAGAGATGCCAGGAGGAGGGTGCCATGAAGCCTAATGGTGACTCAGGAAGCACACCTCCTGGAGGTGTCCCATGCCCTCCAAGCTACTTGCTAGTCTCCCTTATTGGGTGTCCCCCACCCCCCTAGCAAAGGAGGCAGCAACTCACAGCATAAATGTATAAATGCCACCCCACTGGCTTACCCAGACCCTCCAATCATCCCCTATTTTCCTGTGTCCTAGAGAACTCACCCAGGAGGTCCCTCCACCTTCTTCTCCAGCCTCGCCCCCCACCCTCACCCACTGCTATCTTCTTCCCCAGTCTCTGAGAGTTAGGGGCTTCCCCACCCTCACCCATGCTCTCCAGCCTCTCCTGCCTCTTCTGGAACCAGGGCCTTTGACCCCTCTGCTCTCCCATTCTTTCTTTCTTTATCAGATTCTTGACCTCGATCTAGAAACCTTTCCTCTCCTCTGCATTTCTCTCCCCTCCACCGCGAGCCTCCCTGAGAGCAGCCCTCCCTCACTCCTCCATTTCCTCACTTCCCATTCACTCCCAAACCATAGTGTTGAGGAGTTCATCACTCCTCCGAAATAAGAACAAAAATGCAACACAACACAACAAAATCCCTGTTGTAGGACCAGAGGGAAGGGAGAAAGGGGGTGCTGATAACATGCACCAGCACCAGAATGGTAGCCCAGTGAGAAGAGTCAGGGGTGTTCCCCTAGGGTCAGTGTCTGGGGGAGGATTCCAGGAGAAGGGGACATTTCAGCGGAGACTGGATGCATGAATAGGAGTTCAAAATGCAGACGAGAAAGGGGAAAGGGGTTCCAGGCAAAGCAAGAACTCCCAGTAGCTGCTTTTTGGCAACAGCCTGGGAGCCTAGAGCAGGGGGTGCATGTGTGTGTTCGGTGCAGTCGGGTTGAGGCTGGAAAATTAGCTTGTGGCCAGAGAGTTTGCCCCGGAAAGTTTTATGGACCAGGATGAGGGGCATCTTTCAGCTTGAACCTTGAGAGGCCTCTGGAGATTTATTTAATGCTTTATTAATAAATATGCACTGGATGTTCTTATTATGCGGCCACCCATGTCCATAGTTCACTGTATAGAAGAGGCAGGAGCGCATAAAGGACAAAATCCAGGCAGGTAACAGCAGGGGTGGACCTGTGGTGAGTTTTTCGGGGGTGCATGCCCACAATGAGAGAAAAGCAGGGCTCCACCGGGCTATGCAGCCTGAAAACATTCTGGAACCAGCGGGCGAGGGGGCCTAGGGGCACTGGGAGCAGAGGGGCCCGGGAAGTCTGACCAGTCAGGCAGGCTAAGTCAGCAGCAGCCCCGCCCTCACCACCCAGGCTTCCCGGCTGGCTGAGGTCTCCTCCTGCCGGCCCAGACCCCACCGCGACCGCGCAGCGCCTGCGGATCCTGGAGGGCGCCCAGGGGGCGGCGGCGCCGGCAGCGGAGGGGTTGAGGGAGGTTCCAGGCACGCCGCTGCCACTTCTGTGGCGCCAGGGCTGGTGCGGCTGGTGCAAGTCGGCGGAGAAAGCGGAGCAGCCCCGCCTGGCAAGAGGCCACCAGACAGCTGTGAGAGGAACCCCCGGCGCGGGCATGTAGGAGGGAAGGTGGCAAAGCCCAAGGTACGGTGGTGGAGGAGGGTCGGAGGGTTGCGGGGTGAGCGCTCCCGCTGCCCCCTCTGCGCGGTGCAGCTCGGGAGTCGGCCCTTCCTGTCTGTACCCCGGGCCAGCCAAGTGGGGGCGAATGTGTGCGCAGGACATGAAGTTGAGGGGCAGGGGAGACTGTGCGCCCCTGAGGGGAACAGCGGGGCTCCCCCACGCCTGGCCAGACCCTTGCTCCCCGGTCGGGGAGAATCCCTGAGGGGAACTGGAGGAGGGCGGGGACTGGAGTTGAGATCCAGAAGGACCTCAGGGACCCTTTTGCCACACCCAGCCTCTTCATTTTACAGAAGAGGAAACTGAGGTTCACAGTGAAGTGACTTGCCCAAGGTCACAGGTCTAGAAATGAAAACTCCTTCCTTGAATGTCAGTGCTGCTATGAGCTCTTGCCACGTGGACCAGGACAGCAGCATGGCTGTTACCGTGCCCAAAAACAAAGCCCTGAGAGAGAGTATCAAAAGACAAAGAGACAGAAAGAGGACCTCCTAGAGCAAAGGAAGAAGGTCAGGAAATGGGCTTATTACTGGGGCTGCACTTCCTCCCTGCGCCCCTTCCTGCTGTGGTCTGGCCATGTGACTCAGCTGGCCCTGCTGACTGTGGCCCAGGTGAGTGTGTGTGCGTGCATGTGTGTGTGTGTGTGTGTGCATGTGTGTCTGTGTGTGTAAGCGCATGTGTATGTGTGTATGCGCACGTGTGTGAATGTGTATGTATGCACCAAGATGTAGTGAATCTCCCCAAGCATTTGGAAAAGCCCGCTGAGTCCATATGTCCATCCACTTATACACCGTGAACTTGATGGGGACCTGCCCTGTGTTTGACTCTGAGGAGGCTTTTATAGGCAGATTCTGGCACTGAATGGATCATTTTAAGCCAGTATTGCCTTTATTTCCTTTAAACAACATGCACACAGAATGACCCATTATTTCTTCTCTTCCATCAAGTGGTCAAGTGATTTCTTTGCCATCTCAAATTGTTTCCTTTCCTTTAAGAGAAATTTGGTTAATAGAGAGCACTCCCCTGTCCCCTCCCAGAACTCAGCATGTGAGCTTTTGGGTAGTTGTTTCGTTTTTACATCTGCTCTCAACTGTCAGCTTAGCATGACATCAGCCGGATAGGAAGCCAAGCTGTGGCCGAAGCTGTAGTGACTGAGGAGGAAGCATGCTGTGGCCATTGTCCCTACAGGCTGCACCTTGTGCAGACAGCCTTGGCCTCAGGTCTCTAGGTTCTGATGCATTCTTGCTTTGTAGCAACTCTAGCCTTTCAGGCTGGGTCCCCAAGGACGTTTGGACTGGGTTAGACGTAGCAAGATCCTCTGAAAGGCCTATATTGGGAGTGGGTTCCTAAAGGCCCTCGTCTGCTGGGGCTGACTGGAGGGGGCCACCATCTGATGGACAAAGTTACATTCAGCCTCCTCCCCCCACCCCCAGCTTAAGGAATATAGGATTTTCTTTTGTGACAGATTCCTTCTGGAGACAGGCATTCCTTTTGTCAGTTTGTCTTGGCTCCCAGCCCTGGCTTTCTCAAAATGTCAGTGAGGCTCTTTCTTCCCTGGCCTGCTTGTTGACACATCCTGGATGGGCTGGCCAGGGGAGGCATTTACTGGGGCAGCATCTTAGCGGTGGGCAGAGCCTGACCCTAAGTAATGCTCTGGGCATTTCTAGGAGATGCAGGAAGGTAGGAGCAGACAGACTTCCCATGTGGTTCAGGTACCAAGGACCTCTGTCCCCACTGATCTTGTGCGAAAGACCCCTTATTCATGTCACAGAGTCCCCTGCCCCCCGGGGCTGGGCCTGAGACATTGTGGGAGGGAAGGAACCTTCCTTCTATAAAGGGGCTCCAGTAGTGTGGCTGGATTGGCTCAGCACCCAGCCCGTGCTCCTAGGGCTCCCCTGGGTCTGTGCAATCCTCTGCCCTCCTGGGCTCGGAGGCAAGGTGAGAAGGTAGGACTTAGCACCCGGGCTGGGGTGTGCCAAGGCCTTCTGGGGCCGTGGTGGGGGTGCCCTCCTCCCAGGGCCTGCATTTCTGATTTCTGGCCAGACGGTTTCATTAAGTCCCCTTTTAACTCACAGCAGCACCAGGGAAGTATGAGGCTGGCTACAACAGCTCAATTACCAGTGCAGACAAGAAGAAAATCTCCTATTAGCTGGGCGATTGGTTTATTTTCACTTTATTTACTTTAGAGATTGCTCAGCGTTGAGCTCCAGGATTTGCAGCTGGCCCAGGTAAATGGATAGAGCTTTGCCACATTGAATCCACATAGCCGCACACCTGCACTCACTGGGATGGGAGGGGAGGAAGATGGACTTCCGGCAGCCCCGCCCTGAGTAAACACAGAACTTTAGGGACCCTTGGGGCGCCTGGGTGGCTCAGTTGGTTAGGTGTCCGACTTCTGCCCAGGTCGTGATCTCACGGTTTATGAGTTCGAGCCCCACGTCAGGCTCTGTGCTGACAGCTCAGAGCCTGGAGCCTGCTTCAGATTCTGTCTCCCTCTCTCTCTGCCCTTCCCCTACTCACACTCTGTCTCTCTCTCAGAAATGAATAAACATTAACAACAACAAAAAGAAGAACTTCAGGGATCCTCTTCCCACTAGACCTGGAGGCTGGATGCACAGATATGCACCAGGCGCAGCTGAGACCTTGGCACCAACGAACTCATTCAACACTTATTATTGCCTCATGAGTTCGGTACTATTATTATCATTCACCCCATTTAAAGATGAGGAAGCCAAGCCTCTGAGAAGTGGGGTAATTTGTCTGAGGTCATACAGCCAATAAGAGGCCAATCTGGGGGTGCCTGGGTGGCTCAGTTGGTTAAGTGTCCAACTCGATTTCGGTTCAGGTCATGATCTCATTTTCCGAGTTCAGGCCCCACACCAGGCTCTGTGGTGACGACACAGAGCCTGCTTGGGATTCTGTCTCCTTCTCTCTCTCTCTCTCTCTCTGCCCCTCTCCCTCTTGTTCTCTCTCTCTCAAATAAAAATAAACTTAAAAAAAAAAAGAGGCCAATCTGGGATTTGAACTCGCTTCCTGGCCCCAGGGCCATGCCTCAGCCATTCCTTAGCCTACACTTCTGAAGTTGAGCCCAGAACCAGCACCGCACTGGTTCACACTCTGACCAGCCATGTGTCCTTAGCCTGAGTTTCTTCGCTCTTTACTGAAGAGGGAATAATTACCTGCCCGTCGGCCTTGGGTGAGCTAATGGGTATGAAAGGGCACCCTGGTGAAGGCTTTCATGATCCCCTTGGTCGTGGTGGCTTTTACCTGCTGAGAGTTTGCTGTTGAGCTCCACCGTCCAGGGCCTCCTCCCGCCTTGTTGATCCTTGTCAGCGTGCCCATCTTAGACCCCAGTTACCCAGAGGATAGGGACAGCGTCTCTCACCTAATCAGCATCTGTACTTCCTGAGCCCCTACCGGGCCAGCTAAGAGTCCCCAGGGGACCTGGTTTAAGAAGAGAGGCCGTGTCCCTTCAACTAGCATTCACAGTCCCCTAGGAGGGTTAGTCTAAAAAGAATAGCCAGTGCTGTTGGGGTTCAGAGCAAGCAGAGTCAAGCACATTTCTTGTGGCCTCACAGAACAAGTGGGATTTGAGCTGGACACAGAAGAGCGGATCAACCTTGGAAAGGCACAGAGGAAAGTGGAGGCATTGGTGGTAGAGCCTTTGACAGGGTACAAAGCACAGTGGGCAAAGGCGTGTGGGTGAGTGGCAGGAGGGACCTCCCGATTGGAGGGTCCCTACAGAGGTCTGTGTCACCGAGTCACTGTGCCCGGCTTCCAGCAGAACTCTCTGCACCACGTTGCTGCCCCTGTACGTTTAATGACAGCTGGAAAATGCTGTTGGACCCCAGTGAGGCCAGGCCCAGGCCACAGGGCATTCGTAGCAGCAGCGCCCTGAGGCACAGGACAGCCCTTTACTCTCTGGAATGGCAGCATCAGGCTGGCATGCCTTGCTGTGGACACCAGAGAGGTCATGGCTGAGGTTAAAGTACCTGGCCGAGAGGCTACATGTGCCTCCAGCCAGGGTTCATGTCTCTGTGGGGAAGGAGGAGGTGATGTGTCAAAGCCACTCTGTTTATAACCTGAGCATGACTGAAAGTTAGAAGCAGTCTCTGAACAAGAGAGCAGCACCACTGTCCCCAGAGAGCATGGAGGGGAAAGAGTGGAGTCCCTGGAAGCTTCCTTCTGTTTCATCTGAATTATGGTCACAAATGACTTTCGGGGAGATACCATCAGGAAAGATGAATTGCTCTGCATAAGAATCTTAGATCTTTCTCTGATGCCATGATCTGTGGTGGTTGTGGGTTTTCAAGTCTTCTTGCAGCTTCTATGAAACCGACGTCCTGGGGGCACCTGGGTGGCTCAGTCAGCTGAGCATTCAACTTTGGCTCAAGACATGATCTCCAGGTTCATGAGTTTGAGCCCCGCATCAGGCTCTCTGCTATCAGAGCAGAACCCATTTTGGACCCTCTGTCCCTCTCTCTCTCTGTCCCTCCCCCTGCTTTCGTTGTCTCTCTCAAAAATAAATAAACCTTTACAAAGATAATAAACAGATGTCCTGGATAAGGATCAGCTCCACACTGTGGAGGTGGTAGCCTTCGGTATGGTGTCTGAGTGCATGGACACTGCCTCCCCTCAGAGTCCCACAGAGAGAAGGTGACCCTAATTCTCCTTTACGTTACTTTTGTTTTAATATCTTTAGTGGACTGAGAGTTCAGTTTTAAGGTATTGTTTTATTTTTGAGGGTTTTTTGGTAACTTGGTTTTTTTTTTAATTGGAGTAAAATATACAGAACATAAAATTTACAATTTTAATCATTTTTAAGTGTGTAGTTCAGTGGCATTAAGAACACTCACAGTGTTGGGGTGCCTGGGTGGCTCAGTCAGTTGAGTGTCTGACTCTTGATTTTCGCTCAGATCATGATCTCACGGTTTTGTGAGTTGGAGCCCCATGTTGGGCTCTGCGCTTTGACTACAGGAAGTCTGCTTGGGATTCTCTCTCCCTCTCTCTCTTTCCCTTCCCTGCTCATGCTCTCTCTGTCTCTCTTAAAGTACGTAAATAAACTAAAAAAAAAGAGCATCACAGTGTTGTGCAGCCACCACAACCACCGCTAGACCTTTCTTCATCTTCCCAACTGATACAGTTAGGTATTAAGCCTGACCCCAGAGAGTTCCCCAATCTTGCTCTGTCTCAGCTTCCTTTCTCACAGTGGCCTAGCCATCAGATGCCCCCTTCACTTGGGCAATGTTTCTGCTGCTGTTCCTTGATACTTCCTGGGTTTTTTGTGTTTTTTTTTTTAATTCTCTGCTTCTGCCACACGAGCTTCTGTGAGACTACCTTCCTTTGGGCTGGATTCTGTGCTGAGCACTTTATACAGCACCTTGTATATTCCTCCCCATGGTCCTCTATGGTAGTTACTATCATTCACCCCTTCGAGATGAGGAAGCAGGTCAGCGATGCAACATGCCGAGGCCACGGTAATGCCAGAGGCCGGGATTGACTCTGGACCCTCTAACTTTCCTCCTTCATCTGGATGGGAATGTCACTGTATAGAATCAAGCACAGTGACTACTCCAGAAGGTTTCTAGAATCTACAAAAATTTGGGTATATGTTACATGAACCATCTTCTATTAGGATTCTTAACTGGAGCCTTTAGCCAAAAAGGATTTGCTTGTAAATAGCTTAATTACATACCATAGATAAAACTGCTAATGGAATTTACCAAACTGCTAAATTAAGCTTCTCAACTAATTACACACGTACTATAAAATGCGATTTTAGCTTTGACCATGGATGGGTCCCTCCCATGGTGAGAGGGACGGCAAATTCTCTTTGGCCATAGGGATTTGGTCACCATGTCAGTTCTTATTCTTAATCATGATCCATTGTGCTTTTCTGTCCCCTCTTGGTGTCCTGAGGAAGCTTGACTCTGCATTACTCAGGGCAATGTAATTTATCCGTAGAGCATGTTTGTCCTGGCTACAGATATGCCAGAATGTATTTCCTATTTCTCCAACAGACATTCTTTCTAGCATTTTTATCTTCTGCAGTGTGTCTCTCTGACACCTTTCTCCTTACTTTTCACCACCCTCTCTGTGGACTCTGCTAGTCCCTGCTGTGTTGCCCCACACTCAGATTTCTAGGGTTCATCTTTGCTTGGGGCTCAGAGTTCGTTTTTGGGAGATGTGGCTTAAGTCCGGGAATGAAGTCAGCTGGAGAAGCAGCTAGGTACCCAGCAGACTTTGACATGGGCCCCAGGCATAAGTTAATTTATTGAGTGTCTACCATGTGCCAGGCACTGTTTCTATTCTTGGACTTAGCATCCCCATTTTACAGATGAGGAGACTGAGGCACAGAGAGGTTAAGTAGCTTGTCTGAGTTCGCACATCTAGTTCTGGTATAGACACTTACATCAAGGACATCTCCCCCATGCTGTCGATCCTGCTTCATCTTCCCAACTGCTACGGTTAGGTATTAAGCCTGAAGGGTTTCCTACAAAGGCTAATCGCTTTGGGGGTGGGGTCTGCTGAATGACAGAGCTCTGTTAACACACCTGTACCATGGGAGCAGATTTTCCTGACTCCACACTAGGTGAGCTGCTCCAGGCACAGGTCAGTCAGAAATATAGGGGTGGGGAAGGCCGATTGAAAAGTCTGTTCTAGCACTTTCTAAGGAATGTGATTTTAATACACTGGACTGCTGCTTGAATCAGAAACAAAGGCACAAAAAGGAACTGCTAAGTGAAATGAATGTTAATGAAAAAGAAATTACTAGGCCTCTATTATGCAATCACACATTGCAAACTAAAAATATTTTTTTAAACACACAAGCCCTATTTACTGAGTTAGAAACAGAAGGAAGAGCTCTAATTTGTTCTGAATAACAATCATACTATACCACGTACCACATCTGAATTTTCGGATACTTTAGGGGCTGAGTGAATGTGACTATTAATGCCAACCTCCCCTCCACCCCCTAAACCCCAAAACTTAAACCAAATGGATCAACAGATAGTATTAAGCACGTACTGTGTGCGGTACATTGTGCTGGAAGAAAGAACAAAGCCTAATACTTGTGTTGACAGCATAGGTGACTGTTACCAAGAGGGCAGGACAGGGTGTGTGTGCTCTAGAAAGAAATGGGCTTCGCAAAAGGCATACTTTTTTGCGATCCGGGCCTTCAAGGATAGTGGAATTCAGCAGATGGGTGGCCACAGGGGGTCCTGGGAGGAGTGTACCATGAGGATCCTTCAGTTCATTTTAATAGACGGTGTCTGAGAGCCCTTCTGCATGGAAATTAAACCCACAAGACATGCCGTAACCCTGCCAATAATTTTTTAA
The DNA here is from genome assembly GCA_028646485.1 of Cryptoprocta ferox. NCBI lineage: Eukaryota > Metazoa > Chordata > Mammalia > Carnivora > Eupleridae > Cryptoprocta > Cryptoprocta ferox. The sequence goes on from CM053571.1 coordinate 96,246,331, forward strand.
TGTTTTTAAATTTATTTTTGAGAGAAAGAGGAGAAAGAGTGAGCATGAGCAGAGGAGGGGCAGAGAGAGATGGGGACAGAGGATCCAAAATGGGCTCTGTGCTGACAGCAGAGAGCCTGATGCAAGACTTGAGCTCACAAACCATGAGATTATGATCTGACCCGAAGTCAGATGCTTAACCGACTGAGCCACGCAGTCACCCCAACCCTACCAATATTTTAAGTGTTACACCCTCCTCCTCCTCCTGCTGGCCATCACTGACTCGGTTTACCATCTAAAAGATGTGAGGAGCCAGAACTCTCTGATCCTTCCTCTCTCATGTGGACAGAGATGTTCTATAGAATCCAGCACAGCCAGCCCTGCCTGGGCACATGTGTGTTTACACTCGGAGGTTTCTAGAATCTGCATGGGTGTGAACATGTGTTATATGGACCGTGCTCTATTAGGATGGAGATGTGTTCAGAACCCTGCAGAAGGTTCTATAGGGCTGTCGGTGGAAGCAGGCAGGGCCACTCACAGAGACTCATGCTCTTGGTACAAAGTTGTCCACCAGGAAAAGCTAACCAAAGCAGATGGAAAGGAGAAGCCCAGGTGAGAACACCTTTAACAATAGCCCCCATTGGCTTCTTTCATGTCTGCTGCCTGATTTCTTTATAGCCCCAGTTATAGGGCCACACCTGAGGCCTGGTAGCGGCGGCTAGTCCAGTCCTTTCTGCCCCTGCCTGCCTGGGTCTCTGACTAGTTCACGCAGCACACAGCCGTGCCACGCTCTGTCTGCAGCTGTGAAGTCAGCGCCGGGCTGTCCTGGAGGACTTTACGAAGAGATGTTAACGAGCACAGTGATGGTCATGGCTGACTGTCTTGCCCTCACCCAGGGAACACATATGCCCACTCCACTGCTCAGGGCTGTTAGCCTCTAAATTCCAGGCTGATTGGGCCTAATTAATGCTCCTGAGCGTGTTTTCTTCAGTAGCCTAAGACACAAGCTGAGTGACAGAGTCATGCCTCATGTCCCTCTAAACGCAAATGCCACTCTGATGGAAGTCCTGATGGGGTTCTCTTAGGATGCAGTTCTCTTAGGACCTGGTCCCCAGGAGTGGAAGCAGGCAGTCAAGTAGACCAGAAAGCTCAAGCAGAGCAGTTATACTTGGCAGCAAGTGTGTGACACTGACTCACTGTTATTGGCCTCAGCTGCCCCATTGATAAAATAGCTGCCCGTCACATCTCTTAGGCATGTTGTCAACAGTGGAACGAAGCAGTGACAATGTGAAAGCACTTTACAAGGATAAAACCTTTTAAATGGAGGCTGCTTATGTTTTTGCAGCCAAGTCGTCCCCATCCATTCACCAGGCTGGGCTAAATTGACCATTTGCTTTGTGGGTCTTTAAAATAGGTCCATGGGGAGTCAGCTCAGGCCTCAGTGCCATTTACCAATAGGGTGAGCTCGGCCAGGGACCAGAGTCCAGAGCTCCCCATGTTGCAAGACTCTCAGGCAGAAATGGGAAGGGTCCAGGCTGACAGGTGCCTTGGGAGCCTGGGTTCCATTTCATCCCAAACAGCATGGAGACGCCCCACAAATAGAGGTGTTAATCTGAGGCTTTCTCGTCTCTAAGAAATGATCCACAGTGTGTTTCCTGATATCCAGAGCTTCTGCCCTTCCTTCACAAATATTTTCCCAGGGGTGTGGAGAGTAGAGGTAGCCATGGAGAAGAAAGGATGGAGGATGGTGCATGTCCGCAAGTGCAGGTGTGTGTGGTCAGACACCTGCCAGCTTCACTTGGTGTAGATTCAAGTTCACTCGTTCACTGAGCACCTCCCCTGTACCTGAGCTAGGAGACAGGACTATTACTCTCATCCTTAGCTTAGAGGTGAGGAAGGTGGAAGCCAAGCCACCTGCTCAAGGTCACCCAGGTAATAAATGTAGAATCAGAATTCAAATGCAGATGTTTGGACTGCAGATCCCCCGCTCTTCACAGGCTAAAGCCAGTACCCTGGCGATGATACTTCCTGTGGACCAAGCCCTTGGCACTTTGCACAGTGGTCCCATGCTCCACTTTTAAATCTTCACAGCAGAGCAGTGAGGTGATTATAATGCTGGGTGTTATATGCCCAACTGTGCATGTTAAATGAAATGATGGCTATGGAAACAGTAAATTGTAAGATGCTCTCCAACTATGATATAATTACTGCCTTCAGTTTACAGGTGCGGAGAATAAAATCAGAGAGGTTCAGTGGCTTGCCTAAGGACACATGGGAACAAACGGCAGAGTAAGGATGCCAGCTCTGGTCTTAGAACTTCCGGGCTGGTGTTATTGGTTTCTGTGACACCATCAAGGGAAGATTGGTTCTGGATTTATCTGTCCCCTCCCTGTGTTTTTTTTTCTTAATATTTATTTTTGAGAGAGAGAGCACACCTGCATGAATGTGTGCGAGCGGAGGAGAGGCAGAAAGGGGGACAGAGGACCCAGAGCAGGCTCTGCACTGACAGTAGCAAGCCCAATGAGAGACTTGAGCTCACCATATGAGGCTCGAACTCAAGAACCACAAGATCTTGACCTGAGCCGAAGTCGGATGCTCAACTGACTGAGCCACCCAGGCGCCCAGTCCCCTCCCTGGTTTCGTCCCTCCTCCCCCCTTTCCCTTCCCTCTAGATTGTTGCCAAATGCAAATTAGGCAGAGAACTTCAAAGGGTCTAAGCTAACTTTTCTTAGCTGCCTTTTCTCTTCTTTCGCAGTCCTTATGAAACATAGTGAAGTCCAGGTTGGAGTCAGGGAGAGTGTCTCTCCAGCATGAGGACCAGGGTCTCACTGTCTCCTAGTTTGCAGAAGAGCCCTGGGACAGGGGAGTGGGTGGAATGAGCCATTTTGCCCTATGGATGGACTAACATGTTTTTTATGACCTCTTAAAACTGCAAACACAGGTTATTTTACAATTGTGAGTTAAACGGAAATCCAGAGTGTATATATCCCTGGAACATGTGTGTGTGTGCACATGCAGTATTTTAAAAATAGAGACATCATAGATATTCTGTCTGGAAGATCTTGGGCTTGATACTGAAAAGATAACAAGGAAACAGCTGCTAAGCACCAGCTCTGTAGTGCAGATTCATATGCTGTGACAAAGTGCCACAATTATATCTTCCACCTGAAGCAGAGGCAATAATTCTCTGTTGCTAACTGTCTTCCTCACTTGTTTATTTATTACAGTTTGATAGAGACAGGAAATTAGGATTTATTTTACGTAGTCTGGAGGCAGAATCTATGTTGGGAGCATTTGTATGTGTCTGTTCATTTATTCCTTACAGCAACCTTGAATAAGTGGTATTATTATGTGAATTTTTTTAACTTTCTTTCTTTCTTTCTTTCTTTCTTTCTTTCTTTCTTTATTTTTTAATTTAGAGAGAATGAGAGAATGAATCTCAGCAGGCTCTGCACTGTCAGCAAGGAGCCTGATGCGGGGCTCTAATTCACATGAGATCATGACCTGAGCTGAAACCAAGAGTCAGATCCTTAACTGACTCAGCCACACAGGTGCCCCTATATGCATTTTTTTTAAGATTTTATTCTAAGGGGTGCCTGCGTGGCTGAGTCAGTTAAGCATCTGATTTCGGTTCAGGTCGTGATCTCGAAGTTCGTGAGTTTGAGCCCCGAGTTGGACTCTCTGTTGTCAGAGCAGAGCCTGCTCAGATCCCTGGTCTGCTTCTTTCTGTGTCCCTCCTCTGCTTGCACTCTCTCTCTCTTTCAAAAAGAAAAAAATGCCCTTTAATGAGGATCTGCTTGTGGCAAACTAGAGTTTTGTTTATTGGATAATGCCTTCATTTCTCTTATTTTTTGTTTAAAAAATTATTTTATTTATTTATTTTTTAAGTAATCTCTACACCCAACATGGGGCTCAAACTCACAACCCTGAGATCAAGTCACACACATGCTCTACTGACTGAGCCAGCCAGGTGCCCCCATTTCTCTTATTCTTAAAGAATGTTTTTGTTTTGTTTTGTTTTTTTAGGTATAGAATTCCCACACGACGATTACTCTCTTCTAGCACGTTGAGGGCATTTGACCATCTTTTGGCTTAAAATCGTTGAGAGGTAACTTGTCTTTTCTTGTTGCCTGCTTTTAAGATACTCTCTTTGTCTTTGATGTTCTGTAGTCTCACTGAGATACACCTGGTTGTGGATTTCCTTTTATTTATTCTTCTTGAGATTCTTTGGCATTCTTGAATATGTGTATCGGTATCTTTCCTCACTTTTAGAAAATTTGTAGCCATTATCTGTCCAAATACTTTCTCTCTCTTCCCTTTCTAGGACTTCAAATAGACACATGCTAGCTTCCATTTTTCATGTCTCTTAAGCTCTCTCCATATTTTTCTGAGTCTTTGTCTTTCTGTGCGCATTTTGGTTAGTTTATTTTGACCTAGCTTCTAGCTCACTACTTCTTTCTCAGACTGTATCTAATGTGCTGTTAAGTCTGTCCACAGATTGTAATTTCAGTTATTTATTTTTTATTTCTAAAAATTCCCTTTGGTCCCTTTTCCCCATATCTTCTTGATTATTTCTTGTGGTTTGTTACTGTTGTTCCTTGTACATAATTGCAAGCTTGCCTTTAATTTCTTTATATTATAGCCATTATTATAATCAGAACCTAGATATTCCATTATCTGAAGAAGTCCCTGGCCAGTGAATTTCTTCCTCTCTTGCCAGCTCATCAATGCTCTTAGAGACATTTTTTAAAAAATGTATTTTGTACAAGATTTTTCAGTTGTTTTAGTGTGGGGGTGGGAAGGGGGATCAAATTTGCTTAGCCTACTATAATGTCAGAAAAAGAAGTCTAGTATATTTATTTGAGGAGGGCTCTTGTTGGGATGAGCACTGGGTGTTGTATATAAGTGATGAATCATGGGAATCTACTCCTGAATGAAGCCAAGAGGACGCTGTGTACTCTGTATGTTAGCTAATTTGACAACAAATTATATATATAAATAAAGAAATTCTGTTAAAAAAAATTGACAAAATTGGGGCACCTGAGTGGCTCAGTGGATTAAGTGTCCAATTCATGATCTCGGTTCAGGTCTTGATCTCAAGGTTGTGAGTTCAAGCCCTGTGCTGGGCTCTGCACTGGACGTGAAGCCTACCTAAAAAAAAAAAAAAAGGCAAATTATGATTGGGAAGTAACCCAATCTCCATTGGCCTCTGGGACCTAGAATTGTCCACACTGTACTGAATGTAGTTTATGAACAGCCTGACCAGTGCATGTGTGCCTTAATCAAAAGCACTTAGGAAATATTTGCCACCATCATCGTTTATTATATTTTCATCATTATTCATATCCTTGGTTGTGAAGGTCTTTCTGCTCACCATCTTCTACTGTTCCTTCAGGAATCAGTTTCTTTTCCATGGTGCTTTTACTAGCAGTGCCTACCCTGAGGTCTTCCATGCCTTGTGTGTATATCCTACTGTGTGCTTCCTGCATGGCTCTTACCTCCTTGCCAGGAGTGGGTCTCACTCACCATGTACTCCTCAGGGCTTCATTTCTGAGTCCCTTTCTGGAACATCGTAGGGAACTCAAAATGTCTAATTAATCAAATGACCAAATTGGCATATACCGTAGAATTGAGTACTGTATTGAAAAGGTGGTCAAATGTGTCGAGTCTGGGGAGATGACGGACTCCCAAGAAAAGGTGGGGAGAAGAGAATGATGTGGAAGTTTGGGAAGCCGTAGTTAGTATAGTGAGATTTTGCTTCAGGAATATGGTCCTGTGGTTTCGGGAACATCTGAGTGCACATCACTTAGGATAATCTCAGCTGTAGAGAGTAAAACCAAAACCCCAAAACTCAACTCAAGGAACATAAACAACAAGGGCATTTATTACTTGTATAATGAGAAGTCTGGGGAGTGGCGGGGAGTGACATCAGGGATGATTAGTCCAGTGGTTCAATGATGTCATCAAGGACCTGGGTTTTTTCTTTCTCCATTCTTCCCTTATGCTTGCGCGTTATGGTCACGGTGTGGCTGCAGAAGGTCAGGGTGTGGCTGGACAAGACAGCATCCAGCAGAGGAAGAGGTTCTGCGTCTCTCTTTTTAAAAGCCTGGAAAACACTTCTGGGAGCATCCTCAGGAGGCTCCTCTCGTGTCTCAGTAACTATTGAGAGTGAGATGCCCACCCCTAACTTACCCACGGGCAAGGGGCCTGCATGTGTTCTGACTGGATAGGGCCCCTGAGCTGGTAACTGGAGGTTACCTACGCTGAGTGGTAACACAATTGGAGTTCTGTAGGAGAGGAGCAAGTGAGAGATGGATGTTGCTTAGGCAAGCAGTGGTGTCTGCTTCAAAGGCGGACCCAAAGCCCAGCTGGAAGTCCATTTGATAAGCAACAGGCTAAAAATTAAGTGACTTCAAAGGCCTTTTCTACTCTGAGAACATATAATGAATTACATGAAATCAAAGTGAAGAGACTGTTCCTCTGTTCTACCTGCAGGTCATGCCCTGACCACAGCTGCCCCTCAGGGGACTGGCCTGGAGTCAAAGTCAGGTCATCAGGCTGCTTGTCAAGGGTGGAGCCTCAGCGACTTGCCACTTTTCCTCATGAGCCCCGGCTGGGTGTCCACCTGGCACTCCCACAGCCACGTCTCTTCCTCCCAGAGCAGCCCAACCCGGAGGCCTGGGTGTCAGAGAGAGCTCCAGGAGAGCTCAGTCCCGTGTGCCACTTCCCTGACTCCAGGCGTGGAAGCGGATGCGAGGCTTCCTTCTGGTAAGAACCGGAGGTTCCTAGAGGCAGGTATAGTCGGAACCTGTAAGGAGGCTGGGCCAAAGAAGCAAATGTTCCGAGTGATCGTGCAGATGACAGTATCTTTGCTAAGGGTGTCTGATTTTCTATAGCCCCTCTTAAAGTGTTTTTCTAGTCGACCTACTGAAGCGGACCCCCAGACTGCCTGGATTTTGTGTTTCTTGCATGTCAGATTTGTGGAGACGTGTAGAATAGGCTCATCGTTCCTCTCTGAACAGGAAAAGGGAGCTGATAAGAAACTGATGGGAGAGTTTTTTTTATCAGGTAACGTAGCAGACAGTGATCACGGACAGCAGGGGGCATCCACAGTGGGCAAGAGGTTCGGGTTCCATGCCAGCAGCAGTGGTGACGGCTTCTAGAAATTGTCTAGTAGCTCAACAGTCTAACACTTTCGCAGGTCTTCCTGACACATGTGTCAGGAGCAGCTAAAATGAAATACGGTGAAAGATTGAGGCCAGACGGCAGTCCAGTGGGATTTAGTTGGGAATGACTTCTGTGGCATCCACTGGGGAGTGAGGTCATGCTTATTTGGCCGATATGAAATGTATTGTGTTATATTACATATAGGTATTATATATGTATACATGTATATATGTATATAATGTGTATGTGTGTGTGTGTCTCTCTCTATATACATATTACATTTTTTGTGTCTGTCTGACATCTTCAATCACATTGTCAACTCCCTGAGGGCAGTCATGGAACGTTTTCTTTCTCTTATGTTCTTCTCAAGGTCATTACTCAGTAATTATTGACTGACTGAGTTTTTGCTGCATACCTATGCAATAAAACTCCATCAGCTAAGGTCCTAGAGTTTTCATTCATTGGGACAGAGTTTTCCTCAGTGTCTACCAAGCCCCTACTCAGATGGAACAGTGTCAGATGCCTCTGTCACTCAAGCTGGCTGGAGTGTATTCATTTCCTATGGCAGCCATTACAAAGTACCACCAACAGCGTGACTTAAAACAGCAGAAATTTATTTTCTCCAAGTTCTGGAGGATTGAAGTCCAGCGTCAAGGTGGGCCATGCTCTCTCCTTAACCTGTAAGGGAATCTTTCCTCACCTCTACCCAGCTTCTGGTCATTTGTCCACAATCTTCAGCATTTCGTGGCTCAGAGCCACATGATCCACGCCCCACCTTCATTGTCACATGGCTTTCTCCCTGTGTCATTATCTTTACGTGACTGTCTTCTTATAAATACACTGGTCACACTGGAGTAGAGGGCCAGTATAAGTATGACCTCATCTTAGCTAGTGACATCTGCAATGATCCTGTTTCCAAATTAGCTCCCCCTGGAGGTCCTGGGGGTTAGGGCTTCACCATGTCTTTACTGGAGATCACAATTCACCCTAGAACATTAAGTGAGCTCATTCAGGGTGACAAGACAGAGACACACAAAAAGCTAGGGGTGAATATTAACAGAGAGAGAATCCCAAGTGGGTGTGGGGGTCCATCTCACAAAACCTTGAGATCATGACCTGAGCTGAAATCAAGAGTCAGACTCTTAACCAACCAAGCCACCCAGGCGCCCTCACTTTTATTAGTTTTATACATCCTTCTAGAGTTTCAGTTTGCAAATACAAGTCATTACAACTGTATCTTATGCCTCCAATCTGTTTTTCCTCACTATACACACTTCTTTTAACCTTGCTTTTTTTCCACTTAATTTATCTTGGTGCTCTTTTTCTGTTAGTATGTTGAGAGCTTTCTGATCGTTTTTTTAAAAACAGGGGCATAGTACTCCATTATAGGGATGTACCCTAATTTATTCAACCAATCCTCTGCTGATCAACAAATGTTGTTTTCAGTCATTTGGCATTTATTACAAGTAATGCTGCAATGGGTAAGATTGCCATTTTGTATTGTACCTAAATATACCTTAAAAATTCTGAAATTTCTTTGAATTATCAAAAGGACTGGAAACACTGGGTTCTAATAACTATATACTGACCACTGGTTTGGACTGAATAGCTGCTGTCTCTAAGGATCCCTGATGTTGGGACTAGCCTGCTCCCATCTGAACATTTTCCCAACCCTTACCCCCCACCCCCAATTTGTCTTCTTCTTCTTCTTCTTCTTCTTCTTCTTCTTCTTCTTCTTCTTCTTCTTCTTCTTCTTTTGAGGGTGGGGTGGGGCAGAGGGAGAGAGAGAATCTTAAGCATGAAGCCTGACATGGGGCTTGATCACATGAATCGTGAGATCATGACCTGAGCCCAAATCAAGAGTCAGGCTCAACCAAACTGACCCCTCCAGGCGCCCCCCAAAGGCGCCTTCTGTTTTCTTCTTTTCAAGAAGGAAAGGAGAGGGTAGATTTCTGTGTGGTTGTGATTCTGCTTTATTTGCATCTGATAACTGGTCTTACCTCTGTTACTTGTCCAGGCATGTGGGTGTGTAGCCCTGCCTTGTAATGTCCGTGCCATTTTACCCCAGAGTAGAAGGAAAGAAACCCTACTCGCTGGTTGTTTTAGCACAGCCTGGGTAGCTGCTTGGAAACCAGGGATAAAAATGAAGAAGACAGTCGAAAGACTCGTCCTATTACATGTACTGTCTCACCAGAACCCCATGAGGATGTGGTATTCCCATTCGCATTTTATAAACAAGGAAATGGTATCAGAGGGAAGTCACTTGACCAAGATTCATGACTAGTGCTTTGCAGAATGAGTATTTGAACCTACGAATTTCTGGCTCTAGAACCTGATGCTTTAGCTAATATATTATGCTGCCTCCAGGATCTTAAAAAGAGGTGTGATTTACAGTTACACCTCTTACCTTTTAAGTTTGCTATAGTGGTGGCATGGTGATGATGATCATGACAGAGATAAGAGAGCAGCTCTGAACATGGGCGAGTTGGTGACATGCTCCAAAGAAGGCTTATAATGAGAATGCATTTTTGTTCTAGCAAAGGTGATGGCTCAGCCTTTTTGGGCTGTCACGCTGCAACTGGCCCCATTGCCCCCTTTCAGTCCCTAGACATTTACAGTACGACTCCTGAATGTGAGGCATGGTGCCAGATGTGAGAGGTAAGAGGGGTGAGCCACACTCTGGTCCTTGGAGCCCAGTTAGGACATGTCAACAGGAAGCTGCAGTGCCACCTGGTAAATGTGGTATTGGAATGGCATGATGTGTTTGGCTGGGGCCTGAATGTGATCAAAGAAACAAATTCACTGCAGTGGGGGAACAGGGTGGGTGGTTTCCAGTTGTCTTGGGTCTTTATTATTGCTTAATGAAGGAAGGAAGTGAGGGCCCGGAAGTGGAGGCTGTGGGTTAAGGTATTGAGCCATCCTTCTGCCCACAGTGCAGGGGTGAAGCTGATGGTGGCTGCAGCTCTGTAGGCTGTGGGCTCTTTGGAGACGGGCTCAGTCAGGGTTGAAAGGTGGGCTGAAGGAAGCCTCCTCTCCCCTTTGCTGCTCCCACCTCAGGTCTTCTCATGCTGGCCATTCTGCTAGTGGCTCAGCTGGCCTCCCCCCACCCCCAGCAGGGGGCCCTCACTCAGGAGGTTAACATTCCATTGGACGGGATGGGGGTGGATGGACCAGGTGTTCATAGGTCACTGAATCTGGCCTTTTTTTTTAACACACTTTTTTTTTATACAATTTATTGTCAAGTCAGCCAACATACAGTGTATACAAGTGTGCTCTTGGCTTTAGGAGTAGATTCCCGTGATTCATCGCTTACATATAACACCCAGTGCTCATCCCAACAACTGCCCTCCTCCATGCCCATCACCCATTTTCCCCTCTCCCCAGCCCTGTTCCCTCCCCATCAACCCTCAGTTTGTTCTCTGTATTTAAGAGTCTCTTACAGTTTGCCTCCCTGTTTGAAATGATTTTTCCCCTTCCCTTCCTCCCTGCTCTTCTGTTAAGTTTCTCAAGTTCCACACATAAATCTGACCTTTTAATGTTTATTTATCCATTTTTGAGAGAGAAAGAGACGCGAGCAGGGGAGCGGCAGAGAGGGAGACAGAATCCCAAGCAGGCTCCATGCTGTCAGCACAGAGCCCAATGTGGGGTTCAAACTCACGAACCCTGAGATCATGACCTGAGCTGAAATCAGGAGTTGGACACTTAGGACACTTAACTGACTAAACCACCCAGGCGCCCCTGAATCTGACCTTTTAAATCACACCTCAGCAAAAGGATCTGCCCACTGGAGCCTCTTGTCACAGGGAAGTTCCTTTCCTGGATTTTTCATGTTGCCATTTATTTGTCTTCAACGTGAGTCTGCATGAAACAGCATCTATCATCTCTGTAGTTACCATAGAACAACTAGGGGGTTTGCTTTTATTTATTCTTTCTCTGAAAGTGAAGCTCACCACTGCAGCTTACTGGCAGAGAGAGTGGGGAGGGAGACAGTTGCTCTTCATTCAAACACTGGTCTTAGGCAGGCTGGTGGTGAAATTTACAAAATACAGGTGTTGAAACTCAGTCCCAGTGAGTGCTAGGGATCTGTTGCTTGTGCTTCTACAGAGGAGTAGTGGAGCCTGTCGTCTTCTGGTTAAAAAGGAGGATTCAGTCCTGAGGGAATACAGACAATGGGATTTTTTAGGACCACAGCTGTGTGTGTATCTCCGTGCTGGCAGCTGTTTGCAGATCCGAGAGAAGAATCCCATACCCGTCTTGTCCTCAAGTAACTCAGTGACAGGAAGAGGAGTAAAATATACAGTTGACTGACCTTCGACCTTGATGGGCTTGCTTCCTCGTTCGAGAAACCAGTAAGGTTGGGTTTGGTCAGTATTTCTAATGGGGTCAGCACTGCCCCCCTCCCCCAGAGGAGTGCTTCACAAGCGTTCAGTGTGCATATGAATCACCTGGGGAACTTGTTAAGCTGCACATTCCCACCCAATAGGTCTAGTTCAAGGCTTCAGATTCTGCATTTCCAACAGACTTCCAGATGCTGCTGCTGGTCCAGGGACCACAGTGCTTTGAGTATTGAAGCCCCAGAAGGCATTTAGTAAATCTATAAAGATGGCTTTGAGTTGCCACCCCACCTTGACAAAGGCCCCTTAATTTACTGTGTGGGGGCTGAGGGTGCTACCGCGTCAGTGAAGAATCGTCACCTGCCCTGTCAAACTCAACCCCAAACAGATACAAATCAGTCCTACTTTTCTACATAGTAATACTGAGAAGTTTTCAGAGAAGTTATACCAAAAGCCCAGTAATTTAGGAGATGGTTTTTGGGGAAGAGAAGCCTGAATGGAATAAAGACAAAATCTTGAAATGACTGGGTAATTTCCCCACTCTATGCATTCTGTCTAGATTAGAGCATTTCCCAACATATATTTAACTGAAAAGGGTTTTAGTGCAATATGTAGTTACTGCAAAAACAAGGAAACCACTTACAGATTTGTAACAGGAGATTTGGGACTTCATCTAACACACAAAGATATAGGACAACATATCATTAAATTAGCAGAGGCACATGAAATGTCACCATGTCAATAAACTCCTTTGTAAAAACTGCTTTTAACATAGTTTCTATTCTCAGGGCACCTGGGTGGCTCAGTCGGTTGGGCATCTGACTCTTGATTTCAGCTCCGGTCATGATCTCATGGTTCATGAGTTCAAGCCTTGCTTGGGATTTTCTCTCTCTGCCCCTCCCCCCTCAAAATAAATAAAATAGTTTCTATTCTAATATATGTCTATACAATCATAGGACAATGATAAGGCATCTCTTGCAAATATTAGACATTACAGTGATTTACTTTGGGATTGCCTTTCTTTTTCACTCTTACTTTGATATTCCCCTTTGGGGTCTATCAAACAACATTTTCCAATCTGTCCTCGTCTTCCCACTGCCTGAATGAAAAGGATATTGCTTCCACAGCTTTTTTTAATGCTGAAGACTGAGTGCATGCCTCCACTCTGGGGGTGGGATTTCCAGATTGGAGACAATGTTTTCCATGACTTTTTGTCACTGTGCTATCCCATGTCAGCATAATAAATTATTATGACACTATATAAAGTTTAACTCATTCACAAGAATAGCATCCTTCCTGGTTTCATCTACTTTCACGTTAGTAATTTCACCTGACTTGTTATCCCTACCTCAGTTAAGACTATTTCCTTCTTCCTCTTTTCAGATCCAAACCAATACGTGGGTTTGTTATTTCTCATCCTAACATTTTTTTATTCTGTCGTCCTCTAGTCTTTTATTTCCTCGTACTCCTCATGTATTCATTGTAAGTAGGTGTAAGCACTGACTGCTTCATTAGTGTGTTCCAGTGCAGTCATGCATGAGCACCTACATAATGAAATATTTATTATTTTAGTATAAATTACTGTCCTTTTTTTCTTCTGTATATTACAATTAGAGCTAAATTATGCATGTGTGTGGACTCATTTATCTGGGAATGTCGTTTCAGGTGGTTGTAAGTATTTGTATATAAAAATGGGGCATGGATTGGAGAAGGTGGAGCACCATTGGATTAAATGGTCTCTGAGGTCTCTGACATTTGTGCAACACTTTTTTTTTTTTTTACTGTTTATTTATTTTGAGAGAGAGAGTGGGGGGGGGTGGCCAGAGAGAGGGGGAGAGAGAGAATCCAAAGCAGGCTCCATGCTATCAGCACAGAGCCCGACTCAGGGCTCAACTTCACAACACGGGAGATCATGACCTGAGGCAAAATCAAGAGTTTGGATGCTCAACCGACTGAGCCACCCAGGTGCCCCTGTGCAACATTTAAAAACCAGCAGATGGCAGTCTGATCTGTGGCTACATTGAAGGAATCCTGGAGGAGAAAGCAGTCAGGAAAGACAGTATTCCTCGTAGTGTCTGCTTGGATGAGATGCATGAGTCCTCCAGACTTGAAATGGTGGTTCTCCCCAGGTTGTTCCTGAGAAACTGGGAAACCCAAACAAAAGCAAACACAAAAACCCACACACATACTTCATACCTTGACCCCACTCAGGATCATTTGAAACTGAATCTCTGGATTGAGGCCCCCAGGCATCTGGAGTCTAAGTCTCCCCAGATGAGCGTTCAGAATCACTGCCTGAAGTAAGGTGAATGGTGAAAATATAGGTCCATGTCCAGACCTGTGAATGTGACCCAATCAGAAGAAGGGTGTTTGCTGATATAAAAAAGTCACAGATCTCCAGATGAGATCGTGTTGGGTTGTCCACGTGGGCCCTCCATTCAATGACAAGTGTCCTTATAGGAACACACAGAAAACAGACACAGAGAAGAGACAGCCATGTGAGGACGGAGACACAGATTGTTCTCATAGGGCCACCAGAAGCCGGAGGAAGGAAGGACTCATTTCTGTCCTAGAGCCTTCGGAGGGGGCACAGCCCTGTGGACACCTAGGTTTAGGACCTCTGGCCTCCAGAACTGTGAGGGAATACATGTCTGCTGTTTTGGGATACCTAATTTTTTTTAAGTTTATTTATTTTGAGAGAGACAGAGAGAGTACATATGGGGGAGGGGCAGAGAAAGAAGGAGAATCCCAAGCTGGCTCCATACCATCAGCACAGAGCCCAATTTGGGGCTTGAACTCACGAAAGTGTGAGATCATGACCTGAACCAAAATCAAGAGTCAGACGCTTAACCGACTCAACCACCCAGGGGCCCCAAGACACCTAACTTTTGATGATTTGTTATGGCAGCCCTAGAAGATGAAGCCCCTGCCTAAAGTGTGGATAACTTTGGTAGGAGGGAAGGAATATAGGAGATATTTAGATTTGGCACCAACATGAGTGAGAAGGCGTGGCTGGAGGGAGGGTGGGGGACAGAAGGAGCCAAACGGATTCTGCAGAGAGCCCACTAGAGAATCCCTGGATGTGGATGATTCCTTCTCCTAAGAAAAACGCCTTCCTCCCCTCCGGGCTGGTCGTCCTACTTCAGAGAACTGTCTATGCAGCACCTCTTAGGACCACAAAGGGCACCAGAAGCTCCGGAAGCAAGTTCGCTCCTCCTTCTGGAAATGTGGGAACCACTGAGGGATTCAGAGGAGGGAGTGACAGGGTGAAGTTTTAGGGGTGCAGGCCCGTATGACCCGAGGTCACGTGCCTAAACACTCGCGTCTGTTGCAGATTTGTGTAATTGGTCACTGAATCCATTCCGATCTCCAGCTTTTTCCACCCCAGCAGTGCCCCCTACAGTGGGGGCTTCCCTTGCAAGCAAAGCCATTGTTTCCTAGCCCCAGAAGTGCAGGTGGTATTGCTACCATCATTAGCTGGATCTGCCCAGGTCTCAGACATTGATCCCACCACAGATCCCTAAGTGTGGTTGCATCACTTCTGATTCCAGAAGGACCGTCCTCAGCCAACTGCATTGGGAGATGAGCAGCCAACCTCAAGGCACGTGCAGTGCCAACTGTGCTTCCTTAATAACCAGCCTGTTGTCTTGCAGAAGCATCTCTCGGGCACTGCACGATGGAACACAGATCCGTGCCCTACTTTCTGCAAACCTAAGCAAGGGAAATCATTCATTGACAATGCTCATGAACACCTCCTGGACTTTTCCAGCTGGCGTAGGAGCTGAGAGGGGGCGAGAGCGCCCTGGACCTGGCCTCGCTGATCACTTTGCTGGATCTTGTGTGTGCATTTCCCAGACAATGTTCTCAGTAGCTGACTCAGGAAGGACCAGTAGTGTAGGGGCAGAGAGGTCACCTGAGTATGATTGCCTTCAGGGTGGAGAAGCAATCAAACACTGCCTGGCAAGGACCATTCCAGGGACTGCAGTGCTGAGCTGGGGGGGAGTGGGGGGAGGGGGGTAGGTGCTGGATTGGAAGCAGAGAGAAGAAGAATCAGAAGGGAGCAACCAGCCCACGGTTATTCTTAGTCTTCAACTGTCAGCTGTGTTGGGGATTTAACATTACGCACTGTCCCAGAAACGAGCGAAGGACAGAAGAACTCTTTCAATTCGTTTTCTGGGAATGAATGTCTTAAAAGGAAAGGAGGTCACTTCCTTCTGTGGACACCACCCTATGGCACTGTGAGGTCCGTGGCTACTGTTTTCATGTTGAGGGATAGGCTGCAAAATGCTGGGTGCAGGTTGCATTAGAGCTATTAGCCTCAGGAGTAATTTGGGGATCTGCTGGATAGGATGTCCAGAGGGCGTTTCCGGCCTTCCCATGCCTCCAGGAACCTGAGCACCTATCCTTGCCCATTATGGATTGTGAAGGAGAAGGGCATCTTCAAGTGAAATGTGGGGCCAAAGTTAGGGAGCAGGGATGGAAGACCATTGCTGGTGTCAAGTCTCACAGGGGGACTTAGCTGCCCCTTCCCGAGGCAGAGGACCAGGGGAAATGTTTCCAGCTGGGCACTGAAGCATGCTGAGTGCAAACATACAGTTTCATCACTTTGAAATAGGAACACTCTACTCCTCCCGCCCCCCCCACCATCTCCTATTTGCAAGAAAACCTGAGAAATTTTCCTGGGGTGGGCGGAAGGGTGCATACATCTTACACTAACTGACCACATGAACTGTGGGGGGCACCAGTGGCCCCCAGAAGGCCAGCACTGCCTGAGAATCCCCGAGAAGTCTGAGGCCCTGCTGCTTTCCCACACATGGTCCCAAGCCCAGAAAGAGGGCATCAGTCCACTCACCAGACACTGCAGGTGCCTCGGGCTCAGTACTCTAGAAGAGTGCTGGGCAGACCGCTGGGGCTGAGATGGATGGGCCTGGCCTCAGGGGGGCTCACAGTCCAGCAGGGGAAAGAGATGTTAACTAATTACACACGTAGTTATCCATTACAGTGGGCAGAGATGGTAGGGAGGGGCTCAAAGTTTGTGAGAACATACAGTAGGAATCCTAGTCTGGGGGTCAAAAAGGTCATCTTGTCCAGCTCACTCAATTTATAGATGAGGAAATCGAGGCCCAGAGAAGGGAAGGAAGCTGGTGAAGATGATGGCCTGGTTAGTCAGTGATGGAGGTAAGACTAGACACAGCTCCTGACTCCCCACTCTGCTTTCATCTGGGCTTAGGAAGTTGTATTTACCTTGTGTCGGGGCCAGCTTTATTGACGTATTCATCAAGATGTGTCAGGCTGGGGACTTTTATTTTTTTATTTTTTATTATTTTTTTAAAAGTGTATTTATTTATTTTGAGTGAGCAAGAGAGAGAGAGAGAGAGAGCTCACAAGTGGGGAAGGGTCAGAGAGAGAGTCGGGGAAAGAGAGTCCCAAGGAGGCTCTGCACCACCAGTGCAGAGCCCAATGCGGGGCTCCAACCCACAGTCCATGAGATCATGACCTGAGCCGAAATCCAACGCTCAATGGGTGCCCCCCAGTCTGGGAACTTTTAAAGAAATGCGGTGGATGGGAGAATGTCAAAATGCTACCTGGGGAGGGACTCATTCCACAAGTCCCCTTTTGATGGGCTGGAGCTCTTCCAAGGACAGGGCAAGTCCCTGTGGGTGCTGACTGTCCCTATGTTGACATCAGAAACAATAAATGTGCTTGGGAAGCAGCTCAGGGGCGGTCAGCCCTTCCTTCTCAGCGCTGCGTCCAGACTCCTCACCTCGCCTTCCATTTTCCTCACTTCCCTTCTCTGAGCAGTGGGGCTAGCTCAGGTCCCTACAGCCTCGAGTTGGTGTCATGTCCTTGTTTTTGCGATGTTGCCATTTGACCCTGTCCTCCACACCGTCTTCAGACTGTTCTGACTTCTCTGACTGCTGGCTGTACGACCTTAGGCAGGTTACTCAACCTTTCTGAGTCTTGTGGGTGAACAAGGGTGGACAGCATCACACAGGATTATAGATGGGACCATCAAAGACAATATAGTTTTGCACTTAGCGTCGTGCTTGGCACATAATAACTGCCTGAAGTATGTTAGGTTCTGGATCTCACGATGACTCCTTACTACCTACAAAATAAAGAATAGCCTTCTTAGAATTCAGTTCATCCAAGGAGCATCTGTCGACTCCTGCTATGTGCTAGTTGTTATGCTATATGGTTACAGAATGAATGAGCCGTGATCCCTGACCTCCGAGACCTGAAAATTGAGTAGGAGATAGACGTGAATACAGCCAAGTATAATGCAATGTGATGAGTGGTATATTAGCAACAAATACAAAGGGCCAAAGGAACACAGAGAATAAGCAACTGAGTCTATTTGGCATGGCATTGGAGACTTCCAGACCCGTTGCTATACTTCTCCCTCTAGGTGAGTGCCTGTGCTACTGTCTTCTTATGTTTTCCCAAATTGTCCTCCCCATCTCTCCAGCCCTGGGGGCCATTTCATGCCTCTCCTCAGCCTGAGATCATCTCCCCTCACCTTACCACCCAATTCTACCTATCTTGGGGGGCCAATATACATACCCTGTTCTCCACAAAGCCTTCATATATCACCCAAATAGTTATCTTTCATAATTTATTGACTTTTTCTTGAAAAACATACTTTATTTATTTACAAGCAAATTTTTTTTAAGTAGGCTTCAAGCCTTTAAGTGAGGCTTGAACTCATGACCCTGAGATCAAGAGTCACGTGCTCTACCAACTGAGCCAGCCAGGCGCCCCGAAGCAATGTATGTTTATCATAAAAAGACTATCTGAGAATATACAAGATAGATAATAAGAGAAAAAATGCCCATAAATCCAATAAATAGAGATAGTCACCATTAACATCGGGGCATATTTCTTCCCACCCTTTTTCAGTACACACATAAACATACTTTTCTTACTACCTTTCCTCAGTCTGCCCTACATTTAAGTTTGTCACATACATCCATCTCCATCAGATTGTGAGGTTTTGAGGGCACAGATAATGTGCCACTCACTTTTTATCCCTGTTATGGAACACAACATCCTGCACTAAGGGCTCCCTCCATAAACGTCCGCTGAAGATATCCACCAGGTGAATTTGTTGGGCTTTGGAATGCAGCACACCATTATTTTGAAAAAGCAGATTTACTGCTCTGGTGCTTGCTGCTTGTTTAAAACTAGCGTGCATTCCTCAAGCCCTGGTCTGCTGGGTGGCAGGAAATGGGACACAAATCCATAACGATTCAACAGGTAGCTGAGACAAGGGTGGGTGACTTGGTTTGCTTGGCATCCTGCATCAGGTTGCATTGAAAAGGCAGCCCTGCCCCTGGTGCCTGACAGAGGCCCTTTTCTTGCTGTAGAATGACACGGTTGTGCCTGGTAAATCTTATTTTATCCTTTCTGATCAAAAATAGTGCTGGCGTCTCACCTCGGGGTGGGGAGAGGTGGGTGAGATTTTCTCCAAGAAAAATCTGTTTGGGCTCTTAACTACTCTTGTCTTAGGTTAAAATTCAAGAGGCCCTTTGAGCCAGGGTTGGAAATGAAAATAAGACAGGGTCTTTTCTGGGAAGCTCCATGTAGGGAGGCCGGGACCATGTCAGGAGGGGAATTCGCTCAGCAGGCCGCAGGGAAGACCAAGCAAGGCAGAGACACAACAGGGTTTCACCAACATAAAAGCAGTGGAAAATGTTCACACAGCATCATGATCCCTTCGGGGCACCTGTGGAAACATGAGAGGCTGCTGGTGGGTTAAGTATCTTCCTTTTTTTTAAACAAAATGTAGGGAATTCATTGGTATAGTTGACAATGGAAGAGTAAAGGCAGATGTAAGCAAGACAAGTCCCTTTGCCTTCTGAGGTTTTTATTTGAAGATGGCAGGATGTTTGTTAGTTAGATGTCTTCGATATGTGGCAGAGCCAAAGCTCTATCTAGAATTAAATATCTCTGAGGGAATTTCATTACAAGATCAGGGAAAAAGTCTGCAAGGTTTTGGCTGCTGATGAAAAGCATCTGAAACTAAAAATCAAAGCGAACCCTTAAACAAACAAATTATTGATTTGGGCAATGTGAGGAAACCTTGGCGGGAGAGTCTCTTTGGGAGCCAAAGAGTGGAGAGGAGAGTGGGAAAATATTTAGGGTTCAGCCTTGGACACTACCTTCTGGGATGGGATTTCTTCTCTATGCCCACCAGGAAAAAGAGATGAAATTGATGCCATCTTGTGGTTTACAGAGTGGAAAAGAGCTAGGAGGCCAACGCCCGAAGAGGCCAAGTGACTTGTCCAACGCTGGGACATTAGCGCTAACATGAGGGAGTATGCTTAAAAAAAAAAAAATCCAAAATCGACTTTTCTTTCTGCAACTCTATATTGCTGTGGGAAGTAAAAGGGTTTAGTAGAAAGGGCACAGGTCTGAGACACTCTTGGGTTGAATCTGGCTGTTTGGGGACAAATTTTTAATACTATTTCCAGACTTCATTTAGTCACTGTATGAAGCCCACGCTGCCCCCAACCTGCCTCGAGACTGTCCCCACCTTCTCAGGCATGGCCTCCAGCTCTTGAAAGCCCTCCTCCAGGGGCGCCTGGATGGCTCAGTCGGTTAAGCGGCCGACTTCAGCTCAGGTCATGATCTCACAGTTTGTGGGTTCGAGCCCTGCATTGAGTTCTGTGCTGACAGCTCAGAGCCTGGAGCCTGCTTCTGATTCTGTGTCTCCCTCTCTCTCTGACCGTGGCCCGCTCACGCTCTGTGTCTCTCTCTCTCAAAAATAATTAAACGTTAAAAAAATTTTAAAAAATAAAAAAAAAAGAAAGCTCTCCTTCAGGCCTCACACACCTAAGGGCTCACTCATTCATTCAGGGCCTGTTCTATGTGCTGGGGACCAAGCCATGGACCGGAGCCACGAAGCCTTGGTCTTCATGGAGCTCACTTGCCAGGCCAGTGCTATGCGGTAACAGGAACCACACATATACTTTACAATATTCTAGTAGCCACTTAAGAAAAAGTAAACGGGAAATTGATTTTATTAACATTTCATTGAACCTGATATACCCCAAATATCATTTCAAGTGCAATCTACAATTGTGCTAATTAGATGTTTGACATTCCTTTTTTTCTGAGCTACGGTATTCTCACAGCACATGTCAGTTTGGCCACATTTCAAGCGCTCGATGGCCTCTTGTGGTTTGCAGCTACTCTGTTGGACTGGGCAGTGGTAGGGGTCAGGAGCAAGACTCCGCCGGCCGCTCTGGTGACCACAGCTGACGGCGGAGCTCCACTGCAGGCCCTGCCTGTCTGCCTGCCTGGCTCGGGAGCAGGCTGCCTACCCAAACCAAGGTGCCCCCATGGGCACCCGGGTCCACCCTGCCACAGCGTGCTTATTTCATGAAGCAAGAGGGACAATGCCTACCCCAGGAGTTCTGTCTTAGTTGGTGCATTTGGGTGAGGGAATGACACAGGGCTGTCTCTGTGATAACAACAGTAACATAATCAGTACTTAATGAGTATTAAGTATGGGCCAGCCCTGTGCTACGCACTTTGCATGCTCTGTGTCCTACTATCTTCCAGACAATGTTACGAGAGGTACTCCTATCACCCATGTTTAACAAAGGAGGAAAGTGGCTCAGAGAAGTTAGATAACTTGTGGAGGGTGACACGAGTAGTAAGGGACAGAGCTGGGACTTGGACCCAGGGCCATCTAAAGCATATGCCTGTGTTACTCTGAGAAAGCAGAGAATGAGATCCAGGATGAACACAGGTTCCCAGAGTCTTTGTCTAAGGCTCTCCTCCTCCTCCACTCACAGACACACTGCCAAGTCAAAGTGCCTTGGGGATGCAGGTGTCATTGAGGATGACTCAGGGTCACATGGAGAGGTGACATCTATGAGATGTGTGGACATCCCGGGCCCAGGCATGTTCTTACTACAAATAAGATAGCACAACCTTAGAAAACCATGTAGCAACGTGTGTGTGTGTGTGTGTGTGTGTGTGTGTGTGTGTTACAAATAAGGTAATAACTTTTTAAAAATTATTTATTTCTTATTTATTTATTTATTTATTTTAAGAGAGAGAGAGAGAGAGAGAGAGCAGGGGAGGGGCAGCAGAAAGGGAGAAAGAGAGAGAATCTCAAGCAGGCTCTGCACTGACAGTGCCCTGAGGCAGGCTTGAACCCATGAACTGTGAGATTATGACCTCTAGAGCTGAGATCAAGAGTTGGATGCTCAACCCACTGAGCCACCCAGGTGCCCCACAAATAAGATATTAACTTTTAAGCATAGATTACAGAAGTGTCTCTTACCTCTTAAGCTTCATGTAAAAGTTTGCTATCATTATTAAATATTTATTGCTACTGTTACATTTAGTCACCAGGGCCCTCACCATGGCCTAGATCCCTGCTGCCATGATGTGATAGAAAATGGCAACTGAGAACAGAACCTGGCTTTCATATTCTGACCCCAGTAGCTCCCAGCACCTGGAAGTTTTTGAACTTCACTAATGGATATATTGCAGTAAAACCCTGTGCACAGGAGAGCTAATTAGCCAGGTATTCTCATTTGCCAGTTTGCCTGGTGCTGAAATTAGTCTTTATGTTCAGCCTTGGGTGGCCAGTGGCACTCCTGGCTCTTCAGAGCACAGCTAGAGAAACACTTAGAAACCTTCAAACATGGTTGAGGGCCCCAGGCCTCCCTGCTCCTGTCCCTGGGCATGTGAAAGGCCAGGAAGCCAGTTGCCAGGGTCTGGAAGAGAAAGTGTCCCCAGCTGTGTCTCAGGTTCTGGGACATCCTGGTGGCCTTGCGAAATGAGATTACCTTGAAGAACATCCAAATCCCATCCCCTCTCTGAGGCCATTTAAGTCCTGCTTTCTGCACGGAAGACTTTCCTGCATGTGCACCCCCTCCAGTCTTCTCCAACCTGTCATTTCCTGCAGTCTTGTGTCACTCAGACATGGAAGCTCCTTTCCATGGTTAGCTGCACATTTTCTATATGGACATGCCCTTTCTTTCCCATTTCCAGACTTCTGTGAGTGACCTCTCCCAGCCACTATCATTCTGTGACATCTCTGATGTTGACTTGTAACATTTCTGGTGATCTCGTTGTTGAACACCTTGCTCTGGAGAAGGTTTAGTGGGTTGGTTCATTACTGTAAGTGGGCACAGTGTCCTTAATTAACTTTTCATTTGGCTTTGCCTGCTGCCTCTCCATCCAGAACATGCATTCTCTGAGATTTGGGGTCTTGTAATGTTGACCTCCAACTAGAATGATCTGCCTGACTTACCTTGGAGACTCAGAGACAATGTGTTGCTCAATACTGAGCAAAGGGCTAGTAAGTAGTACTCCAGTCCCAATCAGCCCCCTCTGATGCTGATTATTTGCATAACACTCTTTACTTTTACTTCAATGCAGTTAAAAATGTGTTATATCTTCATTTATTAGTTAAAGCCTCTCCCCTTCACTGGGGGACCTTTTAATTCTCCGCTGTATCCTGAGCATCTAGTACAATGCTCAGAACCTGGTAGGGACTCGGACTAGTTAATTCAGTAAATGCATGTATAAACGAATCAGCGTGGCCACTGTAGTGGGGGTGATGAAGGCAGAGAGATTGGAGTTAGGACCTGGGGTGCTCAGAGGCTTTCTGAAGTCTTCAGCTATAAAGAGAAGTGAGGTCAGCTACAGAAGGGCATGTGGAATAATGAAAACCAAGAAGTCAGGGACCTAAGGGTCAGGTATGTTCCTGCACTGAGGTTTATTTTCTGTGTAACCTTGAGAAAGTCTTGTGAGGGTTGAGGGGGCTAATTTTGTGAAATTGCTTTATTAAACCACAGAGTGGCATAGTAAGATGCTATTCATTATCCTGATATCTGCCCCCTGCTTACTTGTCCAAATATATTTCTATTAATTTGGGTTAGCTAAGTTTTTCTTCTCATTTAAAAAGAAATGTTTTAGGGGCGCCTGAGTGGCTCAGTTGGTTGAACGTCCGGCTTTGGCTCAGGTCCTGATCTCACGGTTCGTGGCTTCGAGCCCTGCGTCGGGCTCTGTGCTGACGGCTAGCTCATTGCCTGGAGCCTGTCTTCAGATGCTGTGGCTCCCTCTCTCTCTGACCCTCCCCTGCTCATGCTGTCTCTCTCTCTCTAAAAAATAAATAAAATAAAATAAATAAATAAAATAAAAAGAAATGTTTTTCACCACTATTGTGCAAATAATACATTGTAATAATGAAAATATTAGAAAATTCTTAAGAAAAGAAAAATAAATCACCTCTTAAGATTGCCATCTGAAGGAGCACCTGGGTGGCTCAGTCGGTTAAGAATCTGACTTGATTTCGGCTCAGGTCATGACCTCACGGTTCTTGAGATGCAGCCCTGGGTCAGACTTTGTGTTGACAGTGCAGAGCCTGCTTGGGATTCTTTCTCTCCCTCTCTCTGCTCCTCCCCTACTTGTTCTCGTGCATGCGTGCTCTCTCTCTCTGTCTCTCTGTCTCTGTCTCTCTCTCTCTCAAAATAAATAAAATTTTTAAAAAACTTAAAAGATTACCATCTAGAAATAACACTATTAATGTCTCCGTGTATAGCCTATGTAATATTTAAAAAAAAATAGTTATGACCTAAGCTTCCCTGGAATCGGCAGCTGGGGGCAGACAGAGCAACATTCCTCCCTAGGTTTCTCACTTCCTGCACTTCCAGAAACCACTAGAGGGTGGAGCCTCCCCAGTCTGGTTGCTTCTAGCATCCTCAGCAGTGATGCCAGTGAGGGGTCCTGAGAGGAGACTTAGGGGATTGTCTTCTTCCAGCGCTTTTTACTGTCTCAAAGTACTTACTGGGTTTATGTGTTTATTGTTCGTCTCTCTCCACTGGAATATAAGTTCAGTAAGGTCAAAAGCTTGCTGGATTTGACTTATTGCTGCCTTTTGGCACTTAAAACAGTGCCTGCACATAGTAAATATTTATTAAATGAAGGAATGAACACCCCCGTGCTGTATTCATATACAATAGGAAGCATTGGCTTCAGCTGAATTGTGCATATGAGCTGCACGGAAGGCCACATTCACTGGTAAGACACCTCTGGTCTGCCGGAAAAAAACTACAGTTGGAGGTTTGGGCTTAACGGTGTGATGGATAACCCTAACTCCCTCCGAGTCACCACTGCTGCCTCCAGTGATTGCAAGCATGCTCTCAGACCATGCTACTTAGCATGTGGCTAGTGCATTCTGCAGATTAGACACAAAGCTTCAAGAGCACTGCTGGGAGCTGGGGCTTTGAGAGGGGGCGTCCAGTTAGCCCTGATGCTACCCACTTCTCAGGCATACGGGTCTGCCCTCACTGGGCTGTACAAAGTCTCCAGACTCAGGCCACTAAACACTTCCCATTGCTACCCCTCCACTTCTTCTCCTCCTCTTCAAAACCTGGAAGACGATGGGACTACTCCTGGGTCATTGCAGCCTTGCCGGGAGGGAGGAAGGGAGGAATGTTTCCTCTGATTTTCTTCAAATTGCCATAAAACCCCTTCCACTGTGGCCCCCAGTGGAAAATGAGGTGTGATTGTAATTCGTCTCTGTGTTTCCTAGGTGGGATTCAAATCACAAGTAGCAAGTGCCCAGCTGATGGGAAGAGTTACCTATCCCTCTCTCACCCCATGTTTTCAGCCTGTGTGGGGGCCACTGATGTATTCGTGTGGATCGTTAGCAAGTGCTTAGATTCCAGAACCTGAGTCTTCAGATGGGCTATTTCTCCCAAGCTTTTTTTTTTTTAAGTTTATTTTTGTTTATTTTAAGAGACAGACAGAGTGAGCAAGTGCAAGCTGGAGGTGGCAGAGAGAAAGGGAGCGAGAGAATCCCAAGCAAGCTTTGCACTGTCAGCGCAGAGCCCTATGTGAGACTTGATCCCACTAATTGTGAGATCATGACCTGAGCTGAAATCGAGAGTCAGATGCCTAACTGACTGCGCCACCCAGGGCACCCCTCTCCAAGCCTTCTAGAGGCCAGTTTCTTTCTTCTTTTTTTCCAGCTTTATTGAGATACATAGGTTAATTAACATTTAACCTATGTATCTCAATAAAGATACATTTAAGGTGTGGTGTATGACAGAATGATTTCATATATATATAACTGAATAATGGTTAGCACCATTTTGTTAATATCTATCACAGCACATAGTTATAACTTTTCTCATGTAGTAAGAACTTTCAGATCTGCTCCCTCACCTTCTTTCAAATATACAATACAGTATTGTCAACTGTAGTCACCGCCCTGTATATTACATCCGTAGGACTTATTTATCTTATAATTAGAAGTTTGTGATTTTTGACCACCTTCACCCATTTCCCCCATGCCCTGTTCCCCACCTCTGGAAATCACCAGTCTGTTCTCTGTGTCTATGAATTCTGTTTTTTTAGATTCCACCTATAGATGAGATCATACAGTATTTGTCTTTTTCTGTCTGATGTATTTTACTCAGCATAATGTCCTCAAGGTATGTGTTGTCACAAATGACAGGATTTCTTCTTTTTTTATGACTGAGTGATAATACATTTAATGGCTGAATAATATGATAATATATATATATAATATATCACATTTTCTGTTTTATTTCATTCATTGATGGATATTTGAGGTTGTTTCCATGCTTTGGCTTTGTAAACAATGTGCAGTGAACATGGTAGGTATCTCTTTGAGATAATGATTTTTATTTCATTTCCTTTGGATATATATCCAGAAATTGAATTGTTGAACTGTGTGGGCTTCTACTTTTAATTTTTTTAAGGTTTATTTTTGAGAGACAGAGAGAGAGAAAGAGAGAGAGAGAGAGGCAGAGAGAGGCAGAGCACGAGCAGGGAAGGGGAAGAGAGAGAGGGAGACACAGAATCCAAAGCAGGCCCCAGGCTCTGAGCTGTCAGCATAGAGCCCAACACAGGACTCGAACTCACGAAACGCGATATCATGACCTGAGCCAAAGTCGGACGCTTAACCAACTGAGACACCTAGGTGCCCCTCTCCTTTTAAATTTTTGAGGAACCTCCATACCATTTCCCACAGCGGCTGCACCAATTTACATTCCCGCCAACAGTGCACAGGGTTCCTTTTTCTCCACATTCCTCACCAACACTTGTTAGCCCTTGTCTTTTTGAGAATAGCCATTCTGATAGGTGTGACGTGATGTCTCATTGTGGTTTTGATTTGCATTTCCCTGATGATTAGTGATGTTGAGCACATTTTCATGTCCTTGCTGTCTGTTTAAATGAGTATTTTCTTTGGAAAAATGTTTATTTAGATACTTGGTTCATTTTTAATTGTTTGTTTTTGTTTTTGTTTCTGTTTTGCTATTGATTTGTATGATTCCCTTATATATTTTGAATATTAACACTTTATCAGATATGTGGTCTGCAAATATTTTCTTCCATTTTGTAGGTTGCCTTTTTATTTTGTTGACGGTTTCTTTTCCTGTGCAAAAGCTTATTTTGATGTAGTTCCGTTTGTTTATTTTTGCTTTTATTGCTTCTGTTTTAGATGTCATTTCTAAAAAATCATTACGAAGACCAGTATCAAAGAGCTTTTCCCTATGATTTTTTTCTAGGAGTTTTAGGGTATCAGGTCTTACATTTAAGTCTTTAACCTATTTTGAGTTAATTTTTTAAAAATTTTTATGATTTTTTTAATCTTCATTTTTGAGAGAGAGAGAGAGAGAGAGAGTGAGAGCAGGAAAGGAACAGAGAGAGAGAGGGAGACACAGAATCTGAAGCAGGCTCCGGGCTCTGAGCGGTCAGCACAGAGCCTGATGCAGGGCTCAAACTCAAGAATCGTGAGCCATGACCTGAGCTGAAGTCGACACTTAACAAACAACCACCCAGGCACCCCCATTTTGAGTTAATTTTTGTTAGTGATATAAGATATGGGCCAGTTTCATTTTTTTGCATGTGAATATTCAATTTTTTCAACATCATTTATTAAAGACTATCTCTTCTCCATTGAGTATTCTTGAATCCCTTATCAAATTGTATATGTATAGGTTTAATTGGGGATTCAATTATGTTTCATTGGTCTCTACCTCTGTTTTTATGACAGTACCATATTGTTTTGATTACTATAGCTTTGTAGTATGGTTTGAAAGCAGGAAGCATGATATCTCTAGTTTTGTTCCTCTTTTTGCAGAGGAAATGCTTTTGCAGAAATGCTTTGGCTATTTGGAGTCTTTTGTGGTTCCAAACTAATTTTAGGATTGTTTTTTCTATTTCTGCAAAAAAAAAATGTCATTGATGTCTTAAGAGGGATTGCATTGAATCTGTAAATTGCTTTGGGTAGTATGGACATTTTAACAATATTAATTCTTCTAATCCATGAATATGGAATATCTTTCCATTTATTTGTATCTTCTTTAGTTTCTTTCATTAATGTCTTATAGTTTTTAGTGTACAGATGTTTCACCCCTTTGGTTAAATTTATTTCTAAGTATTTTATGATGCTTTTGTAAATGGGATTGTTTTCTTTATTTCTTTTTCAGATAATTTATTATTGTATAGAAATGTACTGATTTTTATATGTTGATTTTTTATCCTGCAACTTTACTAAATTTATTGGTCAGATCTAATAGTTCTTTGGTACTCTTTAGAGTTTTCTGTATATGAAATCATGTTACCAACATACAGACAATTTTACTTTCTTTCCAATTATTTTTCTTGCCTATTGCTGTGACTAGAACTTCTAGTGCTGTGTTGAATAGGAGTTGTGAGAATGGGCATCCTTGTCTTGTGACTGATTTTAGAGGAAAAGCTTTCAACCTTTCAGCAGTGAGTATGATGTTAGCTGCGGGCTTTTCATATATGGTCTTTATTATATTGGGGTACATTTTTTATACCTAGGTTTTTTTAGAGATTTTAACATGAATGGATGTTGAATTTTGTCAAATGCTTTCGCTACATCTATTGAGATGATCATATGATTTAATAATAATTCATTTCATTAACATGATGTGTCATATTCATTGTTTTGCATGTGTTGAACCATCCATGCAATCTAGGGATGAATCCCAGTTGATCATGATGTATGATCCTTTTAGTGGTGCTGTTGAATTTGGTTTGCGTCTATATTCATCAGGGATAGGGTACACAGTTTCTTAAAAACTAGATGACAGAGATCAGTTACACTATACTGGGGAAGTTGGTGAAATAAATAGATATCACTTAAGTTTGTTTAAATAATTCCTCTGCAGGAGGAAATTTGTCATTTTTACATAGCTCTTTTACATGGGAGCATAAAAGCATGGAACCTTTGCTGGCCTCTATGATTTGCTGTTCCATAGTCACTTGTCACTCACAGGAGCCAATTCCCTGGTAGAGCATGCCCACAGTCTTCTGCTTTCCTCTCTCTGCTCTCTCCCGTAGCAATGATAAGGATATACTTGTGTTTGTATATAGCATTGCTATTCACTTCCACATCCAGTGTTTCATCTGACCCTCCTCTGATGGGACAGGTGAGAAACAGTTATTCCTACCTCTTCAGAGAAATGAACCAATTTTTCCAAGGTCACAAGGTGGTGAAGTCAGCATCTGAACCTGATTTTCTGATGCCTGGTCAAAACCTTTTAGGGCACTGTGGTTCCTGCCATCCTCTTGATAGAGGAGTGTGAGACAGAACAAGACTGAGTAATGGAGAAGGAAGTCAGACTTGAGGTTTGATGAGGAAAGGTTAGGAACTGTTGGCTAAGTTGCCAGTTAGGCTTCTATCTGCAGTGTGGATTCATTGTTGTCCTTACTCCCCTTTCATTTTCTACCAGCCACTAAAGTTCATGATAGGAATATGCAGTCGAAACTCATCCTGATTCCTGCAGGACTGTGACCTGGGAGAAAATGTTTGAATTTAGCTCTTTGCGTGGCTGTCGTAGAAGGTGCATTAAACAGTGGTTCTTGGTTTTCTTTTCTGCTTCAGCTTAAATCAGAAGAAAGAACATGGGCTTGGATTTTTTTTTTGTTATTATTTATATATGTTCATTCACTTAGCTTTGTCAGTGAGCCAGACATTTTGCTAAGTGCAAGAAATAGGATATGATCCATTCTCTCGAGGCAGGTGGTATGTATGTGTGTGTATGTAAGAGAAAGAGAGAGAGAGAAAGAGAGAGGGAGGGAGTAAGAGAGAGAGAGAGTAAGAGAAGGATGGAGGAGCACAGACAAGCAAATCTTTACCATGAATTATTCTTGCAGCAGATGTAAGTTCAGGAGGCTATGAAAGCCCAGAGAAAAAAGTCAGACTGTGCTGAGGTCAAGGTGATTTCTCAAAGAAAGTGTCCCTTAAATGGAATTCTTAAGTGTTCATAGGACTTAGCACAGACAAGGGGAAGGGCATGCCAGGCAAGTAAATGGTATGTTTGAGATGCTGTGGCATTAAAGAGCTATGAGAATAGAAAATCATTTGGAGGGAAGAGAAAGTGGAGAAGAAAACTGTAAAGAGGTGGTGGTAGTCCTGAGTATTTAGGATTTATCCTGAAAGCAGTTAGGAGGCATTGTCAGGTCTCCCTGGCAATGCTGCTATGGCTTGGTTAACTGGCCTGTTTGGGTATTATCTATTAAGAGCCTTTAGAATGTGCATATAAAATGCCCTTTGGCTGAATAACATTACCTCTGGGAATAATAATACTTATCACCTACTGCATAGTGCTTACTGTACCAGGTATTTTTGATATACTGTGTATGTTATTGTTTCAAGTCTTGTAACAATTCTGTAAAGTGTGAACCATTGGTCCCATTTTACAGATAGAGAAACTGGGGTTTTAAAAAGTCAGGCTGGCTTAGGATTGAATTCACACTCTGTCATTAATTAGCTGCTTTCCTAAGACAAACTACTTACCCCTCTGGAGCTGTTTCTTGAGGAAGTACTATTTAAAAAAATAATATAAGCAGAATTAAATGCTAGCTGTTCTTTTTTGGATTACCCACTTATTTGGGTTCTCTCTGCCAGAACAGACCTCCATTTAAAAAAAAAAAGTATTTACAATTAAATAGAAGAGCCAGAATTGAGTGGCGTGGAACGCTGTGGACAGTGGCCTGGTTTTGGGGGACCATTCTGAGAGTTGCCTCCTCCTGCAGTTTTCCTTGTGTGCACACATGCAGCTCTTATCTTCTACCTCCTTTATTTGTATCTTGTCCCCTGCAAAAGTGTAAATTCTTTGAAGAAAAGGATGGTCTTAAATGCATCTTTATATCTCTCACACTATCTGCTTGGTTCAGTGCTTTCCATGTGCCCAAGGAGAGCCCAAAGATTAGCTTTTTCTTTTTTTAAGTTTACTTATTTTGAGAGGGAGAGAGAGAGAGTGAGAGCACAAGCAGAGGAGGGGCAGAGAAAGAGAGAGGGAGAGAGAATCCCAAGCAGGCTCCACGCTGTCAGCACAAGTCCCAATGTGGGGCTTGATCCCACGAACCATGAGATCATGACCTGAGCCGAAACCAAGAGTCAGACGCTTAACCAGCTGACCCATCCAGGCACTCCAGGATTAGCCTTTCTAGAAGTAATTAGAACATAATGATCCAAGGAAGAATAGGGGCTCAGAGTAAAGAGACTTGGTGGCATAGAGAAGGACACAGAAAAAAGAAGATATTTTGGGTTGGAGATCTGGAAAGAAAGGTTTGGAATGAGGAGATCTGGGAGAATGTATTTAACAGGAAACATGCAAAACGTTTACATTAATGCTGAGTCGAGAGAGTTGTCATAGTGTGGGTTCCCCAGAAGCAGATCCTGGAGAGAGGGATCCATGTGCAAGCGGATGGAATTACAGAAATGCTCCCAGGATAACCCAGTAAAGGAGTGGGAAGCAGGACAGGAGTGGGGGAAGTAACCAGAGTGTAGTGTCAGGTGGGGCTCCAGCCTCAGCCTGGTCCCACAAAAGTGTTCTGAACTGTAAATCACACTCAGAGTTTGTCTTCGTTTGGGCTTTCATACTTCCACCCCAGCCAGTCATTGGCTCCCAGCTGTTTAGAGGTGACTGGTAAACCCCAGGCACTTCCGGCTCTGTCTATATGGACAAAGCCACTGCAGCAGCCCAAGGACAGCTTTCGAAGAGGCACAGGTGCAGGGAGTTAGAAGCAAAGGTATGTAGACGCTGGGCGGGGGTGGGGGGGCTGCACAAATATCTGAGGGGATGTGGGTGGGGGAGCAGTAGTGTCACTTCAATAACTGCTGCTTTTACTGAGTCCAGCTGTACACACTGATGTCTGCCTCTGAAGCCCACTTTGCAGCTTCCTCTTCTACAAAGCGGGGACAGTCTTACTTTGTATCACAGAACGATAGTCAAAACAAAATGAAATGAGACAGCGTACCGAGAATCACGTTGACACCAATAAGCCTTTATACAAAGCCAGATGTCATTACCGTGTCTTTCTTTTCCAGGCCCAGAGGATATATTAACTCCTGGTCCTCAACCGGGCACTTGTCCTGCAGGCCTCAACGGTGACAGCCTTTGAAAAGAGCTTGTTCGTGTTGGGAAAAGCGGGCACTTTTTTTAATGTTGTTAAATTTTGCAGCAGTTTCTTTAATATACACCAGCCGCCTTGAACTACATCTAATTAACCAACAGATATCACACTGTGGCAATGTTTGGCTTTGATGTGCTCATCAGCATCAGCAAGGAAATATTGGAAAGCTAATCATAATAGGACTTAGCTCTTATAAAATGCCTTTTATCTTCAAAGTGGTTTACAACCACTAATTATTAGAGGAATTGGGGTGAACAGCAGCCATCTCACGGAGACCTCAAACCATTATCAGGGCCTTTAATGTATCTTATAATAGAGCAAGAGAAGTGTGAAGGGGGATGTTTAATAATAGTTGTCCAGACCTGGAAGAGTTATTTTATGGAGGTAGGAGACAGCTGTTCCCTGTCTCCCTTGAGGCGAGAACAAGGAAATTGGACCTAATTTGAGGGAAGAGGAGGCAGGATGTAGCAGTTGCATAAGCGACAGCAGGCAACAGAGTGGTAAGATTGCCCTCCCAAATGCGCTTCCGTACACCTGCCCCTTTATTTATGCTGAGGAGGCATGTGGCCTTCTTGGTGGCCCGGGGCGGGTGACATCACACCATGAAGTCCCACCCAGCTGTGGCAGCCAGTGATAGACTTATGGGTTTCTTGATTGTATCTATTCATATAATATTTTCTCTGTTTTCTTGCTTTTTTGCTTCTTAGTTTGTCCTGTTCGATTTTTATCTCGGGTGGAGGAAGCCCACTTGAATTCCATAAGAAGAAGAATAACTGTAGCTAATATTTTACAGATGAGAAAGTGGGGCACAGAGAGCTTAAGAAACCTGTCTGTGGCCATAGAGGTAGTGCCTCGGGCAGTCCGGCCTTGGAATATGTGTTCTTATCCGCCATAGTTAGAGGCCTGTCAGAGAAGGGGAGGGATTGGTCCAAAGCCCACTGCACCGTGTGTCAAAAAAGTAGGTAACAAGTGCGTGGGGAACAGAGAACGTCTCATTTCCAGACTGGTCTGGTTCCTGTGCTCAATACTTTAATCCTGAGCAGTGGCGCGGTGAAAGGGGCCCTGCAAAGCAGCTCAGCATCTTTGCTCCTCACTGCAAGGAACCATGTACCTGCCTCACTGTTCTGGACCCACTGTAGGGTCTGCCCAGGGCTCTGGGGAGGAGGGGAGGAGCTCAGGCATGAATAACAGGCAGGCCACCTGTGAAACCCTGAGGTTTGGTGGCAGCACGCCTTCCCCAAGTACTAAGATGCATTTGAAATGGGCCGTACTCCTTAAGTCTAGCATGGGGGTGGGGACTGCTAAGGAGGCATCAGCTACTACCACCTGTGCAGACAGTCCTGGGGGTGCAGGGATCAGGATGCCCTGGGCAGAAACATTAGCCTCATGATTTCTTTCTCTGTGAGGGCTGATTGTTGGGAGCTTGAAATGGGCCGTGATAGGAATACTGAAGTTATAGAAACAGGCAGATGCTACTACCAATCCCCCCTCCTCACCCTGGAGAACTTGGGTGCCAGATATTGTGGTGTCTTTTTTTTTTCAACACCATTACTGACACATATGTGCATCCTATGATTCAGTTCAATTCTGACGCTAACTTCCCAGAGTTAGTGTAGACCCGTGGTCGAGGGCTCCTTCCTGTAAGACTGACCCCCATCAGATCCCGGTCTTAAGTCCCTGGTTGCCACCCATATGTCTGACCTACCCACTGGAAATTCTGGGCTTCCCACAATTCCTCACATTCAATGATTTGCTAGGACTCACAGAACTCAGGAAAGTGCTTCACTTATATTTACTGGTTTATTATAAAGGATACAACTCAGGAACAGCCAAGTGGAAGAGATGTAAAGAGCAAGGGAAGGTGTGTGTAGGGGGGTGGCATGGTGCTTTCATGCCCTCTCACTTCCTCCATGCACTCACCAAGGTTTGGAAGCTCCCAAACCCTGTAGGTTGGGGTTTTTCATGGAGGTTTCATTATCAAGGCATGATTGATTCAGTCATTGGCCATTGGTGATTGAACTCAAGCATCAGTCCCTTTCTCCTTCCTGAAGGTCAACCATCTAATCTCCTGGTTGTTTCCTCTGGCAACCAGTCCCCATTCTGAAGCTATCTAGAAGCCCACCAAAAGTTAGCTCTTCCCCATAAACCCAGGTGCGGTCAAAAGGGGCTCATCATGAATAACAAGAGACACCCCTTTCATTTAAGATACTCCAAGGGTTTTAGGAGCTCTGTGCCAGGAACCAGGGGCAAAAGCCAAATATCTATTTTTTCATTAGTCACAAATATTTACCACTCTCAGCCTTCACTGTTGATGGTCAGTTAAGAAGCCAACACATATTTCTTAGGCACCTGCCATATGCTAAGTACCAGACTTGGAATTGGCAGGACATTTGTTTATTTAAATATTCAATTCAACTAAGATTTATTGGGATGGTGCTTCTGTCTTCAAGGATGAAGTAAGTCATATCATGTGCACTTGAAACTCTAGCCAACTAGACCAACAGTATATTCTAATACTGGAAGCATGATAGAGTCAGTAAGAATTCAAAGGGACAGTGGCCAAAGCAGTCCAGACTGGGCATCCAGTAAGACCTCTCAGAGGAGGTGGACTTACACATGGGCCCTGAAGGCATACCCAACACTGAGAGTCGGAACAGACCTATATAGACTGCTTTTATAGGATGGAGAAGGAACTGAAAAACTTGCCTTTGTCGAGTCCTAGAAAACACTTCCCATCTGAGGCCTTGATTCCTCCTTAACTTGCTCCTTCCCAGGGGGCCCACCGGTGTCACTCCCTCATGACATCCCATCCATTCATATTGGAGTTGTGTTTGAAAGCCTTTGCTCAGCAGCCCTCCTGTGCCCTCTGCAGTTGGACAAGACCTGCCTACTTCTGCCTTCTTTTGACACTGCCCACTCACAGTGAATGTCTGAGACTTTGAGCGGCTGCTGCATATGGACAATGCCTCTGGTGAAGCCTGGATAATTAAAGAGATGCGAACAGATCCTGAAGATGCCTTTTGTGCTTTTGATTTCCCAACCTCCAGGCCGGCAGGAGAGATTCAAGGGGAGATCAGGGTGATTTAGGGGCTGCTTTCAAGTGCACAGCGGGTGTGGTGTGTGTTGGGGAGGGGAGACCGGCTGCTCTCCATCTCCACCAAGTCGTGAGTAAGGGGGTATTCAGCTTAGAGCTGAGGGATTTAGGTTTGATCTATGACCTTTCTGATTACAGCAGTTACTAAGCTGCTGGAATTACTGTGGAAGTCTGGGAAATGTTCCTGGAAATGTTTGAGGGCTAGATAGTTTCCATCTGTGTATAAAGGCTTTTCAGGAAGCACTCTGGAGGGAGAAGAGTGGTCCGCAGGTCCTGACAGAGAAAGGGGGATGGAAAGTGGTGTCATGGCCCCCCTTGTGATGATGATGGCGTTTTCCCTTTCCCTCTGGAATATACCCCACAATTTTCCCTTCTATGACTATCCTGTCAATCTAAAAAATATTTGAATCAGAAAGCTGAGTCCAGCCCTGAGCCCAGAGCAACCAGGGGCTTTACCCAAATGTGAAACAGCCCGGCCAGTTACAGGGCTTTGTTTTATTTCTGAAACAAAAGTACAAGCACTTCTGTTGTTCTGTCTGCTATTTCCCTTGGAAAAGCCACAGATGCTGTTCGAAGATCACAGGCCAAACCAGAGGGGGCTGTTGTCACAGTAGGGGAATAGTCTGCCTTGTTCCCTTACTGCCAGAGTTCACTGAACTCCCTATGGTAAGGCACTGAGGATTTTCACAGGTAAATTACTTGATATTCTGCCATTTCCTGCTTGCCAGAGTTGGGTTTAGAAGGAAGAAGCAGGCTCCTGGGGCTAAATATCATAGGTGGGGTCAGAGTTGCAAGTCGGGAGATATGAGAAGGTTCTGGCCTGGGCCCATTCTCTCTCTCTCTTTTTTTAAGAGATCTATTCAACTATTGACATATAATAAACTGCACATATTTAAAGTGTACGATTTGGTAAGTTCTGATATATATTTCTACATACATGTGCATGTGTGTATGCATGGATATGTCTGGATATATGTGTGTATATAACCATATATACACATGTATACTCATACATATATACATACACACATCCATATCTGTATATATCCATATATATAATTTATATATATCCATAAAATGATCACAATTAAGACTGTGGAGATATCCATATCCCCAAAAACTCTCCTCTTGCCCATTTGTAATCTCTCCTTCTCACCCTTCTTCACCCTCCCTTATCTCTTTTCTGTCACTATAGATTAGTCTTCATTTTTATAATTTTATATAAATGAAATCAAATACTATGTACTCTTTGTCTGGCTTTTTTTCTTTTTTTGCTTACATGATTATTTTAAGATTCGTCTGTTTTGTTGCTTAGATTAATAGTTGATTCCTTTAATGCAGAGTGGCATTCCATTGCGTGTACATATGATGGTTTGCTCACCCATTCACCTTGTTGAGGAATACTTGTGCTGTTTTGAGCTACTACAAATAAAGCTTCTATGAACATTCATGTACAAGTCTTTGTGTGCACAGAATGCTTTTATTTCCTTGGGTAAATATTTAGGAGTGGGATGTCAGGATCGTATGGTAGAAGTTTGTTTGGCTTTTTAAATTTTTTTAAATGTTTATTTTTGAGAGAGAGAGAGAGAGAGAGAGACAGCATGCTTCGTGGAGGAACAGAGAGAGAGGGAGACACAGAATCTAAAGCAGGGTCCAGGCTGAGCTGTCAGCACAGAGTCTGATGCGGTGCTCAAACCCACAAACTGTGAGATCAATACCTGAGCCAAAGTCGGTCGCTCAATCAACCGAGCCACCCAGGCGCCCCAGTTTGTTTGACTTTTTAAAGAAACCTCCAAATGTTTTCCGAAGGGGTTGTAGCATTTTACATTCTCACCAGTGGTGTGTGAGAAGTTCATCCAGTTGTCCACATCTTTGCCAAGACTTGGTATGTCAATCTTTTTTATTTTAGCCATTCTAGTAGGTGTTTGGTGGTGTTTCAGCCTGGCTTTAGATTGCATTTCCCTTATGGCTAACGATGTTGAACATTTTCATGTAGTTATGTGATATCCATATATCTTATTTGATAAAGTTGCTGTTCAAATGTCTTGCCCATTTAAAAATTGAGTTGTTTGTTTTCTTATTAATAAGTTCTAAGAGCTCTTTATATATTCTGGATCAAAATTGTCTATCAGATATAGGCTTTGCAAATATTTTTTCCCAGTCTGTGCTTAAATGGTGTTTTCAAAGAACAGGAATTTTAAATTTTTATAAAGTTCAACTGATCAGTTTTTAAAATATTATGCTATTACTATTGTACCTAAGGAATCTTTGCCTAAGCCACAGTCACAAGGACATTTTCTTCTTATAGTTCTAGTTTTAGACATTACAGTTAGGTCTGTGATCCACTTTGAGTCAATTTTTGTATGTGATATAAGGTATGCATTGCCATTCTTTTTTTGCAAATGGTTATCCAATTATTCCAGACCCATTTGCTGAAAAGATTATCCTTTCTCTGCTGCATTGCCTTTGCATTCTTGTAAAAAAAAAATTGGTTATATATATCTAGGTCTATTTCAGGATTCTCTATTCTTTATTTTGTGCCATTTATCTTTTTATTTTTTGGTCTTCATGCCAATACCACACTGCCTTTATTACTATAGATTTATAGTAAGTTTTGAAATCCGTGTTAGTTTTCCAATGTTGTTTGTCTTTGAAAAAGACAATATGATCTTTTATTTCAATATGAATTTTAGATTGGCTTGTCAATTTCTACAAAAAAAAAAAACAAAAGCCTGCTGGGAGTTTGATTGAGATTGAGATGAATCTTTAGATGAATTTAGGGAGAAATGACATCCTAATAGTACTGAGTCTTCCAAACCATGAACATGAATATCTGCCCATTTACTTTGGTCTTCTTTAATTTCTCTCATCAATATTTTGAAGATTTCTCTGTACAGGTCTTACACATTTTTGTCAGCTATACCCGTAAGTTTTTCATATTTTTGATGCTATTGTAAGTGATATTTTTATTTCAATTTTAAGTTTTTGTTGCTGCTATACAGAAATACACTTGATTTTTTAGAGAAAGCTTGTATCTTTTAACCTTGTCAAACTCATTTATTGTTCTAGTAGCTTTTTGTGAATTTCACCAGATTTTTTATATAGACAATCATGTTGCCTAGGAATAAAGATGATTTTACTTTTTCCATGTCTGATCCGGACAGTTTTTATTTCTTTTCTTGCTTCATTGAACTAGCTAGAATAATCTCCAACACAATGTTAAACTGAGTAGACATATATATATATATATATATAATTTACCGTCAAGTTAGTTAGCATACAGTGTATACAGTGTGCTCTTGGTTTTGGGGTAGATTCCCATGATTCATTGCTCACATACAACACCCAGTGGTCATCCCAACAAGTGCCTTCCACAATGCCCAACACCCATTCCCCCTCTTGCCCCCCCATCAGCCCTTAGTTTGTTCTCTCTATTTAAGAGTCTCTTATGGTTTGCCTCCCTCTCTGTTTATCCATTCATCAGTTGATGGACATTTAGGCCCTTTCCATAACTTGGCTATTGTTTAAAGTGCTGCTATATACATTGGGGTACATGTACCCCTATGCATCAGCACTCTTGTATACCCTTGGGTAAATTCTGAGCAGTGCTATTGCTGTGTTGGAGGGTAGTTCTATTTTTAATTTTCTGAGGAACCTCCACACTGTTTTTCAGAGTGGCTGCACCAGTTTGCATTCCCAGCAACAGCAAAAGAGTTCCCCTTTCTCCACATCCTCGCCAACATCTGTTGTTTCCTGAGTTGTTAATTTTAGCCACTCTGACCAGTGTGAGGTGGTATCTCAATGTGATTTTGATTTGTATTTCCCTGATGAGTGATGTTGAGCATCTTTTCATGTGTCTGTTGACCATGTGGATGTCTTCTTTGGAAAAGTGTCTCTTCATGTCTTCTGCCCATTTCTTCACTGGATTGTTTTTTGGGTGTTGAGTTCGGTAAATTCTTTATAGATGTTGGATTTGATACTAACCTTTATCCAATATGTCATTTGCAAATATCTTCTCCCATTCCATTGGTTGCCTTTTAGTTTTGTTGATTGTTACCTTTGCAGTGCAGAAGCAACAATTTCTTGCTCAACACATAGCTGAAGGCAAGGGAAATAAAAGCAAAATGAACTATTGGAACTCATCAAGATGAGTAGGCATTTTTGTCTGTTTCTTGATCATAGGGGAAAAGCATTTGGCTTTTTACCATTAAATAGAATGTTAACTGTTGGTTCTTTTGTAGATGCCCTTTTTCAGGATGGGCAAACTTCTCTGTATTCTTGGTTTTCTGAGAGTTCTTATCAGGAGTGGATGTTGGGTTTTGTCAAGTGCTTTTTCTGCATCTACTGAGATGATCATAACAGTTTGTCTTTTTTAATTTGTTAATATGGCGAATACGTTGTTGATTTCAAATGTTAAGCCATTCTCTCATTCCTGAGTTAGAACTTCACTTGGTCAGGATTCATTTATTCTTTTTATATATGGTGTTGAATTCAATCTGCTAAAATTTCCTGAAGAACTTTTGCATCTGGGGCACCTGGGTGGCCCAGTCGGTTGAGCATCCATCTTTAGCTCAGGTCATGATCTGGCAGTTTGGTTTGTGAGTTCGAGCCCCGCATCGGGCTCACTTGCTGTCAGCGCGGAGCTTGCTTTGTATCCTCTGTCCCCCTTTATCTCTGTCCCTCCCCTGCGCACTCTCTCTCTCTCAAAAAAAGAAAAAGAATCTTTGCATCTATGTTCATGAGGGATATTGGCCTGTATTTTTCTTTTCTTACAATGGCTTGGTCTAGTTTGGGCATAAGATAATCCCAGCCTCATAGAATATGTTAGGAAGTATTTCATATTCTTCAGTTTTCTGGAGAGTTTGCATAGATTTGGTATTAATTTTTCTTTAAATATTTGTAGTGTTCATCAATACAGCCACCTGGGCCTTGAGTTTTCTTGTAGGAAAGTTTCTCACTGTTAGTTCAATTTCTTCAATAGTGTTACTCATTTTATCTATTTTTCTCTTGAGTGAGCTCTGTTATTTAGTGATTTTCAAGATATTTGTCCATTCCATCTAAATTGTCAAATTTATTGGCATAAAATTGTTCATAGCATTCTCCTATTAGCCTTTTAATGTCTGTAGAATTTGTAATGTGCCACCTCTCAAAGTTATGATATTATAATTTGTGTCTTCTCTCTTTATTGGTCTTCTTAAAGAATCAGCTTTTATTTTTATAAATTTTCTCTATTGTTTTTCTGTTTTCTATTTCATTGATTTCTGCTCAGACCCTTATTATTTTTTCTTCTTACTTTGGGTTTCATTTGCTCTTCTCTTTCTAGTTTCTTAAGGTAGAAGCTGATGTCATTGATTTGAGACCTTTCTTCTTTTCTCATATATGTGCCTCATGTTATAATTTTTTTCCTGAGCACTACTTTAGCAATATCCGACCAAATTTGATATATTGTGTTTCTATTTTCATTTAGTTAAAAATGCTTTTTAATTTCCCTTTCCATTTCTTCTTTGACCCATGAGTTACTTAGAAGTGTGTTACATAGTTTTCACATATTTAGGGATATTCCAGGGGTCTTTCTGTTATTGATTCTAATGTAATTCCATTGTGGCTAGAGTATATACTTTCTATGACTTCAGTCCTTTAAAATTTATTGAAACTCATTTTATGGACCAGGTATGGACCATCTTGGTAAATATTCCATGTGCACTTGAAAAGAAAGTATATTAAGCTTTTGTTGAGTATTCTATAAAGGTCAATTAGGTCAAGGTGGTTGACAGTGTTCATGTCTTCTGTATCTTTACTGATTTCAGTCTACTTGTTTTATTAGTTATTGATGGAGAGATATTG
This sequence comes from Cryptoprocta ferox, assembly GCA_028646485.1. NCBI lineage: Eukaryota > Metazoa > Chordata > Mammalia > Carnivora > Eupleridae > Cryptoprocta > Cryptoprocta ferox. The sequence continues at coordinate 96,287,200 of CM053571.1, forward strand.
AAATCTTTGAATATGATTGTGGATTTTCTATTTCTCCTTACAGTTCTATCAGTTTTTGCTTCATGCATTTTAAAGCCTTGTCATTAGGTGCTGAAGTATTTAGGATTATTATGATCTTATTGATGAATTTACTTCTTTATCACTATGAATTTCTTTCTTTATTATCATTAATATTCTTTGTTCTAGAATCAACTTTGCTTAATATTAATATGCAGCTTCCTCTTGACTAGTATTAATGTGGTATATATTTTGCTAACCTTTTACTTTTAACCTATTTCTGTTATAATGTTTATACTTCTTATAGACAGTATAGAGTTGGGTTTCCTCAACTTGGAGAGTCTGCCCAGCCCTGCCTGGATTTCCCCTTCCTGTGTCATGGTCTAAAAGCTCTTTAGGCAATAATAAGGCTCATTTTGTTTGTTTTCCATCTGTCAGGAACAGGCTTTGCGCTAGGGTGAGGTGAGTAAGGTCCCTGGGGTGCAAAATTTAAGAAAGTAATTGCTCTCTAATGCACAGTTTTCAGAATAGATTTCTCTTTAAATATTGTACCTCAGGCACCTCATCCTTCAGACGACACTCGCTTTCAGGATGCCTGGGTGGCTCAGTCAGTTAAGTGTCTTGACTTCAGCTCAGGTCATGATGTCATGGCTTGTGAGTTCGAGCCCTGCGTCAGGATCTGTGCTGACAGCTCAAAGCCTGGAGCCTGCTTCCGATTCTGTGTCTCCCTCTCTCTGTCTGCCCTTCCCATGTTCGTACTCTGTCTCTCTGTCTCTCAAAATTAAATAAGCATTTTTTTTTAAAGCAAGCACTCACTTTCAGAGTTATGCAAGTACAAGGCTAGTACCTGAGAGTAAATGCCTCCTTTAATTTTGCACTTTAGGAGCCCCATTCAGCTCACCCGAACTTGGCCATGCCGAAGGATCGCTGTTCTTCATTGCCTGATAGCTAGTTCCTTAGAAAGAATTTTCAAAAATATACTTTGTTTGGATTTTTTAAATTATTTCAGCTGAGAGAGTAAATCCAGTCCCTGTTACTCCATCTTTTCTGGAAATGGAAATCTGAACTTGTTCTTTATGAGATAAAAATCCCACATAGAGAGCTATCTGATTGAAATACAAATGTTTTTAGGCCTTCTTGCAAACGATTCAGCAAAAAATTAGTCTTCCTTCATTCAACAAACAATCAATGAGCACCTACTGTCTACCAAATTCTGGGCTAGGAACTAGGGTTAAAATCAAATAAGACATGGTGCCTATCCGCTAGTTGCTCATAGCTGGCTGCTTTAGAACTATTGGATTGGTTTTCTCATGCCATGCATCACCTGTGACATGGGTCAGGGAAGGCAGAGAGCCAGAGAAAGTTAGGCCTAGAACTGAGAGATCATCTCTACTAATTGCCAGGCCCTGAGTGGCTCAAGGGCTTACTTAACTCACATAGGTAGTCAGTAGTAGTTGATTGCTGTGTTGTCCATTTTGAGGGATATGGAAGAGGGACTAACCCAGAGTACCTTCTTTACCACCAGTTACCATGACTGAATTCCCATTATCTGAGACTCATTCATTAACAGCAGGGACCGTGTCTTATTCATATTTGCATTTTTCAGTGTTAGCTCAGAGCCTGCTACAGAGTAATTGATAAATGAGAATGAATGAATGAATGAATGATAAATATTAAAATGGTGACTATGCCTCTGGGAGATGACTTAGATTATTATCTACTGGGGATAAGTAGTCCATTAAGAGCAAGCCCATAGCTTGGACCCATGCTAGGAAGGCAATGTGGTATAGTACATCAGGTCTCTAACTATACTAGACCTTGATCCAAGTTGCTTAACCTTTCCCAAACTTAGTTTCCTCATCTGTATGATGGGAATCCTAATCATATTTACCTAACAGAGGTATCAGGTTCCATTAGGATGAAGTATGTTAGGGGACTGGCAAGACAAAACCCTCAAGGAAGAACAGGTATTATTAGTCCAGTCTTCTGGGAACAGCAGGTGGGAATAAGGTAGGGGCTACTGGATGGCAGAGACCTTGAGACAGTCCTGGCTGGGGAACAGGAAGACAGACTGTTCTGCTAATGTTGTACACTTACAGAAGCTCAGATGTTACCACTATTATTATGCAAAAGTCCTTCCTAAGCTCAGTGTTGTGCATAGATATTTTGGGCAATGCACATAAGCTATGCAGAAACAGCCTTGCTCTCTTGGGACTTATAACCAAGGCCGTTAGTTCTCTCTTGGGAAGACAGAATAGAAATGTTAAATCTGTCTATGATTAGGTGACGGCCAGTTCACACTATGTAAGAATGAAGAGAAAAACTCAATTCCTGAGTGAAGGGCTAGTCAAAGGGATCAGGTGGGAGCCCATTGTCCAGTCCAAGTGGAGCGAGGTCAGGTCTACTGTACTTTGTCCAGGCTCTGTTACACAGGGTGCATTCCTGAGGCCAGAGGTAGTCTTCCAGCTCTGGGCCCATAGCTCTTGACATATCTGGTACGTGAAAAATGTTGACCCAGATTGTAGATTGCTTTGGAGTTATGGTGTAGCCGAGCCAGACCCCTGGGCTCTGAGAATCAGACAAACCCACCTGGTAATATTGTGATTTTCCTCCTTTTTTCTGACTATGGTGTAGGAGATATGATTTAGAACTTCACTTTCTGCCTTTCCCAAAAATGCATTACAGTGTGTATCTGTATTTTAACATTCAAACACTACCATGCATTTAAAAATTGGGACCTAGCCTATTTCCAAAAAGTCTTAGATAGAAAACCCCAAGGATATCACTACTTCCTTTCATCACATTGACCCAATTTTTTATTAATAACAGTTTATTATGTTGAAATTTCATACACTTATAGACTGTCAGAGGTAGAAGGGGTCTTAAAGACAAATAGGTCCAGTCTTCTCAACACACAGATGAGGAAACTGAGACCCAGATGGGTACTGACTTGTCCAGGGTTACTTAACTAGCAACAGAGTCCAGACTAGAAGCAGGTTTCTGCATAACTTCTCTTATAGCATCACATTATAATGCACACTCTGAAAAAAACTCCATAAAGGGCTTTAAAAATCTGATCAGGGAATATAATTTGTGATTTTTATGTTGACTGAAGACAGCCTTGGGTGTCACCAAACTAGGCCTGGCAAATCCAGGAGAGTTGGAAGCTCCTTGAGGACACAGTACACTTTCCTCCATCAGCTTTCCTCTGCATGCTCATGGGCCCTGCAAAGATCTGAAATATGAGCTAAGAGCTCACCATGAACTTGTTGATTGTGAAGGACATAGGAGATAGGGCATCTGAGAGAGGAGAGTTCTCCACCCTTGGAAATGCTGAAGAGTCAGGACAAGGTAGGATTAAGGTCAAATACAAGTTTGATGAGCTTGGATTTCAATCTCAGTTTTTGCATTAACTTGCTGTGTGGCCTTGGTTAAGTCACTCAACTTCTCTGAGCATCGATAAAATGAAGATGATAATATCTATTTCAGAGGGATGTGAGAAATAAATGAGAAAATGTATATAGAGACCAAGGATGGTGCCTGCCTCCAAGTAAACACTCAATAAATGGTAGCTGGTCTATCAGGATCTGTTTTGTTGCTATTAGTTTAAATGGGGAGAAATTGTTTTCAGGCTTCCACTACCCACCTCCTTTCAATCTAGAAATGTCTGTTTTCTTTTCCTCCTTCTTTCTTTGATGGGCTGGCTGATCTGTTAGTGATCACAGCACATTTCCCCTTGCCCTTCTGCTAATGAGGAGGTGGTTGCTAAGAAAGACCGGGCACGCTAGTGAGCAGTTATGGCTGCCCTCTAATGCCCTCTCATTCTTTCTCAGCCTCACTCCATCCACGCCACACCCACTTGTCTCTCTCATCTTCCATGTTCAGGTTCTGCAAAGACTTGAAGAAATTGACAAACCTGGATGGCTACCCCTGACAAAAGTGTGGTCTCTAGACCCCAGAGACCTGGCCAGGGTCCTAAGGAGAAGGGGGCCCGCCTGGGTCCCCCGGACAACATGGAGCATAAGGAGACCCAGGAGCTGGCGCCGGGAGAGCTGGCCATGCTGAGCAAGGCACAGGAATTCTTTCAGACCTGTGACGCAGAAGGCAAGGGCTTCATCGCCAGGAGGGATATGCAGGTAAGAGGCCTGCCCACCTGGAATGCCAAATGGCGTGGCTCTCCCCATCTTGGGTTAGGGCCTGTCCCACTGGGGGCAGTAAAGGTGCCATCTACTCTGCCCTGGAAGGAGCTATGAGCCTCAACTCTACTGGGAGCCAGATATCCTGGGTTCATTCCTTTCCTGGCCTTTGCTTGCCATCAGACTCAGAGATTGTTTCCCCTCTCTAACTCAGTAACTGCCAGCTCTGTGGAAAACGGTGATAGCAACATACGGGACTTGAGTCAGACATGGTGGAGAACCTTCTGAAACAGAGTGGGAAGGCACCAGCTTGCTACTTCACAATAAAGCTTTGAGCTATGCTGAGGTGCTGTGTGTGCCTTAGGAACAGGCGCAGTGACAACCAGGGAGGAAGGCATTTCTGGAGCTCTTCATATCTGTCCCTCAGCCTCAAACCAACACTCAACCCCTCGTAACTGTGTCCGAGAGAGATACTGCAGAACCCCAGTGCACCCCATTGCCTCGTGCAGGGCTCAGCAAACTTCCTGTAAAGGGTGAGACCATAAGGATTTTGGGCTCCATGGGCTGCATACACAATCACAACCACTCAACCCTGTGCTGCTGCACGAGCTGCCATAGGCAGTATGTAAACAGGTGAGCTTGGCTCTGCTCCAATGAAACTTCTATGGACACTGAAATTTGAATTTTATATGATTTTTTTGTGTCCTCAGAGAGTCTTCTTTGGATTTTTTTTCAACCATTTAATATTATATCACACACCCGAAACTCATATAACACGGTATGTTAATTATCCTTGAATTTAAAAAAATAGTAAAAATGTAAAAGCCACTCTTAGTTCACTAGCTGTAAAAAACAGGTGATGGGTCCGATTTGTAGCCCAGGGGCATAGTTTTCCCACCCCTGGTCTAGTGCCTTTCCAGGATTAGTGTCAGAAGCTTCTTCTGAATGTCTTACTGAAGTCCGTTATGTTGCAGCTGTGATGTCATCCGACGTGAGTAAACCAGATGCAGTCTCCACCAGAGCAAGAAGAACTCAGCCCTTCTCCCCCAGTCTTTCCATTATTTGCTCTGTCAAGAGCATCTTGGAGAGGGATACATGGCCGTGCTGTTGCAAGGAAGTCCTGCAATAGTCGAGTTTTTTATTTATGTATTTATTTTATTTATCTATTTTGAGATAGAGTACGAATGGGGGAGGGGCAGAAAGAGAGGGAGAGAATCCCAAGAGAGGAAAGAGCGTTAGGCTCTGACAGTGTGGAGCCTAACGCGGAGCTCAATCCCATGAACTGTGAGATCATGACCTGAGCCAAAGTCAAAAGTCAGATGCTCAACTGACTGAGCCACCCAGGCACCCTAAGTTTTCTTCTTTAAAATTTAGCTTTTCAGAATTCCAGTGAAGTTGGGCAGTGGAATGTAGACCCTGATGGGTCCCAGTCCCCTCTGGGCTCACATGTGGGAGCTGCAAAGAGATGAGCCATGTGAGCTATGTAAAGGCGTAGGGTCTTTCTCTCCCTGGCCCCACAGAATGGTGTTCTCAGGCTTTTCCCAGAGCTCTTTCACCTTGCAGTAGATGCACAAATGGAGGGCAGAAACCTGGAGGACAGGGCCGGTTTAGCCCACGAGAGAAGCTCAGAGCACCCTTGTTGTCAGTAGTTGGCTCCCCAGTACATTTCTGTCACTGAAACTCATTCCCCAAGTCCTACTCTCTATGGAAGGCCAGACTCCGTGTGCTTGGAGGAAACCCAGTCTGCGAACTTCATAACTGTCCTTCACAGGTCTGTGGTGGTTGTTGGTGGTGGTTTCAATGACATGCTTAACTTTTGATCGTCCCTTCTGGAAGGAAAGAAAAGGCAATTCGCATGTGCTGAGGGTCAGCTCGGGACCACATGCGTGGTGCAACTCAGCACTTTCTCTGTGCGTGTGTGTTGCAATTAACCCTCAATGAAACCCACGCTTTAGCGAAGGGACGAAGAGCCATGGTGAATCTAAGCTGCAAAGTATAAGTTGTAAGAAATCATTTGTATTTGACCCAAAATGAAGTCGTAACCATCAAGTGGCAGAGATACCAACTCAGCTACATTCCTCCTCAGTCTTCGATCCCGACTGAGGCAAGAAGAAAAGGGGATAGACATACTACCTAGCAGATACTTGTGCATCATGGCCTTTATTTCTACCAGCTACTTTGTTTTCTGAAGCTTCTGTGTACCTGTGGACAGTGAAGCATTTGAAATTTTCAGTTCATTAGGCTGAGAAAGTGCTATCAAGAAAGAACACAGCACAGCACTTAAGCACTTTCTCTCTGTTGCTTTCTCAGGTCCTGTCTGAGAGTAGATGGGCTGAAAGAGATAAGTGAAGAACACACATCCCACACATCATCAACATTGGATGCTCTGTGGAAAGCCCGTGTGCCCCTTGGCTCTCCTGGGCAGAAACTACAGACATCTGTCTATTCCTCCTCACTCCCTCACAGAGCTGCTTTGCCAGGTGACCCCTTTGGTTGGCGGTCAGCTCCTGGCACTTGGCTGCCACCATCATGCCCACCTTCGGCTCCCAGGCCAGCCTCATGGGAACTGAAAGAAGAGCTCAGATTGTGCATGCACGGGCAAATTCAGCCACCGGGAGAGGCCCTTTAAAGCTGGGACTGAGGGGTGCCTAGGTGGTTCAGTGGGTTAAGCTTCTGACTCTTGATTTCTGCTCAGGTCATGATCTCACAGTTCATGGGGTCGAGCCCCATGTCCAGCTCTGTCCTGACAGTGCAGAGCCTGCTTGGGATTCTCTCTTTCTTTCTGCTCCGTCCCCACACACCCTCACACTCTCTCAAAATAAATAAATAAACATTTTTTAAAAAGCAGGACTGATCGTCAAGGAAGGAGAGGCATTGGGCACGTGGGAGGGCAGACCTAGGGCCTGGAAGAGGTGGATAGAGAAGCAGAGTTGGAACAAGACCATTTGCAGAGGGTGAGATGGACTTTGCATTCATCTAAGAGGCAGGGGAGACTGCTGCAGTGTCTGAACCCCAGCAGTTTGGAGCCAGCCCACTCTGAGAGAGCAGGGACCACAGAAGGAAAAGATCAGGGTCCAGGAGAAGTATTTTCCTTTGGGGTCCCTGAAGAAACCTGGAGGAAGTGGAGGCAGGCCACACTGAGAGCAGTGGTGCAAGCCACCCTATGCTGGGGCTCCTTATGCAGACATTCTTCTTCAGGGATGGCCAATGTTAGAATCAACCTGCGTGAACAGATTGTAGGCAGTGGTTTGAGAAACCTCAGCTCCACCCATGGCCCCTCAGACTCCACCCCCTCCTCTACAAGGAAACTCTCTGGGTTCCATGGGGATCGCTCCAGGCAGAATTGGGGTGAAGACTGCTTTGCAGGGCAGGGTGTGGTGCAGCCCCCCAGACAAGCAGAGTCGTGGAGCTGAGGACCCCGAGTGAAAGTCGGTCCTGCTTCATAGGGACAGAGGGACATGAGAGGGCCAGGCTGGAAGGGCATGAAGGGACTCCTTCAGCCCAGAGAGGGAGAGGGGGTCAGCGTGGGCAGGAGATCTCTCTGAAGACACCTAGAGCCTCAAAACCCCTGCTTCCTTGATTTTTCAGAGTGAAATGATTACCTACCAATGCCAAGTACCTACTTTGAAACACTGCCTAGAGTCCCTAGACTAACCAAACTGTTAAGAATCATCTAAGAGTTGGCAAGCCAAACATTGCCTATTTGTGTAAGTAAAGTTTTATTGAAATGTAGCTGTGCTCATTCATTTACAACTTGTCCGCGGCAGTCTTCATGCTAGTGGCAGAGTTGAGTAGCTGTAACAAAGACCAAAAGGCCTGCACAGCCTAAAATATGAATTATCTAGTCCTTTACAGAAAAAGTTAGCTGATTCCTGGTTTAAGTTAACAAAAAGACTCTCTAAGATTTTTGTAGCAAATTGAACTGAGTTTTAGCCCTGAATCTGCAACTTAGTACCATGTGAATTTGTGTGAGCCTCTTAAGCCCTCTAGGCCATAGTTCCTCATCTGTGAATTATTTGTAGTACCTCCCAGTGTTAGAGAAGAATTAAATGTGAGTATGAATGTAGAGCTCTTAGCCCTGAGCTTGGTCCTGGAAATCCCAAATCCCTCCATATACATAAATGTGTGTGTGTGTGTGTGTGTGTGTGTGTGTGTGTGTGGATTGGGAGTAGGGGTTGGGGGCTTGTATCCTATATGTCCTCCACACTGTGATTTTTTAAAATTGTTGCAAAATACACATAACATACAATTTACCATCTTAACGATTTGTAAGTTTATGGCTCAACAGCCTTGAGTATCTTTGTGTTGTGCAACCATCCCCACTGCCATCTTTAGAACTGTTTGCATCTTCCAAAATGGAAACTTTGTACCCATTAAACACTAACTCCCATTGCGTCCTCCTCCCCGCAGCCCCTGGCAACCACCATTCTGCTTTCTGTCCTCTTGAATTTGACTACTCTTAAGTTCCTCCTATCAGTGGATCACAAGTGGCTATCCTTTTATGACTGGTTTATTTCACTAGGCATTGTGTCTTCAAGGTTGATCCGGTTGTAGCAGGTGTCAGAATTTTCTTCCTTTTTAAGGCTGGATAATATTTCATCATACCTATGCACTACATGGTGTTCATTCATCCATCAGTGGACACCTGGGATACTTCGCACCCCCGGGTGAGACTAATGCTGCTGTGAACAGGGGTGTACAAATATTCTTTGAGTCCCTGCTTTCGATTCTTTTGGGTATATATGCAGAAGTGAAATTGCTGGATCATATGGTAATTCTGTTTCTGACTTTTCTGAGGAACCACAATACTATTTTCCATAACAACCAAACCATCATACTATGATTTTAAGTGCAAGTCCCTTGTCCCTCCTAGGAGATAAAGAAGAGGCATGCCTGCTCAAAGAGGGAGCCTTCCACTCATATCCAGCTGGTGCTATTGTTGCATGTGTCCAGTCTACATGAGTGGGGCAATTTTGCTTCTTAGAGAACATTTGGTGATGTCTGGAAACATTTTAAATTGAAACAGCTAGGGTGGGGGGGATGCTACTGGCATCTACTAGGTATTGTCAGGGACGCTGCTACATATCCTGTAATGCACAAGATGGTGCCCTCTTTGTCCTCCAACAAAGAATTAACCATGCCAAGATTTCAGTAGTGCAGAGGTTGAGAAACCCTAGACTGTACCAAACAATCAGCCCCAAACAAGCACACAAAAACATAATGCAGAATAAAGGTAGATCTCACGTCTCAGACCTTGAATTCTCCTCCTAAATATATTTGGAGTGGCTGAGCTATGGGACAGGGAAGAGAGTGTTTGGTGCTGCAATAGAGGTCTGAACAGAATGCTGTAGAAGCCTCAGAAGGAGGTAGACTTTAATTCTGGCCATAAAGATGGATATTTTCTGGTATTCTCTTCAATAAGTTTTCCTTAGACATGTTTGAAGCTGCATACCCATTCACTTGAAGCTGCGTGAGGCATGTTACTGGGCTGGTGGCCAGGAATGTAGAGAGGTCTGGCTGGAGTGTAGCAGAAGATGACATTTTTTCATGGTTTTGGGAGCCCAGCCCTTGACCCTGCTGTTGCAGGATTGCTTCCTATTCCCGGTCTTGGAAAATGTCGAGTTTGTAAGACCTTGCCGAGAATCCTCAGTAGTGCTGGTCAGGATTGGGAGCGTAAGAGGTCCAGACCAGTGCTCCCTAGATAGGAGTTCAGGGTCTCCTGCCATCACTCTTAGCTTTTCATTCATTCATTCATTCATTCATTCAACAAGTATCTGAATACTCCATATTGGTCAGCACAGGGCTACCTGGGAACCTGATAGTGAATAAAAACGAACAGAATCCCTGGCTCAGATTTCCCAGTCCATTGAAGGAGCAGACATTCATCAACTAATTGCATCTATCAGTATATAAACTACAAGCTGGTAAAAGAAGGAAATGTGTTCAGGGGAAGGCACAGCCTGGCCTGCCCTGGAGGCTGCAGAGCCTGAATGAAGCAGGAATTCAGAGCTAACTTAAGGCAGTGGAGGGAGGCGGGCTTTGAAGGAGCAGTGGAGTTTTACAGAGCTGTGGCAGCGGCAGCATGAATTGGGTGAGCTGACTTCCTCCCCATTCCTCCTCCCTCCCCCGTCTACCCTCCCAGATGGAAGTACAAGTGAAACAGGATGTACAAGTGAAACAGGATCTCTGCAAGGCTAGTATGTAGTGCTGCTGGCAAGAGAGACTTTTGGTGGTAGGTGGGTAGGTGGGGCATGGTAATGCCGAGTATGGAATTCTAGAAAGAACATGGCAGAGGACCTTTTGACTATAGCTGAAGCCCCAAATGAGATATCAGCTCTTGAATCCCAGCACTGGTCTCTGCTGTGACTTTAGGCAAATCTAGAGCCTTGAAGGCTCTCCAATCAGTGGAATGAATAATATTGTCCCTCTTCGCTCTACTTACCTCACTTGGCTGAAAATGTAGACAGCACCAGGTGCCCAGGAGACAAGACCAGAATGAGCTGGTTTTACGTGGCTCTCCAGGCCCTGAGAACAAAGGTACATAAGAGGTGATTATGGTGATGGAGACTAAAGAATTTTTCCTGTAGGGCCAACAAAGAGAGGGTCAGGAATCTGGTGTGGTGCAGCATGCAGAGAAGGCTGAAGGAGCACTCAGATCTAATTTGCCAGGACAGGAGGAACAAGAACTACTTGGAGGATCTAATATTGCTTTCTCCAGGTTCACTGACAGCAGAAAGAGGAAACCAGCCTGAGTTGTAGACAAGAGGGGCTGGGATTAGATGATGGAGGGATTTGTGTTAGATACAGGAATAGAGCCTTAAGGTGGTGTGTGTTCAACAGCTTTTCCCAGTTCACGTCCACGAGAGAAAAGTACCCATGTGTGGGGTGGTTTCAACGAAAGGCAAATTGACAGTCCCATCAATGTCAGCAGCCCCCTTGCAGCCCATTTGTAGCTCCAGCCCTGTGTAAGTTATGTCACTATCAGATCCATGGGAAGGAGGAAGGATTACCCCAAGGAGAGGGCCAGAGTTGCAAGGGTTTTCACCCTACCTCCTATGTGATGCCTTTGATTTCAAATGCAGCTAGTAAAACTTCCTGCTTGCAAAATTGACTCACTCCTCACCCCACATTCTCTTACTGTGGCTTTCGAGACAGCTGGTTTATGGATGTTGATAAGCCAGAGATTCTGCTCTATGCTGAGCAGATGCGCTTCTAGACTTTTTGCACACATGCTCACTCCCCTTCCTTTCTAAAAAACTCATTCATATTTAATTCAGTTCTCCTAAATGGCTTCCACATCATCCTGTCTTTCCACTTTGTAATGCATCGCAGTCTCCTTAATGCACTACCTGCCAAATTAAACTTTATGGCTTATCAGCTAGAAGATTGCCATAGGATCAAGCCAAGTGTTCTTGCAAGTTGTGTGATGGGCTTCTACCCCTGCCGGTTCGTTTTCATTGTTCAGATGGGTATATACCTTCCTTCCTACAGCCCTGTGTTCATTGTCTTCAGCTGTCAGTCACTTGCATACTGGCGATTTTGTGCAGCTCTCCCTTGGGTAACGGGGAGGAGGAGGAGGGGCAGCTGGGCTATAATGAACTCCCTTGGGGAGTCCTCGTTTGGAGGACACTTGCTTCAACTATGAAAATTAGTCTTGGCCTGGGGCCACTGCACATCAGGCAGAAGGCCGGAGGGAAGCATCAGGAACTCAGCCACTTGTTTCTCATCCCAACAGCTGGTCCCTGCCCTCCCATCCTGGGTGGCCCCAGCCAGGCCAGGACTCAGGTTCAGTGCTTATATATCACTTCCTCGCACCCCATCTTGTCCAGTTCTCCCTTAGAACACAAATGCTCTTGGGGGAATTGATACCTTAAGCCAGTAGCAGTTAACATCTTTTTGGGAGTTAGCTGGCAGCCAGTAGAGAGCAGGAGTGGGGCACAGGCTGGCGTGATAGGTGAGGGTCACTTAGAAGAAGGGCGCTTAGCCAGCATCCCTCTCAGAGCTAAAGGACCAAAATGTGTGTCTGCCGAAACTTACAAATGTGGTGCTGGGGCCCTGGCACATGAGTGGCCTCTGTCAGGAAGGCTCCTGAGGGTGTGGCCCATACCTGCATTTCAGTAGAGGAGGTACCAGGGCAGAGGACAGGGGCCTGGGGAGACCAGGAAAGACTGGGCATGAAACCCGGCTCTGCCATTCACCTGCTGAGTGGCCTTGGTGGGTCAGTGGATCCATTGCTCTCATTCTCTCTCTCTCTCTCTCTCTCTCTTTCTCTCTCTCTCTCTCTCACTGCCTCTCTCTGCCATCCTTTTACTGAATGCTTTTTCTGGGCCAGGCACTGTGCCATGTTCTTTATGTTCACCATCCCATTCAACTTGACAACACTATGTCCCATGGCTGTGATCCTCCCACAAGGTTCAGTCCAGTATAGTTTTGGTCCTTTGTGGTTGTGAAGAGGGCCAGCTTTGGAGCCAGATCCGGATTTGACTCTTGGCATTGTTATTGACTGGCTAGGTGACCTTCGGGCAGGTAACGTGAACCTCACACTTCATCTATAAAACGGAGATAATAATATCCACCTAAAGGGTTGTCATGAGAATTCAGTACAAATATACATGTTTATAAAAATATTGATAAATATTTATTTATTTATTTATGGATCGCCTAGAAAATTACCTCGCACATTAGTAGGCACCCAGTAAATAGTCTATGTTGTAACATTCAAAGGAGGAGAAAGATGGATGGTAAAGGGGTCTTTTGTAGGCCAGGGCCAACTCTGGACATTTCTGGCAGAAAGCTCTGCCTTCCCAGGCCAGCCCTCCGTGACGGTCCGAGTGTTAACCAGTGCCATCTGGATTATTTTCAGAGGCTCCATGAGGAGTTACCACTCAGCCTGGAGGAACTGGAGGATGTGTTTGATGCCCTGGATGCTGATGGCAATGGCTTTCTGACGCCAGAGGAGTTCACCACTGGATTTAGTAAGTTCTGATGGATGCTGGGGCCCCAGCTACATAAAGCTATGTAAGGTGCACACCTCCTCCCCCACCACGTCTGTGTTCCATGTAGCACAAGCTTCCCTGTCCTCCTGAAGTTTCCAGGAGCTAGATTATTTGGGCCTCTTTTCTGGTGTCCACACCAGCTGTTCACACCACTGTTTTCTCAGTGCCACCTACACTGTCCATGCCAGGTCCCCTCCCACTTGAGAAGGACAAGGGGAATGCCAGGGAGCTTGGGCAGAAGGTTTGGCATAAAAAGGGAGCCGAGATGAGATTTTCAGCCTCTCTTTGTCTCCTTTCCTTTCTGTGATACCGGTGCACAACAAAATGGGATGGTTGCATGATTCATTTCAACCTGGGTCTGGCTGAGTCCTCCAGGGTGAGGGGAACCAGCTATCAGAGGAATTTCTAGAGGGTTTGAATAAACCAGTCATTCTCAAAGTACCCAGGAGGAAGGAGAACAGACATTCATGAACAAGATAAAGAAACCAGATACGCCATCAGATCAGATACTGATCAGATATTGATTAGAGCAGGTACTGGTCAGCTGGCAGGTCTTACCACACATCTGCCTCATACAAGGTGCTGCATAGTTTGTTTAGAAGTATCTGAGGCCTTTCCTGACATCTAGGAGCTTATAACTGCCTTGGGAGCATAAGACAGATTGCTGTATATTAAAGACAGTATGAGTATGGAGAAAGTACACCCAAAACTGTTATGGCGCTTGTAAATGTGAAGCTCAGTGATGCCGGTAGGAGGAATGACTTAGATGATAATAAGGAGCACAGTCAGGCTGCTGGAGATGGGTGGAGGGGAGGCTCTTGTTGTTTAGAGAAGAACTCAATGAAGAGATGAACTCTAAGCCAGACTTTAAAGATTCGAGAACCACAAGGTGCCATTGTACTGTCATCCATTCTGCCTTTCCCAAGTCCTAGCATCTCTCTCAGAATGTCACGGAAGTGGGTGAAACCCCCAAATCCTGGAGATGGTGTCCAAGAATGTTTGCTATAGGGGGTTTTCCCTTTCTCTTCCCTCAGAGGAGCCTCAAATGATTCCTGGCAACTAAGAATGATAAGGTCTTCTTGGGTGCGTATTGCGTAACTCAGATCCTCGTGCTGGGCATCCTACAGGTCGCTTCTTCTTCAGCCAGAATAAGCCAGATCAGGAAGATACAGGTGAACAGGTGGAATGGCTCCAGGAAGAGAAGGTGTATCAGTCCAGAGGGGAAGAGCATGTGGACGACATGGATGAAGATGAGGAGACCCAGTTCCAAACACTGATGGACAAACTTGGAGCCCAGAAGTTTTCTGAGGAGTAAGTGATGACAGTGATTTGGGGGATGGAGCCCAGCCTAGGAGCAGTCCCTTCATCTGCCCCATGCAACATTAAAGTTTGTTAAGCACTCAGCCAGGCCCCAGGTGCCCAGCGGCCAGCTAGGAGGCTTAGTCCGTACAACCTGCCCTTGGCAGACACCTGTCTATACGCCATGGGCCAGGGGCTCTGTCTCTGCTTTTTTACACTGTCTCATGGGAAACACACCTAGGCCCCTATTCTCCCACCCTCCTCGATTCTACCGTACGTTGTCAGCACAGTCCTTGGCTCCGTGAGGTGTGCTGTGCAGCACAGGGCTGTGCCAGGCCTGGAGGGTGTCTGTGAGTTTTGCTGAGGCTCCAGTCATAGCCAGCTTGCCAGCATTTCCACCTCCCCCGAAGCCAACCCTGTGTCTCAAGGACTTCGGGGCATCCCAGCCAGCCCCACGTGCTGTGCTACTGGCAAAGATACCTTACATGCAGGCATTTTCACACTGTATCCCTGAGCCAGGCCTAACCTGTCAGGAAGCTGAGCCGGGAAATGAACCGGTTTTTACCAGCCCACTACTTGGATAATCAGTAGCTCGGCTGAAAATTTCAGATGGCTGGAACTTCAAATAAAACATAATCCCCCATTTTCCCCCCAAAATGCATCTAAGCCCTGACATTTAAAATGAAATGAAATGAGATAAAGATAGGATAAAATAAAATAAAATAAAATAAAATAAAGTAAAATAAGATAAAATGTGATGTAGCTGGTGGAAACCAATGGCCTGAATAACGTGGAATCCCTTCTTCTCCCTTTTCCCATGGCATTTTGTCTTTCCATTTCTGAGTCCCCTAGGTCTTGTGTTGGGTGTGTGTTCCAGGAGTGAAAATGGCCTAATGATTGGAGCTGATGTGTCCTGAGCTTGGGAAGAGAAGGAACTGGGGCTGAGAATGACAGAGAGGAAGCAGGAAAGGAGGGGCCTGTGCACAACACACAAGCCAAAGAAAGGAGGAGGGGAGGGGAGGGGGGTGTGGGGTGAGCCGAGGCACCATCATGAAAGGGACATACCTCTTCACTCACCCATCCCTTCTGGGGCAGCCCCCTTCCTGGCCAGGCTCTCAAAATAGAGTCCACCCGATGTTATTCTGAGAGCTCGTGTCAGAGGCCAGTGCAGAACTGAGCTAGCATGAGGCATCCTGGGAAGGCTCAAAGTTTCAACAGTGGTTGCAGAATTTGATATGCAGAAGATGGCGGCCAGCAGCTTCCATCCCCGTGGAGGCTAAACAAAAGGCAGAAGGCTGGTGTTGCAGCATGAGGGGGATGTCAAGACCACGGGGCCCCAGATAAGGAAACAGAGGAGGCTGTGAAGACTTCAGAGGTCTTCCAAGATTTCACGCACCGGAATGGCTTGTGTGTTGCTCTGGAAGCAGGCAGATGGGTCAGCTGACCTCCCAGGATCCCTTCTAGTCCTGCACCCCTACCAGGAGCAGAAGCAGTAGGCTAGATGTCTGGACTCCCAACGTTGTTGTCCAATTGGCTGAGTGATTTGGCAGTTTATGGGCCTTGGCTTATTTTTCATCTAGCATTGACAGATTTGTCCCTCCTTTGGAAATCTGGGGGGAGATGCTATGGTCATAACTAAATGGTTCAAAGGGCTTTGGAAGAGGGTCGCAGGTGAGTCTGCAAATCTTACTGGAGGCTCTAGCTGATTGGCTGGCCCAGCAGGAACCTGGCAGAGGTGGACAGACAGACCAAGGCTAATGAGGTGGACCTTGATTTTATAGTGCATTTACTTCATGAGGGAAGGAGCCCGCGAGGCAATCGTAGTATGAGACCCTTGTATCTCTGAATTCCTTGTACCATATCCATTGTATCTACAATACAGCAAAGTAGACAACCACGGCATGGCTCGTGGCGAGAATGAAACTCATTCTGGGAAACAGGGAGGCTCCTGCCATCCCTTCCCTCCTTTCCTGGCTCACCTCATGTCATCTCAGGGCTGGGTTCTAACAGGTAAGAATTCTTTATTGGGTGATGGGTGGATGAGTGGGCCAGATGAGCTGGTGGACAGGAAAGGAAGGAAGGAGGGAGGGACAATGGATGGATGACCTGATAACTAACCAGAACCAGAAGTGCATTCACTTCTCAGTGGGTCTCCCCTCAGCTGGGTGCAGAGAGTAATATCTGTGCCCCAGGCACATGGCTAACATGCACTGTCAAATGCCACTTGTTTTTTAAACATTAAAAATTTTTTTAATGTTTATTTATTTTTGAGAGAGAGTGTGTGAGCAGGGGAGGGGCAGAGAGAGAAGGAGACACAGAATCTGAACCAGGCTCCAAGCTCTAAGCTGTCAGCACAGAGCCTGACATGGGGCTCGAACTCATGAATCACGAGATCGTGACCTGAGCTGAAGTTGGATGCTTAACCGACTGAGCCACCCAGGCACCCCTCCAATGTCACTTTTGAGGCAAGTTTCTCAAATGTAGCACTTGTTACACGAGAACAAAGGATCTTATTCTTTATCCTGAGGGTTCCTGGTTGCAGCTCCCCTCGGATCATAGTAGTTTTAGAATTTAATGGGTTACGGGTCAGATTGCTGTTCTGGCTCAGTTTGATGGTTGGCTGTTTCTCCAGAGAGGGAGAACATGGTCCACAGTGTGTGCCGCTGCCTCCTTCCTCCTGTCACTGATCAGTGTGGCCCTGTGTGTCTCTCTGGCTCTGCAGGGCACACCTGCCCAGTGTGCCTCTTAGCTGGTGGGGGTTGGGGGTGGCTCTGGGTATGTTACTCTGTGTCTTTGTCTCTCTGCCTGTGTCCCTGCTGACTTTCTATTTGTCTTTCTCCTGTGTGCACACACATCTTGCAGATTTGCGCCTTCCCTTCCTTTCTCCTGTCACTCATTCCTGTGCCACCAGGCCCCAGTGGGGTGCTGCGTATTCTCTTCCATTCCCCGCAGTGACAGTTGCTTTCTGCCATCCATCAGATGACATGTCTTTACCTCTCAGCTGTGAGGACCGTCCTTCCTGGGGCGACAGGCTCTCTCCTTTAGCTCCATGGCGTTTGTCCTCACATGCACCAGGCTCCTGTCCTCTCTACTCTTCCTGACATTCTGAGATGCTTCCAGCACGTGGCCTTGCATGCTCAGCACCACCAGCCCCTGGGGAAAACCAGAGCATGGAAGCGGTGGAAGGCGGGGTTAAGGAGGCAAGGACGGAAGCCAGAAAGCCCCAAGTTTGACTCTTGACTCTGTCATTTACCAGCTGGGTGATCTGAGGCAGCTCACCTCACTCTCTTCTGGGGGTAGTAGAGCACCAGCCTGGTAGGTTACTGGGAGGGTCAAATAGGCTGATAAGTGTAGAGTACCTAGCATAAGGAGGCACTTGATACATGCTAGCCACTACCGTCGTGATCATGACAACGGTGTGTTCTGGCTGTCCATTTCCCATCTGGGAAGTTTGGTGTTCGCACGCTCTGACCTCAGTGTCCCCCTTTCTTTTGTAGTGAAAGTGACATCAAGCAAGTCTGGCTGCAGCTGAAGAAGGAGGAGCCTCACTTACTGTCCAGCTTTGAGGAATTCCTGACCAGGACCTTCTCTCAGCTCCAGGAAGCTCATGAGGAGAAGAACGAACTGGAGTGCGCCCTGAAAAAGTGGGTACCCAGCCTCAGCCATTCTCTATACCTGTGTGTCACAAACAGAAGCACAAAGTGCACTTTCTCATATTCCGTGAAGCCTCCTTGTCGCTGTCTGCCAGAGTGGGCCCTGGGCCCTATGGCAGTCATGGTATATAGATAAGGTCAAGCCCTTGCTCACTTATATCAGACCCTCAACATATGCTAGGCACTATTTTAAATATACACATCAGCTCATTTGGACGGTTCACTGTATTTTCTTTAAGCTCATTTATTTTGAGAGAGACAGGGCATAAGTGAGTGGGAGAGGGGTAGAAAATGAGAAAGCAGGGGAGGGACAGAGAGAGAGGGAGAGAGAGAATCCCAAACAGGCTCCTCGCCATCAACACAGAGCCCCATGCAGGGCTCGATCCCACAAACCGTGACATCATGACCTGAGCCAAAATCAAGAGTCAGATTGGCTTAACTGACTGAGCCACCCAGGTACTCCCTGGACTATTCACTGTTACTCACCCTTTACAGATGAGGAAATCGAGGTACTGAAAGGTGAATGACATGCCCCAGGACATACAGCTTGTAAGCGGCAGGGCCAGCATTCAGAGTGAGATGGCCTGGTCCCTGAGACTGCACAGGGAGGCTCCCACAGCCTGGGCCTACCCCCCAGCTCCAGACCAGCCCGTGGTCCCACTGAGTACCCTCCTGACCACTGTCCGGAGCATCACACCCTCACATCCCTCCTGCCACCTCCTGGCCACCGGGGCCTCTGCAGTAACTAGTGGTTTCTAGCCCTCCCCCTTTGCTTGGAGGAAGCAGCCCAGCAAGATGAGCTCTGAACCTGAAGCCAATCCGAGTCAACCTTGTGCCACAGCCACGGGACCACGTAAGATGCTCATCCACCTGTGGGAACTGTGTGCCATTGGGGTACCGCACTTGTCCTTACTCATCAAGTATGTTACGGCGGTGAGCTCACATTTTGTGAAGTCTGGCGTAACCAGGAATGGTTCCTAATCCTGAAGGTGTGGCTGAAGCACAGGGCTGGGTTTGGGCAGCACTGAATCGGTCCTCCCGGTAACTGCTGCCACATGCTCTTGTCCCTGCTGAGAGATCGCCCTATTGTATGGGCATCCTCAACAGTCTTAACCACACCCCCCTCTTTGTGAAGCTCCTGGTGCCCAGCACCATGCCCTGGGGGTGGGACTTCAGAGTCTATGCTGACAGGGCCTTGGGGAAAATAGCCAGCCTCTGATTTTGAAAGAGACCACCCTGTATCTGTGTCTTACTGTGTAGACCAGCTAGCTGTCCACACGTTGCCCTGAACTCATTTGTGTCTTGTACCTCCCCCAGATCAACTCTAAAAATTACTCGTTGGGGTCCATCAGGTATACACAGGTCTGGAAAAAAGGACCTTTTAGAGCCTGGGTTATGAAAAAATTGTGGCCAAGTAGTGCCGGGGAAAGCACAGTTTGGCTGGAGGAGCGTCATGAATGTTCTAGACAGGGGTCCCCCCAAGGGGAGAAAGGAAGGGTTGAGAGTATACTTTTATAGTTTTTAGCTGATTAAGCCGTGACTCAGGCAGATCTGAGTTTGCATCTTGATCTGCCCCTTACTAGCTGTGTGACTCAGGCTAAGTTACTTAACGTCTCTGAGTCTCAGCTTCCTTGTGTGTAAGATAGGGATGATAACAAAATACTGACTGGCACATAATAAGTATTAAATCCATGTTAAAATAATAACACTTATTATTTTAAATAAGTATGTTTGTCAGCCTTAGAGGATTTGCCCGGTTAAAGTGGAGAGTTTGAGCCTTGATATAATCAGTGGTGAGGTTTGAAAATCCCTTTATCCTTCCAGACAACATGGTGTACAGTCAGTAGTGTTGGCATCACCTGGAACTTTCTTAGGGATGCAGAATCTCAGGCCTCACCCCAACCCTACTGAATCTGCATTGTAACAAGATACCCAGATGCTTTGTGTGTGGATTTGCGAAGTGGGGAGCTGGGAATCAGGAGCTCTGGATTTAAGTTGCGTGTGGCTCTCCGACCAGCTAGCTCTGTGACCTTGCGCAAGTCTCTTCGTCTCTCCGAGTCTTTGTTTTCTCACCAGTAAAATGAGGGGCTGTATTAGTTTCTACCCCCCCCCCGCTGCAACCCCACTTTCCTCTGACCCCAGCATTGATCACCCTGAGGAACCACAGAAAAAAGTCAGGTGGTGCCTCCCAGAGAGGAGGGTGCTCTTTTCTCTAAGGAAGGTGAGAGGAGTCACAGCCTGAATGGGCAGGCAATGACCCAGCTCATGGCCTTGAATCTTTGCTGTAGGATGCTTCTCTGCTGGCCTGCACTCCCACAGGGAGAGGCCAGCGCTCTTGACTTGTTTCAGAGCTGGTTAGCCCTCACATTCATCTTAAAGTGACCTTGTTTAGCGCTTTTGCCCTAATTTAATGACTATTAAAAAGTTCTTGAGATGAAAGTCAAGGTCACTCTTGGCTGCATGTGCAAAACCAGCTCAGCCAAAGGTTCCAGTTGATTATCCCTGCCAGGTGCACCTGCCCTGGGTCGGCCGATGGAGGCTGGCTCCTGGCTGGGGAGCTGTGGTAGGATTGGGGGTCCCCAGAGCTCCCTGGCCAGTCCCACCTCAGGTATGTTCTCTGGGTGCAAAACCAGAGCCCCACAGGCTGTAGTGAGCAGAGCACTAAAATAGCTCATGGGAAACTCGAGCTCTTGCCCAGGCACAGCCACTGATCAGCTGTGTGACCTCAGGCAACTTGCTTTACCTCTTTGCATGTCGGTGTCCTCCCTGGTGACACGAGAAAATGGGTGTGGTGTTTTTCACACTTTTTGTGATTGTGAGTCACCAGAAGAAATGCATTTGACTTTGCAACTTGCATACATTTCTGTGTGTGGGTAACTGAACATTTCCTGAAACGGAGCTCATGCTTACTACATGTGATGTACTCTGATGTTCTCTATGAGAGCCTCTTGTATTCTCTTGTCTTCTGTTAAAGAAACCAAAAAGGTTGGTCCCATCATGCTTCTGGGTTGTGACAGAACCAGATGATCTATACGGGCTCTTGCAAATCAGCAGTCAAAGGGGAAACAGGAAATCCCGATAATGTATAGACTATTTAAATGGGAGACTTGACGAATAGCCCAGGGTGAGGTTAAGTGATTCTGAGACATCTTCGAGGAGATGAGTTTGGAGGTTTGGGGGCTGTGTGTGAGAGTGGCATGTCCAGGCATCAGTGAGGGGGTAGAATGGAAGCTCTCTGGAATGGCCTGATTCAGTCTGGAGCCGAGGGGATCCTGAGAACTGTCTGAACCCCTCCCAGCCTCCTCCATGGCTGGTTTTTCAGTGTGGGGTATATAACATGTCGACTCCACCTGGCCGACAAGTGCCTGTCCCAGACATTGCTCAAGTCATTGCTGCGGTGCATCCAGCCCAGGCTAGGCACCCGGCACACAGGGCTCTGTTCCTTGTAGCTCGCCTGTGATAAGCACTTACTCTGTGCCAGGCTCTGAGTTAGGCAAATAGAACACAGAGTTCCCATCTTTGAGGAGTTTATGATCACACTGAGAAGATCATAACAATTCTGCAACAAAGCCGACCAGAGAATTCCTGTACCGTTGAAATGCTAGACAGCGTTGACATAGGCAGCAGAGGCTTTTTGCTTCCTCCTCCTGTTCCAAACCACATGCCTCGTTTCTCTGTCCTATGGACCCCAGAGAACATGGGACTGACTAGTGAGTGGGGGTGTTTCTGTCCCAGCTCCCCAGGCAGGGTCATGTCCCTCAGGGATTCAGTTCTGCTGCGGTGAGTGAAGCAGGTCCACTCTGGCTTCTGGGAAAGAGGGCAATGCAGCTGGCCTGAGCATCTGGGAAAGCTCCTGAGAGCTGCTGTCAGGAGAACAGGGACCCTCCTTACCTCACTGCCCTGGATTATTTTTTCAACCTGCATACTGGGAATAGGGGAGAAAGGCAAGTCTGGGAGCACTCAGTCTCCCACCCCCTTGTATCTTGGGGTGGAGTATGAGTCAGAATCTTTGGTACAATGTTCAACTCTGTTGCGTGTCCACTGGGAAGTAGCCACAGCCCATGAGGCAAGGTGCGGACAAGGTCAAATGCAGGAACCTGGGGCCAAAGCCCAGTTCTCCTGTTGAACTTAGAACCTGCAGGAGCCTCTGCGTTTCTCCCAGGAAGTGGAGGCCACACTGTAACAGAGCCATGCTCCTTGGGTCCACCATGCAGAAGTTCAGAGAACTTCACATTTAGCGTGACAAATACAGTTTAGGCTTAGGAAGAGCTTCTGGCTATTGGAATTACGAAATCCTTTGCCATGGAAAACATCTTCCCAATCACCTTTTCCTGGGGGGGGAGGGGGAAGCTGTCTAGAGGCAGCAGTAGATTGTGACCTTTTGCCAGAATCACTAGTGGATGCTAAGGCCCCACTCCAGGAAAGTCCGGTTCCCTTGGTCTGGGCGGGGGGCTCAAAGTCTGCATTTGTAAAGTATCCTTAGGGATTCTGACTTTTGATCAGGGCTGGAATCTGCTGGATACATGGACCTGGCTGGGTCCCTTACCAGGATCTAATCCTAAGGCTGGGGGTAAGGATGAATTAGGTGTTGTCTGCAGAGTGCTTTGAGCTCTTGGAAGAAAAGTGCTTTCTAGATCAAAGGCAGGCCGTGGATTGTGTTCTGCCTGCTCAGTCGTCTGCAGCTCAGTAGCCTGGGAAGGCC
The DNA here is from genome assembly GCA_028646485.1 of Cryptoprocta ferox. NCBI lineage: Eukaryota > Metazoa > Chordata > Mammalia > Carnivora > Eupleridae > Cryptoprocta > Cryptoprocta ferox. The sequence goes on from CM053571.1 coordinate 96,309,983, forward strand.
ACCCAGGCTGCCTGTTTCACATCACCGGTGGACAACACTTGGCTTTGGCAAACTCTGCAACACCTGCCAGGGCCACATTGGAATCAGTTCCTCATCTGTACAGTCCTTCTTGTCCAACTGAGTCAGGCCTCATGCAGTTTCTTGAGGGCATGGGGGCCCTTAAATTGCAGCCCTTGCCCAGCCACTCTCCAGGCACTTTTTGTCCAGAGTGATTTCCCTCGGCTCTGGGATGGTGTCCAGACCAGGAGAGAATGTGTCTTACAGCCTGCAGGCAGCCTTGGCTATGATACCTACTGCCCTGACATAAGCCTGAGAACTGGGATTCTGTAATATGAAACTTCAGGGACATGAGAGTCTCTGGGGGTTGGGGGTCATTGTTTCCTCAGCCTTCCCTCCAGATAGAGCAGCAAATAACACATCATATATATGATGGGTGGCCCTTACATTACACCTGTGAAGGACCTTATCTGCGTGGTTCTCCAGTGGTAGCTTGTTTCGGAATCACCAGAGAATCTTGGTTAAAAGGTAGATTCTTAGGTCTCTCCCCCAGAGAGTTTAAATCAGTATGTCTTGGGGAGGGAGCCCAAGAATGTGCATCTTAGCACACATCCCAGTGGTTCTGACGCAGGCAGGCCACACACTACACTTTGAAAAAATGCTGCTGTAGCCTCTACATTTTTCTAAAATGTATCGGTCTGCAAAGGGTACGCTCTAGGGTGCCCTTCCAGTCTGGAATTTTAGTCTCTTTCTTAGGGTGAAGATAAGAAGTTTTTGGTGAGGGCTCTAGGTAACGATGCTATGGCTTCGTCAGGCGCCTGTTTTTTATTGGTGTATTATTATCTGAGGCAGAAGCACATTGTTATCTGAGAGCAAATTGAAAGCTGAGGACTGTTTGTGCTCTGTGCACAACCTAGGCATGATTTGTAAACCTGACTAATCAAGAATGGATTGCTTTATCGGATGGGATAAAGCTGCAAAGTTAGTTTATACGAGGCAGCAGAATCTAATTAGGGAGAAACCATCCATCTTGAAAATCCAATTGGCGATTACAGAGCCTGCAGAATTTTGTACAAATTCTTGTGTTTTTCTCTCATTCAGCTCTACTCCAGTCATGTATGTGTTTGTGTGTGTGTGTGTGTGTGTGTGAGAGAGACAGAGACAGACAGACAGACAGAGACAGACACAGACACAGAGACAGAGATAGGGAGGCAATTAGAGAGACTGAGAGAGACTGATTTCAGGGGACAAAGAAAACCATAAACAGGATTTTTCTAGTAAGAGCTTCTCTTTGCTGTCTGGAGACTGCAGCTGCCTGAAGAAGGTGCCAGGGGGCAGCAGTGAGCCTGAATCCCTCACTACCTTTCTCATCCCAGCCACTAAGCAGGCTGAGCCTGAACGTGCTTCCATTTTCTTCTCTGGCAAATAGCAGACTCATTAAGACTTTTCCGGCCCAGGGTCTTCACTCTGTGCTCAGTGCGCATGGGGTAGGGGGGTGGGAGACTTGGGAAAAGAGATCAGGCCCTTCCGGTGATCTTGGCCCTCTCCAGCCCTGGTGGGGCACCTGCTCTGCTTCATGCTCACTCTACAGTTAAAAGACTCCAGATGGGATTTGGATTGTTGATGATCCTGAGCACAAATCTGTGGAATTACCAGTGTAAATGCTCAGGATGCTTGGGAAGACACTCTGGTGGCACAGATGGAACCAGAGACCGGCACTCAAGTCCTGGCATCTTCCCTGTACTCAGACCTGGGCTATCTGGATGCCCACACACTGGTCACTTCCTTGCTTTGACCCTCATTTTCTTCATATGCAAAACAAAGGGGCTGGGAATACATGAGCTTCTTAAGCTCAGTCTATAATGGGGAGGGGGGATTCTTCCTCTCTTCACAGCTGCTTTTCACCAGATTGTGCACACTAGGAGACATACTGATCAGACCACTGCCTGCCCACATGGAGACACATGAAATCAGAATGATTAGTCTCCAAGGCCAGAGGCATTTCTAAGTTCTGCCTTGAGTTTAAGCTTCAGAAATTTCTTGAAAGTGTAGAAAAATGCCATTTGTCCAAGGTCAAGACTACACCATTTAGGGAAAGAAGAAGCTACTCTTTTCCTGAAATGATTTCATCATCCTCTGCCTAGAATCTCAGATGACTTTCTGAGACCCTCTGAAATCTGAAGGGATTCTGTTCCTAAGTGAAGGCAAAAAGGAAAGAGGGAACAGGAAAGAGATATTTTGACCAGCAGTATTCTATAGCAGGAAGGCCTTGGCCTGTGTGTCATTAGCTGGAATCCCAGTGGTACTGAGCATTAATGCTTTTCTCCAGGGTGGTACCTTAACTCTCGGTGTGCAAATCACTTTGTGAAGGATAATTAATTTTCACAGTCCCTGTGGGAACCTGGCAGGGTACGTTATTGCTAACTACATCTCACCTTCCAGTTCCCTGCAAATAATCTGTAAAGGTCTCTCTGAATCTAAGCCTTGTACTTACATGAGAATTACTATATCCCCACCCCTACTTCCTTCCCCCATATCCCTCCCTAAATCTCCAATACCACACGCATGCCTGTGTGCACACATATGCTTAAGGGCCTCCTTTATACAAGGGGCATCTTCTACAGTCAGACACCCTGGGTGACATTCTGCCTGCTACGCTGGACCGGGGCTTTTCATCCTGGCTTTCACTAGGACCCATTCTTTCAGATCCATCATGCCCTATGGCATCCTCAGTGCATGATTTTTGCTTCTACCCTTCATGGTTGAAAATCTCCCTTTTCTGGACTCAGCCTCTCTAAACTTGTTCCCAGAGAACTCTATCATCCTCCACACTGCTAGAGTAGGGGGCTTTGTCCACTTCCTTCCAGGAAGGTCTCTCTGGTCACAGAGTTACTATCAGCCAGAGCCCAGGAAGGCACAGCAGACTGGAGTCTACTTCGCACGTGCAGCTTCTTACTCCTCTTCCTTTCCTCCATGCCACGTTAGCATTGGACTTGGTGTTCTTAGATGCCAAAATTCTGGTATACAGAGCCCATTCCATAAGTCTAAATTCTTTTACCCAGAGTGTTCCTTTACAAAGGGCTTAACAAATACTTAGTGTTGATGGCTCCCTTTTTCCACACTTTATCTTCTCTCCTGAGCCACCTCAGGTCTTGTCCTTCCCTAAGTCTTCTGTTCCCTGATGTTGCCCCATTCTCTCACACATCTGCTGCTGCATGATTCCCCTTCAGTTTCTACTTGCCCCTTGGCTGAAATCTGGAGATTTGAATTAGAAAGCTGCAGCTCTCAAAAAGGGGTCCACAGCCCCTGGAGAATCACAGAACTCGTTTACTTAGAATGCATTAAATGCATACTGTCTGGTACCTATTGTGCTAAACAATTCTGCATGCATTATCTTATTTAAACCTCACAACTTCTCTCTAAAGTAGGTATTACCATCTGATTTTCCAGATACAGAAAACCTCAGGCTCACTGAGGATATGTGACTTGTCCAAGGCCAGAAAGCTTGTAAATGTCAAAATCAGGATTTGAACCGCAGCTTTTTTACTCTCGGTCTAATGAATTCTGAGCCAACCATAGCTGTCAGCAGGGGGGTTATAACATAGACTGCACTGGAATATGCTAGAGGCACTATCCAGCCATTATACTGAAAGAGCAAGAAAGCGAGAATAAGTATGGGTGCTCATTGACTACTCTGCTGCCTCCTTCCTACATTTGTTTCTCTGTCTCACTGAGAGCATGTCTCTTTCTCTTCCTTTTCTTTCATCTCCCTATTCTCTGTCCCTCCCCCTGTAGCTCAAAATGACTAGACACAGATAGCAGACAGGGGATAATTAAATAAACACTGGGTTGGGGAGTGTTTTAAGGATGACTAATAGAAGATAAATGGGATATTTATGCCCACAAGTTATTAATAGCTCAGAGAGCTCTATTCCAGATTGCTGCCCTTGTCACTTTCAATATTTTTACCAATGGCAAAACAAAGGGAGATAAGGAAGAATATTTTATAGTAATAAAAAAGTTCTATCCATAAAGAAGATACAACAGATATAAACTTTTATGTATCAAACAACATAGCAGCAAAATAGATAAGGCAAAAACTTTTAGAAAAACAGAGAAAATTTGATAAAAACAAGACTTTAGAGGATTTTAACAAACTTATCTAGGATTTGATACATTAGTCAGGCAAAAAGTGCATTGTGGCGGGGACATTGTGGCAATGTGTATGTAAAATATTTAAAACTATCAACAAGCAAGCTTAATTTAAGAGATAAATGTAGAGCTGTATGCCTCACAGTAGAATACACATTCTCCTCATGGAAGTTATGCAAACACTGATCGTATTTTTGGCTACAAAGGGAAGGTTAATAGGTTCCAAAAAGTAGTTACCTTACTAGTATATTATTTTTACTATAATACAATAAACTAGAAACAGTTTTTATATTAAAAACACTCTTCTGAATAACACTCAGATGAATTAAATTGTGAAAACCAACATATTATTTAGCTTACATTATGACTGAAAGTTTTAAATACCGACAAAGCTTGGAAGGTTATTGAGTACGACTAGATGACCAGTTGGGATCTATTAAGATAATGTCAGCTTGGAAAGATGGACTGAATCTAACAGAATTCATCTGATCTCTTGCTCTGGTGTCCAAAAAGCCAGTGACAGAAGCACCAGGTGGAAGAGGTATGATTCAGTAGCACCATCTTTAAAAGAAAAACAATCACACAGACTTGAGATTTAGAGGTTTTAGTTGACAAATAGATTCCGCATTCGTCAACTGTGATGTGGCTGCCAAGAAAAGTTAATGTGATCTCAGGCTGCATGAATAGATATGCAGTGTTGAGAACAAGAGAAGCATAGTCTAGCTCTAAGCTCTGCTAATCAGACTTGATATGCTGGGCATTCAGTCTGGGGCTCCATGGCTTGAGGAAGCTAAATCAGGGCACATTCAGAGAAAAGTAAAGAGAAAGGTGAAGGGACTTACAAAAAAGAAAAGAAAGGAAAGTCCATGTGAGATGTGGTTGGAGGAAGTGGAGAGGCATGGCATGAACCCAAGGCAGCCCCTTGAAATCTTAATGCTGTTTTCAAATATATAAATGGTTTTTATGCAGAGGAGGGACAAGGTCAGAGAAAGATATATTTCTGTGAGCCAGAATATTCCAAAGATGAAAGCGCTGTTTAGAGATCCAGTCAAGTTCCCTGTCACTGGAGGTGTTCTAACCTACTTTGGGTAAATACATGGCGGGGACATTGTGGCAAGGATTTTAGCACTAGGAAAATAGGTGATTAGATCACATGAATCTTCCAATTCTGAAATTCTTTACTTCCTCTGGAATCTGGTATTCCTCCAATACAGTCCTTTCATGAGCTACTGAGTAAGGTATCCAAAGTCTTAAACTGATTTTGTACCGATTTTCAGCATTCACATTTTGAGCACAGACCCTGTGGGTGACAAAAATGTCTGAGTGTTCCTAACCTAGTTGAGACAGCCTAAGCCCAAATGAAACAGTTTTTCAGGATTTTCTTTATTTATTTTTAATGTTTATTTATTTATTTTGAGAAAGAGAGAGAGAGAGAAAACAAGAATACAAATAGGGGAGGGGCAGAGAGAGAGAATCCCAAGCAAGTTCCAAACTGTCAGCACAGAGCCTGATGCAGGGCTCAATCCCATGAACTGTGAGATCATAACCTGAGACGAAGTCGGATGCTTAACCGACTGAGCCACCCAGGTGCCCCAGTTTTTCAGGATTTTAAAAGTAAATGTTCAGGGGCGCCTGGGTGGCTCAGTCGGTTAAGTGTCTGGCTTTGGCTCAGGTCATGATCTCACGGTTCATGGGTTCTTGCCCTGCATCGGGCTCTGTGCTGACAGCTAGCTCAGAGCCTGGAGCCTGCTTCAGATTCTGTGTCTCCCTCTGTCTCTGACCCTCCCCTGCTCATGCTGTCTCTCTCTCTCAAAAATAAATAAAAAACATTAAAAAAAAAGTAAATGTTCATTGAAAGACATCTGATATTCTAAGAATTCAGAGAAGATGCAGTGAGTGTTAGAATAGGTGGGGAAATCCTCATAGAGAAGACTAAAAAGTATAGATGTGCATCAGGTAATATGAATGGTGTTAGAAATGTGGCAATATAGATGTATATAATAAGCAAACATGATTGGTTGCCTCTTTCCTTTGGTGGAGGAATATGGTGTGCCCGCTGGAACACCACACGCCACATGTGCAGACCTTTTTAGAGTGTCTGTCCCTGTTACTCTTCTCACAGCCACTGCAGAGCTCCCCGCAGACACAGGCTTCGGGCTCAGCAGCTCCTGCTCACACACAGCCTGCGTCTCTAATGGATTGATCTGACAGGCGCTTTTATGGACAAAGCTTCCCGTTCTTCATCTCCCTGATTGCCTCTCACCTTTACCAAACCCAGCAGTACTTTTATCCTTGAAACTAAGACCTTCCTCCTCCTTGGGGAACAATGGCCCTTGCCCTCCACAACCATGACAATAATTGCGATAATAAATAATCCCTTATATTTATTTAGGGCTTTGCTGTTCCAAATGCTTTTCACGCCAGCTCTCTTGTTTGTTCGTCATGCCAGTGCTGGAAGGGACTCGGGGCGGGTGCTACTTGGGACAGAACAAGGTCAGAGTGCTCAAGGTCACACTGAGGATATGAGCTGATTCTGGAATCAGAACCTAGGTCTTCTGAGCCCTGAGCCGGTTTAATGGTATGAATGATGTGAACAGCACCGTGATGCTCCCCATTTCTAGGGCTCATGTGTCTGACCCAGGCTGGTCATGAGTCAGTCAGTCCTTGGGGCACCTGGATGGCTCAGTCAATAAAGCATCCTGATTTTGGGTCAGGTCGAGATCTCATGGTTCATGAGTTCAAGTCCCACATCGGGCTCTGTTCTATCAGCACGGAGCCTACTTTGGATCTTCTGTCCCCCTCTCTTTCTGCCCCTCCCCCACTCTCTCTCTCTCCCCACCTCTCAAAAATAAATAAACATTTTAAAACAATGAGTCAGGCAATCCCTGTGGGATTCATCCTCTGAAAACCTCTGGGCCTGGCCGGTCCCCTAGGACCCCGGCTTTATTCAAAAGCATTTCCAGAGGGTTGGTTCCATGGATAAGTCTGGTTGAGCTGGATCCAGGCTTATTGAGGCCCACCTGGAACGCCTGGGCTTCTCTGCAGAGGAGCAGCCTCTGTTCATGAGGGCTAGAAGTAGGCACCATTCAGAGGCTACCTCTGCCTTCCCCCCATTTGGTTTTTAGCAGTCTGCAAAATTACTTCATGACAAGAGAACTGACATGTGGGCATGAAAAACAGTTTATTAATTCAATTAAATAAAACTTTGAGCGAAGTTAATGTAACCCAGTTAATGATAGTGTAGAATTGGTTATTAAGCACAATGGTAAACAGCTTCTATAGATGGCTGTAATTAGTATTGCTTTATCAGAGTAAATCAGTTTTTAAGTTTTTCCCATCTTACTTTATTAGGTCTTCAGTATTTATATAATTGGAGTCACTGTCTAAAGTTATCTGGCACCTGAATTTCTTCAAGCAGAGGAAGATAATTGCAGGGACCAAGCAAAGACTTTCCTTCTGAAATTCCATCCAAACAATATTCATTTCTGTCCTTGAAGTGTTCCTATTCAACAGCCAGTGCCTTTGTTCCTCATTTCCCTCCATATTTCCTTGTACTTATTATGGGTTAGCTCATAACCAAGGTAACAATCCAAAACATCTGTCATTTACCAAAAACAGATTTCTTACTCTTAGCCAGCAAGATATTTCCTACACCCAGAATGGTAAACACAGGGCCCGAGCTCATGGAAGTCTTGGAGAGCTGTCACCTTTTGTGCTCAGCAAAATACGGCCATTGCCATACCCATTCAAAGGGTTTCTGGTCTTAGGAGTATGGCCAGGAGAGGGAACTTAGAGGCTTCTGCTCTGAGATAAGTGACCTTGACCATGAAGACTTACACCAGTTCCTTGTCTGGGTCAGTTTTGTGGTTTCTATAGAGCTAGAAGGATGTCAGTCAAAATGGCTCCTGAGTCATGCTCAGTCATGTGATTTAAAGGTTCCCCAGCAGGTAGCAGGGGCGGAAGGGACATCCTTTGGTGCAGCAGGGAAGGCTGGCACTGGACTGGAGTCCCAAGTGGACATAAGGTGGTGGGGGTTGAAACGAAGGGCTCAGAGGAATAAATACATTCCCATCTTTGATATTTTGTTCAGAAATCTCCCCAGTACCTCTCAGAACTGAAAACTGGAGCTACTTCCTCAATTATTAAAGTCTCCTTACTTGAATAAAGGACAGAAAGTGCTTATCACAGTTTGAGTTTAGAATGGTAAGTGCCAAAATCTGCAGTATGTGTGTGTTCAAAACAACATTGTGAGCCAAGACATCAGCCTGCCCCCGAGCCTGGATTTCCCTTAACAGGTGAGAAAGAAGACTGGGAGGGACTGAGAGAGAGAGAGAGAGAGAGAGAGCCCTTCGCTGAAGGTCAGAGAAGACATGTAACTGTGCAAGGCCCTGGAAATGGGAATACTTTGGAGTCATAACTTCCATCTCAGTTCAAATGCTAGTACCTGATCCTTTCTGTTTGAATTTGGAGGTGGTGCGGGGGGAGGCATTCAAAGAAGGCTCTATTTTGGGAGAGAAAGAGGAACAACTCCAGAGAGGACCTATAAACCTTGTTCCCATAGCCGTATCTGTCTTGGTCTCTATATTGGAGCAAAGTGCTCAGGTATTTCCTTCCTGTCCTGTGGGGCTCTTCAGTGTAGGGAGAAGATGCTGGCAGGGAGGATGAGGACGTCTCATTATCACTGCCCACCTTTAACCAGCCTGCCCCTTCTTATACTCTCTGCCTGGGGCCATGTGCCTGAGAGGGCATGAGCACTGGCCAAGCGTGGCCCCCACTTCCTTCATAGGGGGTGTGGTTTCAGTGATTGTCAGGGTCATGGAATCTTTTGTGATCTAATGAGAAATTTGGATCACATAGACTTCAGCACACAATTTCAGGAGAGCTCTCTGACAGCGAACTTTAGACAGTGCTGATGGAGCCAAGTAGAGAGAAAGCACTCACAGTGGGAAGGAGATAAACCAAGAGCCCAAACAGGAAAGAAGCCCACACAACACAACTTTATGCTGTCTACAGGTGAAGGGATGAGGGGACAATAGGGAGGTGTGTCCAGCAGAAGCCGGGGCCTCGTTGTTGAAGTAAAGCAAATTTAAGGCAGATGGAGCCGGGGAAGCTCACTGTGGAGCACGTGGGTCATCTAGGAAGAGGACAAGGTCCTGCTGGGCCTGTATGGCCAGCTAATCCTGAGGAACTGGTCCTGCAGCTCTGGCCCACCTGACCTACACAGTCGTCCCCACAGCCTCAAGCTGATGGGATTCTGGTGCCCAAGCTCCAGGACTTGCTCTGGGGGATAAATGAATTTCAGTATAGTCATCAGACTCTCCTTCTGCCACCTCTGCAGGAAAACTGCTGCTTATGATGAAGAAATCCAGCATCTCTACGAGGAGATGGAACAACAAATCAAACATGAAAAGGAGCAGTTTCTCCTGAAAGTAAGAGTCTACACTGGGGCTTGGCTCTGAGCACCAGGTGGAAATATTGCCTACTCTGATTACCTCCCCTGGTTTAAGATTGTGCCCTCACTCATGACACTGTGGATCCCCTGTCTCTCTGCTGTATTTATATTTTTCAAGGCATCTGTCACCTTCAGACGTGACATTTAATTTCCTTATTTATTTTTGTTGATTATGGTCTGTCTCCTCCTACTAACACACAAGCACTGCAAGAGCAGGGATCTTTTTTAAAAAAATGTTATTTATTTATTTTGAGAGAGCGAGAGAGTGTATGAGCAGGGGAGGGACAGAGAGAGAGGGAGACAGAGAATCCCAAGCAGGCTTCCCAGTGTTAGCACAGAGCCCGACGCAGGGCTCAAACCCACAAACGTGAGATCATGACCTGAGCCAAAACCAAGAGTCAGATGCTTAACCGACTTGAGCCACCCAGGCTCCCTGAGAGCAGGATCTTTATCTTTACTAGTTGCTGTATCCACAGCACCTCAGCCATGCTTGGAACACAGTTGGTACTCAATAAATACTTACTGAATCAATGAATGAATGAACAAGTGATGAATGAATGAACTAATGAACGAAAAGATGAAGGTGCATGTGCTTACCAGTTACAGCAGCTTGGAGACCGGGTCTGACACTGGCTGGTCCCAGACCTAGATGGCAGGCCCACCCAAATGTAGTCCATTTTACTCCATGCCCAGCAGCTCCTCTAGGGGGACCATCATTAGAGCCTATGCTTCCCATCCTTTCCCTTAGACACCAAGAAAACTTAATACCCAAGACAAGTCAAATTCCACTCTTCTTGGACCCCATGGGAGAAAATGTAAAACTCACATACCCTGCTCCTACTCCTAGCAGCCTCTAGCCTGCTGTTTGTCTTGGGAGGTCAGAATTGGTGAAATTCTGTCCTCTTCCAAACTAAGCAGGGTCCTTTTGGGAACATATTTATAAAACAAACCTACAGGAAACTCTTTCTTACCCATTTTTTGATTATCCAGTGGTGGGTTCTCAGCAGAAATGTCATTAATCTTGAATGGTAGCTTCGGGCTGCTTTTACAACAATCCCATGAACTGGGCAGGTTATAAACAGCAGACATTTATTTCTCACAGTTCTGGAGGCTGGATGTCCAAAATCGGGGCCAGCGTGGTCAGGCTCTCATGAGAGTCCACTCCCTGGTTCTGGCTGTGGCCCTCTCGCTGTGTCCCCACGGAGCAGAGGGGGCAGGCACGTGCTTGGGCATGTCATTTATAAGGACACTGATCCCACTCACCTGCTCCCCATGTCCATGGGGTCATCACCTTGGGGGTTAAGTTTCAAGATAGGACTTCTGGGAATATAGCATAGAGACCACGTCTTGCACTGCCTGTCAGAACCAAACCTGGGCTATTACCACAACCCTTCCCTCCTCCTTAATGCAGGTTGGTTTGAACCAGTTTTTAATTGTATGCTGATTTGTATTATCTACACCAAGGATCTATTTATTATCGCAGATACCATTCAAACCAAGGTGGAGTCTGAATGCTTTCCAGAAAAAGCCGGACATATTCTTCAACTAGAGCCCTCTGAAGGCTTGTCTGTATTCCCAGACTCCCTCTGGACCCATTCTTTTTTTTTTTTTTCATGTTAGTTCATTTTTGAGACAGAGACAGACAAGGCATGTGCAGAAGAGGGGCAGAGAGAGAGAGGGAGACACAGAACTGGAGGCAGGCTCCAGGCTCTGAGCTGTCAGCACAGAGCCAGATGTGGGGCTCGAACTCACAGACTGTGAGATCATGACCTGAGCCGAAGTTGGACACTTAACCGACAGAGCTTTAAAAGCTTTTTTAAAGCTTTGAAACATTCTGCGTGCCCCCTGCCCTTCAGCATGGTCGGGTGAGTAAAAGGTAGACAGAATTAACACACCTGTCACACAGCAGACCCTAAAATAGTTTTCTGAGAACAGCAGCCTTTTTTTTTTTCCTGCAGTGGGAGAGCCACTCCCTTTACCCCCAAATGATCTACTGCTGGGCCATGACTACAGGTCAAAGGTCCTAGCTAAAGAGAGAGGTGTGCTTCCAGAAGCAAAAGGTGGGCCAAGGCGTGGGAACTGGGAATGGGAAGAGGTGGGAGGAAAAATTTCAAGGACACATTAGTATCATGTAAGGGAGTGTGACCACACCGCTGTAGCCTTCACCCTGCCTTCTACTCCCTCCTTCCCCTTCTCAGTACCCCATGCCTTTCAGGCCCAGTGCCTAGGTTTTCCGCTTTTTGCATAAACACAGAAACTGTTAAAATGTGTTTGGCTTTGCAGACACAGGCTTTTGCCTGGTCACAGCGTGAGGACAGTGGTTTGACAGTTTATGACAGCATGGGAAGGAGTGGGCCTTCTGGCTCTACATGTAGCAGTCGGTTTCCACAAGGGAAATACTTAATGACTGGCATGCTCTGGCTCCAGGAAAATAGACCCCCCCTCGATGCTCTGTGATGGCTGGGGCTATAAGACACTCCACAGGCCCGCCGCGGGGACAGCAGCATCTGTGCTAGAATCCTGGAGCCACCCGCCTCCCCGGCACTGTTCACAGAGTGCCTACTCTGTGAGCGACAGCCAAGCTGAATGAAGAGGGTGCCCAGGTGAAGGTGTTGGCAGCAGGAACTGCCTGGTCAGACCTTGCCTCTGCCATTGCCTGGGGTTGACGCGAGGGCGATCACAGGCTGTCCCTGAGCTCCATGTACCTGCTTGAGAACAGGCTGAGGACCAGGTAGTGTCTATAGAGGATGAGCCCAGGAAATAATCCTGAGCCTTTGAATGGAGGTGTCCAAAGGCCTGTGCCCTGAGAGTGGTTGGATGCCCCCGCCCACCTGGGCTGCCATCACACCCAGCCTCGTAGACCCTCTAGTGTGTAGCCTCCCAGGCTGTCCTCCCGGGCAGGTAGAACCCCGGGGGCTCCTGTCCGGGAGCTCTATGCAAGTTATAATGGTTTCTTCTCTCTTTGCAAGTTTCGCACCTCCTTTCTGCCTTCAGGGGAGTGGAGAGCTGCAGGTGGCCTGCATATTTTCATTTCTATCCTGTGAATAAAGAAACAATGATAGATGAATGAAGTCAAGGCAGCTGGGTAAGGCCAGGGCTGGAGCCCCAGTCTCCTGACACCCAGCTGAGGGACCTCACACCAGCCCGGGCTCTGTGAGAGTGTCAGGCGTCCCGACAACCCACACAGTTTTCTCTTTACCCCACCTCAAGCCCCTTCACAGTGCATCAGCAGTTCCTTGAGCAGGGAAGCCCAGTTCTAGGGCAGGAGGGGAGGGGCTGTGGAGCACAGGGGCAGAGCTATCACAAGAGCAGGGCTGGGATGCCTCAATCATGGTGGGACACGGCGAGGACCTCGACCCTCAAGGGGAAGAAGTGATCCCCTGTGTTTCCCAAGCAAGGGGCAGTTTGAGGGATCAAATGACTGTACCCAATGTGGAACAGAATATCCACGTTAGAAGGATATCCCACCCCATCCCCCCAATTTAGAGATGGGGAGATGGAGGCCTGAGGTTCTCTGTGTTCAGAGGCGCACAGTCGGGCAGTGCACAGTCATTGGTCATGGTCACACGTGGTGGGACTTGGGGAGTTGGCATCACCCCTTCCTGAAAACTTGCATTGTCTCTGTCCCAGTCAGTCTCCCTGACCAGCCAAGGTAGGGCACCGAAGCCCTGGAATGTTGTGGGAAGGGCCTCAAAGTCCAAAAGGATGGGTAGGCTCTGCTATTGAGCAGGGGAAGGTGGGGGAGAGATCTCTATCGCAAGTGCACTGGGGCCTCACGCGTCCTTCTCTCCGGCCCGGCAGGACATGGAGAGGTTTCAGGCCCGCAGTCAGGAGCTGGAGCAGAAGCTGTTATCCAAGGAGCAGGAGCTGGAGCAGCTCATCCAGAAGCAGAAGCAGGTGTGCCTTTGCTGCCTTGGACCACCTGCCTCCTCCTCACTCTGTCCTCTCCCGGCTCCTGCCCTCTTCCCCTGCTAATCACTTAAGGATTTGGCTTTGTTTGTTTGTCTGTTTTTAATCAGAGAAGAACCATTTAGGTGTACAAAAGATAGCATTTTGAAACCACAGATGATTCCTGGATAAAGCCTTTACCTCTCCAGCACCAGGTGTTTAGTTGGGAAAAGTTGCCAAGAATTCTCCCTCGAGGCATCTGAAGACATTGTCACCTAATGAGGCCCAGGAGCCACCAGAATGCCAAACATTAATTTGTTTCCTGCATCCTGAGGGGAGGGGGATGCTGAGGTACAAAGGACATAGTCACTAATGCTTTGTGGGAGGCTGTGGTGAGGTCTTCCCGTGGGCATGGCCGTGGATACCTCCAGCTGGAAGACACTCTTCAAAGATCGATTTGCCCATCCCCTGTTCCTCTGATGCACCTGAGCCCCCAGGAGGTGATCTGGGCCGTGCACTATGTAGGGCAGTGTCCAGCCACGATGGCTGCCTAATGACCCCAGGAAGATTGATTACCTAGGCAAACGTCACAGTCACAGACTCCTCTCCAAAGCGAGGGCTCGTGGGAGAGAGAGGCCAGGGTGCCACTCGGCCTCCTGTTTTGTTTTGTCTGGAGCTAGAAGGAATCCAGCCCTGGGCAGATCCAGACACATTGCTTCGTTTGAATAGAGAGGGCTATTTTCAGCAACACATTAAAATATGCTCAAAGCTACTCCATGCTGAGGCTACAGACTGTCCCATTCCTGCTACTCCCTGACCTATGCATTTTGGTTTCTTTCTTTTTTTTTTAATAAATTCTTTTTTTAAAGTTTATTTATATTTGAGAGAGACAGAGACAGTGTGAGTGGGGGAGGGGCAAAGAGAGAGGGAGAGAGAGAATCCCAAGCAGGCTCTGAGCTGTCAGTGCAGAGCCAGACATGGGGCTCGAACTCACGAAACTGTGAGATCATGACCTGAGCCGAAACCAAGAGTCACACACGTGCCCCTTGGTTTCTTTCTTCCGTAGCAAGATAATTTCCGCTCGAGGAACTGCCGGCTGCCTTCCCATTACCCTTCCACAGGCATCCCTTGCTTCTCCTACTCTTTCTTCCCCTCACTATTATGCATTAAGTTCTTACCAATTAGACTTATCCCTCAAATGAATGATTGCCACTCGATTTAATTAGCGCATGCTTGCCTGATTACACAGGAGCCTCTTGAGAATCACACAGAATTCCTTGTTGCTGCCTCCTCTTCCCCTCACTGGCCACATTTATTAAACTAAATTTATTATGATATATTTGCCTTGGTTTGATTCCTCCTCTGGTGAGAGGGTTAGAAGCTTTGCAAGGCAGAATCACTAGCCAAGAAACGCTGCAGTTATACAAATGCAGGTTTTTTAATTTGCTTTCGGGACATGACCAAAAAAAAAGTATATGGTTGGTTTGACCTGTTTTAGCTATTTCCTAAGAATTTCCAGGGTTTCTGGCCACCACACAACATTTCTCTAGATTAAAGGAATGGATTTATTTAGCGGAGCGAGGAAAGGGGGATACATAGATTTGCTGTCAGTATTCAAAATTGGGAAGGACGGTTTTCTGAAGAATGCCACTTAGCTGCTTCCCCTGTCCATCAGGGCTGAGGGGGACAATTGGCTGAAGGGACAGGGGGGATTTAGGTTGGCTCTCAAGAGTATGGATGAGATGCTAATGGTCATCATTATCGTCACCAGGATTGGGGACACAAAACAGATGGATTGTTGGCCTCCCTTTCCTAGCGGTCTTTGTGAATGGTGCCGGACTGTAATTCCCTCTGGATTGTTCAGTGGCCCCTGCAGGACAAAGCCTGTCAAGGGCCAAGGGCAGTGAGGCTGGCAGTGAGGGCTGAGAGTGAGGGCTCCCACATAAAAGTGGAGAAAGTGAGGGAAGGCTGGGGCAGGGCCAGACTGGCTGTGGATTGTTCATCATTCCCTCCTGCTCCCCCACCTTCCCTTCCAGCTGGAAGGCCAGTGCACCACCCTGCAAAATGATGAGCATGAAACCAAGGCTGAGAACACCAAGCTGAAAGTCACGAACCAGGAGCTGGCCTGGGAGCTGGAGCGGACCTCCCGGGAGCTGCAGGATGCCCGGGAGCAGCTGGAGAGCCTCCAGCAAGAGGCCCACCAACTCCACCAGGAGAAGGAGATGTGAGTCTGGCCCTCATGGGCTCCTGTCCCTGCCGTCCAGCCTCATCCCCGGCTTTGAGTGTGCCATGGTCTCCTCCCTTGGAGACACTGTTGCCTTGCCTATAACGTGAGGCTTGTGAGCTGCTTGCTCCCTGAAATCTCTTCTAGGATCCTGAGGCCACTGAGCAGACCAGTACTGTAGCAAGCAGAATCTAGGATTGACAGGAAATCTACAACCTTGTTCTTGGAAAATGTATCACGTGATTCAAAAGATGTGTTATCCAGCCAACAAATATGGGGCAGTCGTTGAGAAAAGGCTGAGTGTGCAGACAGACCACATGTGACTGTCATGGGTTTGAGACCCAGGATGAGAATGAAGCAGTTAGGCTTCCGAGACCAATGCGTAATCTGAAGGAGTGGATGACAGTGCCCTGGAATCTTCGCTCCAGTCTGCCCACTCTCTCCCACCAGTGTCCCTCTCTGTGGACCCAGCGTGGGGAGCCCCACATCTCTCAGGGCCTGGTATGCCAGCAACATGCCCTTGGCATGTGTGGCCAGTGGGCCCGGCCTGCTGGGCAGAGGCACACGTGAGGAAGAATCTAGGGCCGGGTCTGCAGGCTGGGCCTTGAGGAATTGCTGGGGGAACAGCCAAATGGCTCGTCTTGGGAGTATTAGGTTCTGAGAATGAATGTGCTCCTTGGCGTGTCCAGGGACAGGAATCCCACTTATTTGTTCACACATTTACCCGTATATTCGTTTACTTACTCATGTGTCAAAAATTTATTGCAGACTCCTCTGCCCCAGGTACTGTGTTGTACATTCAACATATCTCACCCATGTCAATAATTTGACATCATTTCATATGAACTTTACAAGCATCCTGATGTGGCGGGTACTGTTATTATCAACTCTAATTTATGGAGTCAGAGGTTTTCAGTAACTGTCTAGCATAACACTCAGTGCTAGACACATCTTGCGGACTCCGCACAGTGAGTAGTGAGCTGGCCAGAAAATACGTGCTCAGGAGTGGGACTGGCCATCATTCACTCATTGCTCGTTCACGCATTCATTCATTCCCTTCTTTCGTTCTGCAGAAGGTAACGTGTGCCTCGTCCTGTGCCAGGTACTACAGAGAGTCTGATTTCAGAGAAAAGGACAGTATTACCTACCAGGGCCTGAGTGTTATGTACGTTAACCCTCCTTGTTCAAAAGTGAAAGCTCTCACTCCGTCTGACTGCTGGCAAAATTTGGGTCCATCAGCCTAAATCAAGTTGTTCTTCTGTGTGTTCTGTGCTGTCCTGTACTGTTTGGGACTGATTGCCCAGAGCGAGAGGGAGGAAATGTGTGTGCATGTGGCGTTTCACCCTAGTAAGACTTATCTAGTTTGTTTGTTTATTTATTGATTTTAATTTTTTTAACGTTTATATATTTTTGAGAGACAGAAAATGAGCAAGGGGGAGGGGGCAGAGAGAGAGGGAGACACAGAATCCGAAGCAGGGTCTAGGCTCTGAGCTGTCAGCACAGAACCTGACACAGGGCTTGAACCCATGAACTGTGAAATCATGACCTCAGCCCAAGTCGGACGCTTAACTGACTGAACCACCCAGGCACCCCAAGACTTCTCTAATTTTAAACAAAAATGTATTCTAAGCAGTTGACTTAAAAGAAAACCTTTCACTCCAATTCTTGGATGACCAGGGGCAGGACAGTGTATTTCAATGAGCAAAATCAGTTCCTCCTCATTGAGAGCAGGCCAACAAGGCACAGGCATTTAACTTTACAAACAGAATTAAGGATTCAGGCCCTTAAAATTCAATCAAGTCCTAAAACAACAAACATCTGAAGGCACCAGCATTAGAACAGCAAATGGAAATAAGCACCCAGTGCCAGGGTATCAAATCACAGCATGAGGATTAAAATCTTTCTGAAGTCTTATCTTAATTAACCAAGCCAGAGACAATCTCAGGAGGCTGGGAATTGAAAAAGAGGGTTAGGAGGAAGAGATAAATGATTTCAGAACCTTCCTGACTTGTTTTCAAAAAGCTGCCTTATGCAGCTGGAAAGTGTGCTGGAGCCCAGGAGAGAATGTCCTGTCTGGGGAGGTCAGGAAAGAATGGCAGTGAGAGCCTTAGATTGTTCTCCGTAGAACAGAGTCCCAGACCCACAGTACTGATAGAAGCTGAGCGCTCTCATCCACCTCTTCATTTTATAAAGGAAGAACGTGAGGCTCAGAGAGATGCAGCGACCAATTCAAAGCCACACAGCTAGTTAGTGCCATAAAACAGGGACAGAGCTGAGTTCTCCCCATATCATGTGCTTCCCCCCACAATGTCTTGCTGTCTGATGCTGCACCAGAGAAGCTGAGAAAGGAGAGGATGGGACTGCGAGATAGAAAGACTTACTCATTTATCAGCTAGAATTCTAAATGGGCAAAATTAATTTTTCTGTTCCCTGAAGATGCTCAAGCAGGGAGAACTTGATTTTAAAATAAGATAAAGAAAGAACAATCAAGCAGGAGAGATAACATAAAGATGGAGGTCAACTTGGAAAGCAGCACCTGTTTATTTTGTTAATGAATTTTTATTCAGGGTGGGTAGTTATGATGAGGCACAAAAGGATCTACACTCAGCAAGAGGCCTGCGCCCTGCCCCACCCATGACTCTGGGCTTGCAATCGCAGCCAGAGGCCACCACTCAGGGTTTCTTGTGGATCTTTCCAGAGTGTTCTTTGTATATACAAGCATACACATACGCGCGCGCGCACACACACACACACACACACACACACACACAGTTTTCATTTACACACTGTTCAGCATTTGCCTGCGTTTTCACTTGACATGTATTTTGGAGACGCTCCCTATCTCATCCCTCTCTAGAAAACAAAGCCAACAGCAGTTCCCTAAAGACAACCATAAACCTGTCACCAGTCACTCCTATGAAAAATGGTGAGTTCTTTCTCTTTCAGTTCACATAGTACCCAGTATAGACCTTGAGAATGTCTAGAGTAGATGCCTTCCTTTTTGTGAACACAGAAAAACCCTGATGATGTGTGTGTATCATTTATTAGACAAATAGGTAGACATATATTTGCACCAATATGTAATGTGTGTGTGTGTGTGTGTGTGTGTGTGTGTGGTTCCAGCAGTCAACTGTGTTGTGTAAACAGGGCAAAGACCTGGAATGCCTTATTTTTTTAGGAATTGGCTCCTAACTCTCATGCTCTGTGAGAACACAGACCTCAGGTGTCCAGGGAGTGATTTCCCTCAGCAGGGGCAGGGTTGTCTGCTCCTGGTCGAGAATCAGAACCCAGGGCTGGGATGGAGGAACCACGAAGCCATTGCGGCTCGCAGGGCACCACAGCAGCAAACAGCTGCACTCACATACTGCTCATCACAGCAGAATCCTAGACAGGGATTTGGGGATCCGATTTGGATAATGGGAAATACATTGTTTTCCCTCAAGTTGAAATTAAATATAATTGGTAATAAAACCTTAGGAATTGGTATCTCTGCAGGAGCTAGAGAAGTTTTGTTGCTTAATTAGGATTGTTTGAGGTGAACTTAGAATTTGATTCGGTCTGTTATTGTTATAAATTAACTTTGTAATTATTCTATAAAGGGGGAAGAACCACACAGATACCTTTTAAGGAATCTGATTGTTGTGAGGTGGGCCCAAGCCTTACGGACCAAAAAAGCAGGTGCTGTTTTCTCCAGTTCAATAATGACAGTTCAATAATCACACAGAGGGGTGACTGTCCCTGCCCAGCCCGATGTGTGCACTATCCAGGTAGTCTGGCCAGCCTATGGAAATGGACACATTTGTAAGACTATAAGATGCTCCCTACACTAGAAGCTATGCTGTGCTTTGGAAATGTGGAACTCCAGGCCTTTTGCAGTAAGCTTAGGAGTGAGTTAAACATTTCTAAAAGCACAGTGCAGAGCACAGAGGGAAGGATGGAGGCAAAGTTGCTGAGTTCAGCAAGGTTTATTTTCCAGTGTCACCCAATTCTGCTTTCCTTTTTTTCTTTCTTCCCTCGGTGATGTTGAATACCTCCTCAACTCACCCCTCCTTTCCTCTCTTCCTTCCTCCATCTCTGCCTCCTTCTTTCTTCCCCCACTCTCTGCCCTCTCTCCTTTTGTTTCTTACTGCTATTTGTTTGTTTGTTTTTGTTTATTTATTTATTTTGAGGGAAAGAGTATGGAGTGTGCAAGTGGGGGAGGGGCAGAGAGAGAGGGAGACAGAGAATCCTAAGCAGGCTCCAGGCTCTAAGCTGTCAGCATGGAGCCTGATGTAGGGCTCGAACCCATGAACTGTGAAATCATGACCTAAGCTGAAACCAAGAGTTGGACGATCAACCAACTGAGCCACCCAGGGGCCCCTGTTTCTTACTGCTATCTGTCGATGATGGCTTCATGCTGGGCACTGGGTTGCATTTAGAGATGCAGACAAACAAGGCAGACCCTGCATCACCATCTGAGTTGGTCTCCAGACCCCTCCACTACCTCTCAGCTCCTCCCTCCCCTTACTCAAAACTCCTGATATGATTGACATGTTCGCACTGTGATTTAAGCCTCTGATTATAATTGATACATTTACTCTCTGCTTTATGGCTAGAGATAAGAACTCCTAAGTTAAAGAAATGAATGACCAACAGAGGACATTCCAGAGATCTAAGAACGGATTGGAGACTTATGGGGGAGGATGGAGAAGGGGAAAGGATTCTTCTGGAGCTCCTGGAACCAGCAGGGGGAATAATACAAATTCTGCTTTCACCCTGCAAGACTGGGCTTGAGAATATTGGTTCTAATTTCCTGACTTCTGGGTGGGGCAGGGGCCACCTGGAGCCTGGGAAAGCCATGTGATGATTATGAAGCCCCATTCATGGGTTTAGGATTAAGCGGTCTTAATCTAGATTAGGAACCTGACTCAGTCGTGGATTGTCTGTGGGACATGGGGAGGGTTGCTGACTCTCTGTTTATGTCTGGAAAATGGGGATAATCTTGCCTTCCCTATCGGGAGTCTGGGATGATGAAGTGAGATCACAGCTATAACTGCCTGCACACAGCAGGTGCTCACCACAGAAGGCATATCCCTCTACTACACCCCTCTGCCCCCAGGGTGGGGTGCTGCCTGCTGGTCCTGGGCACCCTGGGCATCCAACTACAGCACAGCCTCTCACACGGTGGTGGCTTACATCCCCTCTATGTAAGCTCATAATCTGTGTTTGCCTCTTCTTCAGGGAAGTGTACCGCGTGACGGAGAGTCTGCAGCGTGAGAAGTCGGGGCTCCTGAAGCAGCTGGATCTCCTGAGGTGCGTCAGCACCGGATGTGTCCCGAGAGCACATCCCACATTCCTTGAGTTCGAAGGGCCAGTCTGAGAGTCTTCCCTGCCTACATTCTGGACGATCACAGCTGCTGAGAGAGTGCCCTCATTCCCCTGATCCCCAGCATATTATGTTTGGTCCATTCACACACACGCCCACATCCCTCTCCAGTTTGTACCTCTGCAGGTAGGCTCCGCTTCATTTTTTGTGGCATCTCTCACAGCACCTTGTGCAGTGCTTGCTCAGGTAGGAGGGAACTGAAAATCTTGAGCATCCACCCAATGGCAGATATAGTATCCCTTTCTTTTAAAAAAAAAAATTTAATGTTTATTTTTGAGAGAGAGAGGGCATGAACTGGGGAGGGACAGAGAGAAAGGGAGACAATCCAAAGCAGGTTCCATGCGTAGGACTCGAACCCACAACTTGAGATCATGACTGACCCAAAGTCAAGACGCTCAACCGACTGAGCCACCAAGGTGCCCCTGGTATCCCTTTCATCTTCAACAAAATTAAGGAGAGGCAGGCAGTTCCTGATAGAGACATTAACAGAGAAGGAAATTGATAGCAGAGAAATGAAGCAATTTAACAAAGGAGACACAGCCACTCACTCTGGGAGTCGGAATTGAGATCTGTATCTCACTGATTCTCTTGATTCTGCCATATTCTCTTAATGTTTGTTGAATGAGCAAATGAGTCACACACACACAGCATAAACAGAGCAAAGGAATTTAGAGTTTCTTCCGATTGCTAAAACTTACTGTAAATTCAAAGCTCATTGGTCTGGAATGTGCCAAAGCCAAACCCAAAACAAAACCTGTGTGTGGAAAGATGGGATTTTCACTTTCATGTGTGAGGTTTCCAAGTTACAGTACCTTCTGTCTAACAAACACCTCTTGGGAATGGTGATGGGGCATGAGCACTTTGAGTTCTGATTTTTTTTTTTAAGTTTATTTATTTATTTTGAGAGAGAGAGAGAGTGCTGGAGGGGCAGAGAGTGAGAGTGGGAGAGAAGAATCCCAAGCAGGCTCCACACTGTCAGCACAAAGCCCGACACAGGGCTCGAACTCACAAACGTGGATATCACAACCTGAGCCGAAATGAATTGTCTGCCTAACTGACTGAGCCACGCAGGCGCCCCAGGTTCTGGTTTTTAGAGTGCAGTAGTCTTGAATCAGGTGCACTCTGACTTGTTTTCTTTTATTTGAAAGCAAGGTGAAGTCACCGTGTCTGGCATCTTTGATGCTACCAAATTGAAAAGTGCTCAGAACTGAATGCAGTTCAGATTTACTTCCCTCAATACATGATTCAAACAGGACTGCAAAGCCTGGGGAGATGGAAGGGAATTCTGACATGACCAAGTTCTAATCCATTTGAGAGCAGGTCTTGAATCTTAGAAGGCTTTCGTGAAAAGAAGAGAACAGGGTGTACAAGGACAAATTTGGATTTTTCCCCCTTTTTTCTGTTGTACTTAGAAGAAAAGGATAGATTCAAAGTGAATGAGCAGAGGAGAATGACAAGGCAGATCTCTACAAACGCATGGGTTTTTTTGACGGAGACTGGCATTTGTGCAGAATCACATTCCCAAAGCCTTTCTGTGCTATCACGTGCGTATAATACGCTTAGAATCTGCAGCTGGTCAAAGTCCAGACATGGCGAGGAAGACCCCCGTGCCGGACTTTTTCTCCACAGTGAAATCATCAGGTAGCGACAGAGAGCAGTGGGGAAACAGGAATCAAGGACAGAGGTAATGCTGAGGGGAGGGATAGAGAATTGGAGGTGCGGGGGAGGACAGAGGTCTGCCCCCATCACAGCAATGGTTGGGATGTGACAGCATGAGGAAGGGAGTGCCATCCTAGGGTCAAGCAGTGGCAAAAGGAAACAATTCCAGGGCACTCAGCTGGGAACACGGACTTTGGAGCAGGATCTGGGTCAAGACCCAGCACTATCCTTATTACCTTGTGTGACCTTGGGCAATTGAGTTAACCAGTTGGAGTGTCAGTTTTCTCATGCCTGCCTCACAGGCTTCTCTTGAGAGTTAGATAATATATATGAGTGACCATCATTACAAGGCAGCAGTGTGAATGAAAGTGGACATTTATTTAGAGGGTGTGTTGTCTCTTTGACTTCTGAAGCTTCTGCGTGGAAATGGCTGCACAAAGCAGGAAACAATACAGTGTACTCCCTGATGGAGATGGGGCTTCCCAGGGCCCCCGTGTCCTCACCCAGGTGCAGGACTGCTAACCTCTCTGCCAGCATAGAGGAAGGGGCCTTCTGGAAGGAGACTCTCGCTTTACCATTCTCAGGGTTTGCTACTATCACAAAGATGGGCAGAACTGTCACGTGAGCATGTCCCCTGTGCCCATCCATGCCCACCTCCTGCCTTCTCTGTCGTGGTGGTTGAACGCCTGGTGTGCCTGGCTCCCAAATGTGCGCTAGAATGTGGCCTCCTTCATGAAGGGCTGGTCCAGCCTGTGTTCTCTCTCCTCCATGGCCCATTGGTTCTCTTTTGGAGAGACCAACCAGTGTTCTATAGCCTTTCTTAACCAGTAGCTCCTGTCACCACTTCCCTATCCAGCTACTTTCCATTTCTTTAATGGCTTTCAAAACCTTTCAAAAGAATTGTTTACACTTGCATTCCATTTCTATTTCCTTTCTTCACATTCTCAACCCTCTAGTGGGGCTCCTTCTGCCTCGATTGCACTGAAAGGGGAACAGGTGACCTCCACGTTGCTAAAAAGAGTGGCCAGCTCTAAGTGCCACCCTTGTCTCTAGCAATATATTCTTTTTTTTTTTTACAATTTTTACAATTTTTATTATAATTCTTACATTAATAAGATCTAGCAAAGGTTCAATACAGTGCTCAATAAACACTTGTGGATGAAGAAATTGATTCTTAGAACAATGAAAAATTATCTTTATCCCCCATCCCACATTTACCCGTATTTTAAAAGGAAATAAGTCCATTATAATCAAAATGCACAATCTCAGTAAAATTATCTGTTTGGAATGGGGAATAAATGGAGCAGGAATGACATTGAGAAAGCTTTAGTCTAGGTAGGAGGCAGTATAGACTTTTTAAAATACCTGGGGCACTTGAGTGGCTCAGTCGGTTAAGCATCCGACTTTGGCTCAGGTCATGATCTCACAGTTCATGGTTCGTGCCCCGCATCAGGCTCTGTGCTGACAGCTCAGAGCTTGGAACCTGCTTCAATTTCTGTGTCTTCCACTCTTTCTGCCCCTCCCCTGCTCACACTCTGTCTCTCTCTCTCTCTCTCCCTTGAAAATAAAACATTAAAAAAAATTTTTTAATAACTACCCATATAATTTCTCATCCTATGCAGATTTTTATACACTCACAATATTGTTACCTTAGCTATAAAAAGGTGATTTCTCTCTTTATCTTATTGTCTTAGATTCCTCTTTAATGCACTGTCAGGAAGTCTTTTTTTTATTTATAGTTTATTGTCAAGTTGGTTTCTATATAACACCCAATGCTCTTCCCCACAAGTGCCCTCCTCCATGACCATCACCCCCCTTCCCCATCCCCCCCCTTCAGCCCTCCCTCAGTTTGTTTTCAGTATTCAAGAGTCTTCCAGCAATATATTCTTAACACAGCATCTATAGGGTTCCTTTGAAAACTTGAGTCAGATCAGGGCACTCCATTGCCACTCCCCCAACCTCTACTGCTTCATATCTCATCTGGAGTAAAATCCCAAGTTCCTACAATGGCCCACAAGACCACAAATGAGCAGATCTCCAATTGTCTCCCCACCTTTCTCTGACCTCATTTCTTTTTTTAAAAATGTTTATTTATTTATCTTGAGGCAGGGAGGTGCGGAGAGAGAGGGAGAGACAATCCCAAGTAGGCTCTGTGCTGTCAGCACAGAGCCCTATGTGAGGCTCGATCCTACAAACTGTGAGATCATGACCTGCATCGAGATTAAGAGTTAGACACTCAACCAACTGATCCACCCGGGCGCCTCTCTGACCTCATTTCCTAGTGGCTCTCCTCGGAGCACTCTGATGCCCACCCCTTTGTTTCTTGCACACACCCAGTAGAGCCTGACGCCAGGCTTAGCCCTTGCTGTCTCTTCTGCCTGTGCTGCTCTTCCCTCAACTGCCCCTATGCTCCTGCAAGCCTCTGCCCAGATGCTGCCTCCCTGACCTCCCTGACTACTGAAATACCACTGCACCCTTGCACTCTTTATTCCACATCCCTGCTTTATCTTTCTCCATAGCAAGGAGCCCTGCACTAAAACACCAATTCCCTGAGGACAGAAACATTTGTATAAACTTTGGTAGCTAGGACTGTACTTGGCATGTAGTGGGTGCTCAGGAGACATTTGTTGAGTGACTGCACGCATGCATGGAATGAATGGTTCAGAGAGAGCGCAAGCCCAATAGTAAGCTCACAGGTGCAGCTGGAACTCCTGGTCACCCTGTGGGGGGAGACTCCCCTAGTGGCAGGATAAACGAGTGCATGATCCTGAAGGGCGGTGGGTGTCACAAAGCCATTCTCTCTATCCCCCTGCCTCTGACTGATTTACACACAAACTACCCTCTGTCCTCTGTCACAGCCCCTAAGGAAAGAGATTCCATGTGCTCCCTGGGCCTTTCACATTAAGGCTTTCTCTGCCCCCATCTCACTGGCAAAGTGGCTGCTCTTGGATCTCTTGACTGCAAATACCATGTCTGAATAGATTCCCCTTTTCTGTTTGTAGGGAAAGGAACAAGCACCTTCGGGATGAACGGGACATATGTTTTCAGGTAACTGCCCTGTGTTCCCTTTTCCAACGGGATTTGGTTCCGCTGGCTGCCAGAGCCCCCGCTGGGACCGGCCCCAGAATGTCCTTGAGGTCTGGTTCATCCTTTCTGTATAAGCAGGAAATGGCATGGATTTTTTGAAAATAATAAAAAATGCGGGGTGGCCTTCCGAAAGATGCGGGTTCACCCAGTGTGTGAGTTTTCCATGAGGCAACACACTTTCCTCTTGGCATAAAAAAACTAAAGTACTCAGGAGGTTCACGGATTTCTTGGACACAGATATGGTAGTTCCATCCAGGAGATAGCACAATTGAAATGTCATGATCACTTTTAACCAAAATGCTCACAAGTATTTTTTCCTCCATTAAAATTTTTATCGCTTGATGAAATTTGCATTTTTACACCATCAAGGAACAAATTAAAAATGTATATTTGACTATTAACATAGCCGATTTTAAGCACCCATTTCTTTTCTTGTGGGGATCTTGCTCCTCCAGACCTGAGTTCTTACACTTCCATACTTTCTCTAATAGCACAGAATCCTATATTTATTTACAGGTCTTCACTTAGAGCCACATTAAACAAAATCCAGGGCTCAGCATTCTCCTACTCAGCTTCCCCTTTAGATAGGAGTCATTGGATGCTCTGAAGGGAAGGAAAAAGAGGGAAGGATTCATTGATGCAGTGTTTTAATTATCAGGATTTATTACACCATGAATTTCTCATGTGTCCTTGGGCAAGTCATTAGGCTCCTTGGGCCATGACCCCAATTATCACATGAGGAAAGGGAATTCCTGTCCTTTTTTCCATATTATGGGGACTTTTGAGGAAAAAAACTCTTAGAAAGAGGAGGGTCATATGCTGTGGGCCCGTAGCTGACCCTAAATGTGGTCAGCATCAGGCAGCTGGTTTGCCGTGAATTAGGTCCGACCTGGTTTATCCCTGCAAAATCCCTGGGGGACCTAGTTACACCACTATTTCTTTTCTGTCACTGACTGGTAGCAAACTTCTCTACCGCCCACCTCTGTGTACTATCCGAGCAAGGCTTAAGCCTACACATGTTTGTTTGATGATGATAATGGTTATAATTGTTTTAGAAGTAACACTGAATTTATTTTAAAACTTCCAACCAAATGTCCTCCTAATCCCTTGACCTCACGTCCTTCCACCTGCCAAACTCATTTTGCTTTGAAAAGGGAATGGAATTAGGAACCCCTAGTGGGGAATAGAAGAAAGAGGGGTAAAATCATGTTCATGCTGAATAATAATTAAAGATTAATTTGGAATCATTATAGCCATACCTTCAGGGGCCTTGGGAGTACTGCAGCCCCTCCTTCTCTCATTAAGAATCACTGGGAATCGTGGGGATGGTTGATGAGAGATTCTTCCTGTGATCTAACTCCCCCTCATGTCCTGGAAGACATCTGCTGGGGAGCATTGCCAACAGGGTTGTAAGCCCCCACACCCCCTAGGGCACTGGGCTAATCGATCCTCTGGATTGGTCGCTTTCTCATTTCTGGGGCTTTGGAAGTAAACAGAGCCACACAGATGAATGTGATTTAAAGATGCACTGTCTTTTCCACACATAAATATTTTCCTATGCATTCCACATTATCTCTTCTTATTGTCATCTTGCAAACTGTCAGTACTCCTGTGAAGGGTAACAAGGTGGGCCCCAGGCTCTAAACTGTGTATGGACTAATTCCATTAGATTATTGGGTAGGAGATGGACGGATCCGGGCGAGAGACAATAGCAAAAGGAAAGGGTGGGTGAATGCTAACAGGGAACATACGAACATTGCATCTTATTTCAGAAATTTGTTTAGAGCCTGACCTGTGAGGTGGGAAAGTTGAGCCCTTTCTGCTCAAACATTGGGATGCATCAGCAAGCATGGATCTGAGGGCATTCTGTGTTTCTGCAGAAAGATAAGGCAGCCAAGGCAAACACAGCTGCTTCCAAGGCAAACTGGAAACAGAGATCTGGCTCTGTGATAGGCAAATATATGGACAGCAGAGGGATTCTTAGGAGGTAAGTCATCTTGTATTTCTTCATTCATTATGTGTTCATTTGTCTTGCACTCATTGGGAGCTGGCTCTAAGCCCATTGTCTCTCAAGGAGTGGTCCTGGGTGAGGAAGCCTAGAATCAGTTGCACTCACTCCCCTTGAATCTTGGAGGACATGCCTTCCTGTCCCGACATCCAAGTGGGAGAAGGACTATGCAGAGCAGGCCCCTATGACAGGACATCGGCTCTGGGGCCGCCCCAACCTGGTGTGTGCCTGCAGAAAGGACCTGAAGAGGTGCGAGAGGAGGAGGAGGAGGAGGATCAGCGGAGGAGAGAGAGAGAGGATGAGAGGGGTCGAGCAGGAGAGATGGAGCGTGGCTGGAAGATACTGTGTTCTCTGTTGAGCAGGATGGATGCACTTGGTTTTTCAAGGACATGACTGTTTGGGCTCTGTAGGGAAATTAAAGTGTGGTATGGACTCTCCAATAGTTGAACTCCTTTATGAGCAGGAATAGGGCCTGTGATTGACAAATTCCTTTCAATGATTCATATTTAATTACCTCAAAGATAACATTTGTTTGTGGCTGTTAGACAGCACATAATTGAGTTGGAGTCCCCAAAGGGGTTCAATTGCCCATTGAAAGAGGCAAGCCAGCCCTCTGTCCTCTCTTCTTTTTTGACATGTTGTTCCATCCACAAATAGCCACAGAAAGGTAGAGGCAACCAGACCCCTAAGTATCAAAGTCAGGGAAAAAGTGCTTGAATTTGCTCATCCAGGAGACCCTGAGGACAGCAAGCACGAAATACACAACACGAAAAGGGGAAATGACACTGGAGATGTTGATGAGCTCATCAGTCAAGTCTTTGGACCCAATCATCCTGAATTCCTTTTCTAAATAGCTCAAGAGAGGGACAGAGTTTGGGATCCAAGTTTCTGCAATGATAGTTGGCCTGTCAGTTCCTCAGCGCTGAATATATTCATTCAACAAGCATTCACCGATTGCTTACTGTGTACCAGACATTGTTTTGAGTTCTGTGAAGACTCCAAAAATGAGTTAAACATGAGTCTTGCCATAATATCCATTGAGTGCCTACTATGTGCAAGATATTATGCTATGTGCTAAGTATACAGTGGTGAGCAAAATAGACCCTAGCTTTGCTCTCATGGAGCTTATGGAAACAGGCAATCAAGTAAATAACAAACCGTGCACCACGAATTCCAATACAGACTTTGGCAGAAGCCACTGCTATCTGCTGCTGGTACATAGGCTTTGGTGACAAAACCAAAAATGAACATAGTCATGCTAAGCTCTGGGTATTACAGAATGTCAATAGTGCTCTAGAATTTCCCAAATCAAAAGCTTTTTTCAAAAAATGCTTCATTTTAGGGCTATTGCAGTGGCCTTTTTTTTTATGGCTGCAAAGCCTTTCAAAAAACATGCTGTGTGTGTATTTGCACACTTGTGTGTGCACACGTATGCACTCATGTGGAAGTAGAGTGAAAGTGGATGGGAATACTAATTGTGTTCTAAAGTGGATAAGCAGTCAGTAGGCTTGGTAGACTATAGAAGAAATTTGTTGGAGAGAGGACAGTCAGCTTCTATTAAAAGCTGTGATTTTATAAATAACTGGAAAGGTCCCTGAATTGCTACAAAATTCTTTATTTTATACCAAGGGACTCAAATTAAGTCCCATTTTTTGTGAGCAAGCCCTCTATCTTAATTTATCTTTCGAAGTTGCACTTAACTTCAGGACAATGATACATGCAGTTTTTCCTTTTTCCTTCCTATTACTGGTCTTTAGGAATAATAAATATTATAAGCCTGGGGAGGGAATGAAGGGAGCTTCACTGTTCTGCATACTCTGTGACCTTCGCCCCCCCTTCTTTCTCCTTTGGCCCTGTCACTTCCTTACCTCATTCACATTCTGTTTTCTTTTCCAATCATTGCATGCCTGTGTGCACGTGTGGGGATGTGCATGTGTGTTTCCATTTTGGACTCAAAGTTCTCCCTGTCAAACTTCCATTTAAAACACTTCCCAGCTTTAATTGTTCACAGAGGCCTGAACTCCTGTTCCAGGGAGGGCCTGTGAGGCCTTTGCTGTCAAAACCTTCTGAAAATACAGCCTGTGCCTTCGTTCTGCATCTGGTTGTCCAGTTCCTTCCCTCCACCTCCTACTGCTTTTCCTTGTTCTTGACGCTCAGTTGCTTCTGGAAGCAAATATGCACATAGGCCTCCGAGGCTACTTACTCTTCACTCTGACTTCTAGGGACACTGAAAGAGAAAGAGAAAGGTAGGAAAGGCAGGTAGAGGTGCCCTGCCTGGCTTGCTTCCGACCCCAAGCCCATCTGCAGTGGGCAGCTGCTTAGGAGCCAGTGGATATCTACCCAGTGGTGGGGACTCCTCCCAGAAGAGCAGTGGTACCCCCCATTCATATTGCCAAGAGCTGTTTTGTGAACATGTCTCTTCTTATGCATTGTCTTATTTGTGAGGTAGGCAGGGGAGATGAGCCACATTTTATGCTGAGGAAACTGAGGCTAGGAAGAGTGGAAGTGTCTTACCTAGTGGCACAGTCAGTAAGGGCTGGTATTGAGACACAGCCAAGGTTACCTGATGGTTAATTGTGGATATTTTATGTCCAGATCTTTTTAAAAAGTTTTATTTATTTTTGAGAGAGCACAGTGGAGGATGGGCAGAGGATCTGAAATGGACTCTCCACAGACAGCAGTGAGCCCCAATGTGGGGCTTAAACTCACAAACCGTGAGATATGACCTGAGCTGAAGTTGGATGCTCAACCGACGAAGCCACCCAGGTGCCCCAGTCTCCAGATCTTTTATGCTCCTTTCCTCACACCCTTACTTCACCTTTTAAGCACTTCCCACAGCTTGCCAGAGTGTATTTAGTTGTGCCATACTGCTTCAGCCTCCCACTAAGTGAGCATTCCAGGAGGACATGTCCATCTGTGTGTGACTGTGTCATTAGCTAAATACCTGGTGGTACTCATCATTGCCACCACCTTCATCATCACTACCACCTTCATCATCTTCATCACCACCATCCTCACTGCCACCTTCATCATCGCCACCTTCATCATCATCTTCACCATCTTCATCTTCATCACCACCACCATCACCACCACCTTCATGATTACCACCATCATCATCATCACCATCTTCATCATCTCCATCAGCACCTTCCTCACCGCCACCTTCATCATCACCATCACTTTCATCATCATCACCACCACCTTCATCATCACCATCATCATCAACATCACCACCATCCTCACCACCGCCTTCATCATCACCATCACCTTCATCATCATCCTCACCACCACTTTATCATTTGTATATTCACTAAGCACTTCCATAAGTGTGTTGGGTGAATGAGCCAAAGAATGATGGGTCTGGTTTTTTCCTTTCCTGGAGCTCTCTGCCCCCAAGGTAAGATGCTCTTCATTTGCTTGTTTGTCACAGGGCCTTCAAGACATCTTGTTTGTCACAGAGCTATCGGACATCTCTCCAGTTTCCATTGATATATTTTGTGCTATTTTCCCTGTTTCTCTTTCTTCCCTACCCCAAAATAGCCAGTCAGAGGAGGAAGACGATGTGTTTGGCTTCTCAAGAAGGAGAAGCTCCCTGGGCCTGAGTGGATATCCCCTTCCAGGAGAGGAGCCAGGTCCTGGGGGTCCACTCCCCTGGGCACTCCGCCGAATCATCTCTATTGAAGAAGACCCCCTGCCTCAGCTCCTGGATGGTGGCTTGGAGCAGCCACTGAGCAAATGCCCAGAAGAGGAAGAGGTCTCCCAGCAGAGGGCGGAAGGACAAAGCCAACAGGTCAGACCTTTGGAACTCATGCCTACATCTCCCCGAGGCCAGCCTGTTGGAAAAGAAGACCTGTCTAAAGTAAGGACACATCCCATATTGGTTCATAGATGTCACTCCTATACCTGTCATTTGCATTTGAACCCAAGAGCCACAAAAGCAACTTGGGAAGTCAGGTGCAGCTTGGGAAGTCAGGTGTAGCTAGTCTTAAGAATCACTGTATTTGTGTTCTTCCGATACCAGCCTGTCCTGCTGAACTCAATGTCACTGGGGAGACTCAGGGATCCTGGTAACTATTCTTTATAACTTCCATTGTTTGCCCCACTCCCTACCCTGTGTTCTCTTTTCTGATTCAGATTCAGAAGCATTTACTGAGTAGCTACTTTAGGCAGACACTCTGCTTGGCTCTTAGCATAAAATTATCACACACTTTTGAAATTGCACATTCTCTCTTACATTCTGTAACTGTTCCCAACAGGGCCAATCGTTGCTCTGTAAAGTTTGCACCATCATTTTTCTCTCGCTTCCTGATCAGCTAATCATTTTTTCATTCCCAAATCCCCTGCTTATACCTCTCTTCAGGGTGACCCTTTACTCCCAGATCCCTCCTGCACTCCCTGCCGGGTCTTCCTGCTAAATCCTGTGGGAGAAGGAGGCCATATTAACCATCATCCTCTGGTTCACGGTGGTGATGTTTCTCACCTTGTTAGTGACCCAGGCCCAGGAATAGACTCCTCAAGCCCTTTCACCTCCCACTTGGCCCTCTAAAAGGCTACAGAAATGTCCATGACGGTGTGAAAGAGGCTCCTCCCTGTCCACTGGGGCAGCCCTTTAGACCCAAGCCCTTATCATTGGAGCATTTTCAAATGGCTGTGTTAGCATATGTGACAGGAAACCTTTCTGACCACTGTGGGGACTTGTTGGCATCATTGTCATTCCTGGGCCTGGCTTAACATTCACGCCTACATATCCTTTCCCTGAAGGGCCCTGAGCCAGGGGGAAACAGAACTGGATGGCACCAGTGATGGGTAGGAACTCCTCCCTCCTACATGCCCTTCCATGTTCCCTTCATCACAGACCTACACTTGCAGGCAGGGGCCACACAGGGGTTTTAAATACCCCAAGATATACCCCCAAATATAGGAGAGTCAAGAGGTCAGTAGGAGACGGGGTAAAGGGAAAAACTAAGCATCCCTGTGTGCTGGGCCATGTGATCCCCACAGTTGTCAGGTGGGGAGCATCAGAAATGTCTTCTCCCCTGTGGCCAAGAGGGAAGCAGAAGCCCAGAGGAGCGAGGCCTAGTCTAGCCCCACAGGGACATGTGCCCAAGCTTCTTGCCATGTGCTCTCATGTTGGTGCTGGCTCTCCCAGGTGTGCCAATGGTTAGTCCAAGACAGACACTGCAGCAGAGGGAAAGCACGCTGTATTAGAAGTCAATAGCAGCTTCAGTAGTGGGTCTGATCTTCAGGAGAGTGCTGTGAGGCAGGCCCTCCCGTGCAAGGATGCTGAGGCATAAATCGGCACAGCCTTTCTGGATAACAGGAATCAAGAACTGAAAAATTCCACATCCTACGAACTAGCACTTCTAGTCCTAGTGATCTTTCCTAAGGAAATAACTAGATTCAGACAAAGACTTAACTCAGAAATCGTTATGTATATTTTTAAACACTTGGAAAAATGTCCAATGATAGAGACATAAATTCAAGTTTATCAGTTCAATAAGAGATCATGTAGCACTGTTAAAAATCACATTTTCAAGAAACTTTAATGACGCAGAAAAATATTTATAATTTAATAATATATGAGAAAGTAGAATAAAATTGTCTACAATATCTCAAATCTTTTTATTTTATTTTTTTAAGTTTATTTATTTTGAGAGAGAAAGAGAGAGAGAGTGGGAGAGGGGCAGAGAGAGAGGGAGAGAGAGAATCCCAAATGAGCTTCACACTGTCAGTGCAGAGTCCGATGCGGGGCTCAAACCCACGAACTATGAGATCGTGACCTGAGCCAAAATCAAGAGTCAGACGCTCAACTGACTGAGCCACCCAGGTGCCCCAATATCTCAAATTTCTTTAAATAAAACATATATTCATTCATCTATATGGAAAAAAGCCCGAAGAAATGCATCAAAATACAAGTAGTGACCACTTAAGTGTGGTCAGGTAGATTATGAGTAATTATTATTTTCTTCTCTACTTTTCTGTTTTTTCTAATTTTAAAAATTAGCATGTATTACTTTTAGTTTCCTAAAGCTTTTTATTTTAAGTGCTAGGAAGGAGAATGAGAACAGATCTTTCTCTAGCCCCGACCCCCGAGTCTGGTTGCCTCACTGCAGATTGTCCCCCAGAGGGGACAGGCGTTACATGAGAGAATGTGAGTAGGAGTTCCCTGCACCTGTGAGCTGGGTCCTGCCCAGAGCTGGACCATCAGTGCGTTGACCTTCTTAGGCCTCCAAACAAAAAATCGCTCTTCCTGAAGCAGGGCCAGCACAGCCTCTGCAGCCAGGACCTCCTTCTCCTGCTTGGACCTCACACTCCACCTGTCACTGTGCCTAGGGATACACAGACTGCTGCACTGAGCCATAGTCTCAAACAGATGACAATCAGAGGCAGAGAGGCTGAGCAGAGACCAGCAGGGTGGATGCCCTTCTTCATTACAAGAATAAAGAAAATGGGGCAGAGAGCATAGTTTATGAGTGCGGTGTTTTTATTTTTAAGGTTTAGTTTAAACTCCTGTAATTGACCCTGAATCCCCTCCTAAGTACTGCATGGAATTGATTTCTCCCCAAAAGGCTGTTAATGGCTTTTCTCTGAGACTCAAGTTCTGCTAATATCTGCTGTCACTCCATTATAGTATTTGCTCAATGAGAGGAGCTAATTCCCCCAAATCCGCTTCTAAATAGAATCAAAAGAGCCTCCTGGTTTGGCCAGGCGGTGCTGGGCCCAGAGGCAGGATTTGGGTGAGCACACAAGCAGCTCACTGGAAGGGAGCATCGGGAAGCCGAGAGGACTTTGTGCCAGAAGGCGGCTCCTTATTCTGCCGCTCCTGGCTGTCCTGGAGCACGTCCATTCCCCACTGGGCCCTAGCATCCCAGACTGAAGAGCAGGCCAGCTCCCAGTCACTCTCCCTGCCGCTGCTGGGTACAGGAGAAGGAGCACAGTGACCGTTTGTCTCTGGAAAGCTCCATCCAGTGGCCTGGCATTGTGGATTTCCCAACTAACTGAGTGGAGATTGTTCCCCAGGGCAGATGGAGTCCTAAACAGAAGCTGATGAGACAGATGGAAGAGCAATATGCGGGGAGGCAAGAGCGTCCTCCATTCAGTCCAGGCTTTCAGTGATAGGACAGAAATCAAGGCCCCCCAGCCCACCCCAGGCGGTCTCTGCCCCTGTGATATAGATATGCCTTCTTTTTTCTATCTTCCCCCACCCCCCCAGTAAACATCCCACCTTTTCTTCCCCCCCCACCATGGAGTGTCTCTGCCTTCTCTTTAAACCCCAGCTGAAAGGGTCCTCCCCTGTGGATCCTTGACTCCTCCTCCATGCTCCCAGAGCACTTGGTGGCTTGTGTTGTAATTTTTTGTTTACACGCCTGCCCCCTTCCCTCCACGGAAAACCAGGCCTGCCTCCTCGTCCTTGTGGCTTCGGACCCAGCACGGGGTCTGCAACACAGGAGGCAGACAACACATGGTTGAATGAATGTCTCTCTTCCCTCACGCTGATGCTAGAAGGAGCCTCTGTCCCCAGGGCCCAAAGCTGTGTGCATCCAAGGCTGGAGTGCCCTTCCTCATGCTGGTCTGGGGGCACATCCCCACCTTGGCCCAGACACTGTAGGGACAGGTCGCAGCTGGAAGAGGGGCTGGTGACCATCCTGGCAGTTGGCCAGACTGTCTGCCGTCCACAGGAGGAAGCCTCTCCCTCCATCCCAGACCGTCTCTTCAAAATTGTGTTAGTGGGCAACTCGGCCGTGGGGAAGACGTCCTTCCTGAGGAGGTTCTGCGAGGACCGGTTTGCCCCAGGCCTGGCAGCCACCGTGGGTGAGTTCTTGGGCCCTCTCTGCAAAGGGGATGGTGTGAG
Source organism: Cryptoprocta ferox (assembly GCA_028646485.1). Taxonomy (NCBI): domain Eukaryota; kingdom Metazoa; phylum Chordata; class Mammalia; order Carnivora; family Eupleridae; genus Cryptoprocta; species Cryptoprocta ferox. Next base: position 96,345,667 of record CM053571.1, read on the forward strand.
AAGGGGGCCCAGGAAGGGAGTGGGGGCCCAGCTGGAGTGGCCGTGGGGGCCTGGCAGGTAGGGGCCTATGTCCGCTTTGTTCCAGTGAGGCTGAAGGGACAAGGTGACATCCACCTTCCGCACCCTGCACCGTGCTAGCTGCTAAGCTCATTCCACATGGATCAGAACCACAGAATGCTTCCTCTGTCCAGCCTCAGGGGAACTGAAGTTTGCCTCGTGTTCCCTCGTCCCTGAGCCCATCTTTTTTGTAACTTTTTTTCTCCATTTTCAGCAGGGCCCTGCGTGTTTATGCTTTTCCTCAGGTGCACACCCTGACACCACAATCCCTGCCCCGCCCCCCCCCCCCCAGGGTCCAGCAGCTTCCTGCCCTCCCGTGCGGGTGGAGGACAGTGCATTGAGTGGTTCCCTTTACCATCACATTGTACCCATTCTGCATCCCAGGCCTGCTGGGTGACAGCTGAGTTTCATCGTGGAAGCTCCTTAAGCCCAGCCTCTAATGGATGATCATGGCTTAATGAGTTCCCAGTCCTGAGTAATATTTTATTCACATAGAGGCCTTTGCTCACTGCATTGGAATATGTGGCAAGACAAGACCCAAGGGTGCGCGACCTTTTAGCTTTTGCTTGAATCACTCAAGCGAAACATAAATCCATTAAGCGCCTACTATGTACCACTTAACCACAGTGGATTTAAGAATATATTGATGCGATCTGCATAGTTAGCATGGGCTTTTATATTCATCATTTCAAATCTGTGTTCACACAACCCTGGGAGGAAAGTACTGTTATCAGCCCAATGGACAGATCAGGAAACTGAGGCCCAGAGAAGTGAAGAGGCTTGTCCACATCCCCTCAGCTGGTTTAGTGCTGATATTGGCCCCCTACATATCCCTTCTAGTCCATCTCACAGTGTGTCCTAACAGTATTGAGTTGTGTGTGCCCAGTACCCAGTGGGTGGTGAGGACACTTCCCTGCCACAAGAGGTAGGCACATGTTGGTACAGGCAGGGAAGGCTGTTAAAGTTTGGTGGGACATCAGAAGACCTGGATCTTCATCTCAACTCCCACTGATCAGCCGTGTGACCTTGGGAGGAAATGACCCACCTTGGGGCTTCAAGATTTTCCTCCTGGAGGATTTGAACCAGGTCATCTGGGAAGGCTTCCAAGCCTGGTTCTTTGTGCAGACCATGTTTGACCTTTGACTATCTGACAAGCTGGCTCTATCAGACTGTCTGACAGACTTTCCCTACTCCAGGGTGCTGCCTGGGAAGACACCATGTTCTTCCCTTTCCTTCTAGATTTTCTCCTGCATGTGGATCCCTGCACATGCATGCTTCTGGCATCCTGTTCTTACTGTTGGGTCTTTTCCTATGCTGTTATCACATCTGGAACATTCTCCTATCCCCTCCCTTCTGCCTCATTCTTCCCAAAGACTGAAAGTGTGCCCAGATGAAGAATCAGGAGCCTGACAGGAAGAGGGGCAGAGCCTATGACCCAAGCCTGGACGAGTGTGGCCTTGAGAGGCAGGTCTGGGAGTGAGCCCATTGTTCTGCAGGAAGCAATGGCTGTGGGAGCCTCTTTCCAAGAGCATTCCGTGGGGTGGGCCCCCACAGCTTAGGGCTTCAGCACAGGCTCATGGGGGGCAAGGGGCAGATCCCAGCCCCTCGGACCTCAAAGGCATCCCTCTGGGCAAGGTGACACACAATGTGCCTCTCCTGTCAATGAAATCAGGGAATCGGGGTCGGTTTACATTTCCAACTCATGCCCCTGAGCTGGAAGCCTCTTAAAAAGGAAAAATCAAACTAATTTGCACTTCCCAGGAGGCCAATTCTGGAAACACCTACAATTTAGGAAGGGAAAAATATCAAAGATTCCAAATCGGGAATACCCTTCATCACACTGTGCAGAACATGCTGGAACAGCAGCTGAAATTAGTCTCCCTGCCACACAACGTGCCTTGTTCTGCTACACATGTCAGTAACAGATGTCATGCCAACCACCAGAAAGATGCTCTCTTTAAAGAGACAGAAAGCCCCAGAGTCCTGCCTATGGCCAAAGCAGCCTAAGCCTAGACTGGGGCTCTGGCTGCCACCCTTAATGGCAGCAGCACCGTCACCGTCAGCACAGCACTAACAGGCTCAGCAGGTCCTTCTGTCTTACCACCACCAACAAAGGGGACTTAAGGTCTCCTACACCATCATACGAATGTGATTTGTGCTCGACTCGTGCTTTGTACACTATGTAAGTGCTACAACACAGCGATGTGACTGGGAGCACCCTGCCCACCCCACCTTAGGACCAGCTTTCTTCACGGGCAAGTGCTTGAGGCCTGTGGGTGTCCCAGAGATGTCAACTGATGGCTTGTGTAGAATATTGGAGCTCACTGTGTAAATGACAAGACTGATGAATAGAAGATAAAGCTCCCTGAAAACCAGGACTCTGAGTCCTGTGCTCCTTCCACTGCCCTGCATTGGTTCACAGACCCCTGCTTTAAGTCACAGGCCACAACCCAATGTGTTTCTTCCAGACGTTTTTCCCAACAGAATGCACTCTGCCCTTTCTTGGCCACCAGTCTTGTTTCCTTCTTCCTCCCCATTTCTACAGAGAAATCCCCAGTTTTTCTCCATGACACCTTGCAGACCCTCCCCACTCCCATATCCCTCCTGCTCTAAATGATGTCTGGGGCCTGTCTTGTCCAGAAGGCCTTATGTCACCCTCCCTGGACTCCATCAGCCCAGCTGTAACCCATACTATCCCACGATGAGACAGGACATAATTCATGGGGACGGGGACTCCTAAGGTCCGCTGTCATTCAGGAACCAGTTACGTTGCAAGTTGGGAGTCACTTCCATGGCTTTGTTGAATGTCACAGCTGAACTTAAAGATTATGAACATCTTGGGGTGCCCAGGTGGCTCAGTCAGTTAACAGTCCGACTTCAACTCAGGTCGTGATCTCAAGCGTCATGAGTTCGAGCCCCGCATCAGTCTCTGTGCTGACAGCTCAGAGCCCAGAACCTGCTTCAGATTCTGTCTCCCTCTTTCTCTGCCCTTCCCCCACTCTCTCTCTCTCTCTTGCTCTCGCTCTCTCGCTCTCACTCACTCTCTCTCTCTCAAAAATAAACATCAAAAAAAAATTATGAACTTTTGACTCCCCTCCATACCCTCCATCACACCTCATTTCCCCCAAAATGACATAATGTCACCAAGGTCACACAGCTGGTCAGAAGCAGAACTGAGACCGGAAGATACAACATGTGTTACCTCTGCTCCTGAAATATTAGAACTGGTTGTGGCCTTAGAAGCCAGTTTATTCCAGGCCTTCTGGTCCCACATCATTGTGTGTCGCCTGTTCTAGTGGACTGTGACACTTGTGTCTCCTGCCATTACCCCTCAGCCTCCCCCGTGGGCTTAATGTTTCCTGGGCCTCTCTGTCAGAGGTTGCAGAGAGAAGTACGTCATGTACGCAGCAGGGACCCTCAGCAAGCTCAGCATGGCACAGAAACCCATTTTGTCCAACACTCTGTGGTCCACTTTGCTCCCTGCAAGACAAGTTCCCTGTCCTCTGACAAGAATTTAGCCACTGAGGTAGAGCAGGACCATGACAGCGGCCAAGACCTAGCTGCCCCAAGTGGCACCACCTGTCCCCACCCCCCGCCTGCGCGCCTTTCCATTCAGGAGAAGGCTCTGTCCTTGGGGGCTTCGGACCCTCTGGCTGCTTTCAGCTCCGGCCCTGAAGGTGTGTTGACCATGGCTGTCTTTCTCCTGAGTGGTTATCAGGAAGCAGACAGCTCCTTCAGTCCCCCGGAGCACAGACTGGGGAAGCCCTTCCACTTTTAGCTAAGAAGAAAACTCACCCTTTCAGATTCAGCCCAGCCAATCATAATCCGTTTTGATGGGAGCATTTGGTCCTGGACTTTCTAGGTGAAATGAGTCTGCCAGGTGTCCCTGTGCACAGGGCGCTGCTCCAAAAAGAAGAATGAGCCTCAGAACTGGGCTTGCAACTCGCCATAGCTGCTGTCCAGCTTGGACAAGGCACACTGTCGCTGGACACCTACTTCTTCATCTCTCAATGGTGTGGGGTGGGGAGTATACATGCACTTATCCGTGCGCATGTGCATGCATGCATGTGCCCATGCATGAGTGTGTATGCATGTGCATGTGTGTACAGATGTGCATGCAGGCATGTGCCCGTGCATCGTGTGGATAATAACTGCACATGGATGTCACAGGAGCACTGTGAGGATGGAGAGATGGCATAGGAAAACTAGAAATATCAAGCATTCTACTCATGGGACAAATCACTCTTTTTCTCTCTCAAATGCACAAATGCAGTCCCCTCTCAGTTCCTCGCCTGTGAAGCTCAGGGCCTCTAGAGTCCCTACTGGTCTGACATGCTAGGAATGTATGACTCTGCTGCCTTCTGGCCACTCCTGGACCCCTCCCAGTGCACTAGTCTTTGCCTGTAGACAATGGCTGGAATGACCTTTTCTATTTACTGCTTCTTGGTTGTCTTTTTTGTCTCATTCTGTCCAAGATTCTGTTGATGTCCCTTACTGAGCCCTCCATGGTAAAGGTCTCAGAGGCTGGGCCTTTTCAAAGATGCAGGGGATGCCCTTTGGTTCCCTGATCTGATACTATGATGGGGAAAGAATTTTTAAAAAAATGTTAAGCTATTAAGCATTTGTGAATATATATATATATATATATATATATATATATATATATTTGAGAGAGAGAGAGAGAGAGAGAGTGTGTGAACAAGGGTGAGGGACAGAGGGAGATAGGAGAATCATAAGCAGGCTCCATGCTCAGCACAGAGCCTGACCCGGGGCTCAGTCCCATGACCTTGGAACCATGATCTGAGCTGAAATCATGAGTCAGACACTCAACAGACAGAGGCACGCAGGTGCCCTGATTTGTGAACATTCTTACATGATGTGAGAAAGAAGAGTATGTTCTCAGAGAAGCTGCATCAAGGTCCTTGTCTCTGAGGGCCACTGCACAGTAGAGAATGCGTGTCTCTGACCTTGTCTCTCTGGTCTAAGACTCTGGGTAGGGTCCCAACCTCAGCCTTTGACTGGCCCAGTGGATGGGATTAGGAGCTCTAAACCTATCTCAAGGGTGAATGTTGCTTTTGATTCCCTCCCTTACCCCTTTTCTTCTCTTCTGACCCCCCACCTGCCCACCACCTCTTCCCCTGCTCTGCTCCTCCACAAAACTTTGCACTGGCTGATGGAAGTCTGAAAGTATGATCCATTCCCCCAGATATATTTGAATTTTATTAGGGGAACTTTGAAAAAGATTTTAGGAAGGAGAAGAAAGAAATATGAGGATACTCTCCTCCTCCTCCATCTTTGCAATGGTAAATTCATGAAAAATAACAATTGTCTTTGCCTTGGTGTATTGCTTTTACATATGTGATCTCATTTGAACCTTATTATAGTATCCCTAAAGAGGGTGTGGATTACATTACAGTGAGGAACCTCCAGTCAGAGAGGTTAAGTGATTTGATCAATACCCCACAGCCATCCCACAGTGGCAGAGACAGGACCAGAACTCAGATTCCATGCCTCTCTGTCTAGTTCCCCATGTCTCCTCCCAAGAACTGCATGGGGAGGATTGTCACCCTTGGCCTCACGTGCTTCCAGACATGTTGGGGGGCCTTGTTTTCTGATTGGGAAGTGATAAGCTCATTCTGTCTTGCAGGCATCGATTATCAGGTGAAGATGGTGCACGTGGATGACTCGTACGTGGCCCTGCAGCTGTGGGACACAGCCGGGCAAGAGAGGTGAGGAGCGTCCCCGACCAAACCTTGACTCCTGCACTGCCCATCATGAGGGCTGCAGGTCCAGGCTGCAGGGCAGGGGAAGCCGTGCAGCCCATGACTTGTGGCCCCTCGATGGCAGGTATCGCTGTATCACCCAGCAGTTCTTCAGGAAGGCCGATGGCGTCATCGTCATGTATGATCTCACAGCCAGACAGTCATTCCTGTCGGTCCAGCAGTGGCTGAGCAGCGTGGAGGTAAGCTGGTGACCTTTCTAGGAGCGCTTATACTGACTCCTGTCTCCCCTTTGTCCCTGCCCATCTCCCGCCCAGCCCTCTGCTCTTCCAAAACTGAATTCCGAACCCACCTTCCCCAGGAGCAAACCGATTCTGGCATTCATACAGCCATCACCCAAGCCCAGTACTGGGTACTGGGGATTCAGAATTGAACAAGACAGACACGGTCCCTGCCCTCATGGAGGCAGAGACTTGAAAAATACAAATTATGTCAATAACTGTGTCATTGCAATCGCTGTAAGTGCCACGAGTGAGTGGCATAGGATTGGGGGAGGGGCTTAGAGTGGAGCATTAGGGAAGGGTTCCCTGAGAAACCCATGTTTAAACTGAGTCCCACCATGTTCTTCCCCCCTTTTGCCCCTGCACTGTTCCAGCTGCAGGGAGCCCAGCTGTGTCCAGCCTAGGAGAAGCACCATGCAGTGTTTTGGGACATCTGTCACATCCCTTCACAATGTGAGGGTCCCTGGCTCACCCAAAGTCACCCTGGGCAGGGCACATAGGCAACAGCCCTCTTCTGTTAATTCTGGGTTATCTGTGAGACTCTACTCTCTTGACTTATACTTGCAATAAGTCACTTTATAAAAAAAAAAAGTTTAATGTTTATTCTTGAGAGAGAGAGAGAGACAGAGCATGAGTGGGCGAGGGGCAGATCGAGAGGGACACAGAATCCAAAGCAGGCTCCAGGCTCTGAGCTGTCAACACAGAGCCCAACACGGGGCTCAAACTCACGAGCCTTGAGATCATGACCTGAGCTGAAGTCAGCCGCTTAGCCAACTGATCCACCCAAGGGCCCCAACAATAAGTCACTTTATAAGTGCTTTTTACTTCTTGACCATCTGCATGTTCTTCTACGTCTCACATGTAGCCTTCACAAGGCCAAGGTCAGTGTGGACAAGCCACATATGTATTTTACAGGGCCTCCACTGAGTATTTAACCAAACAGTCACAGAGGATGTCCCAACTCCTCCCACTGGCGGGATCCATGCTTTGTTCATCTATTTGTTGAAACCACCGCCAGGCACTGGGAATTCTAACAGCAGATAAGACACAAGTTTTCTGTCCTCATGGAGTTTATGTTCAACCCCCTGCTCTTAGCCCTTACCTCCTGACCACACTGTCACACGGCCCTGAAGGTCACTCCTGAGAACTGACACTGTGTGTTTGTCACTGTATAACTGGTGCTTGGCCCGGGGCCCCCCAGAACTAGCGCTCAGCACATGTGGAAGGCATGAATGAATACGGAGTCCTTGTGCGGGCAGAATACTGGAGCTGTTCGTTTCTTCATCCTTTTGGCCCTGAGATCTGTAATTCCTCCCACCAAAATCTGTTTCTCTTTTAGTTTAGGTTGGCTGGGCCACTCCTTTCTCTGCTGTTCATCCACATCCCTCTCATTTCCAGGAAAAATAAGGAACAAGAATGGAAACCAGATTCAAGCATTTCTCTGAAATTTGCTTAATACAAATTATTTCTCAAAGTATTGTGCTTAAAAAACTTACAGTAGAGAAAGTATAAGTTTTGAAATTTAGTGAACTATACCAAGCTAATAAGGGAAGTAGATGGTATGGGTAATCTGGAAGCGATTCCTATTAAAACTTTGGAATTTATGACATGATTTTTTTTTATATGGCTGCAGATTTATCTGCCTCACAGAAATTAAGCACCAGGAGAGACCTTAGGGATTACCTAACCCAGTGGTTCTCAACTTTTCTTCCTCAGGGCCCTGGGAAGATAATGATGTTCCCAGGAACTGGGGAGGGCCGGAAAAGGGGCTGTGGTGACATTCTGGGTTCCTCGTCCTCCATGTTGGTCAGAGCCCCGCTTCTTCATTCAGTTTTCTACATTGGAGGTCCAGGTACATTTTGTTAGACAAGAGGGTTTCCCTTTGAAAATCCCTGATCTAATACAGTTGTCTCATTATCAAATGGAGAAATGGAGGCCATGCTTTCTTCTGCATCACCCATTCTTTTCCCAGCCACATTTAATCTGTAATTTGTCTCCTAATATCTAGATTTTTTAAGGTTTTAAAAAATTATTTATTTATTTATTTTGAAAGAGAGAGACAGTGAACATGAGCAGGGGTAGGGCAGAGAGAGAGAGAAAACCCCAAGCAGTCTCTATGAGGTCAGCGCAGAGCCCAATGTGGGGCTCGATCCCACTAACAGTGAGATCATGACCTGAGCTGAAATCAAGAGTCGGATGCTCACAGACTGAGCCACCCAGACACCCCTATACCTTGATATATTAGAGCAGACAGAGACTGTTCAAATAGTCTGGAATCAATAGGGATGGATAGAGGCCCACTTACAGAACCATGCTGTCTGCCATCAGTAGGGGGTCAAGTTTCTGAGGACCTTGTTTTGCACCAACAGCCCATGATCTAGCCCAAGAGGTGGCGTGTCAGGCTGAATTTGGGGATGGTGTTGGGGCGAAGAAATATCAGAGGGCCGTCATGGCAGGTAGAAGCACGAGTTCCATCATTCTTTGGAAAACCAGGCCAAGCACCAGAATGTTCCATCATTCTCTGGAAAACCAGGCCGAGCACCAGAATGTTCCATCATTCTCTGGACAACCAGGCATGTTCCCGAGTGGGGTAGGGCTGAAAACCTTGTCAGCACTCACCCAGGGAAGCCCTAGTGCATCTATAGGCCCAGAAAGCCACCCCAAAGGGGCAATTTCATATACAGTTATCTCAGAATTATCTATGTGTGGATGGGGATTTTCTGTATAGTTCAGAGCTTGAGTTTTCCTTCTTAAAAATTTTAGCAGAAGGTACAGGTAAACTCTAAATGATGATTCCAAACCTGGATAATCAGGATCACCTGTGGTGCTTTCAAACAAAACAGATGCCACAGCCTTCTCTCCCCCAGTAGAATGATTCAGGGCCTGGAAATACAAAAAAAAAAAAAAAAAAAGAAAAAGAAAAAGAAAAGAAAAGAAAAAAAGAAAAAGAAAAAAAAGCAACAGTTCCCCAGGTGATTCTGATTCTCAGCTGCCATGGTTCCCCCAGGCTGGGAAGCACTTCTCAAAGTCTAATATGCATAGGAATCTCCTGGGGACCTTGCTGAATTACAGAATTTGACTCAGCAGTTTTAGAATCTTAGGTAGGCCCTGAAATTCTGCATTTCTAACAAGTTCCAGGCGAGGCCAATGCTCCCAGTCCAGGGACCACACTTTGAGAAGCAAGGTTCTAAATCAGTTTCAAAGATATCCGTGCTCCTTCAGCGGGGATTTGCTGCCTTTCACCCACATGTCTTGCACTCGCTCTGGGGGACTGACTCGGTGTGGGGACCCAGTCCGATGGCCCAGGGTTTCGAGAACAAGTGCAGGGGGCGGTGGTGTGAACATCTGAACAAGTGTCAGATGGTGGAGTCTGTGTTGAAGGTGTGGAACAGTGGGATCATGGATGCAATTATTCTCAAGAGTCTTGAAAAGCTAAGTCATTCTGCCTTGGCAACCAGCAATCAGGGGTGTCAGGTGACAGATTAAAACCTGACACCTAATTTGATCAGAGGGAACTGAAAATAATAAGAACTTTATATTTGTGGAGTACCTTATTTTTCCACAGAGCTCTAAGCACTTTGCCAACTCCCTCGCCTTGAGAAGGGAGGGTGGAGGGGGAGCTTTAATAACAGGCTTCAGGTTCTGAAGCCTTATTATTAAGTAAATGCTGGCCAGCTGTTCTCAGTGCCCCTTCCTCCCGCAACCTGAAAAGCAGTGTAAAGAGAGAGGGCTTAAATTGCCACAGATTACACGTGGCAAAGACTCGCTGTTGGAAGAGGTTGTGTGGGGTGGGAACAGATGCTTGGGGGAGGTATGGAGTTCCCTGAAAAGGAAGTTCTCGCCCTCCCAGTTCGGCACTTCCTGGCCACGAAACTGGCTAATCACCCAATGACAGAATGGACCAGAGGCTCTGAAGGGCTCCTCCTGGCCCCCACATTCTGACAGGCTACAGCATTTTGATACTCTCAGGGTGGGGGGGGGGGTGTCCAAGATGGAGCAGGAGTGTGCGCAGATGAGAGAATCCTAGAGGATCTTTCCAGCCCTGAGGGAACCCAAATCCTTTGGTGCAAGAGAATGGAAGCATGCCCCCTGCTTTCTGAGGTGGGAGAGCCCTGCCCCCACAACTGTTCTCTGACACCACCCACCCTGGTTTTTACCCCCCAACCCCAGGAAGCTTTACCTTCGGCAAAGCAGGCCTTTTGCCGAAGAGGCCTAACACTGTGCTGATTCTCCTCCCATTTTACATTTCCTGTGTATGTGACAGCAAATCAAAGCATGTTGCCATTCCTGCCAACTCAGTATTCCAGCCACCACCACCCCGCCCCCCCCCCCCCCCACACACACCTCCTTCTCATCTCTGCTTGGGAGGACTGGTTCAACCAGTCTAATCTAGAGAAGAAACTGGCTGGGCTCTAAGGGTCTCATGGTTAGACCATGGAAGAGACTGGACATCTGGAGACTTTGGGGCCTGTATCAGAGAGGGAAAACAGGATTTGGTACAAGCCTGAAGGAGCTGGGGTTTTCCCCAATTCCAGTTCGTTGGTCCCCAGCGCCTGCAGCCCTGGCATGTTGCACTTCTTGTCTTGATCTTTTATCACTCTGATAGCCTTCTGTTGTTAGGCCTATAAGTCAAAGAAGTGGAAAATGACTAGAGTCATTAAGCCAACAAGAGCTGTGTCTCTGAGCTGGGGGAAAAAAACTTGTAGATTAATCTAATGCAGGCTCTTGTTTTATAGATGAAAAGTCCTACGATCCAGAGAGAGGAAGTGACTTGTCCAAAAGTACCCACAGCTTGCCAGACGCTCAGCCAGAACTGGAATCTAGGCCTTTGCCACTGCATTGTGCCGCATTATGCATTATGTGACAAGAGCATCACATGGTCTGTGGTTGAAATCTGCTTCTGAAAAATAGGTGTTCGTTTCTTTTTTCAGTCCTTCCCACTTCCGCCCTGAAGCAGAACAGTCCTTTAGGCTCAAAGGGGCCAGGCTCACTCTTCTCTCCCTTCGTGGACCACCAGCTAATTCTCATTCTGTTATCTTGGTCATTGGTGACAATGTACAGCACAGAGCAAAAAATAGCAGTTTGATTTTTTTCCCCATGTTCCAAGTTGAGCTTGAAGTGCTGGCAGTTTAAAACGAACTACACAAATAAATCTTGTTTTGACTCATAGTCCAGGGGGTGGATAAATATGGAAACCCCCAAGATATAATTTTGCAGTCATTTTTTTCTTAGCATAACTACATGCTTTAATGTGCTGAGAAATTTTTTGTTCTCTCCAGAGAAATAGCAGCACTATCCTGGCTAAGTGCTTTTTCTTGCCTCCCAGCAAATGGATATTAACACACACACACTACAACCAAGCAAACCCCGCAGCTGCATGTTCTGAGCTGAACGCCAGTCCTCTGCTCCAAGCTGACAGCTCATGTTATTTAAAGTCAGAGGTGGGTAATCTTTTGAATTTCAACACGTCTGTCTTCCGACAAGCTCAAGTTCAAAGAAAGGCAACTAAAATGGTTGAAGGTATGGAGAGACTTCTGTGTCAAAGTGTCAGAGGATAGGGACCAGCTTTCTGGGTCCGTCTCATACCTCACAGACTAGACTCTGTGAAAAGTGGTGATTCTGTTGGGTCCCACACAGACAGAGACTGTGTGCCCAGCTAAGGACCTTCGATTCCTTCCTTCTGACCTGCCATGCCTACGGAGTTCTACCAGAATCTATAAAAATGTCAACAGAAATCAGGTGGGCCTTAGACTTGTTTGCCAAAGGAGGCGTGCTTTCAACTTTTGAAAGGAAGTGTTGCTTCATCTGATGGGTAATGATGAGTCTCTTTGTGCAAAGCAGTATCCAGGCTGAACAACTAGTTGGGTAAGTGAAAGGTGTCAGGTTTGGGCAGCTAGCTTAAGACTTGTGGCTAAAGTCAGAGAGGACCACGAGACACCTACCCCAGCCCCCACCCTCCCCATGGCCCTCTGTCAGAGACTAGTCTTGGGCCAGTCTGATGATGGCTGACTGCCCATGGTGGATAGCACAGCTTCCGGCCTTCTGTGTGTTCTCACTTGTTTTTGCCATGATTCTGGAGATAGGCCTGATTCTTTATCAGAGGCAGGCCCAGGGTCCACAGAGGGGAATTGAGGTATCCAGAATGTTTGTGTAAAAGAGGAACAATGCAAAGTACAGAAGACACAGCTCTAGCTGGGGGCTTGGCTTTTTTCTGCTCCTTCTAGGATGTTTTATTTTTATACCCAGGAATTGCTTTAAAAAGGAAAACTGCTCCCCCTTTTCCCCAAAGGCAGCCGTGCTGTTTGTGGTACTCCGATGTTGGGCTTGTGACTATCCCCTACCCAATCCTATTTAGTCATTCAGTACCCACTATCCCCTTTGCAAGTGAGGAAACCGAAGCCATCACCCATTCCAACATACCAGAGTCAGGGTTCGAATTCTGCCTTGGGATTTCAATTCTGATGCTCATATTTTCAGCATTTCCATGTCAAGAAATCCCACAAGCCTTAGTCATTCCTCACACATAAATCTACAAATATCTCTCATGTGCTCCAAACAGCAAGCCTTTTGGCCCATTTCCCTGCTTCCTCCTCTTTTTATCCTTTTCTGTGAAAAAGTCTTCACACAAGTTTCTGTGGCACAACACAATCAGAAAATGGGGGTATTCCCATTACCCAGCACTCTTGTAATAGGGAGTCACAGCATTGTCTGTATGCCGTAAGTGGTTTCTCATGTGCAAACAGTTTAAACGTGGTGCAATGCACTTAGCACATTAGTTACAGTGCACATAATTTAATCTATTTTTGATGGATCAGAAGACACTGTAAAGATCATGTAGTGCCTTTGAGTCATCATTACCAACATCAATTACCATCTTACCACGGATAAGTGGAAATACCACTTTTAGAGAGTTCTAGTTAATAAACAGCAGAGAGTTCACTGGAAATCAGAATTTAGAGAAAAACATTAGAATTGTGGACCCATATACTAAAGGGTCCTCATAACTCAGTGACTTTGATATTGAATGCTCTTTGGGATTCTCTGAGCCTTAACATTCTCATTTAGTAAATGAGAATTTTTGTTCACTACCGAACTGCGATAAAAATGAATGTGTAGATTAAGGAACCACTGAGGCTTAGTTTCAAATATAATGGCATTCAAACTTAAAATACATGTACCTATTGGGTGGACTTTGGACATTTATTTGAGATGGTGAGATAAAGTAGCTGAACCATTGGTAACACTGTGAGTGCTTTTTAGCTTCTGTTATCCCCTAACCCTCTCTATTTAGTAAAACATTTCGCTGCGATGAATAACTATTGCTTACCAAATTATTATTAAAAGCCCTTAATTAAATATCTCACAAAGTAAAAATCACAGCCTGCTTAAATGTGAATATTACCATATTTACTGACTAGCTGTGCGTCCTGTGCCCTTGGCTTGCCTCCCTGAGGGGCACACGGAGTACATGCATTTCACAAGGGAGGAAGCTCCAGGGTGCAGAGACTCTAGTGTGCAGGCCCCTGGCGGATACGCCACAGTCACTGGAGGAGTAAAGAAGGCTGACCCCTTGAACAAACCTGTTCTTCTGGCCCAAGAAGTGCAGCTTCTGTGTCTACACGCTTCTTCCCCATGTGGGCGTTTGGTCAGAGCCAGAGCACCTGATAATAGCAAACTATCCCCACTGCCCCACGCGGTGGCCTCCAGTTAGGTGCACAGCAACAATCTTATGGGCGTTGTGGCCCCAACCTCAGGGAGCTTATGTGCCCAGTATGAGTCCCCTGGTGATGCCACTTCTAATCAAAGCAGTCCCTAGAAATGCTCCAAACCACCTTGCATTAATTCCTTTGGTTCGTTCTGGTTCATTTAGATTAAGTCCAGTCACTTAGGAATGGTTTGGGGAATACCATGAGTGCTGGAGAAGGACACATAGTTCATGGATGTCTTCTGTCTCCTCCTGCTGCTACCCACAGCACACCTGGGGCGCCTGCACGACCCATCCAGCAGGGATGAGTGGGAAGGGAGGGAGGCCTCAGGCACCCCGCAAAAGCCTCGGAAACTGAGGCTCTCAGCTTTTAGGATGTGACTCTCTTATCGCATGGCATGCTGTGGCAGCAGGGCATTAGCAAGCCAGATTGTATCGGTGTCACCAGCATTTTAAGCCTGCCCTTTTGGGTTTTCCTTCTGGATGCTTCTCTCAGTTGGGGGATTATCTGTTTTGCAGGAAGCCGTGGGAGACCGCATTCCTGTTCTTCTGCTGGGCAATAAAATTGACAATGAGAAAGAGCGGGAAGTTCCCCGAGGCCTTGGAGAGAAGCTTGCCAAGGTAAAGAGCGAATCTTTCCATCTCTCTGGACAGGGTGTGACCCCTGAGGGCAGTCAGGCGGGTGTGCCAGAGCTTTGGTGGGGGCCTTCCCTGGAAGCCCCCTGGGAAGGAAGCAAGTGGGCAAGATGGGTGTCCTGGCATCGTGGGAATGGCATGTGGATCCCCGTGATGTGGAACTTTCTGTAGACAGTCACACACTGCAAGACAGAGCTGGCTAGGAATGACTAGCGTATGGAGAATTTTCCCAAACTCTCTTCTTTTGAACTTAGAATGATAGATTCTTAGACAGCAAGAGGTTACTTCTTTAAATCCCCTATCGGATCCTTGAATCCCTTCCTCTGTGTTTGCACTTGATCACCTTTAGGGATGAGACACTCACTCTCTGTAAGGCAGTCTGTTCTTCTTTGAAGAGCTCTGTTCAAGAGTTTATGCATTCTGATCAATAGTGAGCCCAAAAGTCGTAAACCCAAGATAAACTCAGAACATTCCCTTGAAAACTTACGATTAAAATAAGCATCAGCCCTATTGCTCAAGCTGGGGGCCGATAAGGCTTGATGGAAATCAGGCACCAAACAGTGTGTGCTCCTTGGCTGTTTCTACTCCCTCAGAGTGCTTTTCAGGAACCGGTATGTCTGGGGAAATGGGGTTGCTTTCCAGCCCTAGGATTCCATACCTTAGTGTGCTTGCTCTAAACAGGGACTCGTGGGACACCTGGCTCAGTTGGTTAAGCATCTGACTCTGGATTTCAGCTCAGGTCATGATCCCAGGTTCGTGGGATCAAGCCCCTCACTGGGTTCCGTGCTGAGTGTGGAGTCCGCTTGAGGTTCTTTCTCTTTCTCCCTCCACCCCTTCCCCACTCACACACTTTTTCTTTCTCTCAAATTAAAAAAATAATAAAAGGGGCGCCTGGGTGGCTCAGTCGGTTAAACATCTGACTCTTGTTTTCGGCTCAGGTCATGACTTCACGGTCATGAGTTTGAGCCCCACATTGGGCTCTGCACTGACAGCAGGAAGCCTGCTTAGGGTTCTCTCTCCCTCTCTCTCTCTCTCTCTCTGTCCCTCCCCTGCTCACATGCTTGCGCGCTCTCTCTCTCTCTCTCTCTCTCTCTCAAAATAAAGAAGTAAACTTTTAAATAAATAAATAAATAAATAAGCAGGGACTTGTGACCCCAGAGGTCGGGAAAATGGGCACAGATGGTAAGAGTCAAGTAAAACAGGAGCAAGAATGGTCTGGTAGGTGTTCCTGTGGAGGGTCAGTACGTAGCTGCACGTCTGCAGTCCCTTACCCACAATGCCCACAGTGTTTCATCTGACAGAAGAATCTGACCAGGACTGGCATGAAGTTATTTATGGTCTTTTTGTTTACCTCACTTGAATGAATTTTCAAATGTTTCAAGAAGTATTTAAAAAAATTTTTTTAATGTTTTTTTTTATTTTTTGAAGGAAAGAGAGACAGAGCACGAGTGGGGGAGGGGCGGAGAGGGGGAGACACAGAATCCAAAGCAGGCTCCAGGCTCTGAGCTGTCAGCACAGAGCCTGACGCGGGGCTCGAACTCACGAGCTGTGAGATCATGACCTGAGCTGAAGTCGGTCACTTAACCGACTGAGCCACCCAGGAGCCCCTCAAGAAGTATTAATATGTTTGATTATAGGGTGCTGTCTCAGACCCACTGAGGGTAATATAGTATACAGTTTATACATCTGTAATTTTTCTGAAACTCAGAGTCTCTGGATTCCAAAGTACATCTAAACCCAAGGAGTTTGATTAATGAACTGCAGGCCTGTATTTTTACCATCCCATTTTTCCCCCTTTTTTTGGTTAGAGAACAAATGTACAAACTAACGAGGCTCAGAGAAGTGAAGTGATTAAATAAAGTGATGGCACAGGTCCTCAGGCATGGAGTCAGGACTGGAAGCTGGAAGGCGGGTCATGTCTTCCAATTCTAGACCCTGTGTACTCTCCCTCCTCCCACCGTGGAGCCTTCATTCTTCCAAAGATTGACCCAGAGTCCGGCTGTGGTGCAAGTGTGGACAGGGGATGGATCTGGGCCTCTGGGGTGTGAACCAGGAAAGCTGAACCAGAGCCAGTCTAGAGTCTCCTGCTCTGCAAGCCACAGAAGAAGTGTCGTCACTCAGTGCCTGCATACCGACAGGGCCTCAGCCTCCGGACTTTCATGCCAATAGCACTGTCCTGAGGAAGCAGGAAATCTACTAACAGGAGTGATAAATGGATATAATGATGAGGCTTGGCCAAGAGCCCCCACCACGCAGGCAGCACGGCCTCTGCATCCTGAAGTGATAGACAACTGTCCTGTGACACCGATGCTGACAGCCGAGGCAGCTGGAATAGTAATTAACTGGTGTGAAGGAAAATTCCTACTGGTGTGCCTCAGTGACATCTGCCCCAAAGTTCACGGAATGCCAGTGTCCTGGGAAAAGTGAGCGGCTGCCATTAACTCAATAAGTCATTGAATGAACTGACCTGCCCTTGGTTTCCCTGCCTGTGCAGTGCGGGGAATGTGGCCCATCCTGGCCTGTGTACCTCTGCCTGCACCACAGGCTGGTGTGAAAAGGAATTGGGCATGCACATACCTGAGAGCAATTTGTGAAAGTGTGAAACACTAAGGCAGCATACCGTTTTGTGTTTTACAATTGTTATAGCTCACCTGGGAGATGGTTACAGAACTTGCATTAGGCAGGGAACCTGAGGAGACTGAAATCAATCTGGAACAGAGCGGGAGGGGGAGAGGGATTGAAGGGGACTGTGAGAGGAAGTGAGGCATGCGGGGCCGATGCAGATGGGGTGTTCTCTTCCCATGGGTATCGCAAACTCCCCCAACACTCTCTTTTTGTCCCCTCTGTTTCACGATTCTAGGAGAACAATCTGATCTTCTATGAATGCAGTGCCTATTCCGGTCACAACACCAAAGAGTCTCTGCTCCATCTAGCCAGGTAAGGAGGCACATCCCAGCACACAGGGTCTGGTGGGGAGCATTGCATCCACCTCTGCGAGGACCATTCCTCTGTCTGCCGGAGCCTTCTGGGCAAAGGGGCTGGAGGCCTAGGCCTTGTGTGGGATTCAGGAACAGCCCTCTGAAACACAATAGGGGCAAAAGGGAAAGCCCCCTTGCCTCTTGCCCCCACTGTAGTCTTTTTCTTCGGGGTCTTAAAAGCTGCTCTTTTCCCAGGGATCCTCTTTTTAAATGCAAATGCTTCCCAGAAAGGTCATATCATAGGTCCCTGAACACTGGCTAATATCTTAGCAGGGATTAGTTGGCAGCTAGCTGGGAACAAAAACAGTTATAATATGAGCTTGGGGGAGGGTGAGGAGAGCCAGGGAGAGGAGGGGCTATATGGGGGGACTAGAGGCATCTAAGGTGACAGCTCTCAAAGGGCCAGTTCCACCAAAAGACTGCTTTCATAAGCCTCTGCCTATACCAAAATTAAAAAAAAAAAACCATACAGGGCCTCATTTTTAGTACTTGGACATTTACTCATTTATCCATCTTGGCATTCATTTCACTCCATCTATCCAACCACCTAACCATCCATCCACCCATCCACCTATCCACCCATCCACCTATCCATCCATCCATCTATCCACCTATTCCTCCAGTCTATCCACCCATTCACCCATCCATTTATCCATCCCTACATGTATCCATCAGCTCACCAATGCATCCATCCATCCATCCATCCATCCATCCATCCAAAATATTTAATAGTGCCCATTTGGGATTCAGCACTCATTCTGAGGAATTTAAAAAATATTTTCATTTAAGTAATTAAGAACCTAGAACATTTCTATGCCTTGAAGAGGTTGTGGAGTTATGAAAGACCAGGGGGAAAGTTTTAGGCTTTTCTCTGCCACCGATTCCTGGGGTAAAGTCAGTGTACCTCTCTACGATTTTCCCCCAGCATAGGAACACCAATTTTACCCTCCCTGCCTACTCTGGCTGTTGCAAAATCAAAAGGGATGCTTAAGGTGAAAGCACATTGAGAGTATAAAGCAGGGATAAGATACTTACCACTATTTTTAATTCTTCACCTCCTACATTTAATCTGGAACTGTGGCAACATGGGACAGACCTTCTATAGACTTAATAACCAAAAAGTATATTCTTTTGAGTCTCTACTGTGTGTCAGGTACTATGATAGGCTACAGAGACATAGAGACAAAATATACAGTCTCTGCCTTCAAGCAACTTTCTCACCTGAGGGAGCCAACCAAGGAAGTAGTGCATTATGACATGGAGTGGTGGGATTTTTACAGAGGAATGGTCAGAATGCTGTCAGGGGCACTTACACCACCTGGAGAATCTGGGGAGGCTTCTTGGAGGAGGTGTCATGAAGGATCCATATTGGCTAAACTTCATCTTTACAAATTATGGTTATGTACCTGTACTTCTCAGGGGGAGACTTTGAAAACTCTGATGCTCTGGTGAGGTTGTGTTCCCTTCTAATCATCCAGATGGTCTATATATAACCCAAAGGCCTAGCAGCTGTCCTCTACTGACACTATACCTTCCCCTCTCCCAGGATCCTGAAGAAACAAGAAGATACAGTGAGGGAGGACACGATACAGGTTGACCACTCTGCCAAAAAGAAATCCTGCTGTGGCAGATAGGAGTCCTCCTAGGACTGTTCCCCAGGCCTGGGGATAGGACCCACCTTGAATCCTGCACATGGGCTCCCGCTTGGATGCCTGCACCATAACCTGCCCGGACCTTTGTCTTTGTCAGTGACTTGCCTCCACCAACAGGAAGGGAAGCACATCTAGTCAGGAAAGCTGCTCTTGGAGCATTTTGAAATCTTCTCTCTCCTCTCTCTCTAGACCCCAGATGCTCATTCCCCACCCCCCACCCTCAGCTTGGTTTTGTGGGGAAAAGAAACAGATGGGCTCTTCCAGAAAAATCACCACATGCCTTCGCCACCTCCCTTCTGCTCCCCTTGCCCTTCGGAGCTGCAGCACTGTGGTTGCCACGGCAACTGTGCAGGGCAGACTTGCTGCTTCCTGTAGGCCAAAGATATAACACTTGGGCAGGGCCAGGATGGTTGGTCTTCCTTTGGCTCCTCGGAACATCAATGGGATGCTCTTGGCATATGCTTCATGGACCTTGAGATGCCCACACGGTGTTGAGAAAAGCAGGCCAGGCATCCACATTCTATTCCACACCTCACCTCCAGGGGCCCTGCTCCCTGCCGGGCTGCAGAATCCCACCTCTCAGCAGCCAGCATGTCTACTGTATTTGTCCCCTTGGGGTCTCTGGAACAGTGCCTTACAAGAAACCCACAGCCTTTCCTCTCAACCAGCCACCCACGACCCTGACTCCCAGGTGGACTGCAGGTGATAAATGTGTGCCCAGGCTTAGGGAGAGGGCTTACTTCCTACTTAACTTTCACTAAGACATGAAAAGAAAACTAGGGGGAAAAAACCATCTGCTGCTAAACAGAGCGACCATTTCTGGAGTATAAATAAAGTATACATAGCTCTGTGAAAGCCATTTTCCAATGTTTCTCAAAATAGCTCTTTGAAAAATTGCACATGATGATTAATGGGGTAGATTGACATGCAGGCAGTGAGGCCCAGCACCAGGTCCACAGTTACTGACTTCATTTTATTTTATTTTATTTTATTTTATTTTATTTTTCAGAGGACTGTATTGAAAAAAAGAACGTGTGGTTGTGGGATTGACATATAGCTGGTGTTTGAGAAGTAAGCAGAGTGTAGCTCTAGGCTTCAGCATCCCTGTGACTCTACCAGCACAGGGCACTTACATTAAGGGGAATGACCTGGGCCCATGTGTGGTTCCTTTGTCTGGGTAGTGGTGAGTTCCCAGCCCCAGCAGTGCTCTAACATCACTGTGGTGGGGGGTGCTGGTAAGGGCATTCTTTCCCTGGGTGGGGAGCTTGGATGAAAAGATCATAAAGATCACTGCCTATTACCACTCTAGGGCTGCAGGCCCACCCCCACAGGGAAGTGAGTGGTATCCACACCCAAGCAGGACGTGTAAGAAGGGAGAGGAGCAGGAAGTATCCATATGCCTCCAAAGAAGATTCAAGACAACTGTGTACAGCCAGCCAGGCAGAAGAAAATCCTCTGGTCAGAGTTCCCCGTAGCCTCCTCCCCAGACACCTAAAAGCATCAGGGCCCCATGGGTCACCAGGCAAATGCCTGCCTCTTTTTTGCAGACTTTTCTCTCCCCCATTTAGTGCTTGGAGGCACCAGGGAGCCCATGGAGGGAGTGGAACAAAAGCCAACACTGAGTAACAGGAGGTGCCCCATGGCCTTGGGCAAGTCAGATCCCTGCCTGGGTCCCCTTCTTATGAGTAAAATGAAGGGTGGCTATTTGATGCTTATGGCTTCTCCTGCTCAGGGTGCTTATGATGACACCTTCATTTTCCAACTTAGGCTGGCTCTGGCCCCTAGTCCAAATTTGAAAGGAACTCACAGGAAACTCCTTTCTCTAAGAGAAGGCACTGGTGATGGTCTCATTAGTGGGATGCAGGGGGTCACCCAGAAGTGGCCCTCCAATATCTGTGTGGGCGTGTGTTGCTGTGTGATTATGTGTTTGGGGAGGTGGTGTGCAGATAGAGGGTATGGATAGCCATAAAGAAAGCAAACCAACTCTCCTGCTTCTGAAAACAAAAAAAGCAGAGATGGCAATTGGAATTTATGGGGCAGGCAGGCTATACCTGGAGTTCCCCAAGCCCACAGATGCCTTTATCCCCTATACCTAGTCCCTGGTTTGGGGCTACATTTTTCCATTTTGGAAAAGTGAATCTAAGGGTTAGAGCAGGGTGGAGTGATCCTAGTGCCCAACCCTCCAGCATGTGGGGTAAATCCCCACAAATCTTCAGGGTCCACGCAGAGAGAAGAGTGTAGGAAGGGTCTTTAGGCTCCTGCTGCTTCTTTTTCCAACTCCACTTGAGATAAGTATGTGGGGTGGGACCTCAGAGAGACTCTGAGAAGTTCTGTGTCCATGTTCCCAGACCAGAGCTTCCCCCCCTCCCCGTTCTTTTTAAGCTATCCTGGTGATCAAAGCCACCCCAGTGGCTATGAGCCTGTCCCAGGACATGGCAGAGTGCTGTCAGGGAAACCTCTGGCTCCATTCCATTTACATTGCTATAATGGTCTTGAAGAAGTCACCTGAACAGGTTTCATGTTTAGATGTAGGTTAGAGGTTTCAATGTCTACCTCCCATGGACATTTTAAGTATTAAATGAGGCAATGAATGTGAAATGCTTAGCACAGTGCCCAGCACATAATAGGTACTAACAAGTACAGGCTATAATTGTTGTCAACATTGAGTCACTGCCCAGACCACTGCCCAGACCACCATTACCCTTGCCCTAATTTCAGATTTAGAACCAGCTAACACTAAGCATCTACCCATAAGTGGGTGCTTTCACAAATACTACCTCGTTTGAGTATCCAATTGCCCAGCTCATTTGCCTGGCTTATGAGCTTGATTTCAGCATTGCCCCTTGGCCCTGCTCTCCTTTGTTCCTGTGGGTTTCCTGGCTTTCCAATCAGTACCCATATCTTACCAGTGTCTGTGGTCTGGTTTTAGCCCACAGTCCACTGTACTTCCCTGCCTGTGGCTCTCCAGGACTCAGACAGCAGCTCAAACCTGGTGCCAGGGTGTTTATCTAAGAATGATCTGTGCTCATCACAATTCTTGGCACCACATTTTCTCCCCTGTTCTGACTCCTTGTGTTGCTTCTGGCATCTGCTGCTGCCCTCAGCCCCAAGTTGCCAAACCAAGAGCTTCAGCACCAAACCAAAGCCCCGGTTATTTTGCTGCTTATCTAGCATTTCTCTTTCCTGACAGTCTCTTTGGTACACTATCCTCTGTGATACACTAGCTTTCTTCCATCTCTCCCCATCCTGTACTTTTCCTCTGTTCTTAACACTTCCACCCAATCTTGGACTCCCCTTTACCCTACTCTCTCCACCCTGGGCCCACTCCAGGCCATATCCATATGTTCATCAAAAATATCTCAACCTTTTTGTCTCTATCACAAGCAGTCTATGCTGTAAAGAATGTTAAACCAATTTCAGCTAAAGTATTAATGCAATTGGTGGTTTAAGGGCTATATATATACTTTAACAAAAAACTATAAAAGAGGCAAAACTTTAGCTCAAGGGAATAAATTCCTAGTGGTCTTGGGGGTCAAAAATTTAGGATAGGACTGCCTTCTCCTAACGCAGTTTGCTTCAACCTATTTCTAGGTTCCTATATGTTTATAATTGTTACATCTTCTTTATGAATGACTTTTGCTATTATAAAGTGTCCTTCTTGCCTTTAGTAACAATTTTTGTCTTAAAGTCTATTTTGTCTGATATTAGTATAGACATACCAGCTCTCACTTGCTGCCTACTTATGCTTTTAAATCTAAACTAAGTCTCTTGTAGACAGCATATAGCTGGATTATGGTTCAGGTGGAAGGAATTGTGTTTTGTTTTTGTTTTTATTTTTTATTTTAGAAAAAGAGAGAGAGCATGTGAGTTGGGGGAAAGAAGCAGAGGGAGAGAGAGACACATGGGGCTCGATCCCATGATCCTGGGATCATGACCTGAGCAAAAATGAAGAGTCAGATGTTCAACGAACAGGGCCACCCAGATGCCCCTCAATCGTGTTTTTTTTAATCTATTCTTCCAATCTCTGCCCTTTAATTGGAGAGTTTGCTATATTTACATTTAATATAATGGGTAAAATAAAATTTAGTGTCTACAATTTTGCTATTTCTTTTCTATATTTTATATTCTTTTTGTTCCTCTGTTTCTACATTACTGCTTTCTTTTGTGTTAAATAGTTAATTTCTAGTGTACTATTTTAATTATCATTCCATTCACTATATATATTTTAACTTATTTTCTTGGTGACTGCCCTGTAAGTAACCATTAATATCTCAATTTATAGCAATCTAGTTTGTATTAATACCAAATTAATTTCAATATTACATAAAACTTTGTTCCTCTATAGTTCCATTCCCCCCCATATGCTGTTATTGTCACAAATTATATCTTTATACATTTTGTTCCCATCAATGTAAATCTATTGTTATTGATTTATGCAGTTCTCTTTTAAATCAGATGTTAAAAGGAGTTATAAACAAAAAATACATTCATACCATTTTCTGTATTTAATTACATAATTACTTTTCCAGTGCTCTTTTTTTCTTCATGTTGATTCAAATTACTATCTAGAGTCTTTTCACTTCACCAATATTTCTTGTAGGAAAAATCCTTCTCAGTTTTGTTTACATGAAAATGTTGATTTATCCTTCAGTTTTGAAGGATAGTTTTGTCAGATATTGAACTTCTGATTGACAGGGTGTTTTCCCCTTTGCTACTTTGAATATACCATTCCTAGTTTCTAGCCCCCATTGTTTCTGATGAGAAATTGGCTGTTAATCTTATTAAGGCTCTTTTGTATGTGATGAATTGCTTCTGTTTTCCTGCTTTCAAAATTCTTAATTTTTTGGCTTTCAACAATTTGATTTTGATGTGTCTAGCTGTACGTCTCTTTGAGTTTATCCTACTTGGATTTTGTGGAGCATCTTGGTTGGCTTTCATCAAATATGGGGAGGTTTTTGTCATTATTTCCTTACGTATTTTTTGTCCTTTTTTCCCTCTCCTTTCCTTCTAGAACTCGTGTAATACATATGTTGGCAAGCTTGATAGTGTCCCACAGGCTTCTGAGGTTTTGTTCATTCTTTTCATCATTTTTTGGGTTCTTCAGACTGCATAATCTCACTTGCCCTATATTCAGGTTCACCAATTCTTTCTTCTGCCTGCTCAAATATGCTATTGGGACCCTCTAGTGAATTTCTTGTTTCCATTGTTATACTTTTCAACTTCAGGATTTCTATTTGGTCCCTTTTATAATTTTTTTATCTTTATTGATTCTCTCTATTTGGTGGGGCTTTGTTCTCACGCTTTCCTTTAGTTCTTTAGACATGGTTTACTTTAGGTCTTTGAACATATTTAAGTAACTCATTTAAAATTTCAGAGACCTCACATTAGTGGCCACCCTCACTGTGCACAAATCAAGTTCTGCTTGGCAGTCATTGCTTCCTTCCTCACACTTCACACAACACAGCCAGAACTTGTCTCATTCCTTAGCTCCACCTCTAACCCCCACCCTAAAGTCTTTCCTGACTTCAGGATTGGAGGAGAGATATGAAACTCAAAAGTCTTTCATATCTGAAAACTGTCCCCTCCACCTTGAGCTTCTGGGTATCCTGCTGGAGATAAGCTGCCCAAGGAAGTGTCCAGCTCATGGAGGAAGTGAAGGGAGGCCAGAAACCCTCAGGCAGTGTTCCCTTTCCTGACAGAAATCCAGACATTCCATAAAGCTTCACTCAGAAGGGATAGGTGGTTGGAAACTACAGATCAAAAGTGTTTAATTACTTCAAAATAATGAAATCACAGGACATAAACATACAGAAACAAAGATTTAAGGAACTTCTTGGTGACTGGGCTTAGGAGCACTGTCACCTCTCCTCCCATTATTTGGGGAAAAGAAATTTGCCACAAATTCCAGCCAAGTTTAGTAAAAAATCTATAGTATTTTACTTTATTAGTTATTTCTTCCCTTCTTAGCTGGTGTGTGTGTGTGTGTGTGTGTGTGTGTATGTGTGTGTGTCAGGGTGAGGGGTAGGGATGGTGATGGTTGCCAGGATATAGGATATATCTAAACCTCCACCACTTCCTAACTTTATTAATGTCTCTATTAATAACTATGTTAATTATCCACAGTAACAAAGAACATCATAGCTCCAACTTTCACACAATTCAGTGGAGCCAGTTTCAGTAAAGTGCCCTACTTAGGAAGAACCTTCCTGGAAATGATGGGGATTGGGAAACCATATGGTGCTTGGCAGAGGACCTGAAATCAATGTAGAAGCTGAGAAACATTGGTGAGGCTGTGTCGTTTATCATCTTGGAGTAGGACTGAGTCAAGTCCAAGAACTGACCCTCTCTCAGGGCTGGAACTTCATCAGCACTTTGGCTCTGATTCAGAAGTGGTACTTGCAGGCTCTTGACATAGCGCTAGGAGACTCCCAGCAAATGAGGACTATTAGGGCCAAAGAGGTCTGTGCCATCATAATGAATTATAACTGGATCCATCTGACCTATAAAAGTAAATACCACCCATAAAAACACTGCATTACTAAGGAAAAATGCCCAAAGAACATGGGCAGAAGGAATGGGATTTTCTTTAACTTGGAACTGAAACATGTAGAGCTCAAGGAGCCTCAAAATGAATTTGAGTAACATGATTGTGGAACTAGAATTCATTGGGCATGCGTAGATCAGGTCAAGGACAGAGTGTCAGGGTGTGATTTAACACCCAGTCCATCAGCTCCCCTAGGCCATTCTGTAATGATACTGTGTTGTGCTTATTTATACACACTACCCAGAGGGCTCTAATGAGTGAAATGCACTGGACTGAGCTCCCGAAGGCAGGAGCATTAATCTCTGCCTCATGCTTGGCACAGTGTCTGGCAAACAGTGTTTGCTTTATAGGAGCAATTGAGAACAGAGCATCATTTCTCAAGAACAAGGCCCACCACTTGGTGAGCCACTCTGCTGGAGCCCCAGTTCCCAGAGGCTGGATGACTTGGTCCCTGTGGTCTGGTAGATCCATGGGGTTGCCTTGCTGGTCCAAATAAGCTGCTGCTTCTGGCTTTTAAAACAGAGTGCTGAGATGCATACCAGCTGCTGTGATTCAATTGCATTTCAGACAGTGTGATGCCCATCAAAGCATTCCATCTCACCACCCTGCAGCCGCCCCAGCTGTTGCTAGTAGCAATCCATTACCCTCAGGCAGCTCACAACTCGATTTGACTTGGAGTCCATGCTTCTGTGCATAAAAGATGCTTCCCTGCCTGGTTCTCTTCCTTCCTGGTATTGAACCGGCCATCTTTACCCAGACTGTGCCTCTCCCAAATGGTTTCTCTAACCCCTGAAGATCTGCTCAGAATAAGAACCCACACACAAGTTGTGTGGCCTTAGGCAAAATCTATAACTGCTTGGTGCTCTGAGCCCCAGCTGCCACATCTGTAGTATTCTCTGTCCTACTGTCTGCTAGCGTGAAGGTCAAATGAGAACTCTGGGGAAAGGGTTCAGTCAACTGAAAGTCTCTAGACAAATGTTAGTTATTACATCATCATCTGTCTCCCTGTGCAAGAGTCCAAAACAAAACAAAATAAGAAAGAAAGAAAGTCCCACATTTCTTGGTATCTAGGAGAAGCCAGGGCCTCAGATTTGAGCAACTCCTATTTCCCTGGGCTATTAGAATAAGGAAAGCATGTGTTCCTTCAAGGTACAGACTTCTGTCTAAGAATGTTTTGTATCTTTCCTTTCTGCTTTGAAGTGGGATGGGGGCCCAGCATCCAGGTTACAAGGTCCTCACTGGCAGGGTTTTGGTCTCATTCAATGTTTTTATTACCTAATAGACACTAGGTGTGGTTGTGTAGATTTGCTGCCTGGTCAAGACTTCAGATAGTGTGCTTCTAATTGCACCACCTTTAAATAGATGGTCTGTAGACACTTTCATTTTGGGACGGTGAAAAGCTCTGGAGTTGGAGGGGAGTGACAGTTGCTCTCAGTATTGTGACGACTGCATTCAATGTCACTGACATTTGTAAATCGTCAAAATGGTAAATTTTATGTTTTGTGTATTTTGCCACAATACCATTTTCTTTTCATAAAACACTTTCACACACATTTATGTTTCATGAATAAATGAAGGATTGACTCTCTTCGGTGCCCAACGACTGAGGGTCTAAGACATTCAGTGTTTGTCTCAGGTTATATCAGTGATGAGAGAGCAAGGAAGGAAGACACGCTTAGCCTACTTAACGCCCTTGATGCTTCAGTGAACCCAAGGGGAGGAAACACCTAGGAACCCACAGGTGTACACCGACATTCCATTGAAATGCCATGACCTTAATCCCAAGGGTCCTCTTTCCTTCAGGGTCTCACCCAGCCCCACCCCACCCTGGATTCTGCTGGGGAGGACTCTCAGGGATCCTGGCACTTCTGCCCCTGCACACCCTTCTTTTTAAGAGCTTGGCTCCATTCCTTGTAGATAAGCTCCTAGGGACAGGACCTCCATAACTTATATGCCAACAGGAGGGCCTAGCCTGGTTTCAGAGTGTGGCCTCAGTAAGAATGTGTTGAATGACACAAAAAATGAACGGCAAAAGTCTTTTGTTATTCCTGAAATTATGTTGCATTAACTACAGTGGGAAATATACTCATTAGCATCCAGAAATGCTTCGGTTTAGGAAGATTTATGCTGTAATCATTTATGGTAAGAAGACTAGGAACTAGCATAGAAGGACTGGAGTAGGAGAAGACCTGAATACTGTGTTCCATGATGAAAGGTTGACTTGGGTGTTAAACTTGGCTTTGAGCAAATCGACAGGGCCAGATTAGAACTAGCCAGCACAGAGTATGGATATTGTGACCTATCGTAAGAAAGTGTGTCCCAATGAGCACTGCCCAACAACAGAATAGGCTGCCTTACCAGGTAGTGAGCTCCCTGATACTAGAGGTATTCAAGCAGATGTTGAACATTCTCCTCTTGAGAATGCCTCTACATTGACCCGCCCAACCCTGAAAGTCTGGGATTGTTTTGAACTGGGACCGAAGCAGAAGTTTATAAGTTACAAGCATTCTCTGACCAGGAGAATGCTGAGCCAGTCCATTTCTCTTGTTCATCTTCCCACTCACCCTTCTCCACTTTCTCCCCTGCCCCACATCTGCCCCACTTCTCCTTCCCTTTCCCCTTTTATCTTTCCACTCTCTATCCAGCACCCTCTCCCGCAGCCCGCTCCCCTTGCCAGAGAGTAAAAAGCACCTGGCCTGAGAGTCCCGCCATGCTTCTGCAGCTTGCCTGGCATCGGGAGAGGTGCTGCATCTTTGCCAGCAGCCTGCCAGTTCCTCTATTGTAGCAAGTGAAATTACCAGCTTCACACTGCGGTCTATTTAAATCAGCCTTTCATGTCTGATGGATTTAAAAATATGCTAGAAGTCAGCATCTTAAATACAAGAAACACAAACAAGCAGATGAGGCTGCATTTTCTTCCCTCTGTGCCCACCCCACCCTCTTCCCTTCCTCCCACTCTCTCCTGCCCCCTCCCAAAGCAGTTTTCATTCACGAAGCCCATCTCCTGACCCCCCCCCCCGCCCTCCCCCCAGCTCCCCATCCCTCCCCTTCTCTAGATGGCGTGGCAGTCTTCAGCCTGAGCAGTGGCTGGGAACCCTGGGATCTAGGTTCCCTGCTCAACTCTGCAGGACACAAGTAAGGCCACCCAGCATGGCCAGTGGGGGGTCTTCTGCCCTGACTGTTGTGTGCAAATGCAGCTCCAGCCTGAATCCAGGGTAGACTCTGGTCACAAATGAGGAGACTGTGGCCCAGGCAGGAGGAGTGACTTGTGGGGTTCAGAGGTCAGTGAGCAGCATTGCTGGCTCCTGGCCCACTGCCCTGGCAGTCCATGGCCAGCCTTCCCAAGCGGATGTGTTCAGTTTTCCCGGTAGGCCATTTGCTAGCCCCAGAGCCCCACCACTCCCAGTAATCTACCTGTGAGGGGTTCTCAGGCTCCGGTCACAGCAGGGGTTCCCGGTCTATCCCTAGGTACAGACCCTCTCTGGGGCCTTGACCCACCTCGCTTGACCCGACCCCATTTTCTCCAGCTACAGTTTAAGTCATGTCCTGTAAGCCCTGGGTGTCAGTTCTTTGAGGCTTGATAAGTGGGCCCCACCGCATGTCCTCAGCGGGGGGCAGGGTTCCAGTGACACCTTCAGGATGGCCACCTCACCTGGAAGTGCTCCGCTGCTCGGCGCACGGCACAGGCAGAGGTGATGGCTGCGCCAGTAGTTCCCAGCCATGGGTGCCACAGGAATCACATGGGCAGTTTTCCTTTATCTTTACTAGTTTATTTATTGGTATTTATTCTATTCCACTTGTTTCCTTTTATTGTTTTTTTAGAATCATACCAATCCTCATTCCCCCCAACACACTAGAATTTCTGAATTAAGTAGAAGTTGAGAGCTTTAATTTTTTTTTAATGTTTATTTATTTTTTCGAGAGAGATTGAGTGCGAGTCGGGGAGGGACAGAGAGAGAGACGGAGACACAGAATCTGAAGCAGGCTCCAGGCTCTGAGCTGTCAGCAAGAGCCCGACGCGGGGCTCAAACTCACAAACTGCGAGATCACGACATGAGCCGAAGTCGGATGCTCAACCGACTGAGCCACCCAGGTGCCCCAGGAAAGCTTTTAAAACTTTGTTTAATATTACCATCGTTAGCAATAAAAGTAGCGGAATGGAAAAATCTTCTGCTTGTGTGTCAACATTTTCTTGACTCGGGATCTGCTCCCGTGTGCCTCTGTCGTTGCCCAGGCTGTTCCCTCTGGCTGGATTCTTTATGAGAATTTCAAGGACTTGCCTGTGGCCATGCAGCAGGCCATCGGGTGGCCTGACGGGGTTCTGAGGCTCCCTGGTATTCCACATGTGGTCAGCCAGCAGGCCTTAGAGAACAGCCGTGTTCTGATGCTGCCCGGGCAGGAGAGATGGTGGGGCTCAGACGCCACATCAGATCATGGCGTGTCTGTGATTAGAGAGCACGCGCACACACACACACCCCCCACGCGCACACACACACAGAACCATGCACACAGACCACACACTCAGACACTCACATACACACACTCACC
Source organism: Cryptoprocta ferox (assembly GCA_028646485.1). NCBI lineage: Eukaryota > Metazoa > Chordata > Mammalia > Carnivora > Eupleridae > Cryptoprocta > Cryptoprocta ferox. The sequence continues at coordinate 96,375,788 of CM053571.1, forward strand.
AGACACACCATATACTTACACACCATGTGCACACACACCACACACTCACATACTTACACACACCATACACACACACCACACATTCAGATACCATACACACACGTGTACCATACATGCCACACACATACACACAGTCACATCACACTCACCACACACACTCACAAACACAAATTCACATACCACACAGACACCACACACTCAGACACCACACACTCACACATGTCCCACTCACACCACACATATGCACATAAAAACATACCATACACTCAGACACACCACACACACACCACACACATCACACACTCAGATACCACACACTCACATATGTACCACACACACAACATACTTACACATGCACATAAAAACACACCACACACTCACACACACACATTCATACACAACACACACACACCACACTCTCATACTCACATACACACATTCACCAAACACACACCATACACTCAGACATCACACACTCATGCATGTATCTCTCTCTCACACTGATGGAAGTGCACACTCTACCCCTTCCAATTTCATCCCCAGTCCCTCCCTAGTAGTCCCACCACTGATGGCTTGAACTACTCTCCATGAAACTTTGACTATGTGCCACACAAGACACTATGCCCTTGGAACATAAAAATGGAGAAAAAAATCAAGGAGTTCAAAGTGAGTGGAGGAGCTTTACTAGCAAAGAGACCGGAAATGAGAGGGACTCTGCAGGATGCCCTGGGAAGTAAGACTAAGCTGTCCCGGGTTGGTGGAGGGAGGGGCTTTTAACAAAGATTTGAATGGCACTCTGAGAGCAGGAAGGTAAGGGGGTGCCCTCAGGAAAAGACAGAGGGGAGCAGTCCTGGTGGGAAACAACAATGGAGAGAAGGGCGATGGGGGAGGGAGCAGGTTTGGAGATTTAGTGGTGCCACCAGAAAGGCTCATGGGCCAGTGCTGGAAGTTATGGGATGAATCGGGGTGGGGGTGGGGGAAGGATGTAAGCAGATGAGGCCAAAACTGGAAAGCCTGTTTGGACCAGAGTTTAAATGCCATCCCGAAGGTGACAAGGAGCCACTGGAGGGTTTTGAACAGGGAGACGACAGGGTCAGGAGTGTGCCGGTGCTGGAAGAGAGGAAGGGGAGGATGAGGGTGAGCCTGAGGACAGGGAGACAGATGAGTATTGATCTCCCTGGTCCCAGGACCCCATGCTGAGAGGCCCAGGGTGTAGTAGGGAGGGAGAAAGACCCTCACAACCCACCAACCTCAACTTTCAACGTGACCCATGTTTGCCTGTGAGCCAGGCCACATTAGCTTTCCCTCTCTGCCTTCCCCCAGCCCAGTGGGTTTCCCGGCTGGCCAATACTTCCCCATTTGGAGATGGGAAAACTGAAGGATTCCATAAAAATGTGCTTTTTGCTCCTTTTCCTGCTTCTATTCTCACTAGTACCTGCACCCCCACTTTTCACATGTCTCATAGTGCAGATAGTGTGTGTCCTCCTGTAAAGGACAAGGGGTTAATGATTTCTCTAGAAGTCATCAGCACAACAAATAACATCCAAGGAAGGACAGGGTGAGAATGAGCCCACGAAGCTATCATGTGCGCATTCCAGAGACCCCCTGACTCCAAGGAATGAGTGACTTATGGACCCTTATCCTCATTCTAACCAGTTCCTGGATGCCTTAGAGGACACATGCACCAGACCACACTCCTCACTAAAAACCCCAGACCCCAAGCAAAGACGAGACTCTCTCTCCTTTTCTTTTCTGAGTCTCCCAGATGCTCTGTCTGCATCTGTACTCTCTCTGTATCTTCAGTAAACTCTGCTCTCACTTCCTGCTGGCTTGTCATTTGATTTCTATCTTGTGTGTAGCCAAGGACCCTCTTGGCTGATCCTGTGGGCCCCCCTCTGTGTCCTTGGACCCAGCCAGCCAGTATCAATTCCATACTATAAGTCATCACATCTCAACCACTGCTTTTTTCCCATTGAATCCATTGAGGGTTAGAAAAGGTGCTTTCTCTGAATGAGGTGGGGGCCTAGGAATTATACACCACAAACCTCAAGCCAAATAAAATTAGATATTGTATCCTCCACTACTTGAAGTTCTCCAGGCCCAAATTTCTTCCGTGCACATAAATAGTCAAAGCTCTAGCTTTGGGTTGTGGACTGGGCAGAAGTAACAGAGAACCCATGAGTAGACAACGCTTCAGAGTTTATAAATTTCTTCCATGACACCCTCTGTGGGTCATCTTCCCTCTGCAGAACTGGAGACTCAGTGAACATGAGCACCTCCTCCAAAGCAAGGCTGGCGAACAATAGAGCCAGGACTTGTCCAGTCCTTGAACTCTTAAGACTGGGGCCAGAGTCACTGTGCTTAGAGGTAACCACAAAGTTTGCCCTCAGTTTCCATCTACTGATTGTCAATCCCAGGCCTCCCTGGATCCTGTACACCAGTGCAGCCCTCCTCCCCTCTTTCCCACCCCTCCTCCCACCTTTGCTCAGAAGCCCTCCTCTCCACAGGCCTCCTTGTTTGGGGACACTCTGGAGAGTGATGCATGAAAGGGAATCTAATTAGAGATAATCAATAGGCAATATTAGCAGAGCCAAATGAAGTCCCTGCTTGGGTGAGAGTCACCTAGCCCCGGCCAGCAAGCAGCCAGTATCCCTAACTCCATTTCCTCTTGGTTATTAAAATGATTTTCCAAGAGATAGTCCCATCTCGGGAGTCACAGACTAATAAAGTGCAGTCAAGCGGCCGGAGAAACCCCACATCCGGTTCTACCCTCCCATTTCCTTTGGCTGCTCACTGGCAAAGCCTCTGTGGTGTGTTTCTGCAGTCCTGGAGGGACCTTCATTTCCTCCTTGAGCCTTTATATCTCACTCTGACCCTGGAACCCTCACAAAGCCCAGCAGCCATTCTCCTGTCCCCCACTAAAAAGTCAGGCATAGGATCTTCTTGGAAAACTCTGAGCCCAGGGTCATAAAATAAGTGACGCCGAGCTGCAGAATGAGAGAATCTCAGATCCTTCGGGCTGGCCATCAGGGGAGGAGAGGGAGGCAGTGCCTGGAGCACCTTCATTTCACAGGGGAGAACCCTGGCCTAGAAGGAGTCACCCAGGACGTTCTGAGAGCAGGAGCTACTGGTGTGCCGGCAACCGACAGGAATGGCATGGGAGCAAGTCAGCGTCTGCTCCTTCGATGAATATTTATTGGATGTCTCTGGTGGGCCATGGAGCTGTATTCAACACTGAAACACAAACATAAGTGAGCTATAGAACCTTCCCTCCAGGAGACTGTAGTCTCTGGGCAGGGGAAGCAGACACAAAAATAGATAGGGGCAACACCGCAGCATGGTAGGTGTGGGCACAGAGAGCTGCCCAGAGATGTAGGGAGCCCAGGGGGGAGGATCACAGAGGCCCGTGTGTCTGAGTTCTAGAGGCACTCAAAGCCTGGCATAAGCCATAGCTTGTACTCATGGCAATCATAGCAAACAGACACGATGTTTACCATGTCCCAAGCATGGTTCTCATCTAATCCTTACAGCCTTCCTCTGAGGAAGATACGACTGCCAGTTTACAGGTCAGGGAAACTGAGGCAGAGAAAGGCTAGCTGCCTTGCTTGAGGTTATGCAGCTAGGAGAGAGAGAACTGAGGTCCTAGTTTCAGAGTCCACACGCCAGCATGGCCCATGCTCCTCTGCTCCCAGGTGACTGCAGGTCCTCAGTTAGGACACCATGGGTGGCGCCTGCCACTAAGGCCAGGTATGAGCCCCCCGTCCAACCATATACTACGCAGCCAGCGGCCTTGGCCCCAAGTCACATTTAATGAATTCAGGTTCCCTGAGCCCTGGCCTGGCTCTGACCTCCCATGGCTTCTTTAATCCAGGCATTTGCAAAACCACCTTCAGAATTGTTTCCAAGCAACAGGATCATGTGCCTTTTCTCTTTGGCCCCACAAAGAAAGCTTTCCCACCTACTGTGGGCAGAGACCTTACATGAAGCTGTTTCTCCCTTTCTACCTAAGAGAGCCCAGAGTCACCTGCATGTTCTCATCCAGGGCCCTGGGTTCCAAGAACAGGGAGCTATAATTTATAAGCAGCTGCCCCATGCTGCATGCCAATTGGGGGGAGTCAGCAGGCCATCTCAGACTATCTCACCCAACACTTGCAACAACCCTGGGAGAAAGGTTAGTATCATCCCCATTTAAGGGAGGAAGAATTTACACAGGAACAAAGACTTTCAGTAACTCCCTGCAGGTCTCATAGCCATTGGCTGCAGGAGTCAGGCTTCAACCCCAGTCTGTTTATCTCCAAGGCTGGCTGGCATTCAAGGCATCATCCATGACCATGAAACTGACTGGTGAATCTGTGAAGCCTCGTCTTTGGTTTCAAGCACAATGCTGTATCCAACTGAGCTAACCAACCGTGGCCAGAAAGCAATTGTCATAATATCAGAAACCCATTATGACCCAAAGCCTCTGAAAGACGCTTCAAGAATACATCTGTCAGTTGAAAGTGATGCTGAGCATTATGCTCCCCTGGAAACAGCTGCCTGGGGCTCAAAGAGAGCGGAACAATCCCGAGGAGCAGATCCAGCCTCGTACAGACCCCACCGACCACCTCTTGCCTCCCAGACAATTACATCCTCTGAGCCAAGGGGAAGCTGTCCTTGTGGGAAGAACAGCATGACATGACACCAGAAAACATAATGCAAATGATCAGAGTTGCACAAATAGCCCCTTCGTGGATCCTCAACTGGTGAACAAGACAGTCCTACAATGAAGCAATTTGTATTCAAGCCATTTTCCACAACAGCAGCCCATAGAAGCCTTAATCTCCACCCTCCTCTCATGGCTCCTAGAGGCTCTGCTGATTTTACATTGACCTTTTCTGGGGTCATTGGTGGTTTTCTGAAATAGGCAATGGAGTTAGTCTATTACGAGATTCCAGGGGAAAGGACTGCCAACTTGAGTTATTATATTGCGAGCATAGGTGGCATGCAAATCTTGTCCTGTCACTTTCCTGATGAAACCCTTCCGTGCCTTCTCAGTACCCAAGGCAAACGTCTCCCTGACACAGTGTCTCCCAAGGCTCTTGACCATGAGCCCTGCCTTTATCCTTCTCACTGTTCTCCACTGCCTCTAGCCTTTGCTCTTCTCTGCTCTTCTTTTTCAAATGTCCCACACTCTCTGGATGTCTTTGGGCTGGCCCCTGCCACGTCGTGCCAGATGCCTCCCCATCTCTACCTCCCTTGTCCTGCCCCTCCCCTTCTGCAAGTTTCTGTTTAGTTTTTTTTATGTTTATTTATTTATTTGGAGAGAAAGAGAGCATGCATGAGTCGGGGAGGGACAGAAGGAGACAGAGAGAGAGAATATCAAGCTGGCTCTGTGCTGTCAGCATGATCTCAGAAACTGTGAGATCATGACCTGGACTGAAATCAAGAGGTGGATGCTCAACTGACTGAGCCACCCAGGAGCCCCTGTAAGTTCGTATTTAAGGTCATATCTTCAGAGAGGCTGTCTTGATCTCCCAGTAGTGTCTTACTCCCTCAGCTTCTGCCTTTGTTTTCCTTTTTTTAAACTTCTTTATTTAATTTATTTTTTAAAAAATGTACATCCAAGTTAGTTAGCATATAGTGCAACAATGATTTGAGGAGTAGATGCTTTAATGCCCCTTACCCATTTAGCCCATCCCCCCTCCCACAACACCTCCAGCAACCCTCTGTTTGTTCTCCATATTTAAGAGTCTCTTATGTTTTGTCCCTGTCCTGTTTTTATATTATTTTTGCTTCCCTTCCCTTATGTTCATTTGTTTTGTATCTTAAAGTTCTCATATGAGTGAAGTTATAAGACATTTGTCTTTGACGAATTTCGCTTAGCATAATACCCTCTAGTTCCATCCATGTAGTTGCAAATGGCAAGATTTCATTCTTTTTGATTGCCGAGTAATACTCCATTGTATATATATGCCACATTTTCTTTATCCATTCATCCATTGATGGATTTCCCGGCTCTTTCCATACTTTGGCTATTGTTGATAGTGCTGCTATAAACATTGGGGTGCATGTGCCCCTTCAAACAGCACACCTGTATCCCTTGGATAAATACCTAGTAGTGCAGTTGCTGGGTCATAAAGTAGTTCTATTTTTAATTTTTTGAGGAACCTCCATACTGTTTTCCAGAGTGGCTTCACCAGTTTGCATTCCCACCAGCAGTGCAAAAGAGATCCTCTTTCTCCGCATCCTCACCAACATCTGTTGTTGCCTGAGTTGTTAATGTTAGCCATTCTGATGGGTGTGAGGTGGTACTCACTGTGGTTTTGATTTGTATCTCCCTGATGAAGAGTGATGTTGAGCATTTTTTCATGTGTCATTTGGCCATCTGGATGTTTTCTTTGGAGAAGTGTCTATTCATGTCTTTTGCCCATTTCTTCACTGGATTATTTGTTTTTTGGGTGTTGAGTTTGAGAAGTTCTTTATAGATTTTGGATACTAACCCTTTATATGATATGTTGTTTGCAAATATCTTCTCCCATTCCAATCTCTGCCTTTTCTCTTTTATCATATTTATCATTTTTGCTTAGGCTCTGCTCCTTGAGCAGCTTGTAAATTCCAGGAGGGCAGACACATCCATTTTGTTCACTCCTGTGTTCCTGGGAAGGACTCTGGAATGGAAGAAGTTAGGAAAGACTACTCAGCTCTTCCGGTTCCAGCCAGGACTAGAACTAGAGCCATCATGGAACAGATGAAATTGCACCCATGCTTGATCTGAAAATCATGCCCCACCTCCAGATAACACATGGTGAGTGCATCTCCCTCCTGTCCCCAAATAGATCGTCCATGTTTCATGGTAACATACTAATCCTAGACCGTGTGGCTGTGTGTACAACAGAAAATTTCTGCATCTCTGGGTTTTGCTCCTTCTTCCCTGCACAGATGTTCTCTCAAGGAGGCTCAATCCTTGCCCTGAGCTCAGAGGAGGATCCCTATTGTTCTCTTCTTCTAATGCCTCTGGCTCGCAATGCCACAGTGGTTATGCCTTGGTCATATTAATGACAATTTATGACAGTGGGGAGGTGGCTGGTTATTTCCTATTAAGTGTAGCCAAACAACTCTCATTTAAGCATTTATGTTACTGCAGTCAAGATGAGGTTCCCAGCCTAGTCCCTACCTCATCCCTCTTGCCAGTCCCAAAATGTGCTTCCAAGCCGCTAACTCTGGCCATTAAAGAAAATAGATGCTCTAAGTACACAAACTCAGTACATATTTAATCAAAACCAAATATGACTAGAGGAAAATTCTCCTGGATAAAGCAGCATGTGTTGGATTCCAGAGTAAAATGGACATTTTGGATTACTACTGATCCTTTCCATGGGATGCAAACCAGGTACTGGACATAGATGCTAGGCTCAGTCTCAAGGTCACTGGGAAGTCCTTGTGTTTGGATATGCAGGTGGAGAGAGGCAGAAGGTGAGGCCCTACCCATATTGCCCAGGTGGGGTTGTGGCAGCTCAATAACTGAGGATCTTTTAGTTGTAATGGAAGGACACATATCTATTGGTGTCAGTCAGTCATTGCCTGCTGGAGGGCTGGGAGATGGACTTTGAGATTTTTGCAAGCGGGGCACTTGGGTGGCTCAGTCAGTTAAGCATCCAACTCGTGACCTCAGTTCAGGTCATGATCTCATGGTTCATGAGGTTGAGCCCCATGTCAGGCTCTATGCTGGCAGTGAGGAGCCAGCTTGGGATTCCCTCTCTCCCTCTCTCTCTCTCTCTCTCTCTCTCTGCCCCTGCCCAACTCACTCTCTCTCCCTCTCTCTCTTAAAATAAATAAATAAATATTTTTAATAAAAAGGTCTCTGCAAGCCACTTGTGAAGACTTTAAAGAGCTAATGAACAGAAGCCAACAGGCAGGCCACTTCTGCCCAGGACTTTTGGCAAAAATTCTACATGTGTGTTACCTACAATGTTGTCCCCAAACTTGCCAAAGCCTGCAGCCCTGGGGCCTTGCCAGCCACTGACCATGGCTCTGATGACAAGGCCTACTGCCCTCCAGCACCTTCAGAGGCGCACAGACTCAGGCACTGGCATTCAGGTGTGCTTCTCAGTAATGGAGCTGGAAAGCAGGGCAGAAATATTATTAAAATAATGATCATACCTGGAATTGCTATTGTGCTTCACAGGTTCCAAACATGCTTTATTTTATCTCTTTCCATCCAGGTCTCGTGGACGTGCGGTAACTTGCCCAAAGTCACATAGTGAGTAAGCAGCCCCACTGGGGTTTGGCTCAGTCCTTGGCTCCAATACCCATGGCATGTGGCAGAGTTGTCCAGTGGCTGATGCTTGCCTTTGGAGGTGGGAAGAACAGGGCCTGGATCAAGTGATCCAGCATCCTGGGGGTTTCCTCTGCCAGTTTGCTCTGGCTGCCCTTGAGGGTGAGGTGCTAGCTACAGCCTAGTATTTGGTAAAGACCCTTTTCACTTCTACTGTGAGAAATGACCTATGGTTAGGACCAGGAAGGGTTCTGGGCCTCCTTGAGTGCTGTCATTCCCTGAAAATGACAGGCTGGGTCTTCCTGTGGCATTCACAGATAACTAGGCAATCCAAGCATATTTTCCTTCTGTTTCAAAGGCTTAATGACTGAGGTACACTAAGGAGGCAAAATCCTCACCACTCACCCTGATACAGCTTGTGTCACTGAGCTGGACTCACACTGCAGATGTGGGATGAGGTAGAACAGCCTGGTTATGGAGGATGGCTGAGGGACCTCATTTCTCAGTGTTGGGGCAGGACTGAGCCCAGCCTGCCCAGAGACTGGCAACCAGACAGTGTAGGCCATGAGGCCAGGCATGGTGCCTATGACTCTGCTACGTGCCACTACCTAGCTCAGGGCTTGGAGCCCATTAAGGAACCAGTAAATGTTCATTAATCAAACTTCTGATCATTGAATATGTTGTGTCTGAGCCTTAGCTGAATATGAGCCAACTGCTTCCAAAGGGATGGGCTCAAGGCGGCCTGGGAGGCTCTAAATGTGGACCCAGGCACACCCATTGTGGCTAGACAGGTGTGAGATTACCCATCCTCAAGCAGGTTTATCCTGAAAGTCCCAAGACCATAGGCCAAGGGTCTCAGACAAGCTAGACTGTCACACTGCTGGGGCTGCAGTCAGAAACGAGGTATACAATGAGGTGCTATGCAAGACTCAAGGCAGCAACCAAATAAAATTTGTCTTCAGGAAGAGGGTTCCAGAACCCAGGCTGGGGGACCTCTGTGTAGTTTCAAGGGTGGGGTGGGGGTACAAGAACAGACAGAGCTCACCTAGTGGGTGATACCCAAAGATTAAGGGTAGGAGATCATTCATGCTGGCAAGGATGTGGAGAAAGAGGATCTCTTTTGCACTGTTGGTGGGAATGCAAACTGGTGAGCCACTCTGGAAAACAGTGTGGGGTTCCCCAAAAAAGTTAAAAATAGAACTACGCTATGACCCAGCAATTGCACTACTAGGTATATATCCAAGGGATACAGGTGTGCTGTTTCAAAGGGGCACATGAACCCCAGTGTTTATAGCAGTGCTATGGACAATAGCCAAAGTATGGAAAGAGCCCAAATGTCCATCAACAGATGAATGGATAAAGAAGATGTGGTATATATTATACAATGGAGTATTACTCAGCAATCAACAAGAATGAAATCTTGTCATTTGCAACTACGTGGATGGAACTAGAGAGTATTATGCTAAGCGAAATTAGTCAGAGAAAGACAAATATCTTATGACTTCATTCATATGTGGAATTTAAGATGTAAAACAGATGAACATAAGGGAAGGGAAGCAAACGTAATATAAAAACAGGGAGGGGGACAAAACATAAGAGAGTTTTACATACAGAGAACAAACTGTTGGTGGGGGGATGGGTTAAATGGGCAAGGAGCATTAAGGAAGACACTTGTTGGGATGAGCACTGGGTGTTATATGCAGGGGATGAATCACTGGAATTTATTCCTGAAATCATTATTGTACTATGTTAACTAACTTGGATGCTAATTAATAATTAACTAATTAAAATTAAATTTATAAAAAGGATAGGAGATCACTCCATGATCACATTGGCCACTTGGCCAAGGATAGACCCTTAGCCTGTGACTGATCCAAGGCCTGTGACATCAATGGGCTGAGATGTCGCTTAATTTCATTTTGTTATAGAGGTCTGGATTCAGGCTTAGACTCAAGGTGGGGTGCCAGCTGTAGTGCCACGAGGGGAGGAAGGCTATAGAGACAGGAGAGCAGAGAGGGGCCTAGCAAAGGGAGACAGCCTCCATGGGTGGCTTTTACGAGAGTAACAAAAATGTCAACATCTCCCCAGGGGCACAGATAGAAGGGACAGGAGCCTGATAGTCCTAGAATGGCTCCTGGCCACATTCCATGAAGTCAAGCTGGTTAGCTGGTCGCCCTGTCACCTCCCACCTGCACCCCCATGCTGTTCAAGGGGATGAACAGAGAGAGGCAGGTTCCTGCCCTTGGAGCCTATGCTCTAATGGGGAAGAGAGACCATGCATGCAATGGCCCTTAGAGTGACTCAGGTAGACAGGCTCAAATAAGACCACCAATGAGGCCTCGGAGCTGTGGGTCTGGGAAGAAGTAGACTGGGAATGGATTGGAGAAGTTTCTCCCAAAGACAAAGAAAGGAAGAAGAGAGACAGGAGTGAAAGCCACTAATAGGTTTTGTACACTCTCATAAAAGAAAAAGAAAAGTCAGGGACAGAATAGGTTTCATAAGTGAAGTCATCTTTACAGCATCTTTATTGTCATGCCGAGACCTCATCTCACACACCCACTTCTATTCAGAATGTGCTCTAAGCAGATATTGCTTATTTTCCACTGAATCAGAGGGAAATTACAATTCCCCCTAGAGCATTCTCGTGGGCAGGAGAAAGGGGCTGCGGTGGAAGTACTCCTTCATGCCCCACCCCCGGCTTCACCCCTGCAGCCCAGGGGCAGAGACAGGCCATGGCAGGGTAAGGGCTGAAGACCCAGGGCTGGGGCAGGTTGCAGGGGCGACTTTCTTCTCCTCTGGTGACCGGAGAGGCCCGAAAGACCTCTGGGCCTTTGCTCAGCCCAGTCCTCTCCCATCTCCCAGGGATGTAGGGATGCCTGCAGGCCCCAACTGCCTGGAGTTCCTGGGGGGGGGGGGGTCATCTTCCTAGTTGGTTCCTGGCAACGTAGGATTCTACCCCATTGACCATGGGTGGAATCCTCCAAAGTCAGGTGGGCTCCCTGCCCAAGGAAAGGCAGAATGTAAGGGTTTCCCAATTGCCACCACCATGAAAACCCACTAATGAGTTTCCATCAAGTGCCCTCTGGGGGAACCCCCACCTCCATGTCCTTCTTCAACCCCCTTCCCTCTCCTAACACATTCGCTGCTGTCTTCTTGAGCTTGTCCTTTTCTGTCCTTGTCTAACACATGGGGATGGAAAGCACTACATGATGTTCATTGTACAAGGAGAGGCCTCTAGGCCTGGCTTCATAGGGTTCAGCACGGGCAGCAGAGGGACCACTGGGCAGGACTGAGGTCACAGCCTAGCTCTGCTGCAACTCCACTCCTCCTTCTGGGGCCTCAGGGGGCCTTCACCACAGAACAGGTGGGGGTACCTCTGAGCCTAACTCCCAGGACTCTGAGAAGGCCAACAAGTATACAGATGCCACAGGGTTATGAAAGGGTAGGGGCCATTACTGCTGGAGTCACTGATCATTTTCAAGGGCACCGCTAGCCCCAGGACACCCCACCCACAGCCAAGCTCAGGCTTCCTCTCCTTCTTCCCCACCTTGGGCCTAGTCAGCTCCACCTCTAAATGGCCCTTCTTCCTTCCCAGCACCTAAGATATCTCCCTCAGGGGAGATGACACAGATGAGATTGCCTGTCTCAGAAGCTAAAGAATAACCAGAAACCAAACCACATCCAAACGCTTCACCGTGCCTGGCAAAGTACATTGTGTTTCCATCCTACAGAGATTTGGTTACCACACCTGGACTGCAGCTAGAAGTTTTGCCGACAGGTCTCTAATGGAAAGCATGATTGACTGAGAATTGAAATACAGGACAGCCTTTTACGAGCTAGAGGGAAACCAACATGGGCACCAACAGGCTCAGCACAGTTTTTCTCAGGGCCTCTGTGTCCCATTATCCAGTTTCTGCACTGTACAAATCACCAGACCAGGGGGCAAATGGGGACTGAAATCTACATTGCCTCCCAAGCAGAGTCTCTGCCGAGCTGTGTGTGTGCCTTCAGGAGGCCCCTTTTAAAATTCAGGCAAAGGCCCCATATCTGCCCATAGAGCCTGCTCCCCTTTCTGAGTAATGATGGCTCCAGAGAGAATATTTCAGAGCTGATGGGGGGCAAGAGATAGCATAAAGATGCAGGTGAGTGAAAATGGGGTTCTGGGCCAAGGGGTGGGCACCCAGCCAAGACCCAAATGCTGCTCTGGGGCAGCTTTAGGTGAAAATACACAGGACTAGCAGCAGGAGAGAAGGAAAGTGAGAGAGTCCAAGATACCACTGACCTCAGAATATTAGAGTCAGAAGGACTCCAGGGTCACCTAAATTATGTCATTTTCAGAGGTGTTTGCTTTTGGTCCTGGTTCCTTTTCATTTCTTTATTTTATTTTCATTTGTTAGTAGTAGAATCCTTTTTCCAAGGAAAATAAAAACAGGCCAGGGAAGAATTGTTGTTGTTTTTTTTAATCTGGGGAGAGGGAACACAGAGCTCTGCCCACCTTGATCCTGGCATCTCCCACAAGCCCTAGAGCTCCCGAGGACACAGCGTGGAAAACATTCATCTAGTCCAGATCAGTGGTGATAAGGCTGAGGCTCAGGAAAGTGATGTGCCTTGCCCAAGGTCCAGGGTGTATTGAAGGCAGAGGCCAGCTTAGAGCCCCATGGCCCAGGAGCCTGACCCTGTTTCTTCCCACACAGCAAAGAGCCAGGTCCTCAGGCTCCTTGGCAATTGAATCTTTAAGGCGGCTCAGCCTGGGGCCCTGCCCACAGGTAAGGCCCCTGCCTTCCTCCAGTGATTATTCCCAGCCACAGAGATCTCTCCTCTGGTTCTGCCCTCTTCATGATGGAACCAGAGTCTAAAATCTGAGAGGTGGCAGGGCTGAAGAAGTTGCAGGGCTAGAGATTTACTAGCTATGCTGGGGAAAGAGGCTGCCTTGGGAACCTGGGGCACCATCCTAGGACTCACATGTTTTTCACCTGTGCTTGGTGGGAAGGCTCTATTCAAGGTGAGTGAGCTCCTGTCAATGCAGAGGGTGGCAGACCAGGCCAGACAATAGCCAGGGGTGAGGGGGCAGGGACGAGATGCTGTGCAGTGCAGCAAACTCTCAGCACCCTGGTCTTTTGCTCAGACCCTGCCCCAGTCGCTCCTCAGGGACCCAGGACTATCATCTCCTGCTTTTTCCAGGCCCTCCCAGTGGGATGCACACCCTAGATTTTCCTATTCCTGAGCTTGGCCTTCTCCAGGCTACATATAGCCTTCCATTCTAGAGCACTCTTGGTTAGCTTCTGTCCTCCCCCTGCTTCAACTTCACTACTAAGTCCCTCTTCCCACCCTGTGAGAGTTTGCAGAGGACATGCTGTTGGACCAGTCCTGACTGCTTCTACCTAGGAGCTACCTTCTGGGAGCTGGGAACAGCAACTGTTGATTCCTTAGATCTTCCACTCCAGTGTGTCCTCTAACCTACTCCCAAGCCCTCCCCTCCCAGAGCACCAGGAACACAGCCAGGCCATCACTTCACTCTCATGTGCATTTATTGAGCGCCAACAGAGTGCGTGGTACTATGCTCAGGGTTCAGAGCCACAGTCTAGTCAAAAGGAGACCAGAGCTAGTACAGAGAACGTTTCATAGCTGCTTAACATCTGTAAGGGATTGGGAATGGGGAGAACTAATCACAAAACAAATTCCTATTCGAAAGCAACAGAATCTCCTCTGAGAGTAATATATATTCTACGCACACGCACACACACACACACACACACACACCCTGAATGAACACAGAAATATACCCACGTGGTTGTATATGCATGCATATACAGGTGTTGTGGGTAAATAAACTAATGTATATGCTGTACACACACACACACACACGCACGCACACACCACTGCACAGACAGGTAATCTGGCTTATGCTATCAAAGACACTATGTCTCCAGGTTCTAGTGAAGCAATCTGTCCTAGATGCCTGCAGCATGCAAAACTTGGAAGTTCCAGAGATTCACAGTTAAGGAGGACAAATGGGTATACATGTATACTTTTCCATCCTCAGGGGGCCCCAGCCACAGCACTGGAGGTTGCTCTTTGTTGGTGACAACAGAGCCTCTGTGAAGGGCTCCCAGAGCAGAGCTGAGGAGCTGGAGGCTCTCTGTCCAGTGGCAGGGCCCACGGGAGCCCTGGTGAATTCACCAATCTTCAAGGCAGAATTTAAAAACTCTGGTTTTCGAGTGTGTAGTCCTGCAAACGGTGTTCCTTGTTACAGAGCCGCAGATCGAGGTAAGAGTTTCTCTTCTCGCTTGCTCTCTGCAGCCTCCCATGTATGCTAACGCATTTTGTAGTCATTAGATACAGATGTTTCACACAGCTGTCCCTTAAAATCCAAATCTACCGTGAAATCGAGGTCTCGCTACAAAGGAGGAGCAAAGGGTCCCAGCATTAGTGTGGTAGCAAAGGCAAGCGCCACCCCCTCCCGCAGGCAGAGGAATGGGTAACTATGGTTTCTAAGGTTTTCTAGCTAAGGGGTTCCCACGAACAGCCCTCAGGAATCTATTCTGGTTCCTCATTATCCACACAGGAAGTTCTTTGATTTCTAACCTAAAGCCTTCCTGTTATAATATAGAAATGTTCCCTCTGATTTCATCCCAAGAGAAAACAGAGTGGGGTGGTTGAGTCTTCTGTGGCACAACCCTCAAAGCATTCTCTAGACGCTTTTAATACACACGCTTGCACCCGCAGTTGCTCAGAAAGAATCACATGATCCCCGACGCACCAGGCGCACTGAAGAAATGCAAACCAAACAGCTTTCAGGCCATCAGAAGCTGTTATTTGCTGGCTTGGCTTGTTCTAAAAGAGCTGAAACCCATGGCAACAGCCTCCATGCCCAAAGCCCCTTGGATGCAGAACTGGAGGCTGAACTCAAAGCTGAAAGTCCAGAGCGGGGCCTTAAGAAAATCTATCACCCTTGAGTTTTAAGGGGCCATGGTTTGAGGCCTTCAGTTATACATAGTCAGATCCAAACCCGGCTTTCTACTGCCCCTCCCCCAGTACCTTGTCTGGTTGTGCACAAGGCACTCCAGGCACCTGGATGAGGGGGTTTGGGAGCTCCAGAGAGCCAATTCCGCAGGTCCCTTCTTCCCTCTGACCCTGGCCCAGATAGAGACTGCCTCAGCACTCACCACATTTTTGGCATTTGGCTTCATGGATATGGTCCCATAGATTTCTTCCCCCCTCCGGACAGTGAGGTAATCTTCCAAGTAGAAGACAGTCTGCTTCCAGTGGGTGTAGGGGGCATCAGGGGCTGAGGGGAGAAGAAAAGGGAGGTGGGAAGGAAGAGTCAGAGAAGATGTCTCCAGAAGGACTGAGGCTGAGACCTTGCCTAGAAGTGGCTGGACTTCTTCTGGGATTCACTGAACCAACTCCCAGCACTCGTGCAGGGTCAAGGCTTCCAGCCCTTGGAACCTGCCTCCAAACCCCATAAATTCTCACTTGGCCCCAGGGCTCCTCCTTCCATCAAATTCTCATCTCCTCCATGTTGCTGATCTTAGCTGGGAATCAGAAGAGAAAGAAGCAGGTATTACAGGTTCCTTCCAAGGGGTGGGATGAATACCCTCTCACCAACTAAACGCATTAACACAAAAGAATCTCAAAAGGCTACTGTTTTTAATTAGTTCAACAGAGTGAAGACGTTCAGACAGCATAAGAGGGAGATTGGTAGAATAAGCCATTCTGTCTCCCCTTAAATGACATCAGGTGTCCAAATTCCATAACTAAACCAGTGTCCTGCCAACACCCCAATACTACACCTAGCCTTCCCTGCCATTTCTCTGCTCTAGAACCAAACCTAGTCCCCTTGGCCCATGCCCATTGTGGGGTTTCAGCTGTGTCCTCCTAACTGTATCAAAAAGAAGTGAGGGATATTTCTCATCCCATGGCCCCATCACTGGTCCATAGCTCACTCTTCCTGCATGATCTAAAGGTATATCAATGCTGGTACTTCCCCCATATTTGCCATTAAATCCCAACCATCCTCTCTTGGCACACTACACTCTCTACAGCCAGAAAAGGGATCCTGCTTATAGGCTATCTTCCTCAGCATGAATTGTCTTTGGAATACTCTTCCCTCCTAGTCCATCAGTCTCTCCCTTCCTCATCCTTCACTGTCACTTCCTCTGGGAAGCCTGGCCTGACCCCCCACCCTGAGCTTAGGTTACCACAGTGCCTATCATACTGCAGCATAAATGCCTTTGTCTTTTTTCAGCTGTGTGCTTCCTCCACAAGACTGCAATTTCCATGAGGGCAGGTGCCATGCCAGACTTGTTCACTGTTATATCCTCAGCGCCTATCACCACACTTGGTAGATCTGTAAGTACTGAATAAATGAACGATGGTAAAAACCCAAATAGTAGACACTTCGTTATGCCTCAAGGTACCCATAGATGTTCAATTACATTGGAGAATTTGAAAACTATAGATAGTAGAAGAACCCATTATAGTAAGATCCTCTTGGCCCTTCAGGCTCTTACCTTCCTCCACCTCGATGTAGGACTCATTAATACTGATTTCCTCTTTGCTTGGGACCAGAGCTAAAAATGAGAAGACTTGGGGAGAATAACAATAAGTGCCTTTCAAATACTTCAAAAGCTGTCACATGGAAAGACATATTTGGCCTTATATATGGCATTGGAGGCAGAACAAAGGCTAATCCCTGGGAGTTGCTAGAAGGCAGATTTTTAATTCACCAGGAAAAATTAGGGTTGTTCTGCAATCACCTGAGCCACCTGAGATCCAGCTTTGAGGTGTTCCTACAACAACCACTGACTGAAGATTTATCATGGGCTGAGTCTGATCAGATCACCTCTAAGATCTTACAAATGCCAAGATCTATTTAAAAGGTGGTGAAGAGCCTTTCTTTGCCCTTTGCAATGAACTGGCTTGATCAAATGTCAGTGGTCTGGTTAAAGACTTGGGTAGCCTTCAATGTATGCATTTGGGAAATCAGTGCAAACTCAAGGTCATGGCAGGGAAAAGCAGCCAGAGCATTTGGAAAGGCTTGAAGGAGGATCATATACTGGGCAGTCTGTGGCTTTTAGATCCTAGATACCCAAACATATCCAGCCTTCATGGCCTCTAAAGCATATTGCTGTCTACAGACAAAGTCCACCTGTTCCAGCCCCTTCCCTGCCAACTACATCTAAATAAATTGTCAAAAGATAGTCTCTGGTGTGTGCAGAGAATGGCAGTGTATGACTGACAGAACTCTCGCCCCCACTTCCTCCTACACCAGCTCAGACAGGTGTCTCTCCTGTTCTTAAAGACCTTCAGGCAAGGGGATTCTGTCACCTAATCAGATGCCTTATGGGAGTCCCAGAGGTTCACTGGCTCGGGTTTGGCAGCCATCAAACCTAGGTGTGTCTGATGGTGGTCCAAAAAATACACCAGCCTTGGGTCAGAGGAAAGTGGGTGTTTTTTTGCTCTTGACAACATAAAAAGTTTGAGAACCTCCCCAAACATTTTTTTCCATGATGGGTCCATCAGCCATGGACTAATCGTCTAGACCAGTTTTCACAATACTAATTCTCCATTGAGGTGTCCAGGAGAAACTGATTAAAATTCAGATGTCTTGACTCTATTCCTAGAGACTTGAATTCAGTCATTCTGGGGGATGTGAAGGGAGCAGACTTGCCAAGACATAAAAATCTCCCCCCAAGTGCTGTAGACACAGAGCATGGCTGAAATCACTGTACAAACCCACTCTTTTGCATCTAATAGCATCTCTTGGGTGGGCAAGAGTGGAAAGAACATTTAATTAGGCAAAAACAGGCACAGTTTCCTGCTTCCACATGGCCATGTGTTTGCACTATGACCCTGAGGCTCATTTGCTACATCTGCAGAATGTGGGGCATGATATCCATCTCCCCAAGTACTTTGAGAATTAGATGGGATGAGAAGGGGGAAAGTATATGACCAAATCTCCTTCTGTGCCCAAGACAGCTCCAGTTTACTTGTCTTCCTGGCATAACTATTAATAGCTTTCCCTTTCACTATCAGAAGTGTCCTTAATTGAAAGATAAATATGGTCTCCCTACCATGACACATTAAGCCCATGTGCGGGTATTGCTAAGCCATTGTATTATGTGGTTATAATCATTATGGGAAGTGGAATATCATTTTATTTATCCATAATCTATGGCTCTGATCTTCAAAGATGAGCTGCCTCACTCTAGTGGTCTAGAATGTCCTGGGGAAGCATCCATAAAGGTGCTAGGCACAAGGGTGAGTACCCAACACAGGGCTGTGGATGACATTTAGAATTCTCATCAGCAAATAAATCTTTCCCTCCCTCCCCTGCCCCAACTATAACCTTCTAGATCGTGTGACAACTGTCTTTCAGCTTTCCCTATTATGAAGATATCTTTGTACTCTTAATATCCTGACCACACGTGCCAACCTCCCCTTTTCTCCCTCCCTTTCACAGTCTCTCTGGGTTGTGGGTTACGGAAAGCTTTTGCTCTATATTCCAGTACTGCCTCCAACATTCCAAGTATATATGCATTTATTCATATATGCATTCCTTCATTCAACAGACATCAATTCAGGATGCCTATCACGTCCCAGATATGGTCCTAAATTTGGAAAACAGCAACCTATACAGCCTTGCCTCCCCCTCACATCCTGCAGCCTAATGAGAAGACACTCAGGCAGCGAGGTCATCCTTGTGACCAAGGATGGGGATGTGGAGCTCAGGGGACTGGGGGAACAAATGGCAAGGGCCTTCACAAGAAGATTTTTCCCCATGCTTTTGGAATGGGAGTGGAATCCTGCCTCCTGTTTCATTTTGCAGTAGCTAAGTGGCTGGTAGCTTTATCTGAAATTTAAAACTTTTTCAAGCTATAAATTTGTAATTATATTGCCCAGGGCGGGGGGGGGGGGGTGGTCAGAAGCTTTTGGAGAATGAAAGCCTATGCACCAAGAAGCTTCTTTGACCTGAGGCAATGACTCGCTGTCACCAGATGGCAAAGCGGGAAGGGGCTGCTAGGTATCTAGGTCCAACTGCATCATATCATAATGAGCCTGAGGTCCAGAAAGTAACTCAAGAAAGTACTTACTCAAGGCCCATCTCCTCTGTCTGGCTGCCCTACCTGGCTGACCCCTGGAAAGACTAAGACTCTACCCCAGGTCTGGTTCTACTCAAGCCACTGTCCCTCCACGCATTCCAGTAGCCCCAAGAGTTCCTGCCCCCATCCACTGAGGGTGTGTCCAAGGGGCGGGGCAGCTGCACCCACTGGCTGATATAGCCTGGAACCCTGGGCTCTTGTACCCATTTGCAACAGCTTCTGCCAGATGCTGCAGAGAGGAGACACCAGAGCCATTAACAGGGATTGTTTTTCAAGCAGCACAATACGTGATGTGCTTGCGAGTGGGCCCCCCCGGAGCCAGCTGTTGCTGGGCTGAGATAGAAAACTCAGCTGGCGGTCGGTCGATAGGAAAGGGGCACATATGGCAGGCTACACTCTGCATGCAGTTCAAAAATAGCTGAGCTCAAACAGTACAGTGTGCAGACATACACATAGATGTGATAAAACTTTTTTAAAATAGAAAGGGGATAAATAACACAAAATTCAGAAAAATGTCCATCTAGAAGCAACATAGGGGGTGATGGGCTGGCGTGAAGCATCTATTTAGTTAGGTGGTCTGCACACGGGATTAATTATGTGACTGTGAATCAATTTACTTATTAATTATAAATAGTATCATTATATTTATTAATAATGTACTCTAGATAGTATTTATATTCTAATTAGTAATCATTTATTTCTTGATTTAATGAATGTATTTACATTCTAAGAACAAGAACACATTTCTTTCTAGTTACTACTGTGTGCTAGTTAATAATATTTTATTTACCTTCCAGTTACTGAGGTGGTGGTGAGTTCACAGGTGTTTATTATATTAATAAATAACAAGCAAAAACTGAACTGTTCCTGACCCAAGGATGTTATGAACCAAGCATTAGGATTAATCCAATGCTGTGCATCTAAGGTCCTTGAAAACAAAAAGTAAATACTCTTTTCTAGATGGTCAAAGTATAGAGAGTCAGAAAAGCTCACTGAAAAACCCATACTACCTGGTAAAGATATTTGCTATCTGCTGGAAGGAAAACCCCATGTGGACATTCCCCAGGTGGCTGAGGAAGCAGTGAAATAAATTATGCCCCCCATCATGATGTCTATATGGGAATACTGCTGTGAGAAGGACCTATGTCAGCCAGAAGGCATAGGCCTTGATGAGAAAAGAGGGTATACCATAGTAAGGAGACCTTTCCAGAAAAGCATCAACATTGACCAAATTCACAATCATTTTGTTCAGGCAGCCTAGTACAGGGGCAGTGGTTCTCAAACTGATTTGTGCATCACTGTCACCTGGAGGGCTCAGTAAGACACAGATTTCTGGGCCCCACCCCAGAGTTTCTGATTCAGAAGGTCTGGGGCAACTCTTGACAATTTGCATTTCTAACAGGTTCCCAGGTGATGCTGATGCTGCCAGCCACGGACCACACACTGAGAACCTCTGCACCAAGGCATGGAAACAGGCAGTGTAGGACCTCTGGATGACCTTTCAGACCTACATCTCTGGGGTTCTGTACAAAAAGGAAGTGATATAACACCATAGCTGCAAAAAGACAGATAAGGGGCTCCTGGCTGGCTCAGTCAGTAGAGCATGCAAGTCTTGATCTCAGGGTTGTGAGTTTGAGCCCCACATTGGATGTAGAGGTTACTTAAAAAAATAAAATCTTAAAGAAAAAAAGAGAGAGACGGGTGAGCTCAGACCTTGATCTGGACCCATGGTCTTTGAGCCTCTGGAACATAGTCCTCATTGTTTCTCGTAGAGACTTGTGAAGAACTAGAGGGGGGGTATGACCATAGAATGGGAAGAAACTGCCCCAGTGGGTTGGAGACTTTAATACTGAGGGCAAATCCTCCCCATCCCTCAGGCAGCCAGAGGCTGAGTCCTTTGATTCTGAACTTAAAATTAACCAGGACTCCTTCCCGTGGGGGCATCAGGAATGTTGTCCCTGCCACCACAGAGCCAGAGAGCCATCTGTGGGCAGGGATGCAGCAGCCTGTCTACTTGACTTCAAGGAATGGAAATAAACTCAGGGAAGGGAACCCCCCCAGCTGAGAGCTATTGGCTATATCCTAGGCTTTACAAACACAGAGTACTTTCCAGAGTACCCCTGCCACCCTTTCTCATCAACTGTAGCAGGGCAGGCCCTAGCAGAAGCATCATCCTGGAGATGGTAGAGGCAGGGCCAGCCTCTGTGGCTCCATTCCTGGCTTCCAATCACAGTCATGGTCCTCAAGCAGGCTCCTGCTCTACCCTCCCACTGCTGCCACACCCCACCACTGTGAGGCTGAGTCTTATCACCCTTCAAGGTCCAGGTAAAACCTCCTTTCCCCCTCCTAGCTGTCCCTGACTACCAGGAAAACAATCTCACCTGCCGCCACTCAAAGAAAGGGAGCAACTAAAAATGACCAAGGTTGGGGGAAGGTCTCTGGTTTTCCCCAGGGTGCGCCAGCACTGGCCCCGATGATGGAGACCAGAAGATCATGATCTTGGTGGTCAGGAAACACCAGTTCTGGAAAAAATCCTGCCGGGAGGGGTTAGATAAGCCTCTTGTCCTCTCTGTCCATAAGTCAAAGAGGGCTGATCATTGTCACCACAGCTTCAGGAAGTGAAGAATCATGTCCTTATACTCTGGTAGAGCTCACCCACCCTTGCCACATGCATGCTGACTCCTCCCTGATGATGTGCTCCTGCTTCCCAGGAGGGCTTCACATGCATGGCCAATAGGAACATGTTCCCAAGAGCAGGACTCGGATCTTCATATACTCACTTAACAGTGATCTGTTTAGAACCTACTACAAACCAAACACTGCTGTAGAACCCAGGAGTGCAGAGATTCATAAGATGTGATTCCTGCCCATGGGGAGACTGAGAATTGCAAACAAAGTGTGAAAATATTGAATAAGCTACATCTGACATTGAAATCCTGTGTATTTCTTTCAAAAACAAACAAACAAAAATAAAGTAGCTATGTCAATGAGGCTGTGAAAGTGTCTCCAAGGCATATTGTTTTTTTGTTTGTTTGTTTTGTTTTTTAGGTTTTTTAGGTAGGCTTCAAGCCCAGCATGGTGGCCCAACATGGGGCTTGAACTCACGACCTTGAGAGCAAGACCAGAGCTAAGATCATGAGTTGGATGTTTAACTGATTGAGCCCCCAGGTGCCCTCTAAGATTTACTGTTAAATAAAGACAAGGTAGCAGAGGTTGGTGTGTTTGGTATGAGCCAATCTGTGTTTTAAGAAAGGTGTAGTTTATGAAACGATGCTCAGCGTCACTCATCATCAGGGAAATACAAATCAAAACCACACTGAGATACCACCTCATGCTGGTCAGAGTGGCTAAAATGAACAAATCAGGAGACTATAGATGCTGGCGAGGATGTGGAGAAATGGGCACCCTCCTACACTGCTGGTGGGAATGTAAACTGGTGCAGCGCTCTGGAAAACAGTGTGGATGTTCCTCAAAAAAGTAACAGTAGAACTCCCCTATGACCCAGCAATAGCACTGCTAGGGATTTACCCAAGGGATACAGAAGTGCCGATGCATAGGGGCACATGTACCCCAATGTTCACAGTGGCACTTTCAACAATAGCCAAATCATGGAGAGAGCCTAAATGTCCATCAACTGATGAATGGATCAAGAAGATGTGGTTTATCTACACAATGGAATACTACATGGCAATGAGAAAGAATGAAATTTGGCCATTCGTGGCAACGTGGATGAAACTCGAGGGTGTTATGCTAAGTGAGGCAGAGAAGGACAGATACCATATGTTTTCACTCATAGGTCTAACAGGAGAAACTTAACAGAGGACCATGGGGAGGGGAAGGGGGAAAAAAGAGTTAGGGAGAGGGAGGGAGGCAAATCATGGGAGACTCTTGAATACTGAAAACAAACTGAGGGCTGAAGGGGG
>CM053571.1:96399569-96509842 GCA_028646485.1 Cryptoprocta ferox
GAGGAAGGAAGGAGGAAGGAAGGAAGGGAGGGAGGGAGGTGGGGGAAAGAGGGAGGGAGGGATGGAGGGAGGGATGGAGGGAGGGAGGTGGGGAGAGAGAGAGGGAGGGAGGGAGGAAGGAAGGAAGAAAGGAAGGAAGGGAGGGAGGGAGGAAAGAAGAGAGGGGGATGGAGAGGGGGAGAGATGGAGGGAGAGGTGGGGGAAGGGAGGGAGGGAGGAAGGAAGGGAGAGAGAGGGAGGAAGAGAGAGAAGGAGAGAGGGAGGGTGAGGGAGGGAGGAAGGAAGGAAAGGAAGGGAGGGAGGAAGGGAGGAAGAGAGAGAGAGAGGGAAAGAAAGAGGGAGAGAGGGAAAGGGAGGGAGGGTAGAACGAAGGTAGGAAGGAAGAGAGGGAGAGAGGGTGAGAGAGGGGGAGGAAGGGAGGAGGGAGGGAAGGAAGGAAGGAAGGAAGGAAGGAAGGAAGGAAGAGAGAAAGAAAAAAGGAAAGAAAGGAAGGAAGGAAGGAAGGAAGGAAGAAGAGGGAGCAATAAAAGGTAAGAATTTTTCAGTTCTGGCTGGGGAATGGAGAACACAAAGAACTAATAATTCTAACAATTTCAGTTGGGAAGTGGCTGAAAATCAATGCTACGTGGGGAGCAAGTATAGTGAAAGACAGTTTGCAATGTGCTGTTCTTTTCCGTGTGAAGGATGCTGACCTGCTGTTTGCTGGCTCCGATGAGACAGGGCCAACCTTCCAAGGGCCCTAGAGGCATCCAGACAGCTTTCAGTGAGGTCTAAGGAAGCTTCCCATTGTCGGGGTTGTGTAGCAAGACCTCTGTCCTGAAGACTCTGTAAGAGCCAGACAGATATCTGTGTGCCTGGACTGGTTCCAAGGGGCTCTCCTGGGACCCAGATGATAGGATAAGTTGAGGATAATTAGGAGAGGGGTCTGAGGGGGGAGGAAACAGGAGCAGGGAAGACACAGAGTAATGTAGCAGAATTGGCTTTTATCTCTACATATTTCTAGGATAAAGGAAAGGCAGATGCAAAGCATCCCAACGTCTTCAAAGAGGAGTCCTGCCTCCATGGGGGTGGACAGAGGAAGAGGTGTGCTCAGAGGAACAGGTCAGATAAGAGCCCTATTGTGGTCTGGGGTGTGCAGCCTTCACATCCTCTGAGGGAAGCTGAAGCTCTGACATATTAGCTGCAAAGAGGGTGGAATTGCAGATTTAGGGGGATGGGGAGCTCCTTGGTGATGTCACCTCATCAGTTTCGCTATGCTTCTATAACCAAGGATGGGGAACAAGAATTAATGGATTGGGAAACCCTGGGTCAGGCATGTAGAATATGATGGGATTAGAAAGCCAGTCTTCCTTCACTCAATGCAAGAGCCCCTTTGGTAGAATCCCTGGGAAATGACCCTCTAGTGCTTGCTTGGACACCTTCATGGATGATGCATTCACAACCTGCCAGACAGCTGGTTCCATTTCCTGACATCTCCAATGAATAAGTCCCTCTTCTAAATGAGTGAGGAGAGCACACACCAATCTCTGTAACTTCCACCTGTGGAATAAGCCAAATGTCTGTTCTAGCTCACATGGGCCCCCCCCCGAAACTTTTCTTCTCCAACATAAACTATGTCTGCTTTTTCATTCACTTTGCATAAATGGTGATTTCTGACTCTGTCACCCTTCTTGTTTGGGACATACTTCTAGCAGCCTCTGATCTCAAAGAGCACACTGCTGGCTCAGACTTCACTCTGTCTGCCAAGCCCCCTCCCCCCACCGCATCCTGCTCATGTTCCTTTTTCCTTTTGTCCTGGGAACCAAGCGTAGGGTCCTCCATCATATGTCATCCTGTTAAGTTTGGGCCATTGCTCCTTTTTAAACCCAGTACCTGTTAGCCTTCATGATATTCATCAGCCCTCTGGTCACATGTTGTCCACAGTTCCTTCTAGCTCAACAACTCATAGCAGGACGCGGTTAACTGTATTTTTGTTAATGGCATCAGCACAGTCCACCAGGCTCACAGTGCCTGCACTCACGGACTACCATCTCCTTCTTAGCCAGGGCCAGACAGTCAGGCTCCACTCTCTTTCCAAGAGCCTTGTTATCTTTCTCTCTGGGTCTACTCCTCCAGCCTAGCCTGGCATTTCCACTGTACTTCTGGCTCATCTCAGCAGCCTGGCCCCCACCATCATACTGGAGCCAGGGCAGAGGCTGCCCTTTATTGGTCTGTGTACCCTTGCTGTGTAACCTAGCACCTGACACCTCTCCGTCTTCTCCTTACAGGTCTCCCTGCTCGACAGTGTTCCTGCCTACCTCCACCAACCCCCACCCCAGGCATCTCCTCCAAACCAACCCACTAATTAATCTCTCAGATCCATTCAGACTGTGCTGCTACTCCCTGAATCCAAAACCTTCCATGGCTTTATGGCTTATCTAAAAATATTCAACCTTTTGGGCTGAACACAGTGAGACCTGGGAAGTAGGCTCTGGACCAGGCTCCTTTCTTCTGTCAACTCTCTCACTTCTTCACCACTTTCAGGGCGCGTGTGCACACACACACACACACACACACACGCACACACATCACCCTCCCATGGATCAGGAATTCCACCTCCATAAGGGTCCTGCTCTCAGACATGCATCAACCACTGTCAGCTATCAACTCCTGTGTTAGCCAACAGTGTTCGCTAGGTCCTACAGACATTTGCATCTTAATAGGGGCTTCTGAAGGAACAAAAGCCTTCAAGACAGAAGTAATAAAGCTATACATTAAAATGGTGACAGTGAGGCAGTTGGTCTTTTGGAATGGGGGCCAGGTCATCTGTGAAGGTGGCCAGCTGTGGCTGGGCTTTGGAGGCACAGAGGCCCCTCTGCTCTCAGGTCCACCTTCCTGTCAGACCCAAAGCCTACAGAACCAAACACAGTTACCTGGCTTCCTAGAGCCCAGAGCCCTGTGCTGGAAGGTTTCTGTCTTCCTGCTGCAGCAGCATCACTGACACCCCAGGGGGACCCCCTGACTTGGCCCCCGGCAACCCCCATGAAGACTCCATAGGTACCAACTACTGAGAAGAGCCCCTGGCCACTGTTATCCCCACCACTAAATAATGTTACAAATGGATGTCTCAGAGCAGAAGTCTGGTCAAAACAGAGTCTTAATTATAATAAAGTGTCACACTCTGCAACGTTAATAGCAATGAAAACTGCAATTAAGTGTGTGAAGAAGGGCAAGTGTTTTCCCAACAGGCTTGGCAAAATGTTGCTTAGCACATTAGCAAGAAAGCTGATGGAGGGGCTCTCCTGGTTGCAGAAGAAAACACAGACAACCCACATCCTTCTCAGAGAAAAGAGGAAGGAAGGTTACCGCACCGGGATGGGGCAGGACTTCAGCACAGAGCTCCAGGCTTGACACATACTCATAGCCACAAGGAGCTTGCAGGAGTGTGTGTGTAATACTCTCACTGAGTTTGGTTGCTTTGCCCTGGGCTGCACTCAGATATGACCAGGGCAAAGAGCCTTGCTAGGAGAGGGGAGAGGGCAGCAGGAAGGCAGAGTGGCCTTGGAAGGGGGTGGGGGTGAACCAGGCCAGTCCGTCATGTGCTCGTGACCTGCAGTGGGGCCTACAGAAGCACAGTGGCCACATTCACCCCACCAAAGGCAGAAAGCAACCTGGGACCCAACCACAGTGAAGGAATTGTATCTCAAGCTGAAGCCGTTACATCCAGGTGCCTAATGGTTACATATAGCTGCCACGTGTAATTTGGGCAAATTCAGTTGCACCAGTAGATTTCTATCTATTCTACAATATTTACAGAAATGTTTTGTGTTATAGGTGGGCTTATTTGGGGGTGCACTTTCCTGCTTCTTCATTGGGGCAGGGAGAGGGAGAGGCTTCAGGGACAAGAACACGTTTGCTTACAATCAATCCTGCCTGGACTTGGAACAGACCGAGTTAAGAAGTAATGAGAACACTATCAACAGAGAGCCCAAGACTTAGACTCCCAGCCACACCTCTTAGGCAGGATGTTACAAGAGAGAGGCAGCATCTGAGACTCATCTGTGTAGGCTCATCTAGTTTTATTTGTCCTTGGAGGTCCCTTCTAAATGCCGCAATGACACTATGGACCAAGAGTTATGGTTCTTCTTAGGAAGACTGTGCCCAAGGACAAAGGACAATTCTCCCCTGGGAAAAGCAGCAGTTTACATGAGAACTTCAGAAACCTCTCCTCATCCCTAGTAGCCCTAGACTCTTCCCCTTTATCCATGAAATGGATTGAAAATGCTGCAGGTCTCCAGCTCAGTAATCCCAGACGAAGTGACACATACAAGACTAGAGCAGGCAAGTATGTTTTAGCAAGATGAGGGCTGCATGGGCCAATGAATACTTACAGAATGAACTCAGATTTTTAAATGAAAAAGTTAACTTCAACCATATGAAAGTGATGTCTTTCTAGATTTTAAAAAAATAAACATCAGTCATTTATATGGCTCAACATAATATATTAGCATGTATAAATGCAAATACTTAGAAAAGGGCTGGAAGGGTCAATCCAATGTGTGAATAGTATTACCTCCAAGAAGAGTGTGGGGTTGAGAGGGAGGAGAGGTCAAGGGGAGCTTTTGATTTTACTCTATCAAATTTGATATGTTTGAATATTTAATAATAAGAATGCACTAAGGATCAATGTCCCATGGATACTGACCAGCTACTCATCATATGCACTGAAGAAAGCCTTGTAAGAAAAGCTGTTAGACCCTGTACAAACAAGACCACTCAGGAATGGGGTTGAGTAGCTCTGCCTGGCCAAGTCACATGCAGACTTAGAGGTGGGAGTATAATGAAGATTACACAGCAGATTGAGATATTGGATTTGTTTCCTAAAAGGGCCATCCACCTGTGAATGGAGTAGCTTCCCCAAACCTGAGCATACCCTCCTGCCTCTCCTCTGATGCCCCACCCCACACCCTTCCCCTTGCACCACAAAGGGATGTGAACTGACTCCTTCCCCTCAGCTGTGCCACCGTGGAGTCCAGTGGCTCTCTCTGTGGCTCTGCTCAGTGTGAGCACCTTCTTGTGACTTACAGTCACCTTGGGATGCCAGAGGCTCTGGCTAAGGTGGCCTTGCCTCACCAGGCAGGGACTGTGCAGGAGCTGTTATTGCCTTTACTCAAGGCTCACGGCTTTCCAGGGTGGCACAGCTGGGTTCCCAGCATGCTTGGGCTCAAGCAGAATGAGTCTGCAGACCTTTATTAAACAGGCATTGGTCACCACTTGCTTTGGGTCCACGATGTCCACCAGGGGCTCCTTCATGGCAACATCCCGGATACAGGTCATATCAAAGCCATAGACATTCTCCCACCCTGTGAAAACAGAGTGAGACATGAGGGCCAGCAGCAGAACCTCCAGAAGTCTTCCCAGCCCTCTGGAGTATTAGAACACAGCATACCCAAGAGAGCAAGGGGCAGCTCATGTTCTCCTATATCAGAATAGAAGAATTGCTCTTCCGGGTGGAGAGCTTGGCAGTATGTACAGATCCCACTTGATGGTTAGAATAACTAAAGCTCAGAGAGGCTGAGAAACTTATCTAAGATCACACAGCTAGAATGCTACAGAAAGCTAATATAGACTAGAATCCAAATTGCCTGACTCTTCCTGTATCTACTTTCCTGTCCCTCTCTCTCAGCCAAGAGAGTCTCCTACAAACTCTTATCTGCTATCTACATTTCTATCTTGATGCCTTTGTTCAAGCCATTCTGCACACTTAGAAGACCCATCTTTCTCCTTTCTCCTGACCTCACCTACTGAACATTTAACAAAGCAGAGAGAAACATGGGCTCTTAAAGTAGTATAGACTAGTTTGAATCCCAGAACCACCACTTACTGACCAGGCCCTTGGGTTAATTCCCTAACCTCTCTGAACCTCAGTTTTCTCAACTGCAAAATGAAGGGGGAGAGTGGGTCCATGAGAGTCTTTGCCTTTCTCATATGCCATGATGCACTCACTAAGAATCCACCCCATAAGAAATAACCCCCAAGTGGTGCACGGCCATCCCAGTGGTGTTCGTTGCCCCCTTATAGCTGCTCATAAGGTGCTTTGAGAGGTAGAAAGATGTAGGGTGCAGGGCTGGTGAGTAAATGAATGCACATTGATGGCCTAAGACCATCCTTACATGGTGATAATCATTGCTACCATTGATTGGCCACCTAGCTCAGGCTAGACTCTTTATTGTTTTTATGTTTATTTATTTAGTTTGAGAGAGAGAGAGCAAGCAGAGGAGGGGTAGAAAGAGAGGGGAGAGAAAGAAATCCCGAGCAGGCTCCACATTATCAGTGCAGAGCCGGACGTGGGGTTCCATCTCATGAACTGTAAGATCATGACCTGAGCCAAAATCAAAAGTCAGACACTTAACTGACTGAATCACCCAGACACCCCTAGACTCTTCATTTAATGTACTCATCAACCTCAAGGGGATACTTCTATCTTATAGTCAAGGAAACAGGCTGGGAGAAGTTGGCATCTGGCCCACACACAGTATCTGGGCCAGGATCACACATCAGAGAGATTGTGGAGCTAGGGCTCACCCCAGCTTGTCCCCCGACTCTTCAGCTGCAATGACCCAGTTGTGACAGCAACCAGGAATGCAATTTCCTTTCCTTGTAGTACAGAAGGTGGCCTAAGCAGAGGCTTTAGTTACTGAGCAGCTGAATCTCATTTGTCTGTTTATTCAAACAGGTCTAGAAATGCATCGAAGTAAAGATGCTTTTTCGTAAAATCTTATGGGATTAAATTGCCTTCTAAAATGTGCATCAAACAAATGATACCTTAGGGAACTCTGTTTCTGCACGTTTAGGAGAGGAGGTGTGTAAGGAGGGAGGTGGGAACAGTCAATGAAAGCTGTGCCCCTTTGACTCTTTGCTAAGGCATACAAAGACCTTCCTAAGGGAGAAGAGGCAGAGAAAATAATCATCCCCCAGAGGATAAGCCCTTGTGAAATTCTGGCCTAAGGATAAGATGCCAGTCATATACCATTAAATCACCTGAGGTTAGTGCCAAATTCCCAGTTGAAATTTACTTTTGGAAAAGGAAGCTGCTTGCTTGACAATGGAGACATGTTTCAGAGAATACCCCCTTTTAGAGTCTGGAAATCGCTATCTATCCTCTCTCCAGACAAAACATATACACTAAACATGCTGCCTTCATGTAAAATCCTTTTGTAAGGGACCTGCTGCCATGTTCCTGCTCCCTCCCTCTCTCAGCCCTGCCTTAAGTTGAGGTTCAGCGCAACTGTTGGGCAAATATCCAAGTCTATGTGCATAATGGTTAAAGGCCTGGGCTTCAGAGTCCAAACTGAGGCTCTGCCATTTATTTGCTGTGTAATCTCAGCAAAAACTTACCTCTCAAGGAATTGGTTTCTTTTTTAAAATAGAGATTATATAATTACAATGGCTCTATTGGGTTGTTATGAGGTTTAAATGTGATAATACACGTAAAGTGCATAAGACAATGTCTGGCATATAGAAAGCAGCAGATACTTAGTGGTTGTTATCATTATGTGGCTTGAGCTCTGGCTTTGCCACCATCTCCGCTGTGTGACCATGGACAGATCAATACCTTTCTCTGGGCTTGCTTGTAAAAGTGAGTAGTTTGGTTCGGTGCTTCTGTCCTCTAGAATCATCTGGTACACTTTTAAAAATACAAATTCCTGGGCCCAAACCAGATCTACTGAATCAGAATCTCCATATTTGGCATCCAGGATGCTGGAAGCTGGAATTTTACAAATCTATATAGGTAATTCCAACCAGAGTGTGAAAAACTTTGTGTTAGATGATCTTTAAAGTCCCATGCAGTTGTAAAATGGTGAGCTTAGTGTCTCATGCTTTTGTGAAACCTTTTCTAACCACTCCCAACAATGGGACTACTTCTGTATTCTCAACACCTATAGCCCAGCATCTAGCATAATATAGGTACACAGATAATGCTTTTTTAATTGAAATTCATTCCCAGATATTTAATGTCTACACTGCTTTGCAATGACCAGTGTTTTAGTTACCTTTTCAAAGGTTAATTCCTATTTTTTCTCCCCAAGTAAACTACCCTGCCTTCAATTATTCAGGAGAAAGTTCATCTAGGACATTAGATTAGTTTTCTCTTCTTTCTGCTAATTGTTCATTTCCCACTAGTTCCTTTACTATAAGTGGAGCAGGATGAGACAACACTAAATCAAACAGATTAGTTTTTTGCTGTAATTCTGTCTTATCTCTTAACTGAGTGTATGTGGGGTGAGGGCCATTGGTTACCCAGAAATATTGTTAATAGTTTTCTTATTTAGATTGAAAAAATAACATCAGAAGGACCTTTGAACTTTTGTTAATGGATTAAAAACTAAACTCTTGAAAAGGACTGTCCTGTGATATAACGAATGTAACTAAAGCCACAACAAAGCCAGACCTATTATCATTACAGACTAGATTGACTCAAATTCCCACTTTAACAGCCTGGCAGAGGAAAAACATACTCTTTTCTGGGCATAAATGTTGTGCATCTGTCTCTATTGTGCTTTTACTGACAATGCCCAGCATTAAGAAAAAACTACAAGGTGAATGAAAAAATTAAAAAAATATGACCCATCATCAAAAGAAAATAACAGTCAATAGAACCAGACTTAGAGACAGCCCAGATATTGGAATTATCCAATGGAGGCTTTAAAGTACCTATAATAAGTATATTAAAGAATCTAATGGAAAAACATGCATGAACAGATGGAGAAATTCACTGGTGAGATGGAAACTAAAAATGAGCCAATGGAAATGTTAGAAATAAAAATGACATATCAGAGATGAAGAATTCTTTCAATGTGCTTATTAACAGAATGCATACATCAGAAGAAATAATGAATAAACTTCAAAAAAGTCAATAAAAATTACCCAAACTTAAATACAAAGAGAAAAATAAAAGAGAAAATATACATATAACACCCAAGATCCATGGGGCAATATCAAACAGTATCTAACATATGTGTAATTGGAGTCCCTGAAGGAGAAAAGAAAGAGAAATCAGGCAGGAAAAAATATTTGCAGAGATAATGACTGAAAGTTTTTCCTAAATGAATGAAACTATCAGTCCACAGACCCAAGAATGCTGTAGAATCCCAAGTGCACTAAATACAAAGAAAAACTCATGTAGATACATCAGAGTCAACCTGGTGAATATCAAAATACAGAGAAAAATCTCAAAAGCAGTTGCAGAAAAATAAATATGAAGCACTAGAGAACACATTTTACATTTCATTGGAGAGAGCTGTAGCTACATCCTCCTTCCCCACCCTGGTCCTACAATTTGAGTTTCTCTCAAATGGGGCTGCCTCAGAATGTGCTCAGAGAAATAAAAAATAGAGCAAGTGCCACCAGGTACTAATTACAGTTTCTCCTCTAGACAGAAGGGAAAACTTTCATACATTTCAGTCTCCCAAGAATGGAGTCAACTCCTCGTATAAAATTGGAGACAGCCAGAGGATAGAACTCTGGATGTTGGGGGTGAAGTTGGAAAGGAACCCCATGGAAAGCAACTGAGCTGTCCAAGTGGTCCTGCCTTTCACTCCTCCAGCTGCAGGCACCATTGACTCCACAGGAGACCTTTCTTTTCATCTTCTCATGAGCCAGGGAGCTGGTGCCCATACCTCTGACTCTCAGAAGGTTGTAGACTCACATATTGGGTGGGGTTCATGTATAGGATAAGAAATCAAATAGAACACTGACCACATTTCCTCCCAGTTTTAAGATTCTATAAATCTCCTCCATAGCAGAAATGTAAAAAAAAGAAAAAAAAAGTTGCTCTTCTCTTGGAATTAAACACTACACCTTGTGCATTCCTTTACTTTTTATTTTCATTCCTTTATTTGTTCATTCATTCACTCAATAAAATATGTATTGTGAGTCTAGTACATGCCAATCATTTACCTCTCTTTTTATGTGTTCTCTTAGCAGTTGGTGAGCATATTGAGGGCAACTTCTGTGTTTCACTCATTCTTGTGTTTCCATGTTGCATGTGGTTGAGAAAGGAAAGGAGAGAATAAAGGAGAGGCAAGGCAATTGGGGGTAGGGGAGGGAAGGAGGAAGGAGGGGAGGGGAAGGGAGAGGAGGAAGCTGTTCTGTAACAATTTACTTTATGAAAAGGTCTGGGCGTATCTCATTCTCCTGCCCCACTTTAAAATTCTTCTTTTTTAACTGGTTCTTGAACCAACTGAAATTTGCTTACAATTGTTCCCTTAGCAACCAGCAACCTTTATGTTTTACTTTTGATTTAGAACTCAGAGTAACCAAAATCTCTGTTTATTTGAAACAGGTTTCTAAACGGACTCACTTCCTTTACTAAAAACAAAAACAGATCCTTAAAAAATTTTTAAATGGAAAACTTCACAGTATTTTAAATAAATTTTAAATGTATGTATGATTTTTATTTGGGGGGGGTTTGAGGTTTTTGGGGGGAGGCAGAGGTTGGATAGAAGACTCCAGAGTAAACATTTCATGAGAAAAAAGGGAGGCTGATTTAATTTTTTTTTTTCCTTTCCCAGAAGCTACGAAAATTGTGGTGGGTAGTGTGAGATTAAATCACATGATCTCTAGTCCTGGACTAGCACCTGAGTGGCAGCAACTGCCCTCTTGCACCTCTTGGGGTCTGCCCAGGGTCTTCTCCAGCTCCATCTGGCTCATTACAGTGTGCATATGCCACAGGTTCCCAAACGCAATCCAGGGGAAGGAAGAGGGTAAGGTATGTTTGCTTTTAAACCATGAGAAAGTCCCTTAACGAACTGTGCCCTGGGTCAGGGCTCAAAAAATATTTACACATAAGAATGAAGAACACACCTGAAGTTTCCCCTCAAAGCATTATTCAATATAGTTACACAGCAAGAACTCCAAAAACAGCACTATAATGTAGCTCCAGGGCAAAATATGTCCTATTTTACATGCATTTGATCAATGTTCGCTGTTGAGTTGTTTCTGCAATCTACCATGAGAGCACATCTGTCCTAGATTCTGAGCCACTGGAGGCCAACAATCTTGGCAGTCAGGCTCGCTTGCCAGAGCTACAAACAAAAAGGGGCTTAGTGACATGTTCAGAGCCTAGATCCAGTCTTGTATCATATACCACCAAGAACTGTCACATCCTTTGATATACATCATCTCACTTCATCCTCATGGCTATTGCATGGGATTGGCAATATTATCTATGAGGCCAAAGGGGTTAAGGAATTTGCTTCCAGTCATCCAAGTAGGATTTGAACCCACTTCGAAGCATGATCATCTAACCTAGGACACCCTCACTCTCATTGCTCATCAAATGTTAGAAATGACACCAGATTGGCTGGAGGCAGAGGCCATAGAGCTTCGAAGAACTGTCCCATTTCTGTCTTCTCCTGAACCTGGCTCTGATGTTATATTATCATCAAATGTTATCTTTGCTTTGATGTTATATTTCCAGAAAGGTGTGAACATACACATGTAAATAAACACACTCCATAGCACACTCCAGCCAAGGTATCGTTGGGCATTAGCAATACTTAAATGGCAATTTTGTGAATCAGTGGAGCCATAATCTGTCAGACTATGGAGTCTCTGCCTCTCAGGGCAGAAGGTGCTGACCATATGTCCAGTTTGTGAACCATTCCACAGTATTCTTACCAAGGAGGGCTTAACCACTGCAGGGGCAGGAACCCCGGGTCTGCTGACTCCATCATGCTGTGTGGAGTTTCTGCCTTATGCTTGGGGTTGGATTGTGCATGTGCTTGCCTGTGTGAGGGGTTCTTTGTTCCTTTGTCATGTTTAGTTCTGGTTTAGGAGTCATGGCCATTTCTAACTTATGAAAACACATTTGGAATAAGCTTGAAGACATAGTTTGTGTCACCAAGAAATGCTACCCTCTAAATTAAAAAGAATAAAGCATCCCTTTCAGACCAGATAAAACATTGGAGAGGTTGTTTGTTGCCTTTTTTCCCCCAAAAGAACAAGTTTTTGGGTGATAAAGCAGTATAAATATAAGTTTGGATATGAGACCCCCGACACATATACACACACATGCATGTACACACGTGCACACACAGTCTCCATCTCTCCCCACTCCCACTGTCATCCATTCCCCCAAAAGAACCTCAAAGAAGAATATGTTTTACTTAACGTGAAGAAGAATCACTATCATTTTGATAAATTTGAGTAGCATGGAGACAGGATTGGTCAACCTGGCTAGTGATTTGCCGTTTCTGACCCCTGTAGTGGACTTTTGAGATAACTGAACCTCCACAGGCTCCCAGCCAGCTGGCCTGATGTTCTCTGCAAAAATCAGCTTCTGCTCCTTCAATTCATTTTACATTCACATTGCATTCCTTCTCTCACTCTGGGATATGTATCTTATACCAGCTGTATTGCTTATTTTCTCTCTGTAACCACCCCCCCCCCTTGGGACTAGAGGAAAACATTTAGAGAGAAAATTCCAGAATAAGTCACATATAAACTCCTCCATAGGCATGGAAGCTATATTCATGAGACCAGATGCTCATCTCAGGGCCAATGAAGTGTCTCCCACCCCAAATGTACACACACACACACACACACACACACACACACACACACACAATGCCTGGCAACTTAAAAGATGACTTACAGTGGATTTTGAAGTCCTTGTACTGTCTGTCTTCAATTGCTACCACGTACAATGCTGCCCGGTCTGGAAACATAAGCCCTCCAGGTTTCTGTTGATGAATTGTGGGGAAATGGGTCTCGTAATCTATTCACCTGACAAAGACATCACATTTTGAACTGCACATAGAGTCACCAGACAGGCACCCCCTTGCCAGCATTTATCATTCAGCAGACTGTCACCTTGGCCAGGGTTAGGGTTAGGATGGCAATGCTCAGTTTTTATTTGGGAATAGGGAGAATTTGAGGGACCTAAGTGGAGTTAATAGAACAATTGAACTGGGGAAAAGGTTAGTCCACGAGGAACAGCAAAGGATGTTATAACCCTTTAGCCTAGAGAAGCCAAGGTCATAAGCACGTTCAGCTCTCTAGCAGCCAAACAAGTCCTAAGTATCTGTTGATCAGAATAGATTTTTGTCTTGACAACAGAGAATGGGTGTTGTTTATGACCAAAGAGGCCAAGGTTAGACCTACAGAATAATGTAACATATATGTTGGACCCAGGTACCATCATCCTGTCCTCTAAAGCAGATCTGGCTTAAAGAGAGGGGTCTGGGGGAGGTGACCTTTTAACTCAAGCTCTCTCTGGAGTCCTCATGTTCTTCCTAGACTCTCGGCCAAGGGTAGAGCAGCAGGACAGCCAGCAGACAAACAAGAGGACAACATGCAGGACACTTACCAGCCACTTGTCCCTGGCAAAGATCACCGTGTTGAGCATTGACTCATAGAACAGACAGTAGCCCATCCACTCGCTGATGATGATGTCTACCTTCTCCACAGGCAGCTCCACCTCTTCCACTTTACCCTTAAATATGGTGATGACTGGAAAATATGAACCCCACGGCCACACTTTGCAGGGACCCTAGCCTGGAACCATGAGCATCCCACATCAGGGCTAGACCTACAGGTTTTATCCCTGTTCTGATTCTGCTTTTAAGACGTGACATACCTCACCCTTCACCAAGCTAGTTATAGAAAGAGAACCGCAAACTACCTGCATGTTTTCTTCCTAAAATGTACTGAGTGGTCACTATGTGCCTGGCCCTGTGCCAAGCCTGCGATATGCACCATATAATGTGATCTTCCCAGCAATTCTATGAAGTAAATGCATTATTATTATTCTCATTCAGAACTGAGGCTTAGAGAGGTTCAATCGTGGCTGTGGAAGTAGAGACCAGGTCTGATATGCTATGACTCTAACACTCCAGTCATGGTCCCCATCCCATTTTAGGCTGCCATGATGGTTCGGATCCAAAGGGCAAGGATGCCTATTGCTCTTGCATCTGTTCACATCCAAGGCTCATCTCCCAGTGGGTTCATGAGGAAGGCAACTTGGTGTCTTGACAAAAGCATGGGCTCTGTAGTTGGGGGCTTAAGTCCTGATCTTCTCACTATTAACTATAGGACTTTCCATAGATTACTTGACCTAACTGAACTCCGACTCCCTAGAGAACAAGCAGGGAAGGTAGTATCTACTTAGTGGGTAGTTGAGCTGATGTGATGAAATAGCAAATGTGAAGTGCCAGGCTCATAGCTGGGACTCAACAGAAGGTAGACATCATTTGACATTCCCCCACCTTGCTGACCAGCTGGTGGGAACACTCTCCTGCTCTTAGTGGCCTCTGCTCATGAGTCACTTCCAAGACTTTTCTATCCCTCTGTGAAAGGAGAAACTTCTTAGTTGGGTTTTTGGTCATTTGACATAGTTGTACACATAACTTTGGAGTCTCTTTTTGCATTTGTTGCTGTAAAGATCATAGCACACACTATCTTAGATGCTGCTGTGAAATTGACAGGGTGATGTATTGGTTGGCTGATTCCATCTGAACATTTCCTCTGAAAGGATACACATATTCATGCTCTGAAATTCTCTTTCTGCACCATCTTCTGAAAAATCACACCATGCCTGAGCTTTGCTGGGAAAATTGAACAATAGCTTGTACTCAGGAGTGGAAAAAAAACACATACATACACACAAAGAGAACAGATCTGTCCTGAATCTGAGCTTCATTAAAATTAATTTGGATTAGAGGTTTCTGGATGACAAAGGGCACACAGTTCACTGGTTTTGTTTCATGTCTTCACACTGATAACACAGGTGATGGAGTAGCCATTAGTAGCCCCTAATGATGATTTGCTCCTCAGTATCTGGTATTTAATCAAGGCTTAATCAGATAAGGCCTCCTCTGTAAGGAGTCAGACACTTGGCAGAAGCACATTGGCCCTGATCACTCTAGAGTGAGGCCCCATCTTGTGTGGCTTTCCTGGCTGCTACTCATGAGTCCTACCCCTAAGGAAGGCCTGGTCTCTTCCAAAAGGTTCAGAAGGGGTAGGAGGAGGAGATATTCAAGCTCTGCTTCTCTGGGGGTTCCACAACTCAAGAGCAGGAACTCAAGCAAGAGCAGGACTCAGGATGAACCAAGAGGATTCAGATAGAAACAAAGTAAGGGATTTTTGAAAATGCAAATGGAGTGCCTAACTTATTTCTCAAACTGGAAAAAAACAGACAAATACATGCCTGACCCACCTGCCTTGTTATTTGAGTGCAAAGCCTGGTTTATCTTACTTTTGCAAATATTTGTTGTTGTTGAAGAAAAGTTGACATACCATATGATACTAATTTCCTGCAAATGGCACCGTGATTTGACATCACATACGGACATTGAGAACTGATCACCACATTAAGTGTAGTTACTATCTGTCACCATATAAAGTTGATACAGATTATTTTCTATATTCCTCATGCAGTACACTATATCCCCATGACTTATTTATTTTATAACTGGAAGTTTGTACCCCTTAATCCCCTTCACCCATTCCCCACCACCCCCTACTGTACCTCGAGCAACCACCAATCTGTTCTCTGTATCTATTCTATGTATCTATGAGTCTTGGGTTTGTTTTGTTTTGTTTTGTTTTTTAAATTCCACTTACTAGTGAAATCACACAGTATTTATCTTTCTCTGTCTGACTGATTTCACTTACTGTGATGACCTCAAGGTAGCTTCCCTTTCTTCTCTTTGCACATTTCTTGAAGGCTCTTCCCTAATGTCTGCATGTGTCTGTGGGGCTATAGATCTGCTCCATCTCCTACTTAGATCATGACCTCCTTGTGGCTCAGGAAGATGTGTTCTGTCAGTGGTGCCCCACAGCCTCCACTCTGGATGCCTAGTATATGGTTCACCGAGAATGATTCCATGAACAGGACTCTGGTAGGATGGCAAGAAGCAGAGATGGACAAGAACTTATAGTCTAGTCTGACAGATGGGTATGTACCCCATATTCTTTGGGTGTCCCCCAGCATGAGTGAATGCTGTCCCTGTTCTCTGCAGTAGCACTTTATCCATTAGCTGCTATATCTTGATCACTATGGATACAACAGATGATAGGTAGGAAGATAGACAGATGAGAGAGAGAGAGAGAGAGAGAGACAGAGAGACAGAGAGGGAGAGAAAGAGAGAGAGAATGAGAGTGGGTCACAGAAAGGCAGAAGGAATCAATTAACCCTATTAAAAAATCAACAATCTGGGCCTCTGTTCACTTAACATCACCCTTCTGCATCCAAACATTTCTCAGAGAAGATGCAGCCCCTGCTTTGGCTTTGTGAGTAGATGGGTCCTATGGGAAAGGAAAAAGGCAGGCTTCCCCTCAGTCCAGTTATGGACTGGACTCTAGACCCCATTCATGCCCTTGCCCAGGTGCTTCTGGAGAGTGCTCAATTTTCACAACCTGGTGCTGGCACCCTGGTGGCAGACAGCATCGGGTTTTGTTCCAGCCAACAACAAACAAATCTTGACCAAAGAGTTCCTCCCCTTTGGGGCCTCAATTTCTTTATTGGAGGAGGAAAAAGGAGGGGGACTGAACCTAAAAATCCCTAAGATGATCTGCAGTGCCAAAATGCTTTGATTCTTCAAATATATATTGATCATGTAAAAGTCATTGTGCAAAGTTTACCGGTAGAAGGAGCTGAAGCCAATAAAGAAACTGTACCTTCAATGTCCAGCTTGACTCGAATTTGTACTAATTCCTCAGGGCTGATTTTTAAAGAAGGAGGCCACATTGTTTCTATGGACCCAAATATAATTGCCCAGCTGAATCATTAGGGATATTCTTCCTGTTTTCTATAGTCACCACCAGCAACCACTTAAACTCCCAGATTCAATTTCCCAGTCTGCAAAATGGGAAATCTCTTATGGTAGGCTTTATGACAACTAATTGGGGGCTATCGGCCAGTGCATGGCAGTGGGTTGACTCCAAGAAGTGTGCAGGCATCCAACACTTCTCTATGTCAAGCTTTTTCAAGGGGATCTTAGCCACTGATCCTCATGTTCTGAGCAGCTATGGGCTGTAGAACCCCACTCCCAATCTGATCCCCACATCACTAATCCTTTGTCAACTCAAGGTTGCATTAAGGTCACTCTTAGGAGTTATGTTTTTATTCCATAAAGATGATGGGAAGTTTGTTCAAATAAGAGGACCATGGTTCATGAATTTTAGAATGATTAATCATAACTAAGTGCACAACAGGGAGCAATAAACTCTAAATTGGGAGATTCTTCCTCTGTAATTTCAAGTATGCAAATGAGACATCCAGATTTTTTTCTTTTTTTGGATTTGTTTTCTCTTCATCTTGTGTTCATTACAGAAATCTAGCCATTCTGACTCATGGTCCTTCGTTTGACTTAAAAAAATGGCGTGCCTGGGTGGCTCAGTCAGTTGAGTGTCCCAGTCTTGATTTTAGCTCTGGTCATGGTCCTAGGAACAAGAGATTGACCCCTGAGTTGGGCTCCATGCTGAATGGGGCCTGCTTAAGATTCTCTCTCTCTCTCTGTCTCTCCCTCTGCCCTTCTCCCTGCCCCACTTTATTCTTTCTCTCTCTCTCTCAAATAAAAATAAATTTAAAAAATTAAAACTAAAACCAAAACTAAAAAGCAAATTGGGCCAACCTTATCTCATTTGGGCCTCACACATATCCATCAGAGTCAGCTGACCCCACAAGTCTGCAGTTAGTGGTCTCCCCAGTTTAGACTCCTCTGTTCCCCAGAGCAGATCCTGTGTCATGGAGGAGTGGCCATGAGGGTCATGAATGCGAGGCATGGAGCACGCTCTGAGATGGTAGACCCTCTCTGATGCCATCCCCACCACAGCATGGACACCAGCCGCCCCTCAGCTCCAGTGCCATGTTGTTCACAAGTCTATTTTGGCGACACCCACGCCAGCTGCCACACACCTTCTGGGGGCCTGGCTTGCCTCCAGGCTACGATCTCCTCTTCTTAATTGTCTATTTCAGCTTCCTATTTCTAGGACCTAGCAGAGCACTTGACTCTTCACAAACATTCAAAAATCATTATTGAATGAATGAATGGATGAATAAGCAATTTTGAAAAAAAGGTATTTGGGTTCAAAGACAAAAGATCCTCAAACTAGTCCTAATTATGATAGTAAAAATTTGCTGGCGTTTGAATAGCAGCTTGCAGAGTGATTTCACTTACATTATCTCTGTAACCCTCACAGGAACCTTTGTGGTTGGATTTATTATCCCATCTGCCTAAATGAGAGAAGTGGAGCTTAGAGAAATCAAAAAGTAGAGCCAAAGGCTAGGTCTGTTGTGTAACCTTGGTACAAGTCATCAGCCTTCCTGAGATTCCCTTCCTTCATCTGTCAGTGGATATAATACTTGACTTACCTACCTCGTGGGATTGTTGTGGACACCAAGCAGCTGCTTGGGAATTATGGGAGAAAAGAAACCAGAGAAGGCCAAGGATTAACCCATCCTTCTCCTGAAGGCCAGTCAGGTTGGTTAGTAGGGTGAAGAGAGGTAGAACCATCTTGACCCGTCGGGGTGATGGAGGTGGAAC
The DNA here is from genome assembly GCA_028646485.1 of Cryptoprocta ferox. NCBI lineage: Eukaryota > Metazoa > Chordata > Mammalia > Carnivora > Eupleridae > Cryptoprocta > Cryptoprocta ferox. The sequence continues at coordinate 96,418,100 of CM053571.1, forward strand.
TCACACCTCCTTAGTATCAGCCCTGCCTCAGCTTACCACCCTTGTCTTCTCCAAGGTCCAGATGCATGGATAAACCTCTCTTACAAGCCCCATTCTTGGGCCAGTGGTGGTGGGAGAAAGAAGACACCAATAACTTTGCCCCTAATATCTGGTGGAATTTGGAAAGTACCGTGCAGCAAACAGACCCCATAACTGGAGTGGCATAGATGAGCCATGGGTGCTATGTAGCCTCCGTATAGTAGAACCTTTAGTATGGTCCCCTTCTTTCTTCCATAACCCCCCATTCACCCAAGAACATAGGGCATGAGATTCTGCCTTGCTCCTAGTACATAATCTGCCTGGCTTCATGACCTGACCTGCGCTAGCTCCCTTGAGGACTGGGGGCCTAGTCTGCTCAGCTAGAGCTCTGAAGTCCTGCTAACTTTGGCCAGAGCCTTTCCCTGCCCAGAGACCCTGCACTGGCTGGACTAATACTTGGGCAATAAAAACCATACTGCGAGACTCACCCCACCACTTAGAATCCCTAGCATGGCACAACCTGGGCAGATACCCCACACAGTGGCCACAAGCAGAAGACTGTGGGGGCTTCGCCAAGTAGGGCAGGGATTAGGAAGGCAGGGTACTGGACAGGGTGGTTGAATCAGTGTGAATGTAGAAGACAGCAAAGCCTCCCCTAGGCTCTGGGACTCTGAAAATCATTCCAAGTGTCACTGTCACTCAGTACTTAGAGCCTCCAGGCACAAAGCATCTCCCATCTTAGGGAGCTGGCACCAGTGGTCCCTCTGTGTGACATGCATCTGTCTACTCAGCAGGTGGCTTTTTCACCAGTCAGGTCTGTGCCTCAGTGCCCTCTCTCCAGAAGCTTCCTCACTTCCCGTGCTGTGTTGATCAGGGTCCAAAAACTGTCTCCAGGAGGGGGAAAAAGGCACTTGCTGGTGTCGGTGGTGTAAATATTTATACCATGGCTGATTTCTGTTGTTCACACCTGGATGTCACCCGTGCACAGTTGGGAAGAAAAGTGCAGGATCAGCTTTAACAAGGTTGTGTGAACTGTGTGAGCCAGTTCCAACATGCAATTGCGACCCCCCCCCCAGTCAGAAGTGGGCATCCCACTTTTCTTGATGACTCCATCATGTTTCTTTCTAAGACCTTTCACCATTTGTAATTCTATCATGATGCCTGTTTGCTTGCACTTATGTCTGTCCTCTCCGTGAGATAAGTGAGCTTTACCTGAGCAAAGAGCTTGTCTGTCGGGTTCACCGTTGGCTCCCAGCACCTGGTGCAGGGAGTGGAGTGTGGCACAACAATGCCTGAAGGAACGAGGTCATGAAACCCAGCCCTAAGATTATTAATAGGCTGCTTCACAAGCAGTTAGGAAAGGAAGTAGCAATTGCCAGGAGTCACTAGTATAGGTTCATTAAAAACAATTATATCTGATTAATCTAATTTCTTCTTTTGACAGGGTTATTAGTCAAGTTAATAAATGAAATAAGAATAACCATGGCTAACATTTCTTGGCTTCTTACTGCCCATGGAATACTGTTGTGTTTTAATAATGGTGTGCTGGTAGATACTTAACAACCGGGTCTCCAGGGGAAAGTAGCCCTGATTTGTAGTATTTTCTGGTTTCTGTGGTGTAAATATTCCCACTGTGGACGATTTCAAGCCACCAAAATGACTTCATCCATTCTACAAAAACACTGTAAATTTAACAGCTGGCCCTCAGGAGCCTGTAGGAGCCCGTCTCAGCATGCCACAGTTTTATATACAGTAACATGGAATTGTCACAACAACTCTATGAGGTATGCCCCATTGTTGTTCCCATTTCACAGGTGGGGAAACTGAGGCACAGAAAATAAGGTATCCAAGATCACAAGTTATTTGCACCGCACTAAGTGTGAACCAGGAAGTCTGGTTCCAGAGTCAGTGCTCTTCACCCCAATGCCTGCAGAGTACCATGTGGGGACCTCCAACAGGGGCTCTGACAAGGCCTTGCCTTCACGGCACCCTCATGGATATGCCACATTATCGTATGGATTTGCCACTGGCTGCTTGGCTGTATTCAAAGGCGCTGATTAAGAGCCAAACACAGACCAGCCAATGAGAGCTTCCACACTTCCCCCAGGACACCCATCCAATATGGGGGAACAGCAAGCAGAGAACAATGACCTTGGAAGAGCCATGCTCTCTCAAGAGTCTGAGTAGTTGTAAGGAAGGACCAAGTGTACCAACAGAAGTCTAATATGAATAAAAAGTGTGACTCTCAGTTTGGATTCAAGACTGGGTTAGGAGCTCCAGCTGGGCAGTAACTCTGATAAACAACAGATATGGATACGGACAGACGACAGGCTGTAACTGATTCCAGCTCAGCACCAGATGACATGGCATTTTCCACAATTGCTAACGGAAGGAAGCTGGAGCTATGGTGTCAGAAGCACAGCATCTGGGTCCCTCCTGTCGCCAGGTTGGGCTTATTTCTTAGCTTGACTCCAAGGGCGAGAGGGGAGATGGTGGCTCAAACCAAAGCGAAGAGTGTAGGATCTGGGACAGTGTCATTATCAGGAAATGTGAAGGAAGGGCTGCCCCATGACAGGAGGCTCCTACTCTACATGGCCTGGAGGAAAGGAAGGGAGTTTTGGCAAGGTTGCAGGGAGGCGATCCCTCCTCCTGGAGAAACAAGTGCTCCTCACAACCACAGATCCCAGGTTGCTGGTGGTGGGGTCCCCATCAGGGGAACCATCCCAGGGCTGCATGACCATGGGACACAGAGGAAATCTGCCACAGCAGCAGATTCAAGCATTATCTCCAAAAGAAAAGTCTCAGAGTGTGTGTGTGGCCAAGAAAGAGCAAAGTGTAGGACACGAAGCCTGAAAGGACCTACACTTAATGCACAGAGGCACCTACCACACACAAAGCCTGCCACTGGGCACTCTGCGAACACTGTCTCTCAACCCCCAGTAGCCCTGCATGCTCTGCAGGGACACAGCTCCTCTCTGGGAAGCAGGCAGCAGATCAGGAAGGCCAAGTGATGGGACAGAGCTGTCCCTACTGTTATGTTCTGGAGCGTGCTCTGTCCATTGCCACTCTGCTGTGTCTTGCTGCGCTTAGGCCTCTTCATCCATGACACTTAATGCTTTAGGATGCACACAGGCAGGAAAAGAGACAGGAAAGGAGGGATATACTTTCTCCCTTTAGTTTCCCGAGAAATAAACAGGTTATAATTTTTTGGTTTCAAGAGCTATAAAAATTTTATCCATCTCTAAGCTTCTATGTTAACCTTCACAAACAAATCTACCTTTCTAAACATCCCAGCAGTGCACTTGGGTCTGTAGCAGGGAAATGGAGGAAGTCAAAGTCAAACAGGAGTCTCTGAGCGCGTGAGTGGGCCATGCGTGTAGAAGAAGCCATGTGAAGGCTGCATGACCACTGCAGGTGGCTTCGTGGAGGTGTGTGTCTACATGTGAATAAATCCAGCCCCAGGAGCTGTATGGAGGTGGAGGGGGAGAGAGATTGATTGATTCTGGGTAGCAGATATTTTATGTCCTGTGTTGTTATTTATGTCTGTACACCTACGCTCCTGAGCCCCACACAATTGGCTGTTGCAACATTTCAAAAGCATTTCCATGGAAGCATTCATACAGTCAAGCTGTCCTCTTTCCAGTACACATGCCAAGGATGAGGGAGCGGGTGCAGTAGGCAAGGTCCTGGGTGGTCTCACCAGCTCCACCCACCTATTGCTAAGCCCAGGAAGGAAGAAGTAGAAACAACTTTGCCTTGTAAAGGCCCCTGGGCCTGGAGTTCTCTCCTCCTCAGTATACTATATATGAGGGGTAAGAATGAGGCATGGTATTGGCTATTTACTTGGGGATAAGGGTTTGTTCCTCTTGGGCCTTTGCTCACTAATACAGAATCAAGTGTGAGCCATCAAAATACAGAGCATGGGATGATTCCATCCTAAAGCCATAAGATGAGGCTGAGCAAACTAGATGTCCAGGCAGCCCAGAAAAAGGGGGTGTATGTAGCTGCCACAACAGTCCAGCATGGGGTGTCGAAGCTTGAGCAGTGTGAAGGCAGCCCCACACAGCACATCAGAGCCTGAGCGTGGTAAGCAGGGCATGAAGAGGTGGCCTGGAATGGGAGAGTGAAGTCCAAGGGGCCGAGAGGGCCACCACACAGGAAGCAGCCTAGCTCAGTGAGCTGGAGTCTGAGCAGGGAGAGGAGAGAACCCATGCCAGTGTCAGAGCGCAACATGGGGTGACAGACATATCTGCATAGGGCAGAGGTGGTGACAGTGGGAGATGGTGTACATACAGGGGAATGGATGCAATAAGTAAACATATTAAGAACACTGGGAGCCAGGGGAGCCTGGATGGCTCAGTAGGTTAGGTGGCCGACTTCAGCTCAGGCCTCATCTTGCCATTCGTGAGTTCGAGCCCCGCATCAGGCTGGCTGCTGTCAGCCTGTCAGCTCCAAGCCCTCTTTGGAACCTCTGTCCTTCTTTCTCTCTGCCCCTCCCCTGCTTGCATGCTCTCTCTCTCAAAAATAAATAAACCTTAAAAAAAGAAGAAGAATGGTAGGAACCAGGTTTTCCATTGTCAGAGAAAGGAATTGCAAACATGGGAAGGGAGAAAGTTAGAGCATCCTGTGGTGCTGGTTAGAGCGGGAGGTGGGGTATCTCGTGAACTCACACTTGACAGTATGTATAGATAGATTCAGAAGTACGTGTTATGTAAATGCGTATGTACACACAACACACACATACACACACATTCTTTAGTTCTTTCTTTAAAAGCATCCTGGGGACCTCAGCACCCTAAAATCAATGAGCACATTTAGCCCCCAATCTTAGTTTCTAAATGTCATTGTCCAGTAAATGGACTCATGACTCCTTGGAGAAATGGCTGATTCTAAAACAAAGCCATAGAAAGCACAAGAGGAGCCTGGAACATTTGTGCCAAAGAATACAAAAGCACACAAACAATGAAGAAGGAATGTCAAAAGAACACAGAAGCCAGCTTAAAGGCGCTCCCATGACCAAATTAGGACAATTCATGTATCAAAATAAGTACCATTAATAATAGATAGAACCTATTGAGTAAAATAGGAAATTAATGATGAGGAATGAAATATTTACATGGTTTCAAACTGCCTCCCTCAGAAAATCTTACTAATTACAAAGGGAGAAAGAGCAACTTGACCATGGAGAGGCCTGGCAGACATCGCCAGAAACAGTGATCAAAGCAAATGCTGTCGGTAACAGAACAAATCAAAACTGCATGTCCCCGAGACTGGGCAGGGAGGACACCGCATCTCCACTGAGCTCCTGCCAGGAGGCACAATCTGAACCCAATCGTGTGGAAGCACCATGCGCCCCCAACTGAGGGACATCCTACAGGACTCTGGCATGCAGTCCTCAAGCATCAAGGCAACAAGAGCTGAGGAGCATCTGGCTGCTCCAGCCTGAAGGAAACCAGAGATGTGGCAACTAAATGCAACCTGTGGTTTGAAACTGAGTTCTTTTAGGGGTGCCTGGGTGGCTCAGTTGGTTAAGCGTCGAACTTCAGCTCAAGACATGATCTCACAGTTCGTCGGTTCAAGCCCCACATCAGGCTCTGTGCTGACAGTTTGGAGCCTGGGGCCTGCTTCAGATTCTGTGTCTCTCTCACTCTCTGCCCTTCCTCTGCTCACGTTCTGTCTGTCTCTCTCTCTTTCTCTCTCAAAAATAAATAAACATTAAAAAATTTTTTAAGAAACTGATTCCTTTTGTTGTGAGGGATGCTCTTTCTACAAGTGGCAGACATGAGCGGAATCTGAGCACTAGCTACTGATCGTGGAAGAACATTAGCCTCCTGATTTTGATGGTCACAGTGTGACTATGCAGGTAAATGTCCCTGTTTGTATGACATACATATTCATGTATTTGAGGCTGATGGGGCATCATGTCAACAAATTGCTCTCAGATTGTTCAGGAAAAAAAAAGTTGTACTTGTACCTTTTCTATATATTGGAATGTTTTGAAGGTTAAAGGAAAGAAGTGAAAAAAGAAGGGAAGTGAAATAAAACAAATTATAGGGGGCACCTGGGTGGCTCAGTCGGTTAAGCATCTGACTTCAGCTCAGGTCATGATCTGGCAGTTGGTAAGTTCGAGCCCTGCATCAGGCTCTGTGCTGACAGCTCGAAGCTTGGATCCTGCTTCAGATTCTGTGTCTCCCTCTCTCTCTGCCCCTCCCCCACTCACACTCTGTCTCTGTCTCTCTCAAAAATAAACAAACATTTAAAAATTACAGGAGGGCCAAAGGGGGAGGGGGAAAGGGGATGGGGGGTGATGGTCATGGTGGAGGTCACTTGTGGGGAAGAGCACTGGGTGTTATATGGAAACCAACCTGACGATAAACTATAAAGTTAATAAAAATAAATAAAAATAAATAAAAAATAAAATAAAATAAATAAAATAAAAAATTACAGGAAACTGAAGCAGAGGAGGGACGGGGAGGGAGAGCTCTCAAGGTGTGAATTATAGGGCATGATGAAGGGCTATGGGCTTCTTTTTCCTGGCAAGCTTTCAGAGCCAAACCGCCCTTCTCCCAAAGTCAGGCATTCTCAGGGGCTATTCTCCCCTGCTCGCACTCAGGCACACTCTACACGTTGCTACCAGTGGCTGCAAGCAGCTGCCCTCTGGATGTCAGGGGTAGGGCTATAGTTTCAGATCCCAAGAGAATTGACAGCAAGAGACAGATGAAGAGTGAGGGGAGGGAGGCAGGCAGACCCCCCCTCCCAAGACAGGCATCACTGCCCAAGTGAGCCTGTACAAGGCAGGGAATGGTCTAAATGTCCTTTGAAGGCCTCTTGGGGCCCAGGGGTGGAACTGGGTGGGTGTCTGATCAGACATCAATTTGTACCCACCCTCTTCTCCTAACAGGTTTCAATTTTCGTTTTCAGGATGGGCAGCCCTTCCTGGGGCTTCCACATCAATGTAAACACACTTTTGCAGAGAGTACAGGAACAAGAGCCAAGACCAAATTTCTGCCCTAGCTCTCCTAACTTCAGTTTCCACATCTATTAAATGGGGGAAACCTCTTGCCCTATGTCACAGAGTTGGAGAAAGGGATGTCAGATGAAAACACATGGATGTCAGGCTGTTGCACCCTTGCAGAGAAGGAATTGGCCAGTTTTCTTTTCTATTTCTAGTAGGCAAGTAGAGAGCTCACCTCTCTTTCCCTTCCGCCCATGTCAGGGACTGTTCCAAGGAGTGTGCAGAACAGCTGGCTGCCCTGAGTGAACCAAGAGAGACTGGACACCAAAGTCAGAGGTCGGAGGCTCTGAGCAACAAGTCCTCTACTCAAGCTGGAAAAAGGCCTGTGGACCTCTGCTCATGGCCACCCCAATACCACTAACCTTTGTCACTGTCATTCACCTACCACTCCCCCTTCCTCCTCACTTCCTGCCTTATCCAGCTTAAATTCCATGATGCATTATTGAAACCAATTTCTGTGCCCTCACCCAGGCAACTCTCCTCACACCCAAACCGCTGAGCATGGTAAGAAGGAACTCACGCAAGGACCAAGCTAACTGCGTATCTATGTTGTCTCCTCTACAGCAGGTACTGACCACTTGCAGCAATGCCCACCAGTCCAGTCCAGCGTATTTGCCTCCCTCCCTCCTTCTGAAAGACCATTCCACCCCATTCCATGTTCTTTCTCATCCCTCTTTTCTTTGCCAATGACTGTCTCATTCTTTGAAAAGGAAACAGAAGCAACAAACTGGGGGCTTTCCACCACCAGCCCACCTCTAACTGGAACTCCACTCCTCACTCTCCATTTCTGCGGTAAAACTGTCCCTACTCCAAGGGAAAGGCCAACTCCTATACCTGTGCTCTGGACTTAAGGGCCTTGCACCTGAGTTTTCTTTTTCCTGTAAGTGCCTGTCTACTAGACAACTGAACCAGACACACACGTTTCTATATCTCTTATCCTTAAAAAACAACTGCCTGCCTTGGCACCTCATCCACCTATAGCTCCAGTTCCATTCTCCTGTTTCCCAGCACAGCAAGAAGACTTATTTATAGCCCTCCCTCCACAATCTTTTCTTATTCTAACTGGATCTCAGTCCCTGCCCCAACATTGAGTTTGCTCTTGTTTAGAACCCCAATGGCCTCCATGTGGCCAAATGCAATGGTCACTTCTCTGTTCTCCCCTTACTTGATCTCTGATCATTCCCTATAGTCACCCCTTCCTCCTTCCCTTCGCTTCATGGTGCATCTCTCTCCGGAATGTCCATCAGCCTCACTGCGTGTATCTTCTCTGCCTCTTTCTGGCCCTTTCTACTCTGACCTCCAAATGTGGAAATGGCCCAGAGCCCTATCTTTGGCCCATTTCTTCTTCCAGCCATACTTTAAGCCTATGTGACATCATGCTGTATCTTCAAATAACATCCATATGCAGAGGACTCCCAAATCCTATGTGCTGGATCTCCCTGGAAATATAAACTCATAAATTTACTCTTACTCAACAAGTCTACTGGATGTCCATCTAGTAGACTGACATGTGCAAACTTGACATGTGCAAAAGAGAACTCTTGATTTCTTTCTCCCTCCTGTCATCTCCAGGAGTTCTCTACTTTCAGTCTTTCACTATCCACCCAGTTATTCAAGGCAACAAAATAGCCCTTGCTCTTATCTTTTTTTTAGCATTTCCACATGCATTTCATCAGCAGATCCCCTTGCCTCTAGCCCAAAGTGGTCACTTTTCTCCACCTCCACTGCCACCACGCTGGTCCATGCCACAGCATGTCCTCTGAACACTGAAAACAGCCTCCTACTGTGTCTCTGCTTACACTATTGATGCCTATAACACATTCTAGTCCATATCCCATAGGAAATACTTCTTATTTGCATAAAATTCTCTAAAATGCCTCTATCAGCCTCAGAAAAAAAAAGTCAACTTTGTTTTCCTAGTTTACAAACCCTATGTGATCTGGCCCAGCTCAGCACAGGGCCTGGAGGCTAAATCTCATCCAATTGACTGATAAAAGATGCAAGGAGTTCTTTGGATTGGGGACATTTGCTGGTGTGAGTGTGTTCAAAATAGGTTTCTGGGAGGAAGGGCCTGGGAAAGGTTGCAATGCATGGGAAAGGAGTGAGGGGAGGAGGGGAAGGGAAGGTGCGTCTCTTTATAATTAGACGCCAGCTTGGAGAAGGTCCCACTCCCAAGGGCAGCCTAATTGCCAAGACAGCATTATCAGCAACAGAGCCCTTGGGCAGTAGAGGATCACATTTCTCCAAAGGTAGAGTCTGGGGTCTGCTAGGATGCCACTGGTTGGCTGACAAGGAGAGGTAGGGCTAGGGGTTGTAGAGAGGGAAGAAGAGGAGAAATAGCTGCCATTTTGCAAAACTCAATAGAATGCCTACAGCTGGGGCTAAGCAGAAGGCATGGCAGCTAAGCCACGGAAGCTGAGATGGGAATAATGTGCCTTTGGCTGACATGGCTGGGATTGGGAATCTCAGAATCCTGTGGGCACAGTCCTGCTAATAGGGCCTCAGCTGGGCTCCACCTTCCCAAGGCAAGTGCTCTGTACTCTTCCCTCTTACATCAGTCTATACCACCCAAACAAGAAAGTGCAAACCCCCTCACCCCCGCTGTCCATGGGAAAACACACAGAGGTAAGTCTTACTGTTGTCCAAGTGGTTGGCCTTAATGATCTTCTCTGAGTAGTCAGAAATACTGGAGCATTCAATCTAGAAAGAGCACAGAACAAAGGAGAAAGGTGTAAAAAAGATCACAGCATATCTAGCACCAATTTAACCGATGGAGAAGCTGAGCTTAGATGGGTAGGTACAGTGACCTGCCCACAGTCATACAGCTATTTTTTTCATGCAACAGATTGAAAACTACAGTGCATCCCTCCCAAGTTGCAGGCCAGTGGCTCTTGCATTGAATCTGGCTGCCTTTGCTGCGAGGAGGTGGACTTCCAGCCGCTGCTCCACAATGGAGGACATGGTGTCCAACTTTGGAGACTCAGTAGGACCTGGCAGGTCTCCTCCTGGCCAGAGGAGAATGGGATGATGTCGCTTAGCTGCTGTACTCTACCTGCTCCCTCCCAACCTCCCTGATGACTGGGCACATTCCAGGATAGGGACCATCAGGAAAATCCCACATCAGGGCCTCAGGACAAGTCTTGAGATCCAACCTGCCACACATGTCACATACAAGTCAACTCTTACCCTTTCTTCGGTGTTCACCTTTGAGATGGTTAATTCCTTTTAATCTACAAGTCTTTCCAGGCTCCCCAAATCTCCTAAGTAAAGGACCAGGGTATGTGAGAAATTAGCTGAGCATCAGCTGAGCATCAGCTGAGCTGATCTTGTGGGAAGAGCAGGAGATCAAGTCCCCACCTGGGGCACATGTCAGGGGATGTCCAGGGAATGCTGGAACCAAAGGGGAGAGTATTTGCATAGGAGCACTGAGGGGGTGGCCCACAGCCTCCATCAAAGCCTTGGGGATGGGTGAAGGCACCTTCAGGGTTGGGAAGGGGTCACTCTGTCAGAGAAGACAGACCTCGGCCCTTTCCTGGGCTACAAGGTCCTGTGGCCTTTGATCTCACTTTCTGTGGGACTGTGTTTCTCTCCAATTCTTTCCCCTTCCTTGCCATGTTGGTATCCGTCTGCAAGAGGCTGCATGGTTTCGTGGTGAAGAATGCATGTTCTGGAGGCAGGAGGCCTGGATTCACATCTGGCCTTGGCCACTCTTTAACTGTGCCTCAGTTCCCTCATAAGTGAGGAAACAGCCCCTGTTTAACTTGGTCATTGTGAGGATTAAATGAGCCAACGCATGTCAACAACTGAGAGCACTGACAGCTTCCATGCCCCAGGACCTGGGTGGCTTCACAGTCCTTTCTCTTTTCCTGTTTTCTGGCCCCTGCTCCCCCCCCCCCACCTCAGTTCTTCTTCTCTCTCCCTCTCCCTCCTTCTATTTCTCTCTCCCTCTCCCTCTCCCTCTTTTCCTCTCTCTGGAGAAGAGCAGTGGGCAGAGGCAGAGCCTGGAACAGGAGAGACTGTGAAATGAGCCATCAGGAAAGAGGTCCAGCTACATGTGGGAGCTGTTTATAAAAGAGCTGTGATGGCAAGAGATCAGGAGGCAGACAGATTGGGACAGTTGGGATAGTCACCACAGCTGGAAGGCACCAACTGGATGCTTCCTGACAGCTCCTTAGCTGGAGCCGCTGGCGACTTGGAAGCCAGTGAAGCGCAGCCCTGCCCTTTCCCTGCTCATCCCTCAGCTATCTGCACCCCAGACCAGGATGAGGCCTCAGAGACAGGGCTGAGAGGGAAAGCGGGAAGATGTCTAGATGAATCAAGTCCCACCCCAAGGCTCTGTGATCACAGGAAGTAGAGTCTGTCCCTTGCTGGAAAGTCTCCTTCCTGGTGAGGAGAGCCCAGAGAAGGAAAGCTGGAATGTGGGGAGGGGCAAGACTTGACTTAAGGCCCACCTCGTCAGTGAGTACCTCAGCTGAGTACATCATGGCTTTTCCAGTCCAGTCTGTGGCAGAGATGCCTTGAGGATGGCCCAGGGTTTCTAGAAGACCCTCTGTAGCCCTGGCACTGTCCAAGTCAAGTGCCAAGGGGGAATGCTGTCCCTGCTGGGGGCCTCAGGGGCCAGCCTCTGAGGCCTAGTGGGGGTGGGTGGTAAGGGGATTTGGAGGGCTCTGGTCAACCTGGGTGCGTGGGGTTGTCAGCACAGGCTGCAGGATGACCAGCTAAACACGCAGAGCACAAAGCCCCACTAAAAACTGCTGAGCATCCACAGGCGTCTGCAAACAGCTATCTCGTGCACACACTGGGAGTTTGACTGTAGCCTGTCTTTAATTTGGACCAAGATTAATTTTGATATTCCAGCCTTGGATCCACTGCATTTTTCAAACATCAGCCAGCTGTGCAAAGCTCTTCTTTTTCAGTTTCTTCCCAGGTCCAAACCCCCAGCCTCCCTGTCATCAGGCTGTGTGCAGCTGTGTGGCAGCAGCCAGAGGAAGGCTGGGAGGCATCTCAGAGGGTCAGCCCCCATTTCTATCTGGAGGGGCTGCAGCAGTCAGAGCAGAAGAATTTAAACCTACCAACTTGCCCTTTACAGAACAAAGGAAGGAGATTGTCTCGTTATTATCCTCTAGGGCCTTATCCTAACTATATTAATATTAAACACTGAGCATTGGTCATATGCCAGGCTCTGTTCTAAGCACTTTACATGTGTATTAAACTCATCTTCTTCTTCACAATGACCCCATGAGCAAGGTGTTGTTATTATGACCATTTAATAGATGGGGAAACCTAGGTACAGAAGTGAATTGCCCACGGTCACACATCTCATGAATGGAAGAGCAGAGATTCAAGGCAAAGCTCACATGTATAATCACACTGCACTGCTTTCCAAGCTTATGGTAGGACTAAGTTCTCTAAGGTAATGATAACACCAGAATGATTTTCAGAAAGTCAAAAATCCTCTGTAAATGTCAGCATTTGTCAGGGCAAGGAGCCAGGAGCAATGCCTGAGTGACAGGGAGCCATGGGAGCTTGCTCCACCTCCTGAGAGTCACACTTGATTTTACTCTATTCTTCTTCAAGGATGTGGCCCCAGCAAGGGATGGACCTGGGTTTGTACTTATAGGAAGAGCAATAGAAGGCGGAAGACAAGGGCTGACTCTACAGAATCCAACAGGAGGAAGGGAGTGGCATGCTCACCCCAAACACCTTCTTGGCCCCTGCTTTGGCAGCAAACATGGAAAGGATCCCAGTACCACTCCCAACGTCCAGCACCACTTTGTCCTTGAACACATGCTTGTTGTGGTACATGGAGTTCCGGTAGGTGAGTGTCCGCACCTCATCCTTTAGCATTTCCTGTGTGGAAGGAAAGGAAAGACAATGTCAATGTATTCAAGGCAACTGAGAGTACACCAAGGTCATGGACCCCAGGACTGTCCTGCCAAATTTTTCAAGAATCTCAGTGCTGGGGGAGCATACCTGGCTCAGTCAGTGGAGTGTGCAACTCTTGATCTTGGGATTGTGAGTTCGAGCCCCATTTTGGGTGTAGAGATTACTTAAAAATAAAATCTTTAAAAATGAAAATCTCAGTGATATCATTAACCTGAGCCACAGGAGAGTATGTTAAGGCAGCTGGACCAGAGGCTACCTGCACAATTACAAACAACTCCAGCCTTAAAACTCTACCCAAGAAAGACAATTCTGTACTGTAAGAGAAGAAACTCCTGGCCAGCCCTGGAAAGGTTTCTATTTACCAAAGAACAAAAGGAGAGATTAGTGCAATGCAACTTGAGGGATTTAAGTTAAACCTGAAGCAGCATGTTCAGCCACAGTGAGAGAATTGTCATTGAACAGGTTATTGGAGGAGGTTTGTGTTTTGTGGTTTGTGTGTGGGGGGGTGCATACTTTTTTGTTTGCTTTTTTCTAAGAACAGAAAACATTTCTTAATCTATCATTATTTAAGTACTTTGTGGAAAAAGAGAAAGTAGTTTACCCTTTACAACTGTCTCCAACCTAAGGAGAACGTGATTAATCTGTGTATGATGGTGAGGCAGGGATCTTTGTCCATTCAAGCTATCAGCAAACACTTCTAACTCATCACCAATAATATTGGGATTATAGTATAATTTTAGTATAACTTGCATATAATATTTATTTTATTTTATTTTTTAAGTTTATTTATTTGGGTAGGAAGAGAGTGCCTGGGAGGGGCAGAGAGAGAGAGAGAGAGAGAGAGAGAGAGAATACCAAGCAGGATCTGCACCAGCAAGATGGAGCTTGACACGGGGTTTGAACTCACTAACCATGAGTTCATGACCTGAGCTGAAACCAAGAGTCAGGTACTTAACCAACTAAGCTACCCAGGCACCCCAAAAAGCACATATTTTAAATGCATGGTTAGGTGAAAGAGTTTCAACTCACATATACCTGTGTAACAACTACCATAATCAAGATATAGAACATTTTCCTCCACTTAAAAAGTCCTTGATCCCCCTTGACAGTCAATCCCCACTCCCATCCAGATGACCAATCATTCAACTTCTATCACTAAAGCTTCCTTCTGCCTTCATATAAATTGAATCATATGGTATTTACACTTTTGTGTCTGGCTTCCTTTCAACATAAGGGTTTTGAGATTCATTTACTTTAGTGCACATATCCAAGGTTTGTTTCTTTTTTCTTGTTCTTGTTCACTAGCATTCCATTGTATGGACATCCATTCACTTGTTGATGAGTATTTGGATTGTTGCAAATAAGGCAGGTACAAACATTCTTGTATAAGTATATTTGAGGATATATTTTCATTTTCCTTCAGTAATTACCTAGATGTGGGTTTGCTGGTAGGTGTTAAATTTCATAAGAAAGTGCCAAAGAGCTTTCCAAAATAGTTGTTCCAGTCCATGATCCCACCAGCAATGTATGAGCACTCAAGCTGCTTCACATGCCAATTACTTAGTATTATCACTTGTAAAACTTTTATTCATTCTTGTAGATGTGAACTGGTATCTCATTGTAGTTTTAATTGCATTTTCCTGATATCCATTGATTAGGTAAACTTTCATGTGCTTATTGGCTATTCACATAGATCTTCTATGATGTCTCTTTGTCCACTTTTTTCTTGAGCTATTTGTTTTTTCCTATTGAATTGTAGGAATTTATATATTCTGGAAACAAATCTTTTTTCAGTTACACATATTGTTAATATCTTCTTCCAATCTGTGATTTGCTTTTTTGTTTTCTTAATGTTGTCTTTTGAAAAGCAGTTTTTAGTTTTGACAAAGACCAACTTTTTAGGTTGTTTTTTAATTTTTTTTAATGTTTATTTATTTTTGAGAGAGAGACAGAGCGTGAGCAGGGAGGGGCAGAGAGCGAGAGAGACACAATCCAAAGGAGGCTCCAGTCTCTGAGCTATCAGCACAGAGCCCAACATAGGGCTTGAACCCATGAACCATGAGAGCATGACCTGAGCTGAAGTCAAATGAGCCACTGACTGAGTCACCTAGGTGCCCCTCTTTATTTATTTTTTGATTTTTTTAATGTTTTAGGTTGTTTTTTAAATTTTCAGTGGTTAGAATTCTTTGCGTCTTGCCTAATCTTTGTATACCCCAAGGTCACAAAGATATTCTCCTATGTTTTCTTCCAGAAGTTTTATAGTTATGGCTTTTACCTTTAGGTCTATGATTCATGTCAAATTAATTTTTTATGTGGTGTAAATTAGGGATGTGAGTTCATTTTTTATACAAAATAGATGGTGTAAACACCATTTGTAGAATAGACTATCATTTTCTCCATTGAATTACCTTGCCATCTTTGTCAAAGATCAATTAACTATATATTTGTGCATTCTTAAATCTGTTCCATTATTAAAACAATTAAAAATTAACTCAATTACTGCAGCTTTATATTAACTTTGAAATAAAGTAGTGGGTCACCTGGGTGGGTCAGTCAGTGAAGCGTCTGACTTCAGCTCAAGTCATGATCTTATGGTTAGTGAGTTCGCACCCCACGTTGGGCTCTGTGCTGACATCTCAGAGACTGGAGCCTGCCTCAGATTCTGTGTCTCCCTCTCTCTCTGCCCCTCCCTTGCTCACACTGTCTCTCTTTCTCTCAAAAATAAACATTTAAAATTTTAATTAAAAAAATAAAGTAGTGTGAGTCCTAGTTCTTTTACAAGGTTATTCTGGGGGTTTTTAGATCTTATGCCTTTCCATATACATTTTAGAATCTGATTATTAATTCACAGAACAGCCTCCTAGAGTTGATTGGAATTGCATTGAATCTATAGATGAATTTGGAGAAAATCGATATCTTCGCAATATTGAGTTTTACAATCCAAGAACACTGATACAGACTTCCATTTATTTAGGTCTTATTTAATTTCTCTCTGATGTTTTATAGATTTTAGAAGTCTTGGATTTCTTTCATTAAATTTATTCTCAAAAATAGTAAACTATTTTTACTTTATGGTTATGTATATGATTTTCTAAAATTTCATTTTGTGATTGTTTTATATCACTCTACATATGACCTTGGATTTTGCAAGTTTGCTCCTTTCACTTACTAGTTCTAGTATGATTTTTTCATAGATTCCTTTGTTTTTCCATGTAAAAAAAAATCTTGTCACTTGTGAATGAAGACAATTTTACTTTTTTTCCTATCCATATGCCTTATATTTTTTGTTCTTTTCTTTTGTTTTACTGCACTGGCAAGGACCTCTATGCAGTAAAACATTCAACAAAATAGAAGACAGGCATCCTTTCTTTGTTCCAATAATATATAAATGTCACTGAGTATAATGTTAGCTGTGAGCTTTCTATAAATGTCTTTTTTCAGATGAAGAAGTTCTATTTATAATTTGCTAAGAGGTTTTATCATGATTGGCATTGAATTTTGTCACATGATTTTTCTACATTTAGTAAAATGATATGTGACTTTTCTCCTTTATTCATATAATGTGTTAACCTCCATAGACTGTTTTCAAATGTTGAACCAATATTTTATCATAATGTATTATTATTTTTAAATATTGCTGGATTTTATTTACTAATAGTCTATTGCAGATTTGTCTATCTATATTTATGAGAGATGTTAATCTGTAATTTTCTCTTATCTTCTCTGGTAATAAGTTATGCTGACTGACTTATGTCATAAACATAAGTTAGAAAGTGTTCTCTCCTTGTTTATTTTCTGAAAAATTTTGTGTAAGGTTGGTATTTTTCTTCTTTAAATATTTGACATATAATTCACCAGTAAAGCCATCTGGGCCTAAAGTCATTTTTGTAAGAAGATTCTTTTATTTTTAATGTTCATTTATTTTTGAGAGAGAGAGAGAGAGAGTGTGTGTGTGCCTGCATAAGTGTATGTGTGGGGGTGGGGGGGCGCCAAGGGAAGAATAGAGGGGTGGGGGGCGGCGGGGGCGGGGAATCCCAAGCAGGCTCCAACCTCAGTGCAGATCCTAATGTGCGACTCAATCTCATGAACTGCAAGATCATGACCTGAGCCAAAATCAAGAGTCAGACACTTAACTGACTGAGCCACCACAAAGGCTCCCCAGAAGATGAAATTTTTTAATAGATGGAGGGCTGTTTTAGTTTTCTATGCATTCTTACATCAGTTTTAACCAAGTGTTTTTCCAGTGAATTTATCCATTTCAACCAAGATATCAAATTTGTGGGTATAACATTGTCATAATATTCTCAAATTACTGATTGAATGTCTAAATGATCTGTAATGATGTCCTTGTCTTCATCTATATTATAATTTGTATTTCATCGGACTTTTCCTTGATCAGTCTAAATAGGGTTTATTGATTTAATTAGTATTTTCAAAAACTAACTTTTAGCTTTGTTGATTTTCTCTATTGTTTTATTTCTACTTCATTGATTTCTGCTCTCATCTTTATTATTTGCTTTTTTCAACCTTCTTGGGTTTTGTTTCCTCTATTCATAAAGCAGAAGCTTTGACCATTGATTTTGTACCTTTTTTAAATCTAATTTAATCACTTAAATTATAAAGGGAAGGGAATAAATTTCCCTGTAAGTTTTGCTTTAATTACATCCCACAAATTTTCATCTTTCTGTTTCTAGCTATAACAAAATACCATAGACTGGGTGGCTTAGAAAACAAACATTTATTTCTCACAGTTCTGGAGACTAGAAAGTCCAAGATCAAGATGCCAGCAGATCCACTGTCTGGTGAGAACCTGCTTAATGGTTTGCAGATGATCATCTTTACCTTGTGTCCTCACACGGTGGAAAGCAGAGTGAAAAAGCAAGCCCTCCTGTATCTTTGTATTTATTTTAGGATTTCAGAATACCTTATAAATTTATTTTGGTGAGAAAAGGATAGATCATCCAATAAATGATGCTGCAGTGCCTAACTATCTGTGAGAAAATAAGACTGGACCATAACCTCACAGGATTTAAAACACTACTTAAGATTAAATAAGTATTTAAATATGGAGAAAAAACAAACAAAAATAACCTTAGCAGAATTTTTAGGAGACTGTGTTAGTTTTCTATTGCTGCTGTAACAAATTACTAAAAACTTGGCGATTTAAAACAACATAGATTTGTTATCACACAGTCTGGAGGTCAGAAGTCTCATACAGATCTCATGGACTTGTCAGGTATTGGCAGGGCTGTGTTCCTTTTGGAAGATCTAGGAAAGAATCCATCCCCTTGCCTTTTACAGCTTCTAGAAGCTGCCTGCATTCTTTGGTTCATGGTTCCTTGCACCTTCAGAGCCAGCAACTGCATCACTGTAACCTCTGCCTCCATTGTCATCATATCTCATTCTCTAACTCTGACCTCACTCTCCTGCCTTCTTCTTTAACTTATTGGGACTCTTGTGTCATGTCTCCTCTTATAAGGACACTTCTAATCCCATTCATGAGGGCTCAACTTTCATGACCTACTTACCTCCCAAAGGCCCTACCTCCTAATACCAATATACTGGGGGTTAAGATTTCAACATAGGAATACTGAGGGGACACATACAGTCCATGGCATTGTATTTTCATTATCATTCAGTTTCATTATTTTATAATTTATGTTGTTATTTCTTCTCTGATACTGTTTTCAGTGCTGCTTAATTTCCAAATATTTAGAGATTTTCTAGATAATTTGTTTTTGGTTTCCAATTTCATTATTATCAAAATAACATACTCTGCATGATTTCATCTTTTGTAATGTATTAAGATTTGTTTATTGCCTGGCATATGATCTATCTTAGTGAATGTTTCAATGTGTATTTAAAAGAAGCATGTATTCTTTAGCTTGAGAAGGCAATGTTCTACAAAAGCCAATTAGGTCAAGTTATTTAATTGTATTGTTCAAATTTCTACATCTTACTAATTTTTTGTGTTTATTTGTTCTATCAATTATCAAGAGATAAGTGTTAAAAAAATCTTTAACCATGGCTGGGGATTTGTATTTTTCTCCCTCTAGTTCTATAGATTTTGCTTCATGTTTTTGATGCTCTGTGCACACATGTATGACAGTTTGGTAATGTGTCACCTTGGCCAGGCTACTCTGCATTTCCAGAATTCTCTTTCTACTATGTCACCACCTAAAGTGGGCCACAAAGAAGATTCTTATGAGATTTGGAAGGTAAAAAGGAAGCAAAAATCATTTTCTAGTGCACACTTGTCGATGATGATGTGTTGACTCACTTTGTTGGCATGAAGCAGAAGCTGGGCCTTCTTCAGTTTCTTTGTCTCCTGGGACAGGTGTGTGTATTTAGCTCCATGATAAAACACCCAGCCTATACAGGATATGCCCACCACCAAGGTCAAAGGCAATAGAATGGACATGTCTTTCAGTCTATCTTCATAGAGTTTAAAATTGTGCTTATTGGTTCTAGCTACTCATGATCTCTCCCTATTTTACATTCATATTCCTTTCCGACCACCTGCCCTATGGACTTCAAGCTCCAGCATCAGCTCAGACATGGAGACAACAGCCTTACACAATTACATGAGCCATACACACACACACACACACACACACACACATATATATGTGTGTGTATACAGATACATATATGTGTATATATATCCTACTGGATCTACTTCCATGGTTGAACTCTGACTGATACAGAATTTGGTACCAAGAATATCTCCTGGATATAAGGATGTGTGCTCTGAATAGCTTTTGAGTTTTCTGGAAACTGATTAGAAAGGCACTAATGACCCTATTGCCATTATAAGGAGGGTGGTCAGTAGCATGACATGGCAAAAGAGTTACTTAAATTTTACTTACATATCTCTAATAAAGTACCTATGGAAACCAGATTCTGGTTGATCAAGTATTTGCTACCTTAGAACATTTTAGTTAACATGAGAAGTATAATGGGTGGGTTAGTTGGTTGGTTGCTACTAACTATACTAAAAAACCGAGAAAAAGACAATGACCTCAGAGGTTTAAATTCCCAGCTCAAGGTTTGAGTATAGCACCTGAAAGATTCTATGACTTATCTGGGGGAAAACAAACACACAAATAAAAACATTTCATGTAGGTACAGGACCAAGATTTCTTCTTCTTTTTTTTTTTTTTAAGTAGGTTCCATGCCCAGCATGGAGCCCAACATAGGGCTTAAACTCATGGCCCTGAGATCAAGACCTGAGCTAAGGTCAAGAGTCAGATGCTCAACTGACTGAGCCACCCAGGGCCCCCACCAGGGCCATGATTTCTAAAACCTAAATCCAAAGTCTAATCCTGCAATTACCTGATTACAACACAAATTACATTCCCATCCTTACAAGGCCTCTTTTGTTAAAGTGAGGCATCTGTTGGGAAGGAACAGGATCCTGAAAATTGGAATTGGAACACATAGGCAACATGATGAAAGTGGGGCTTGAAGTTCTTAAATTACTTAAATTACTTTGACAATAGAAGCATCTTCTACCCCTGCCTGAGGGTGTTAGTTTTCCTTTCCCTGAAGAATCATATTGGCCTACCTTGAGGTAGTTGGTTGCAAGGTATTGCTGATTCTCCTCAGGACCTATCCCTGCCCTCTTTGCTGCTAACCCTATATCAAGATTCAACTCTAAACAAGACCCAAAGGATGAGGTATAAAATGTGACTTATGAGGAGGTATGAAACACCAAAAGAGCTACATTATATTTCCCATTTATATGTATATGGATGTGTATGAAAGCTGTGGGATCAACATGGAAGGATAAAGCTGGATGAGGCAAAGTTTATCAATACAGGCTCATTAAGCAGAGATTTTGTATTCACTGTTTTAGCTTGAGGGGCTTAGAATGTCCTTAACAATTGATTTAGTTGGGTAGTTGAAACATGGACCCAGGGTTACCCCCCACTAAGTGAACTTTGAACTTAGAGCTTCCTTGATGTTGAAGAGGAAGGTATCCAAAGGTTTAGAAGATTGAAATGGTAGAGTATATTTGTCATGTTAAGCTTACTCACCAAAGCCAGAGAAGAGACCTTTCGCTGCAGCTATTAAAAGTAAGTTTGCAAGGGGAGCCCAGCATCCTTGAAGACCTTTGTGGTTGCTCTTTCCTATAGGTCAGAAATTACAATGGGAACTGCCACCATCAAGCTTAAATCCCTAAATGCATCAGGAATAATATCAACCTGTGATTCTGGGTAGGCCTGGGTCAAACCACAGCACTTAATCTTCATATATTAGGTGGGTGTGGTTACGGCAAAGGACTTGGAGCCTAAGCAGTATTCATAACAGTCTGACTTCAGAGATCTATGGTGTTGGGGATAGGTCTCTAGAAAAGAGATCATAGTGTCTCTAGAAAATAAATAAATGGGAAGCATACTCAATTCTTACTTGATCTGTGTAAGCAGAAAAATTATAGGTCCAGTGAACAGAGGTCTGTTTTGAATCACCAAAATCTAGAGTCATGCCCCTCAATTGGTTTTCAGACTTGAGCCAGTTAACAGTCCCAGAACCCCTTGAATGAAGGAAAGGCCATGTTCCATGAAGAAAACCCCTGTTACATTGCCAAAAATGGATATTGTTAATCTTTCTTTCTGTCTTCACCAAGAGTATCTGCAGCCATTACCACAGTACAGTGTGACTGTATTGGAGAAAGGAAAATAAACAAATTTTGGAAGATTATTGGACCCTATCTATGAACTGACACTAATTCCATGAGACCCATTAGTTCAGGACACTAATTCCAGGAGACCCACATCCCCAATTAAGTGGCTTGTTTGCCTGTGCAGAAGACAGAGGCAGATCTTGGAGAGTGACTGTAGATTATCATAAACATAATCAGGTGGAGATTCCAATTGCAGTGGCTGTTTCAGATGTGGTTTTATTGCTTGAGAAAATCAATACAGAGGGTTGCTGGTTTGTTCTCATTTTTATCAGTCTTAGAAATTGATCCATGTCTATTTCTTCAAATCATAGCTCCCATACATTTGAGCTCCCTCACCCAGAACATCATTGCCTGTCTCAATTTCCCCAGCTGGAAAGTGGAATGATAACAGTACCTGCTTCGTTGGGTTGTTGTGATGATTAAATAAATGTAGTAAATGTTACAAAAGTGTTAACTGGCAGTTTGTAACACCATTTTCATCCATGCAAGGAAACAGTTGAGGGTAAGCAGTAGTTGAGGAATGGAGGCAAAATAATGGCAACGTTTTCAGAGGTTTGTCATCGTGGCCATAGTTGGAAGTCCTTAGTGCTTGCCCTGCTGGAATTAGAGATTGTCCCAGTACTTCCGCAGATTCTGTTGTTGCTAAAGAGGAGCTTCCCAGCTTCCCGCCTTTGATTCAATGCCTTCTGCCATTTCTTTGACCCCTTCTTCCCTCTAAGGCTCCAGACCACAGGAGTTAGGTCCAAAGGTACAAGTCCTGGGAGAAGAGTTGTGACTTAGCAAGGCTTCCCCTGCTTGACCCCCAAAAAGAGAAGTTCTCTCCCCTTTCTCCACCCCTCCTTTAATCATCCCTAGGAGAGAATAGCCCAAAGAAATCTCCAGACATTTCAGACAAGAGCATGTCACTCTTTGTTGAAAACAATTCCCAGCCCCCAGCTGTGGATGCCTTTGTCTCCCAGCTTCCCTACCTATTAAACACATGACAGCACATTGACTAATTGCTGGGAAATAAGCCCCTGAAGAATCTATTTCAAAAGAACCTGCAGCAAGATTGTCAAAAGAAAAGAGCTGGCCGGGAGTGGGATGGGCACCCAGGGCTGGGGGCTGGGAACACAGCCCCACTGGCAGGGAGTCTTCTGGCTGCTGAGGAACGAAGCCCAGGGTCTACTGTCAACAACACTGGGAGTCCAGAGCTGAGATTTGGGAGGTCATGGCCCTGGCCCCCTCCCCTCTGAGCAGAAGTCATAGTAGGTTCACATCTGTCACTTCCTCTCCTGTTCACAATTCCATTCCTCTCAGAGACACCTTGTGACAGAATGCCACAGTCTTCCTTCTGGAGGCTGAGTACAGAGTCATCTCTGGATGGGGCCATGGAATGGAAGAATAGAAGTGTCTGGAATCACTCTTGCTGTGCTCTCCAGCCCCCAGCAGTGCCCTCTCCCAAACTCGACACCTCTTGTTCGTATATACAGACTAATCAAACCCAATCTATCCTGCACCATGTTTCCTAAACACTCACTGATCACTATTAATCAGCAAGCTGGTGGTGCTGCTGTCTGCCCCTGTGAGCATCTTGTTAATGATGGGAGAAGACTGCCAAATGGCCAGCTCAGCTCCGGATGGTGAGATATGGGTCTTGTCCAGACTAAGGAGGCAAAGGCTTCACTGCGAGCTGTCTGGCACAGACAGAATAGAGATCCCTAGTGCTTGATAATGAGAAACAAGCAAGCCTTGTCTCTGCAAAGAACAATGTTAGGAGTCCATCCACATGCCCCCCTACCTTTTTTTAATACCAGATGATCTTGAAGACCAAATAGGGTGGAGGGAAACCTCAAGGGTGAAGGAAGCCTAGGTAGCCACCCTGACACTGAAGACCTCTGCATTTCCCCAATAGCCAGATGTAGAGATGGCCTGCAGCAGCAGCAGCAGGAGGGATTTAAGCTAGTTACTATCAGCTGAGTCAAGCATCAGAAGTACTTACAGATGCAAAGTGTTGCTAAAACTATTCTAAGACAGGTTACTAAGGAAAGAAATGTTATGTATGAACTGAGGATCATTTACTCCATGTTTATTAGCTCAGTCTGGACTATGCTTATACACGTCCATGTACAAGTTTGGTTTTTCTATCAATACATGAAATCAAGGGAAGCTGGTACAGTATTTATTTGATGATCCTTGGTGTCTTCTCCCACTGGAGATCACACTGTCCGATATGACCAGCCATGTGCTAACCAGGCATCACCTGAGTGATCAGATTAGCAGCCATGTCAACAAACCTTTGCAAATCAGACAGTGTGTCAAGCCCTGGGTTAGAGGCAGGGGAAGCAATTCCTGAAGGAATTACAGAGATTAATCATAGCACAGGAGAGCACATCCTAGGAGCCAAAGATGTGGCCCAGCAAGAACACAGCCATTCAGAGGGAGGTGTCCCAGAAGTCAGTCACAGGAGACTCCACTGGGGGAGTGGATCCTGAAGACGGGGAAGGACAGGCACCAGGTCCTGTCATGGTTAGCTGGTCTCTAGTGGTGGGGGGTGGGAGGGTGTTCCGGGCAAACCCAAAGGGAGGCATTTTGGGGAACTAGCATCTCTTCCTAGGAATCTGCCTTGAAATAGGTGCCCATAGCCACATACCTGTTAGAATTTGTCACATGAATTAGGGACAGGGTGAACTCTTGAAGACGCCCTTTTTATGCCTCCCAGAACCTTTCACAGGCCTAGGACAGGGCTCAGTGCACCACCTCACTCCGACCCCACTACCATGGGGAGCAGGATCAGGGAAGGTACAGCAGTTCACTTATCTGCCCAAAGATGACATCTGAGCCCCCAAGAGTGGCTCAGCTGCCCAGGCCTTCCTAGGCCAGGACCCCCAGAACACACACAGGGCCCAGTTTTCCTCCTCTGCAGGCCCCAGGCCTAACACTTTTATGTGGACAGAAGTTCCTGGGAGGCCAAACCCTGAATCTCCCTGGAGTGAATGAGTCAAGTCCCTGAGTCTAGAATTAATTGAGGGACCCTTCATTCATTCTCCATCTCCACATGGAATTGCAAAGGAACCAGCAGGAAAAAAGTCAAGGTTTCCAGAAAGAACAAAAGACCTGTTTTAAAGTCTCTATGGCATGGAAGTTCAGAATGAAGCCCCTGGGCCCCAAATGTGAAAGTTTCATTTCTAGCTCTGTCATTTATTAGCTTGTGACCTTGTAAGCAAAGGGAGCGAGGACTGTAAGTTGCTCTGGATTCTTAAGGTCTTACATCCTCATGTATAAACTGGGGACAAATAGTCTTCTTGTATTCCTCAAGTTCATTATAATGAACTTGTTTTACTTCTATAAGTTGGTGGCTGGGTGGCATACAGGACAATGTGCCTTTTTTAAAAAAGAAGTTAGAACATAAACAAAAAGGGTAAATACTAAATAACAAAGATTTGGCTTATTTAATAACAAATAATTACAAATAAACTGGGGACAAATAATAATACCAACTTCATAGGGCTGACCTGAGGAATAAATGAGCCAATAATGTAAAATATCGAAACAACACCCAGCATGTTGTCATCTCTCAAAAAAAAAAAAAAAAGGAAAAAGTGCTGGCTATTGTTTTTAAACACTTGTCTGGCAATGATATTTTGATACAGGGAGGGTTTACAGAAGCAGCTGATAGAAACAGAAACTTTGAGACTTATTTTGAAAATGCATTTACAAAGCTAGCAAGGCTTTGTTCCTTTTTCAATATTTCTTCATACTGTAAGGGGATAATAGAAATATTTTCTTCATAAGGTTCTTAGGAGGATTAAATGAAATGATATGTATAATGTGCTTAGAACAATGTCTGGCACTGAGTAAACACCCGGTTAATGAGTAAGCACTCTCCAACCTGAGTGGCTTGGGAAAATGCTGGAGGTGATGAGGGTGAGGGCCCGACTCCATCCAGGAGGCTTCTGATTGGAAGCCGTGCTCTGTTCTACAACTAACCTAAATCTTCCCTGCTATGGTGCAAGGCAAGCATTTAGACACAAGAATTTCCTGAGAATCAATCAGGGTGACAGACCTGGGCCAGGTCTCTAAGGAAGCTTGCTGCATTTCTTCCCCTGGGGGTGCTCATTGGTCTAGGACCTAACAGTTCATGTTCATGCCTGCCTAAAGACTGACACCATGGCCTCCAGAGGGTCCTCTCAGCCTCAGGACCTGAGCTGCAGAGCATCTGAGCTCCTAAAGCCAGGACCTAGAGCAAGGACATCTGATCCACCTCGATCACCTGGGCTTAGGGTCAAGAAGAGACACAGGTGCTGGACCACCATAAAACAAAGAAACCCTAAGTGCCCCTTACTCTCTGGCTGAGAAACACATAGACACACACTTTCAGCTACTTACCTGCTCTGGGCCTGGCCCTGACCCTCTTCCAGAGAGGTTCACAGGAGGGGTGGGGCCGGGGGCCTCAAGCCACTAGGAAAACCCGCGTTAGGACAGTAGACAGATGAACACATTAGGCTGCCTCAGAGGACAGCGAAGAAACAGCAGGGCTGAGCTGCCCCATTCTGCCACCAGCTCCTCACGGTTTACCTCATGGATCCCAAAGTGGGCGTAGGAGTCGAAGTAATAATCTCTTGAAGTCATCTCCTCTGGGTTCAGCAGCTTGGACATCTTGCCCCGTCCTGGGCAGCTGGGTTGCGTGGACACATGATGGACACATTGCACAGGCTTGGGTGGGGCGATGGGCTGAGGGGGCTGTGGGGGGGCACTGTTCACCTGAAGGGAAGAGAAAGGGTCTGGTGTCAGAAATGGAGACCAGGTCTTGCCCTCTGAGATGTAGCCCCTCCTCCCCTCCCCTCCCTGAGCCCAGAGGCTCCAGTCTGCCACAGAAGCCACTCCTAAGGGGCGGACAGATCTTTCTGGAAGGCCCACTGAAGGCTGTGATTTGTGGAGAGGCGCCATGCTACTGAGGAGCCAAAAAGACGTCCATTTAACCCAATTCCATCTCTTACTAGTCAGGCGACCTGAGCCGACCTAGGCCTCAGTTTCCAGATCTGCTAAATGAGTACAATACTTTCCTTTATAGGCGAATAGCAAACACTAAAGTGTAAGATGTATAGCATCACATAGCATGGTGACTTCAGTGTAGATTCCAGAGCCAGTCTGCTGAAACTTGAACCCAGCTCTGCCACTTCCAAGCTATGCAAGCTTAGGCAAAATTATTAGCCTCTCAGTGTCTTGGGTTCCCCATCTCTCAAAGGGGAATAAAATGATCCCCATCTCCTAGAGTCATCCTGAGGATTAGATAGTTGGTGTTTGTGAAGGGCTTATAAAACGCCTAGCACATAATAGGTGTTTGTTAAACTGAGTCCCACCTGCATGCTTAGAAGATGAGTCTCTGGGCTTCTCCCCTAGCAGGCAGCACTTGCCCTGCTCCCCAGATGCAGGTCTCTTAGGCTCTGGGATCTCACATCTCTTGTCTTCCCTCCTGGCTTCTGTAAATTTTATTCTGAACTTCGGCAGAAGTTTGCTCTGGGCTTGAATACCCATGCTGATGGTGGCCTTCTGCCTGCACATAACCAATCACTGCTCTTTCTGGGTTCCCAGCCCCACCATGCAGCCTGGCTCTATACCCTACTGTTGCTGCCAGTCACCGGCCAGCCCCTCCTCCTCCATAGGCTAAGGGGAGAAGGAGAAGAAGTTCAGGGAGCTTTGGGGCCCAAAATTTCAGCTTGACTGCAGAAGGGTAGTCATCCCAGGAGAAGAACCTTCTCTCCCTGGAGTGTAGGAATCCAGGTGTGTGTAGCACAGCAAAGGCGTCAAAGCAGGGCAAAGTTAAAAAAAAATAGTGAGGTGCTTGGGTGGCTCAGTCAGTTGAATGTCCAACTCTTGATTTTGGCTCAAGTCATGATCTCAGAGTGTCTTGGGTTCGAGTCCCACCTCAGGCTCTGTGCTAATATTGGGATTCTGTGTCTCCCTTTCTCTCTGCCCCTCCACCCCTCTCCTCTGTCTCTCTCAAAAATAAAATAAGTTAACTTTATTAAAAAATAAATAAAAATAAAAAATATAGAAGCAGTACTATCTAGTAGTTGGTCTTCTGGGACTCCTGGATCCCAATCCTGCCTCTACGAAAATTAAAAATAGATATTGAGAGGTAGGTGTCATGGTAAATTCTATGGCCACACTGCCTGGCTTTGAAACACAGGTGATGGCTGACAAATGACCTTCAGAAGTCATTTGTCATCACTGGGCCTCAGTCTCCTTCTCCATAAAATAGAGATCATGACAAAACCCAACTGAAAGAGTGGTCAAGAACTTTGGATGAGTTCATGTATGTGAAACATTTAGAACACTGCCTGGCCAATAGTAAACTCTATTCATATTCTTATTCTTATTCTTATTCTTATTCTTATTCTTATTCTTATTCTTCAGACTAAATAAATATGTCCTGGCTTTGTGCCTCAATTTTCTCATTTGTGAGCTGAATCAGCTCAGACTTACTAATCTCCTTCCCAAAAAGGGAAATAGGGAGGCCCTAGGACAGAGCAAGATCAAAAAACCCAAGTGACTCTATCTCTCCATCATGCTGTTCATAGAGCCCCACAACTGCCCCGTGTCCTGGGCTGGAAGAGTGAGCTCAGGGGAGTGTGATGGTCCCATTTTCCTGGTGTATCTAGGCTACAGCCTCTGGGAAATAAGCAGATTTCCCAGTTTAGCAACATCAGATTTGAGGTCGGCGAGATCCTGGCTGGCTGGCAGAGGCAATCGGGGCTGCTTCATTAGAATGCAGCAGGTGTGCCCACCCTCAGCTTGAGATGTTGGTCACGGTCTCTGGGAGGTTAAAAATAGACTGTGTCAATTGCATACTCCCGTGCTGGCTGCAGAGTCACCTCTAAAGCTAAAGAAGGCTCTGTGCATGAAGCTGACCCCAATCTTGACTCTATTTAAATATATTAAAGAGAGAAAAAGTCCTAGCTGGTCCAGGCAGCATGCATGGTCAGGGTCACAGGAGCCTCCTGCACCCCTTAGCTGCCATACAACTCTGATTCAAAGTTTCCCTTTTCCATGAGGTCCATGAGATTTCATTTCTCAGCTGCCAATTTACAAAACGTCTACCATGCACCATGCATTGCATTCAAGAGGCACAGGGATGAGTGGATCTGGTGGCCTTTCACCTCAATGATTACAGATCATGAGGACAAAGAGGTGACTGTGGCCCAGTTCTTGATCCCAAAGGTTGTCAGCCTAGCTCAGCCTCTTGCAAAGGAGACTTGCACTCTGCCCATTAGCTGATTGGTGTGCCCTGTCCCAGGAGGCTAGGAGTGGGGTGGGAAACAGCAGTGGCCCATGATCCCTAGGCATACAGCTACCTGGGGATGTTGCTTTTCATTCCATAAATACCTACTGAGCATTGACTGCAGCAAGGCACTGTGCAGGTCCTGTGGAGGAACAGACATATGGGAAGAGTACCCTCAAAGGACTCTGCTTTCTGGTAGGAATATAAGACCTTTGAGGGCTCCACTAGATGATGGAATAGGATTTGCTTTACAAGGGAAGCTTGAGCAAATTGTTGTGGGAGTTTCAAAGAGAGAGAGAATTCACTTCAATTTAAAGAATCAGAAGAGCTTGGGATATCTGGCAGTGGGGTAGGTGGGGAGATTTCTGAATGGATTTTGGTAGGAGGACATGGTGGGAGGGAATTCTGAGAGAAGGTGATGGCTGAAACAAAAAGGTAAAGGGGCGGGAAAACAGCATGCTTGTTTGAGGCAACTTGGCAAAAATAGTGGGAGATTCCATTGAAAGGAAATTAAGGCCAGACTAAGAGGTTGTAATTAAATACAAGACAGTGGGGAGCTCTTGGTGGTTTGTAACCAGAGAATTCTATGTTTGAACTCTACTTTAGGAAGATTAATGTGGTGGCTATGTACAGGAGGGGCAAGGTGGAGAAATGACAAATCAAGGGACTGGGGATTGGGGAAGCATATGAACTTATGAGGCCATTTTCAAAGTCGGGTCAAGAAATAATGATAACCTTAACCACTGTTGTATTAGAGGGCCTGCCTGTCAGAGAAATTGCAGAAATAGGATCTCTAGCAGTCGGCAGCTGATGAGATATGGGGGGAAAGAGAAATGTTTTCACCCAAGATGGCTTCTACATTTCAAGACTGGGTGACTAGCAAAATGATGGCAACATTAACAGGAATGAGCAAGTCAAAGGAAGAGCAGATAGGGGGTGGGGATATAATCAATTTCCACTTGGATTTGTGAAATGTGAAATATCATTGAGTCATATAAGAAAAGATGTCAGGCAAATAGAGAGTAGTGTAGTTTCAGTTAATAAATATCGTAAATAAAATGAAAGGCAAATGATAAGCTAAGAAGTACATTTCTAACATATATGGACAAAAGCAAATACCCTTAATATGCAGAGAACCCTTATAAACCAATAAGAGAAAGGAAAACATCCTCCATTTAGCATTGGACA
Organism: Cryptoprocta ferox; assembly: GCA_028646485.1. Taxonomy (NCBI): domain Eukaryota; kingdom Metazoa; phylum Chordata; class Mammalia; order Carnivora; family Eupleridae; genus Cryptoprocta; species Cryptoprocta ferox. The sequence goes on from CM053571.1 coordinate 96,448,157, forward strand.
AAGGATCTTCCAGTCAATTCACATGAAACTAAATACAAGGGGTGCCTGGGTGGCTCAGTCAGTTGGGTGTCCAACTCCTGATTTCAGCTCAGGTCATGATCCCAGGGTTGTGGAATTGAGCCCCACATCAGACTCTATGCTGAGTTTGGAGCCTACTTGATTCTCTCTCTCTCTCTTTCTTTCTCTCTTTCTCTCAAACAAAATTTAAGAAAAGAAAAGAAAAAAAAAGAAAAGAAGGGGCACCTGGGTGGCTCAGTTGGTGTAGCAACTAACTCTTGACTTCGGCTCAGGTCAGGATCTCACGTTTGTGAGTTCAAGCCCTGCATCGGACTCTGTGCTGATGGCACAGAACCTCTTGGGATTCTATCTCCCTCTCTCTGCCTCAATCTCTCTAGAAACCAAGTATCTTCAAATTAAAACAAAAAGTTATAATTTTTAATTACCATATAATTACCAGAAACTATTAAAACGCTGCATTTGGCTTTTTTTTTTAATGTTTATTTATTTTTGAGAGACAGAGAGACAGAGCATGAGCATGGGAGGGACAGAGAGAGAGGGGAACATGGAATCTGAAGCAGGCTCCAGGCTCTGAGCTGCCAGCACAGAGCCCAATGCGGGGCTCAAACCCAAGAACCATGAGTTCATGACCTGAGCTGAAGTCAGGGGCTTAACTGACTGAGCCACCCAGGTGCCCCAAAACACTGCATTTGTAAGAGCTGGAGAAAAATAGGTACTTTCATTCAGTTCTAGAGAGGATTTTTTTTCGAAGACAGTTTGATAAAAATGCATTAAAAGTCTTTAAAAGCGCAAATATTTAAACCCAGTAATTACTTTTTTTGGAATTCATCCTAAGGAAAGACTCAGAATCATGGCAGACAACACAAAAATAGGAGTCAACCTAGAGATTCCACAAAACAAATCTGCTTACATAAACTGTGGTACATCCACACAACAGAATGCAATACAGCTGCTTATAATGTTGTAGAAGAGTGGTTAATAAGAGAAATGTGATCATGATAAACCGTGGGCTGAGGAGAACAAGTGGGAGAAGAATAGTGTGATCACATTTTTAAAATTAAAACTTATTCATGCCTGTGTGTTAAGAGGAGAGACTCAAGGAAGTCACCAGAATTAGTGGCAATTATGACAGGGTGTTGGATTATAAACAGTTAATTCTTTCCTTTCTTGTGCTTGTTTATACTTTCTAAAATGTGTGCCATTAATTAACACGTACTACTTTTGAAAAGAGCAAAATGTGATAATATTGGCAAAAAAAAAAAAAAAAAAAAAAAAAAAAAAAAAAAAAACATGATCCCAGACCTTTGGAAAGAAGCTGAGGCTGACACTCTGCATGGAAACCATCTGCCCAGAGAAGGGCTAAGGGGTTCACTTGGGAAAGCCCCCCATGGGGGTAGTAGTAGGGGAGAAGAGAAGGTAGTAGAGGGGAATGAGGTTGGGCCAGGGACAGAAGCCAGAAGCCTCCTTCTCTGAAGACCTTGGAGGCACCAGGGGACCTGGGGAGAGAGGCTTAGGGAGGAGCCACTTCTGTGACTTCCCCTCGTCCGAGGATGTGCAATCCAAGCATTGCACTCCAGTAACCAGTCAATGGCATCAAAGCAAAGATGACCTCTATCTAGCCTCACTTATCCAGAAGGACACCATAGCTAGGAAGTGGTGTAGTCACTTCCTAAGTTGAAGAAAGCTCCATGCATGAAGCTGACCCCAATCTTGACTCTATGTAAAGGTGTTAAGAAGAAAAAAAATCCTAGCTTGTTCAGGCAGCATACATGATCAGGTCCATAAGAGCCTCCTCACTCCTGAGCTCTGATTCCAAGGTTCCCTTTTCTAGGTTCCTAAGACTCTTTTGTCAGCTGCCAACCCATAAAGTGTCTACCATGCACCATGCATTGCATTCATGAGGCGAGGGGATGAATGGATATGGGAGGACATTCACCTTGATAACAACAGGTCAGACAATGAAGAGAAAGAGGTGACCATGGACCAGTCCCTAGTCCTAAAAGCTGTCATCCTAGCTCAGTCTCTTAGAGAGGGGACTTGCACTATCCCATTATCTGATAGGTGTGCCCTGTCCCAGGAGGCCGGGAGTGGGAAACAGCAGTGGCCCATGATCTCTAGGCATTCAGCTACCTGGGGGTGTTGCTTTACATCCCATAAATACTGACCAAACATCTGCTGCAACAAGGCACTGTGCAGGTCTTGTGAGAGAACAGAGATGCATACAAACCTCTAGGTCCCCATATGGGCATATAGAAGCCAGTATAGGAATCCAGATGTGTCTGTGGAAGCTATTAAGGTTTGTTACACCACAAAGAAAAGTCCTTTGGAGGGGCTCTGAAAATCCAGCCTTTGGCACATCTGCCTACCTTCCAGGATCCTGGAAAGAATTGAGCAATGTAGAGGATGGGCCTTGGGGGACCATGCTGGGTTCTTTTGGGAAGTCAGAAGCCCTGACTCTTTCATAAGCCAACCAGAGGCTCTTGGGTGAAGGCAGCCTTCAAACTTCAAATCATCTTGTATATAATGGCTGAGAGGGAAGACTAGGATTAGGAATCACAGTGGGAGACAGAGGCCAGACTGACTCCCAGCCTCAGCACCTCAGTCACCTGCAGCTGTGACTGTCACAGCTCCAATTTTCTCCCTGTGCCCAAGTTCCTTCCCACTGGACATTTTAACCCCTCTAGTCCTGCGGCGTGAGACTTGTGCTCCAGCCCTGCCTGTTCTGACCTGATGTCTGGTGCTGGTAACCATTCCTGCATCACTGTCTCTATCCTAGATGCAGTGGGATGCTTGATGCTGCAATGCATACAGCGAGCCCTGCCTTGCTCTCCCACCTTCTCCCAAGGGCCTTAGGCTCAAGGCTCTGCTATTCGCAGAAGGTTTCCTAATGCTGACTGCTTTCCCATTCTGTCACCTGTCACTGTCAGGATTTGTGAGTTTGTCTTCTACTTTTAGTGCCAACTGCTGATTGGGACTCTTCAGACACTGTGATCTGCCTCCACGCCTGGTCTTTCCCAGGGCATCTTCCGCAGTTTTTCTCCCTAGTTTGATCTTCCTAGTCCACCCCATTCCACTGGGGTGAATGGGTCCAGGCAGTGCTAAATGCTGAGATAAGATAAAGGGTTGGGGCACCTGGGTGGCTCAGTTGATTAAACGTCTCACTTCAGCTCATGTCATGATCTCATGGTTCGTGAGTTTGAGCCCTACATCGGGCTCTGCATTGACAGTGCTTGGAATTCTCTCTCTTACTCTCTCCGCCCCTCCCTGACTTGCGCTTTCTCTCTCTCTCTCAAAATAAATAAATGAACTTAAAAAAATATATAAAGTGTTGTGGAAGCATCCAAACTGGAGGAAACACCAATGCTGTATAATCAAAAGAAGAATAGCTTCTTGAAGAAGTGGTGTTTTAGCTGGTCCTCAAAGGGTGACTAAGATTTCCACAGGCAGGGGTAGGGATTCAGTGAGAGATTCCCCCATCCACTTTTTTTTTAACCTAACTCCATTTCCATCTGAAAATAAGGGTAGGTGATTTGTGATGATAATTACAATGACCCCTAACATTGACTGAGGGCTCAGTATGCACCAGCCACTGTGCTAAGCACTTTACAAACAAGTATCTCTTAAAATACTCATAATAACTGAATGAATGACTGAAATTTACAAAGAAATTGTAATTGCCTGAACCCAGAGCTAGGAAGTAATGGAGTCAGGATATGAGCCATTATCTGTTGGACACCAGAGTTTATACTCTTGACACTGATGCTGTGGTTAGCTCAGTTCAGTCACATCAAGCTTAACTGAGCTACTGCTAGAAGTCCTGTCCTCAGAAATGGGTGGCAAAGCTGGCCCAGACTGGACGCTCAGTTCTGGAGAGAGAAAGAAAGTCAACAGGCAATACTAAAAAGAAGAAAATGTCTCCATGAAGGTAGGCACAGGTAAGTACCTCCCCAAGGTAACTGAATTCAAAAGAGAGCAAACAGTAAGTTCTATTTTATAGAAGGAGAAGCTGAAGCCCATATAGTCAAAGGAATATGTCTAGGGTCACACAGGTAAACCCAGAATCGGAATCTCCAAGAAAATAGAAAAGGGGTGAGGAGGGGGTAAGAGAAAGAGGTCGTAAGGAAGGAGAGTGGAGATGAAGGAGACGAGGAGGGGGAAGCTAGGAAGCAGGGGGCAGAGAGAAGCCAGCACTTTCTGCACCAGGCAGCTGAAGCTAACCCAAGCCCATTGGGCTATAAATGGCTCTTACTGGCACCAGCCCAAGATGTAAAAACGATTTTCCTGAGAACAAGAGGCTCCACTGGAGGAGCCAAATCCTGCTCTGTTTTCCAAATGTCAAGAGAGCTTTTTCTAACCTGAGTCGTCTGTCCTTAGCAGCAGCCTGCCTGGCCTGAAGTCCCATGGGGGCAAGGTGTGGGGAGGGGGGAGTGATGGACATACTGCAAAGAGTGGATCACTGCAGAGTGGGTAGAAGATGGTGTGGGAGGTGGGGTGACTCCCTGACCAGGTCTCACCACATCTTTCTCCCCAGATGCCTTTGTCTCCCTCCCAACTTCAAGCCCATGCTCACATCTGGTCCCTGTCCCAGGGTCACTCTCAGACCTCCACATCCTTTCTTCATCCTGATGTTTACTCACAAGACTGTGATATAATTGCCTAGAGTGATCTCTTCTAGCACCATCTGTCTGCCTTTAGATAGAGACCAGAGCTTTAACTGAAAGGAACACATTCTAATGGTAGAATGTCAGGCAGCAGCAAGGCAAGCAAGGACTCTGGAAGGCATGTGGACCTCTCCTATTCACACCAAAGATCACACCAAAAATATATAATTCTCATGTCTGTCTTTGGCCAAAGACAATCCTGGTTCCACCCTCATATCTACCCATGTTCCCTATCATCTGGGCTGAAGATTGGTCCCAGTGAAGAAATGTCAAAGTCAGCCTCCCCAGAAGGAAGTGCTATGCTAGAGTACATAGCCCCAGCTCACGGTGTCTCATCCTGGGAGTCATAAAACTGCTAGTCTGGGGGATGGGAAGAAGAATCTACACGTTGTTGGTCCCACAAGACAGTGTTGTCTTCTTGTACATGACCCTCCAGGGTGCCTTGGTCTGTATATTTGTCAACAGTCACCCTCATGTCCCTCATTAGTTTTCTCTTTAAAGGCATAGACTCTCTCTAGACCCCCCTGGGGCAAGGCCAGGCACTGATGCATGTCACAAAGTGTCAGCTGCTCTCACCCACTGGGACCTTCCTGTTTTACAGTGTCCCTGACTATAACTGGCATCTTGGCAGAGCCCATCTTCACATGCTTTATTACTTTAGACTCAAGTTCCCTTCTAAGGCTGTTCTCCTTGGATTCGCCCTTCCTCAGGTCCTGCCACCCACTATTCTCAGTCCCCATTCTCCCACTGGGGGATGCCTTGTACTGGGGAATGTTGGCAGGAGGCCTGGAAGGATCCTTGGATGAGCCAGGGCTTACAGAGGGGTCTAGGGCAGTGGTTCTCAATGTCTAGTCCCCAGATCACCAACATCAGCATCTCTTGGGAACTTGTAAGAAATGCAAGTTCTCAGCCCTTACCAGAAACCACTGAATCATAATCTCTGTGGTAGAGTTTAGCAATCTATTCCAACAAGTCTCCATGTGATTCTGATGTATTACAGAGTTTAAGCTCCACTGGTCTAGAGTTGCATTTTCCCACACTGTATTCCACAGAATAGATACTCCTAGAAAAGGGGTTTTATAGTCAAATAAGTTTGGACAAACAAGCTAAATAGATTTTTTCTTTTTTCCCCCAGCTTTACTGAGATATAATTGACATATAATGTGTAAGTTTTAAGGTACAACATAATGGTTCAATATATGTGTATATGAAAAGTGTAAAGAGATTTCTTAATTGCAATACTTTTAAATCTTTAATTTGCTAAAATGAATTGTGAATCTCCAAGAGGGAGTTAGGGTGTCTATTGTTACCAAATTTATGGCTGTGACATCCTTATTTTCTTAGAGATCTATAAACATCTCTAGAAATTAATGTTCTAAGGAAACCATCTGGGTGACTCTGATTTAGGACAGTGTTTCTCTATTAAAATATGCATCAACCACCTTGGGATGGGTCTTGGGCCGGACCCCAGACCCATGCCATCAAAATGGCTTTTCTTCCTCTGTCTCCTGGATCAGTAACTGCTGGAAAGGAATCTATTGGATTTGTTGGGTCTGACCTCAGAGCCAGTGGAGGTAAAACACAATAAGCTGCACATTTAACAAGTTCCCCCAGTGATGCCTATGAAATCCTGGTCCAGACAAAGCTGAGGACAGCTACTTGCCTTCTCCATTACTCTCTGACCCCTAACACAGCCCCCAGAGGCCAGCCTGGCACAGCCTTTGTGCCACTGTGTCAGGGCTAGGCCAAGGAGACCTGGAAGAGAGGCAGTAGCTCCCACAGCAAAAGAGCTGGGATGGGGCGTGAGCTCTCTCACCTTCAGTCTAGGTGACCTTGGGCCAGTCCCTAACTTGCTGTCATTGCCAGGGTCATGATGTGGCTCAATGCAAAGGGCAATCCTTGGCAGCTGTGCACACTGTGTCTGCATGCTTCCCATCAGCCCCCTGTTGTGGTACAACAGCAGTGCCTGCTTCAAGTCAAAATGGCATTGCACCCACACGGCACTCCCTCTGTCTCCTGTATCAGTAACTGCTGGGAAGGAATCTATTGGATTTGTTGGGCCTGACCTATTTTTTAAATAAACTAGGGCTGTTTTCCAGCTATTAGTCACTTTTCTCCCAAGCCTCCACATATTAAATTCTCTTCTTATGTCCTCAGATATTTTGGCTGCAAGAGATGTCAGGTTAATTGGATGCTTGGCTCCTGGCTCTTCCTCCTTAATGGGCGTAAAGAGCAGACTTCCCTCCTCTTCCTCCCTTTTCCCTTCCCAAGGCAACAGGAGCCTTTTTCTCTCCTTTGACTTGAAAGAGGTCATCAAGCACTTGGCTTTCCTCTCCACTTTCCTGTACAGGCAAATGTGCAGACAGACACAGCCAATGTCCTCACACCCTCACCTTGCCCAGAGTTGGACTAAGCTTTAGTCTCATATTTGGGTCAGATCATCCCTGCTGGATCTGAAACCGGTTTGTGTGTCTCCACCCCAGGCTGGGTCATCTATAGAGGCCAAGAGTATCAGGCAGAGATTGTACAGATAGTACATGTGTGGGTTCTGGTCTTGGTCCTTTCTTGTCCTATTTGGGTCATTATGCAGAAGCAATTTAACCTTTCCTACTCAGTTTCCTCTTCTGTCAAATGACAACAATTATGTGTCCTGCTTCCTTCATGAACTTACTATGATGATTAAAAGATGCTGAGTGTGTAAATATTCGGAGGAAATTCTAACGTGCAGTAAGGGAGTATGACACTTCCATCTGTGGCAATCTGAATCTATGCCCGTATGCTATTTTTGGATGTTCTCTGGGCTCTACTGGCACTAGACACAGTGGCTTTGGCTATGCTTAGCATTCTGTTCTTCTGCCTGCCTGACTCTGGTCCTCTCCCTCCACACTGTCCACTCACTAGGCTCTGTTCTGCCCCCCTTCTTTGGAGCTTTCTGAGTATTATGCAATTTCTATCTTTAGGAACAAGGCCATCGTGGAAAATCAGTCATTTTTTCCAGTCCCTGACACCTGGTCTCTTCTACTCCTATTCTGAACTCATATGGCATCCGTTAGCTGAAGCTACTGGTTACAGTTTGTCTTATTTTGTTGACAAATGGTCTCACAATTGTAGGTGTTGCTTCTCCAACCAAGAAGTAAATTCCCCCAGACCAGTAACCATATCTGCTGTGTTACTGTTTCTCCTTTAATATTTGGCACAGAGCTGGGGCTCAGTAGAGATGCGTTGGTTACAGTATCCTTATACACTTCAGTTGGGTCAATGTTGCCCTTCATAAATATATTATGAAAGTGGAGTGAAGGAGGCTTCTTCCCACCATGTAATCAGAGACCTTTCATTCCCCTTGAAAGGGTGGAGAGATGGCAGGAAGAAAGACAAAACTGAGAAAAATAATGATCAGAATCTTAATAATACTCAATACTCCTCGGAAGGTTCAGTGGTACTCCAAGTGCCTTTATTAAGAAGTGTCTTATCTCCTGAGATTTCTAGAAGAAAATATCTTGCAAATATAGAATGAATTTACTAAGCACCCATAATTCCATCTGTACAGACTATAAGTGGCTTCAAGTACAGATTCAAGTGTATTTGTTAGACATTTTCCCAACAATCTCTTCACACCAAGTAGTTCAAGGCCAGAACTGAAGGTAATGATACTGTGCCTCAAGGAAGCTGACTGACAGCTTCAGCCCATACAGCATAGCTGGTCTAAACCCCAGAGCTGACTCTCATAGACCCTCAGGCCTCATAATCTGGCCATTAAGCTGATGGCTGAAGAAAAGTGAGCTACAGAGTCACACATCAGAAAGAAAATCACAAGTTGTTTATCAAAACCACAGTCACACCATCTAGATTCTCATCTGGTTTCCATGGACTCCTCCAGACACTTTCTATCTAGTTCCAGCAAACCCATTGACTTCAAATAAATGTATTTCCACCCATATCCTTAGCAGAAATAACTGACTCCTTTAATCAGAAATTTTGATGCAAGTTTGCCCTGAAAATACCGACATTCCAGCTAGAAAGAGAACAATATCAGCCATCCGGTATATATTTGACCACTCCTCCAAAGGTGGCCTCAAATTAGCCAATGACAGATTCCAGTAATCTGGATTTTTAAAAGGCTTCCCAGGCAATGTCCAAGATCCGTTAAAAAGCCAGACAAAACATAAGAAATAACAGTTTTTGCGACATTGAACATCAGACAATGAAAAAGTATATCTCTGAGATGGCAAACCACAAAGACAAATCCTATGATGACCTAGTGTGAGTATCCAAGCTATAGTGTAGGCAGTGGAAACCCTGCTAGGAATATGTATTAGTGGAAGAGACAGAGGCAGGATTCTGGAGACAGCAGGGCATTGAGAGTTTGCAAGGCAAAATACTGGCGGGTAGAAGACTATAAGAGGTGAGGGGCTTTGTTGATCTGGACAGAATCCCCCTCAAGCCTTCAGCTGAGATGGAAAAAACCATGCATGTGAAGAAACTACCTGATGCTAGGGGGAAAATTACTGAGAAGACAGAGGTACTGATTTATGGTTCTCACACAGAGGGAGGAATACCTCTTGCCCACCTAAGCCAGAGTGGAAAACTTCATAGTTCGTGAATATACAGAAGAGGTTATTTTCCCCTTAGTGGTGGAAATTAGCCCTAGACTAAAGACTCCTTTAATCCCCCCAAACAAAGCTTAAAAGCAAGACCTGAAAGAGTTAAACTGTTTAACTAATTTAACCATATCCCAGAACAAAGCCTGGAAATACAATATATCAAAAAATGTCCAACAATGTCCCAAGGTCTGGATTACATAATGTCTGATATTGGGTCAAAAATTATCAGACTTGCCAAAGAAGTGAGAAAAAACTACCTATAATGAGGAGAAAAACCAATCACAATAAACCAACCCAGAGAAGACACAGGTGACAGAACTGGTAGACAATGTCATTAAAATTGTTATTGTAACTATTTAATATGTCCAAGAAACTAGATGAAAAATTAAACCTGATAAGTAGAGACGTGCAAGATAGAAAAATAACCCAAACTGAACTTCTAGACATAAAAATTATATGTGATGAAAAATACACTGGATTAGGTTAATAGCAGATTAGATGTTACAGAAGAAAATATTCGTGAACCTGACACAGAACAATAAAAACTACCCAAAATAAAACACAAAAAAGAAAAAAGACTGAAAATAAGTTAAACGGAATGAAATCCTGCCACAACATGGATGCATCTTTGCAGCAACATGGATGGAGCTGGAGGGTATAATGTTGAGTGGAATAAGAGAGTCAGAGAAAGACAAACACCATATGATCTCACTCATATGTGAAAGTTAAGAAACAAACAAATGAACAAACAAAGGGAAAAACAAGAGCAACAACAATGAAAGCCAGAGTCTTACATACAGAGAACAAACTGGTGGTTATCAGAGGGGAGGTGGGTGGGGGATGGGGGAAATAAGTGAGGGGGCCAAAGAGTACACTTATCTTGATGAGCACTGAGAAATGTATGACATTTTTGAACCATTATATGTTCACCTGAAACTAATATAACACTGTGTGTTAATTATCCTGGAATAATAGATTTTAAAAAGTTAAACAGAACATCAGTGAGCTGTGGGACAACTTCAGATGTCCTAGCACATATGTGATTGTAGTGCCCAAAGAAAGGGGAAACAGAAAAATAGTTAAAGAAATATTGGAATGATGGCTGAAAATTTCCAAATAATAAAAACCATAAATTTGCAGATCCCAAAATCTCAACCATCCCTGAGGAAAAGAAATATGAGGCAGAAAAACTACACCAAGGTACATCATAATCAAATTGCTTAAAACCAGTGGTAAATAGAAAATAGCAGCCAGAAAGAGGGAAAGAGATGTTATACACAGAGCAAAGAAAATAACGACAGTCAATTTATAAGTACTTATAAGTAACAACACAGCCTAGAAGACAGAACAGAAACATCTTTAAAGGACTGAAAAGAAAAAAGAAAAATTATCAACTTAGAATTCTATGCCCATGGAAAATATCTTTAAAAATAAAGGCAACATAAAGACTTTTTAAGACTTCCAAAAGCTGAAAGATTTCATCACCCTCAGGCCAACACTATAAGAGATGTTAAAGGATATTCTTTGGGCAGAAGGAAAATGATATCAGACAGGAATTTGAAACTATGCCAAGAATGAAGTGCTCTGAAAATGGGTAAATATAAAAGAAACTTTTTTAATTCTTTAAATGATCTTAAAAGATCATTGACTGAAGTGGCTCCTGGGTGGCTCAGTTGGTTAAGTGTCCAACATTCAGCTCAGGTCATGATCTCACAGTTCATGGATTTGAGCCCTGTTGGGCTCTGTGCTGACAGCTCAGAGCCTGGAGCCTGCTTCAGTGTCTGTGTCTTCCTCTCTCTCCTCCCCCCCTCAAAAATAAACGTTAAAATTTTTTAAATAAAACAATTTTTTTAAAAAAGAACATTCACTGTTTAAAATTTAAAAAAACATGTCTTGCAGTATTTATAACACACGTAGAAATAAAATGTATGATAGCAATAGCACAAAGGCCAGAAAGGGAAGAATCTAAGTGTTTTCTTATAAGATTCTTATAATATATGTGAGGTACTATAATATTACTTGAAGATAGACTATGGTAAATTAAATATGTATACCACAAACTCTAGAGCAGCCACTTTATAGAAGCACAAAAAGGTTATAGACAATAAACCAGCAAAAGGGTATAAAATGAAATCATACTCAAGTATTACCCCCCCACACAAAAGGTTAAAACAAGGGTGAGTGTAACAAAGAACAGATAAACTATATAGAAACAAATAGCAAGGTGGTAGATTTGAACCCAATAGCAATAATTACGTTAAATATAAATGGTCTAAACACCTCAATTAAAAAGCAAAGGTTGTCATATTAGATTTAAACACACCCATATGCCACCCTATTTGAAACTTACTTTGAACATAAAAAAAGTAAAAGGATAAAAAAAAAGCGTACCATGTTAATTCTAATGAAAAGAAAGCTAAAGTAGCTATATTAATATAAGACAAAATAGAAATAAGAGCAAATAATATCAGGGAAAACAGGATATTTTCATAATGATTAAGATCAATTCATAAAAAGGACATAATTTCAAATGCATATTCATCTAATAAAAGATATGCAAAGTGTATGAAGCAAAACCCAATAGAACCAATTATTAATAAAATGGAAATTGAAACTACAATGAGATACTACTTTGTATTCATTAGAAGTGCTAATAACTTTTTTATTTATTTAAAAGTATATTTATTTATTTTGAGAGAGAGAGAGAGAGAGAACAAATGGGGGAGGGGCAGAGGAAGAGAGAGAATCCCAAGCAGGCTCTGCACTGCTAGCACAGAGCCCAATGTGGGACTCGAACTCACAAAATGTGAGATCATGACCCCAGCCAAAATCAAGAGTTGGACGCTTAACCAACTGGGCCACTCAGGCATCCCAGGAGAGCTAATATTTATTTAAAAAGAAAGAAAGAAAATGAAAATAGTAAGTGTTGGTGAGGATGTGGAGAAATTGGAACCCTTGTGTACTGTTAGTGGGAAGTAAAATGATGTAACCACTATTGAAAAGAGAAAAGAGTATGGCATTTCCTCAAAAAATTAAAAATAGAATTACCATATGATCCAGCTATTCCACTTCTAGGTACATACTCAAAAGAATTGAAAGCAGGGTCTTGAAGACATATTTGTACATCTATATTCATAGAAGCATTATTGATAAGATGAAAACATGAAAGTAACACAAGTGTCTATCAATGAATGAAGGAATGAATGAATAAGCAAAATGTGATCTACACATAAATTGGAATATTGTTCAGCCTTAAAAAGAAAGAGAATGCGGTGCCTGGGTGGCTCAATCAGTTAAGCGTCCGACTTCAGCTCAGGTCATGATCTCACAGTCAGTGAGTTCGAGCCCCGCATCAGGCTCTGTGCTGACAGCTCAGAGCCTGGAGCCTGCTTCGGATTCTGTGTCTCCCCTTCTCTCTGCTCCTCTCCTGCTCTAGCTCTGTCTCTCAAAAATGAATAAATGTTAAAAATAAATAAATAAATAAGAAGAAAGGGGATTCTGACAATTACTGTAACCTGGATGAATTTGAGACCTTTATGCTAAGGGAAATAAGCCAGTCACAAAAAGACAAATACTGTATGACTCTACCTATAAAGGGTACTTAAGAGTAGTCAAAATCATAGACACAGAAAGTAGAATGGTGATTGCCAGGGGATGGAAGGGGAGGGGAAATGAGGAGTTACTGTTTCATGGGTATAAAGTCAGTTTTGCAAGATGAAAAGAGTACTAGAGATGAATAGGACTGATGTTTGCACAACAGTGTGAATTTACTTAATACTACTGAGCTGTACACTTACAAATGGTTACTATAGTAAGTTTTATATTATGTGATATTGGGTTTAATACAAACATAAGCATTTAATCATCAAATTAACACCTTAGTGTAAAGTCACTCATCAGGTCTCTTCATTCCTGAAAGGAGGAAGAAAGTATATTTTAATAATGATAAGAAAGACAAAGTTACAGTAATCAAAACAGTGTGGTACTGGCACAAAAAACAGACACATAGGTCAGTGGAGCAGAATAAAGAGCCCAGAAATAAACCCATGCTTATATGATCAATTAATCTACAACAAAGGAGGCAAGAATATACACTGAGGAAAAGACAGTCTCTTCAAGAAATGGTGCTGGGAAAACCAGTCAGCTACATGCAAAAGAATGAAACTGGGCCACTTTCTTACACCACAGATGAAAATAAACTCAAAATGAATTAAAGACCTAAATGTGAGATTTGAAATGATAAAACTCCTAGAAGAAAACATAAACAATATCTTTGAAATCAGCCTTAGCAACATACTAGATACATCTTCTCAGGCAAAGGAAACAAAAGCAGAAATAAACTATTGGGATTATATCAAAACAACTTTTGCATGGTCAAGGAAAGCATCAACAAAACAAAAAGACAATCTATTGAATGGAAGAATATATTTACAAATGATATAGCCAGTAAGGGGTTAATATCCAAAATATATAAAGAATTTATGCAACTCAACATCAAAACAAAACAACAAATAATCCAATTTAAAAATGGGCAGAGGGCCTGAGTAGACATTTTTCCAAAGAGGATATATAGATGGCCAATAGACACATGAAAAGATGTTCAGCATCATTAATCATCAGGGAAATGCAAATCAAAACCAAATTAGGTACCACCTTACACTTGTTAGAATGGCTAATATCAAAAAGACAAGAAGTAACAAGTGTTAAAGAGGATGTGAAGAAAAGGCAACCCTCATGTGCTGTTGGTGGGGATGTAAATTGGAGCAGCTACTGTGGAAAATAACATGGAAGCGTCTTAAAAAGTTAAAAATAGAAATACCAAAAGATCTAGCAATTCCACTACTGAGTATTTACCCAAAGAAACCAAAAACAGTATTTGAAAAGATATATGTACCTCTATGTTTATTGCAGCATTAATTACAATAGCCAAGTTATGAAAGTAACACAAGTGTCCATCCCTAGATGGATGGATAAAGAAGATGTGGTATACAAAGGAATATTTCTCATCTATAAAAAAGAATGAGATCTTGCCATCTGAGACAAAGTGGAAGGATCTAGAGGGCATTATCTTACATAAAATAAGTCAGACAGAGAAAGACAAATACTGTATGATTTCACTTTTATATGGAATAAAAAAATAAATGAAGAAACAAAAAAACAGAAACAGACCTATAAACACAGAGAACAAACTGATAGTTACCAGAAGGAAGGAGGGTGGGGGAACAGACAAATGGTTGAAGGGGTATGGGAAGTAGAGGCTTCCAATTATGGAATGAATAAATCATGGGTATGAAAGGTACAGCAAAAGGAATATAGTCAATAGTATTGTAATAATGCATGATGACATATGGTAACTACATTTGCTAACATAGGACGATGTATAGACTTGTTGGATTACTATGTTGTACACCTGAAACTAACGTGACATTGTGTGTCAACTACACTTCAACTTGAAAAAAAGAACAAGAAAGAAATTGTGAGAGCAAAACAAAACATCACCTTCATTACTAATAAAGTTGAAGCAGGAAAAAGAAATAATGATAGGAAAGAGGAAGAAAGTAAGACCCAGAGACCATTTGCCCAAGGAATACCTATTGGCTCCTGGAGCCTGGGAAAGGTAATATCCAGAAGCAAAGGGAGGCCATGTGCTAAAGGAGAAGTAGGAAGGCACAGAGTCCAACTGCCATTCCCTCAATGTTCTGGGTTCTAAACTTTTATCCCCAAACTTTTGCATCCCTTTCATACCTGTAAGGCCCTGCAACCTCTCGAAGCCCTTCCTGCTATTCAGTCTCTGACAATCTGGACTTCATTCCTCTGCTTGTGCATCCAAAACTTGCCCCACCTAGCAACTTTGCACCAACTGGTTCCCCCAATATTTGAACGGCTCCCTCTCTCACCTCATCTAGGCTTTTATTCAAACCTCATCTTTGCAGAGAATGGCCTCTCCAGGCTACCCTTTCTGCAAACACCACCTTGCATCACATTCTACTCCCTTACCTGCTTTATTTTTCTTCAGAACTTGTATTGGTACCTAATAATAGTTCGTATATTTGTTTACGTCTGTCTTCCCCATACAATGAAAGCTACAAGAGCTACCATCAGGCACTACTGTAATCCCAGTTTATAGAACTGTGCCTGACACTGAGTGTTCAATAAATATTCATTGAAGGCATGAAGGAATAAGCAAATAAATGAATGAATGAATCCCTTGACAAGGTGTCTGGGGGAGCTATGCAAAGAAAAGGGCTGAACAGCCATGATGGAATCGCTGGAAGGCAGTCCTGGAGGTCCACTTTCACCCCACACCAGGCATCTCCAGCTCACAGAGCCCCCAGGGAACATTTTGCCACCTGTCTCTGCTTGACTCTGTCCCCACTCTATGCTGGCTCTCAGATGCCCCCCATATGAATGGCCTGCTCTGCCCTGCTTTATTTCAAAGAAGGTTGAACACTCCAGAGCCCGGGAAAACTGGGTTAGCTATTAGCAAACACTTTGTCCATGAGGCCTAAGCAGAAGCTGGAGCTACCACAGTCCTCACAGTTTAAGTCAAAATTTATTACCAAACCTTACACTTCTCTACTCTATGCCATGATCTGAGCCCCATCTACTCCTCAGTTTCCTCTTCAAATGCTGCCCCTGTCCCACTGCCCTTCTCTGTGTCCCCTGATGCATTATGCCCAGGCCTCTTGGTGCCAGTACCTGCTATTTCCCTGTCTAGAATCACCAGCTGCTCCCTATTAACTGCCACATACTTGTCCAGTCCGCATCTGGGCAACTCCAATAAGTCTCAAGGAGACTCAGATGTCATTCCTGCAGCAAGTCTCCTTACCTTCTTCCCTACAATGTTAACCGCCCTCCTGAGAAATCAGTCACACAACATGCAATCTGTCTGTTAGAGAAAGGTAACTCTCAATGGAATGATAGGTCCTCAATGCTTTACAAGACTCCTTTCTAAAGACAGCTTTTCAAAGTTACTCATCAGAGGGTCCCAAGATCTTTTATTAAGAACAATGGGATTTCTGGGTGGCTCATTCGACTGAGCGACAGACTTTTGATCTCAGCTCAGGTCATGATCTCAGGGTTGGTGAAATCAAGCTTCCTAGTGGAGCTCTGTGCTGACAGCATGGAGCCTGCTTGGGATTCTCTCTCTCTCTCTCTCTCTCTCTCTCTCTCTCTCTGCCCCTCCCCCACTCACAGACTCTCTCTCAAAATAAATAAATAAACTTTAAAAAATAAAAAAGAATCATGGGATTTGTTACCCAGGTGAGTGTCATGAAATTCCTCTCCTGTGCAATGACAAGACAGTTGTCATGGGAAGGCTTAGGCTTCATTTATGTATAAAAGAAACCCTATGGTTTTGATGCGCTAAGAAATGTTAAGGAATGGGGGCACCTGGGTGGCTCAGTGGGTTCAACGTATGACTCTTGGTTTCGGCTCAGGTCATGATCTCATGGTTCATGGGATCATGCCTGGCATTGAGCTCTGTGCTAACAGCTTGGTCCTGGCTTGGGATTCTCTCTCTCTCTCTCTCTCTCTCTCTCTCTCTCTCTCTCTCTCTCTCTCTCTCATTCTCTCTCTCTCTCTCTCATTCTCTCTCATTCTCTCTCTCTCTCTCTCTCTCTCAAAATAAATTAAAAAAAAGAAATGTTAAGGAATGGAGGGCACTGAAGCATGCAGCCTTCAGGGGGCATGCCTTTGCCTCTCTTTGTCCTGCATTATAGTTCTTAGCAAATGGTGAAGTCTTATTTAAATTTTTTTATATTTATTTATTTTTGAGAGACAGAGAGAGACAGAGTGTGAACAGGGGAAGGGCAGAGAGAGAAAGAGACACAGAACCCGAAGCAGGCTCCAGGCTCTGAGCTAGCGGTCACCACAGCGCCTGATGTAGGGCTCGAACCCATGAACCGTGAGATCATGACCTGAGCCAAAGTCAGACGCCCAACCGACTGAGCCACCCAGGTGCCCCGGTGAAGTCTTATTTTAAATTACAAGTCTTATCCTTTCCCCCAATGGCTCCCTTCTATAGAGGCTTCCATGGCACCCCTCCTTCGGTCTTTACAAAACCCCTGTAATGGCTAGTAACCTGTCTGACTTCCCTACTAAAACATAAGCTCCTGAAAAGCAAGAACTGTTTCTTACTGGGTTGCATCCCCAGGACTTAACATAATGCATGACATGGGGCTGGCACATAGTACATTCTCAGTAAATGCTTGTTGAAGGAGTGACTAACTAAATGGACAGATGGGTGGATAGATGGGTGGACAAATGGCCCAGCAGAGGAGACTGAGGTGCAAAGAGTTTAAGTGGCTTCTGCCAGGTCCCTGATGTCAACAAATGACAGAACTCAGGACCTCCATGCTGCCAGAGTTGACTGTAGGCGGTTATTTCTGAGTCCAGTTTCCCCTTCCATTTCCTAAGTATCTTCCCAGATGAATGGAGCCCATATGTGGCCTCAGCTCCCTTGGGGCCTAACTTTGACATGCAAACCAGGCCTACCTTTCTGAACCACCCAAAACAGGTGAGCATGTAGCAATCCTGACCAACATTCACCACCACAAACGAAACAATAGCTACCAGTGTTAATCAGGCACTATACTAAAAGCACTTTCACTATCACTTCACTTGACCTTCATACCAATCTTTTGAAGAAAGAATATATGATTCTTATTTTATAGAAAAGGAAATTGAAGCCCAGAGAAAACAAGTAAGTTCAAGGTCATTGTGTTAGAAATTGGAAGAACATGGAATCAAGCATAGAGGAAGCTACCTCCCAAATTTTGACAGAGTTATGAGAGGCAGTGTTGCTCCAAGGTCAAGATTCTGAGCTGTAGGGTGAGTAGTGACAGCCCCTGCCCAAAATATTTTCCATTCAAAGTCATATTTGGATCCAACAGCTCTTATTTCTGGTCTCAGCTTGCCACTAACTCACTTTGCATTCTTGAGTTAGCCTCTCTGGGTAAATCTCTTGGATTCCCGACTGTAGAAAGAGAAGGAACTAGATTCAATACTATGGAGCACAAGAATCAAAAAGACATGTCCACAGGGACCAAGCTGGTGATGTGAACCAGTAGAGTGCATGAATATAGGTGATGAAACCCACCATGGGTAAGCAGAGACACTATAGCAGGTAGAGGATGGGTACCTTCTCTAGGAGGTGGACAGTGTCCCATAATGTCATCTTCTGATCAGAAATCTCTTGATTTTTTTTTAAATGTTTATTTATTTATTTTGAGGGGGAGGGGCAGAGAGAAAGGGAGAGAGAGAGAATCCCAAGCAGGCTCTGTGTTGTCAGCACAGAGCCCAACATAACACTTGATCTCACAAACTGGGAGATCATGTCAGATGCTTAATTAACTGAGCCACCCAGGCACCCCAGAAATCTTTTGGTTTTTAAATGCTGGCCTCTATGAGACCAAATAAAACAAACTGTGAGCAGTTTGGCTCATGTCTTTCCATTATTTATCACCGTTGTGTTCACAATTGGGAAGCTGAGGCCTGGAAAAAGGAGAAGGTCAGTGAAAGAAAAAGGCCAGGGCAAATAGGTACACAGCCCTGAGAAATAAACCATGAGGGGAACCTGAGCTTCTGGCTGATCAGAATAACCAAAATACAGAAGATAGAAACTGCCAAAGCCAAGGGCTATGCATGGTATTTAAGACAGCTTACAATAGGTTAGAGAATGGAGTCAGCTATGCTAGTTCAGCCACGCAAGTCTCAGTAGGTACAGAGAGAGTGAATTTCACTCAAAGTGAAGAGAGTTTACATACATGTACCATTGTGCAGGTTCAGTGTACAGCAATGGTTCTCAAACTTGGGTGGGCATCAGAATCACCCGAAGAGTAGATTGCAACACCCACCCCTAGAATCTCTGATTCAGTATGTCTCAGGCAGAGCTGAGAATTTGCATTTCTAATAAGTTCCCTGATGATGCTGATTTGGTTGGTCCAGTGATTACATTGGTAACCAGTGGGAATTTGGGTTCTGGTGTATGACTGTTTATGTTCGGAATCAAGGTCTACCACTTACTAGACCCTGGGAAATTGACTAAACTTTTCTGTATCTCAGTTCCTTCCTTTGTAAACTGAGGACATTATTAGTATCTATTCCAAAGATTGTTTAAGAATTAAACTCAACAGTCCATGTAAAGAGTTTTGAAAGGTGCTTGGAGTGTAGTAAGTACTCAGTGAATGCCATCAAGCATTTCTGCTTGTGAAAGTAGCTCAGTGGAACCTACAGTGGGAGTACCTCAGGACTGGTAACATAGGAGCTCTATGATGACCTCTAGCTATAAGGAAGAAAGAGAAGTTACTGGAATCTAGAGATGGTGAGGGCTATATGGAAAGGACTACATGAAAACTTCAGTTCTAGGAAAGAGTCAACAGTGACCCCATAGGGAAGGAGCTGGAGGAATAATTACTCTGACTTCACTTCTCTCCCTCCCTGGTAGAACTCAACCAGCCAGAAGCTTGGAGGGGCTGGGAAAAGGAGCCTGTTGATATAGTCCATTATAGTTCAGTCTTCCAAGGCACAAAGAAGGATGGAGAGCAAATTGGAGGAACAAATGTAAGACACCAGCACACTTATAACAGGGCCTACAGATATTTTTGGTCTACACCCCCACCTTGAAGCAGGGTGACTCCTTATCCAACTCATATTGGTGATCTCCAGTGAAAGAGCTGATAGATTTGGTCCACATCCTGTAGCCTGAAATGCTAGCCACACCTCAACATCAATCTGGTCACTGGCATTCCTGGTAAGGTGAGCCAGTAGGTCCTGGTTTGAGACCTAGCCAAGGCTCTGACACTGAGCTCACTAGGCACCAAGCTTGGAGAATACTGAACTCTTTGGCTTTCTGTAGGGATAAGAGACCACCTTTCAGGAGGCAGAAAAGACTGGATGAATATTTCAGAGACTAGAAAATAAGCACAGTATAGGACCAGCAGCGCCTAGACCCTGGCTCTGGCCCTGAAGGCAACTCTCTGACCTTGATGAAACACCTCTCCTGAGAGCCTTCCTCTCTGAAAGACAGTCACTTTCACTCCTGCCCTCTTCTTCCACCTTGTTTCTCCTTGTCCTTCAGAATGTAGGGCCTGAAAAAGAATTTCAAAATGTGCTAAGTTGCCCTAGGCTTCTTGGAGGAAACCACTAGAGAAATACATGATATAATTGTGATTTCTCATTATCTAAAATTGGACAAAATGAACTACTGCAAAATACTGTAATACTACTGTAATACTGTAATATACTGTAAGGAATGACTCTGCCAAAGCAATGAACTGAATTAAAATAGATGCTACTAAATATTTTCCTGAGACTGGTAACTTTTGGTGCTCTCTTTACTCATATACTGGTTTTCATCTCCAGAACCCTTGAACAAGACTGATGCTGTGCACTTCACTGACACTGATGAGGAAAGTAGCCTGGAAGAGGCAAGTAGCCAGCTGTCCAAAAAGACCTAGGTACAAAAAAGTATAGAAGATATTACAGGGAGTTTATCATGGGAAGAGATGATAGCATGTCCAAGTATAGAGCATAATTATATTCACTGAAACCTGCAATTGGAAAAGTAGAATTAACAGGTGGAAGCCTGAAAGGGACCTCAATGAGTAATGAAGCCCTGTTCCCTGGCTTCAGGTAGGGTGTATTAACCTGACCCAAATAGCCTAAGGGACTTACTGGGGTCACTAGCCAGCTACTCAAACTAAATGTAAAATCCCTGCTCAAGCTGAAATACAAGGTAAACTTAAATAGGGATTATCTTGTTAAACAGGCACAAACTAAATTTGGTTTAGGAGTAAGAGGTCTGCAAAAAAAGCTTCCAGAATCCCCAAGATCAAGCCTATCATGTCATAAGGGAAAGAAAAAGAAAGAGGACATGGAAGCCCACATTAGAGCTTTCTGAAAGAACTGAGTGATGCTGCGGGTGTTGAACAATGCTCCACATAAGGAACTCCCAGGATACTTCCATATGGCTTCAACCACCTATCCAAGTTCACTCTATATCATAATATTTGTTCTTCTTCCTCCCAAAGGATAGTACTGCATGGTAAATGCAGAGCAACCAAGAACCTCAAACTCCCTGATTCTTTGTTTTGCAGTACTCTCAGGGTCAAAGACAGCCTCAGAAAAGACCTGTCCCATAGCAAGCAAGTTCCAGAGCCTGGACTATCACCAGGTCTCCTGAATCTCTTGGACCTCATCCTAATATTATTTAAATACAAGTATCGCCACCAAAGCCAAATGAGATGGAGAATGGAGATCCCTGATGTTAACTCACAATGCCTACCAGCTGCAGAACAATCACCTTCCACTGCTCCTCTGAGCAGTCACTCTCTCCCCATAACTCATTCACTCATCCATTCATTCATTCATTCAACCAACATTTATTGAGTTCTTCTGTATGCGGGCATTGTGCTTCAGTGTAGCCAATGGACTGGCAAGGAGTAAGAGCAGAAGCTGGGAAAAGGGCAGCCAGTTACAGTGGCCCAGACAAGAGATAATTAGGGTCTGATCTAAGGCAGTGGACTAAGGAAAAAGAGATGTTAAGAAAGTAGAATTAAGGAAGTAGAATTAAAAGGATTTTGTTATATATTACCGGGGATCAAGGTAGGGAAGGTGAGAATAAGAGAACCCTCTAGTATGATGCCTAATTTCTGGCTAGAATGAAGGAGAGAATGGCAATGCCCTTCATGGAGACAGGCATACAAAGGGAGGCACAGATGAACACGTTCAGAGGGAAGATAAGGAGCTCAGTTTGGGTCATGCCGAATTTGAAGTGCCTGCAGAACATTGAGGAAGGGAAATCCAGCCAGGTCTGGATGACACAAGATGTAGAAGAGGATGAGCTCATCCAGGGACAGTAAGCTGGGGACAGCCTCACTAAGAGGTGAAAGGAAGAAGAATCCACATGAGAGATTGAGATAGAACAGTCAGGGATGTGGGAGAGGCAAGAGAAAGTTGGGCTTAGAACACCAAAGAGGAAAGGCTATCAAGAAAAACACAATAACCAACAGTGTCTAATGTCATTGATTGGTCACGTGTGACGAGAGTCCATAAAAATAGTGGGTAACATGGGGGTCTCCAACGTTGGTGGTAAGATCATATCAGATAAGGGTAAAATAGGATTATCCCTCCCCCAGGCCTCCAGTATGAAGCTCAGCTTCTGGCACCAGCCATGGTACCCAAAGGAGTAGAGCATCCTGGCTTGGACCTGATCTGGGAGACAAGCCAGATCCCAGCACTTTAGAAATGATGGTCCAGCACTGCACACTGGGTAAGACAAAGAAGTATGGCTTTAAGAAATCTGAAGCTCAAATAATCCCCTTTTTTAAGTTTATTCATGTATTTTGAGAGAGAGAAAGAGAGAGTGTGCATGAGAGAGAACAAGTGAGAGTGAGGGAGAGGCAGAGAAAGAGGGAGAGAGAGAATCCCAAGTAGGCTCCATACCACCAGCCATACGACACCCAACATGGGGCTCGACACGGGCTTGAACTCATGAACCGTGAGATCATGACCTAAGCCAAAACCAAGAGTCAGACACTTAACTGACTGAGCCACCCAGATGCCCCTTCCCTTTCTTTTCCTTTAGCCCTGTACACATTCAGAACAGGCTAGACCCATGGCACCAAGTAAGGTTATCCATCAGTTGCCTAGTCAAGTGGGTATTAAAATTTGCTGCCTGAGACTGGATTCTCTCCAACATCCAGTCCCCCCGAGTCCAGAGCCAAGAAGCTGGGGCTGTCTCCCCCTGCCACCTGAATGGTAAGCCCTTCACAGTCTCTCCTGCCTGAAAAAGAAAGAGTCATTGCTCTTAGAAGCCTAGAAGCCCATGACTGGGAAGTGAGAGAGAATGGAAGAGACTGAGCCAGCAGGTGGAGAGCAAAAGTGAAGGCAGCAGTTTCTGGGGGAAGATTCACTTTCCCCCAGATAAATAGTTGCCTGCAAACTTATACACTTTGTTCAAGTCAGGACCCTAAACGAGGTCTGCTTCTCACCAAGCCAAAGCCCAGATTGACAGCATCTTTTTACTTTTCCCCAAACCTCCACCTTCTATGCCATTTGCCACCGAGGGGGAAAACATCTCCCATTTCGAACAGCACGAATTTAGCACACGTGGGCATGTCTGGAAGGGGAAGCCATGTGGAGGATGACGATGAGCTTGTCTCCAACTCCACTGACAACTCAATAAGGGGAAATTGGCATACTGCTGCACTGGAAGGCACTTGAGATAACAAGTGAATCACAACAAAGTTTAAGACTTGCACAATACCTCCTCCCTTTCCCAAGTGGCCTTATGCCCATTGTCTCATTTAGTTCAGGGGCATCCCTATCAAGTAAGGTAGATTAGGATCAACTCATCCATTTTTCATGTAGTATCTGAGAGTTATAGAAGGCAGATGGCAACAGAGTCAGGATCATGGGTTCTGTCTGTTGGCTTTTACCTCTTTCTATGCTACCTAGTAGTATCAGCAAAGGGCTTGAGGAACTGGAGTGAATAATTAAAAGTTGAGGCATTTCCTCTTTACTGCTTAGGACAAAGCATCACTGTCTTGACTAGATCATGCAGGGTACACTCCAGAGGTGGAGGCACAGATCTCAAGAGCTCTAAGACTATGGATCTTTGATGCTGAAGCAGAGCTAGAAGAAGAAAAGGAGGTAGGCATGGGCTTGGCAGATTTTCAGTGAAGGCTCCAAGAAAAGCCATTAGATCAGGCCTGGTGAACAAAGTCCTAGGACCCTGCAGTACTGGCAGCCCAAGCCAGTGGTTTAGTTTTCTTCACATCCTGAAATATGGAGCATCTTATTTTTAACCTTTAAAAAGAGGAGTGAATAGCAGTGTTGGACCAAGATAACCATGAATAAAGGAATCTGTGCAAAGCTTGAGGCAGGGGTCGTGTCATTCTGCAGAGTGGCTGGGCTCCAAGGCAGGATCCTGCAGTTAGGAGCCAGAGCCTCAGGGCAGTTCAGATCCCTTGTTTTGGGACATCCCCTACACGCTCTCCTGCTTACATCAGTCAGTGATGCTGGGAATAAATATATTGTCTGATCCAACCCCCTGAACTCCTCTGCCTCAAGCAAGGTTTTTCAGGGAAGCCTCCATAGTCTCTCTGCGGCATCTTGTCACTGCTATAGTGCAGGTAATTCCCAATTTCTCAGGCAAAACCCTGACCCCTACTCTTTCTGAAACTTACGCCTTGCCTCTTCAGGAGGGTATTAAACTTATACCTTTGTTTATCCAAAAATCTCCCTTTACCCGTTTTGCCTTGACTATCAACTTTCTCCCTGCAATTCTGGCTTTGTCCATCAGCAGTGAACATCTAACTGGGACAGCTGAACTATAGCCTGGCTTCAGATCAGAAGGATTTCTTGCTATAGTGAGATCCTAAGTAACCGACATAGTTGAGACCAGTGCATTAGGAAAGGATAAAATGGATAGATATCCATTTAAACACTAGCATCCATAGAACAATTTCCATACAGGAAAGGTACATGTAGCAATGATCATTCATTGAGCAAATGGTTTTAAACCTGTAATAGGTACTAAGCACTGTGGTAGGTGCTAGGATTCAACTGTGAACAGCATAGAGAGAGCCCCTCACAAGATTTGTGGTGGACTTATAGACAAGGAAATCAGCAGGTACAGTGTGACATGTGCCATGACAGAGGATGCACAGATACAATGGGATCACATCGGTGGGAGAACGAAGTCAGACTTGGAGAAGGGGGTAGAGTATCAAGAAAGTCTTCCTAGAAGAGGTGATATCTCAGCAGAGACCTAAAGGAAGACTAGTAGGTGCCCAGGAAGTAAAGGGAGAGAAACAGTTGAGTATAGCTGGTGTTGGAGCAAAGGTCTTAAAAGAAATTAAGGAAAGGAAGGTGGAAAAGTGCTTAGGCCATGACCATGCAGAGCCTTATGAGCTATGGTAAGGAGGGAAGCTTTCTCCTAATGAAGATGGAAAAGTCACTGAAGGGGATTAAGGAGGTGAGAAGTATAATCAGATTTCCACTTTAGAACATGCATTCATGCTGCTATGAGAACAAATCTAAGCAAGGAAAGGAGGATGTGTGGACAGTGTCCAGGAGGTTACTGCAGAGATCCAGGCAAGAGATGAGGGTGGTGGACCATGAACCAGGATTACAAAAGTGAGACCAGAAAGGGGAGGACAGGTTCAGGACAAAGAAACAAACTTGTAGGATGTAGAATCATCACTCACTGTGGAGAAAGGAGATAGGAGAGTCAGGGCTCGTGATTGGTGGATTCATACTAAGCAAGGTGAGGATCAGCGGGAGGAGAGGCAAGTTGGTGTGAAGAAATGCTGTCTCACAGGGGAGCCAGTGAGACATCTGAGTGGGGATGTCCCATAGGCAGTCAGCTATGCAGGTCTGCCCTCAGAGGACAGACCTGGGCTACAGCTTGGAGTCTGGGAATCATCAACACATAAACTAGTAATCAGGCCAAGAGAGGGGATAAGATGGCCTGAACAGAGTTGTAGGTGGAGAAGAAGGAGACTCAGAACGCTGCCCAGAGGAAAACCACAGCGCCCGAGTTGCATAATAAATGTTGTGCATCATTTGGGGCTGCATAATCTTCCTGACCCTGAAATTCAGATCTGTCTCTACAAGACTCTCCCTCAGATTCCCACACTCGACGTCACCCCAACATGGGTCCCACATAGGACACATTCCTCCATGTTGACTCATCAGACCCTTGCTTGAGCTCAGAAGTTCCAGGCTAGTGATTACATGTGTCCCTTATATATCTCCTACTACAAACTGCAAACCATGTAGGATAAGTACGTAAGTGTACGAGCATGTGCTTCTGCATGACGGACCCACAGGTTTAGGTGTACACAAACATCCCTGCACATAAACGCACCCACCTTCCTACAGTCTGGATTAGGTCATGTATGTCTACTCAAACAGAACATTAGAAGTGACCTTGAACTACAGATTTTCCCTTAAAAGCAAAACAAACTCTGGCCCAATAAGCAGTTACAACAGGAGGAGAGAGAATAAAACATTTGTGGAGATTCTTCTTTATGTCTTATTCCATGATCAAATTTAATCCTCATCGCTAACCTGTAAGATGGGATTTAGAATCCCAAAGAGATGAGGAGAAGACCAAAACACTCCCCTGTGCCACCGTGGGACAACAGCTTTATTCTGGAGAAGGGGGAATAGGAAAAGATTCTAACAGAGAGAAGTTGGCATGGCGTATGTATGAAATACATACATACATTACATACCTGAAACACAGGTTTAGGTCTTTTATTCTTTCAGTAAATATTCATCACTGTCCTACTATGTACCTGGAGGCAAGAGTCGACCAAATGCACATAAATAGAGAGGATTCCTTAATTAGGATCCTGTTTACACTTGTGATGGGCTGTAATCATTTTTGTGGGACTGTCTGATTGAGCCTCCTTAGAGAACGGCTGTCATAGCTGCTTGTCAGAGAAAGATGAAGTCCTTGAATTGAAGACGTCCATGGGAATTACAGTCTTCCATTTTCCAGAAAGGCCACCACTGTATTTTACTTCAGCTAACAAGAGATTACCTTTCACAACTGAGCTACAAATGGAGACCTAATTGATGAATTTGCTAATAGCCTTCCCTATGTAGTGGCATTAGCCTAGTTGGGTCTTAGCTGTATCTCCCTCGGGTCAGGCCTCACACACAGTGAATATATTTTATTAGATTTATGGCGAAGAAGACATGGAGTTTAATGCAGTAATTAAGCATCCAATTCGCCACATGAACCTGGGAAATATCTCCATCCTTTCTCTCCCCTTCCCCTGTGACTCAGTTTCTCTCAGTGGGAACGGGGGTGTGGGGAGGTAGTTATCAATCAATCCAGTAACCAACAAGTAGGAGTTGCTCTCTTTCTAGCAGCAAGGCTTGTGAAGGGCACAGAGAAGTCTGTGATAATGGGCCTTCCCTCAGGAGGTCTGCAATTGAGCCTGATTGAGACTCTCCCATCCCCCATTTCTTTCACATTTGTAGGGACCCAGTGAGGTTTCCATTTCATTCTTTAGATGTTGCCAAATATCTGCTTCCTAGAGCTTGGAGTGGGGTAGGCTAGCCTATGGGTCCCTCCTGTTACTGAAGCACTTCACTTGGGGACTAGTGGCCCCTTGGCAGGGGATGCTAAAGAGCCTTGTCTTCAGCTGTCTTCATGGCTCTGGCTGGCTGACCTGAAAATGAATTAGTGATTCAATCATCAAATGACCTGAATCAAAGATGCCCTCCCTTGGTGACTGTGCTCCAGCTCTGCCAAAACTGGCTTTCTAACATCAGTGGTAAAGGCCCTTTATTCATCCACTTCCCCTTTGGATGGCACTGGATAAGCCCAGATTACAAATAACAGCTAATCTTTCTTGAGCATTTAACATGTGCCAGATGTGTGCTTTACGTGAAACAACCCATTTAATCCTCATAATAACTCAATGGGATAAAGTTCTATTACAATTTCATAGATGATGGAGCCAAGGCACAGATGATAATGATGATAACTTGTGCAGCAGGTTGATAAGCTGAGATCTGACCCCAGGCGTGCCAGTCCCAGGGGCTGCACACTTACTGTCACACAAAACTGTCTCAGGTGAGAAGTCAGTGGCCCACATGATTTAATTGTTTGGTGCCAAAAATCCTTATCCCTCCTGCCTTCCAGAATTGACTCTCAAGTAAGATAGTAATGGTCTCAACTCTACCAATAAAATAATTCCTCTGGCAACAACAAACCAAATCTCCTGGGAGGATGAGGAGATCTAATACATGGAGGCTGCTACTGACTGACAGCCTTCAATTAGCCATAGTCCCTTTCTCATGCATGGAAGTGTATCAGTTCCTTCCTAGATGTCCAAAGCTCTCAGTGGGTGGGAGCTGGTGTAGGGCAAAGACAAGAATAAGCTCGAGGTTGGGGATGTGGATAAAAAAGGAGAGAGGCCTGAGTCAACAGCAGAGCACATTCCAATTCTGAGAATACCTCAACTTGGCTACTTTCTGGCTCTATAATCAACCACTGCAAGTTCCCATTTCTTCAACTGCAAAATAGAAATAGAACGAGTTGCATTGTAATTTTTTTGTGTAAATTAAATGCTTACAAAGCACTTAACACTGTGTACAACACACAGTACGGACATTAAAATGGCAGCTCTTGTTATAATTATTGCTACTGCACAAGGAAGGAAGGCCTGATAAAGACACTGAGAATTCCATGGGCAAGGTGGACCACTGAGTGAGTGGCAGGAAAGAGACTTGAAGGAGAGAAACTTCCTTCATTGACTTTGCAACTACTCTGAGGTCTTTATATATTAATTCAGTAATTTTTAGCCATTTCAACTCAGACCTACTATATATGGACCCTATGTTGGATGATGTTGTGGGTTGAATCAAGTTGAATCAAGTCCCCCTCCTCCACAATATGTTGCAGTCTTACCCCTGTTGCCTAGGAATATGACCTATTTGGAAATATGCTCTTTGCAGATGTAACCAAATTCAAATGAGGTCATACTAGATTAGGGTGGGCTCTAATCCAGTATGACTGGTATCCTTTTAAGAAGAAAAAATACAGACACACACACAGGGGAGAAGTTCATGTGAAGATGAAGGCAGAGACTGCAGCAATATGTCTACAACCCAAGGGATATTGAGTATAGCTGGCAACAGCTAGAAGCTGGGGAAGAAGTTATAAACAAGCTCCCCACTAAGAACCTTCAGAAGGAACCTTCAGAAGCTCCCCCCAAGACTCTGCTAACACCTGGATCTCATAGTTGTGACCTCCAGAAATATGAGAGAGTACACTTCTGTTGTTTTAAACCAACCAGATTGTGGTTCTTTGTCACAGCAGCCCTAGAAAATAAACATAGGTGATAAAACTACTAAGATGCACTTAAAAAACAAAGTTCTCGTTCTGGGGTTTTTGCTATTCATTTCAACACCAGAAGAGGCTAGATAAGAGTCCAGGTTTAATATGATGGCCTTGGGGTGGTTTCCAAAGAGGCATACTTTGTTAAATAAGAGCTTCTCCCCTGGCCCACCAGCTAGGACTCCAGGCTGGTGGATAAGGATATCTTAAGGAGTAGGAGGTGTGGAATGAGTGTTGTCCCAGCCACAAGTCATATCAGGTCCCTGCCACCCACAGGGCATAGCATTGAGGACTGTGAAAAATGAGGATCACAGGGTGGTGGTGGAGGCAGGAAAAGAAAGCCTGGAGAATGAAAGGTGAGGGTGAAGTCTGTCTTTAATTTCTTCCAAATCCACCATCCCTCACATCTCCTTTTGATGTCTCCATTCTTTCTCTTCAAATTTCAAGTTTCTACTGTGGTCTCTCAGATGCCTTCATAGCCTGGTAGAGAAAGCACAGGTCTTGGTGGCTAGAAAACTAGAGTTTGAATCCTGGTTCTACCATTTACTATTTGTGGGATGTTGGGCAAGTAACACTAATGCCTGTGCTTTGGCTTCTTCATCTGTACAATAGGGATAATATGTAATTCATATATGTTATGTATGTACATCTGACATACATTATATAATGCATGTGTAAATGTATGTAATGTATGATGACATACATTGACCAAGATGATAAATGCCAAAGCATTTTAAATGTCATGTGAAAAGGACAGAGATCTCGTTATTCATAGTTCCTAGATCTTATGTACAGAAACTCTGGTTTTAGATATCACATATCAGGACATACTACAAAATTAACACAAAAATATATAGAAATAATAAATCAGTTGTTATGTTTAAAAGACCAATGCCAGTGTATAAATGCCAACATATAAATGGCATTGACCTAGGAGTAAACACAGTCTCAACACCAGAACCTATGATCACTGTGATACTGGGAAGATTTTCCATCTCTTAGTTTAAATGACTTGTGTTTCCATCCAGCTCTAAGATTTTATGACTTTATGAAAATGTGCACATCAAGCTATTTGCTCTTATAAAATTACACTTTAAAAAGAGCTCTTTACTTATGGTGACCCATTACAAATGTGGGGAAAGCTGTGATGTTTGAGGGAATTCTAATAACAAGTGAAACAGAAAACCCATTTGATGTGTGAAATATCCAATGGGCTGGACAACACCAGAAAGGCAAGTCTTCAACAATCCTCTCCTGGTTATTCATATGAGAAGGCTCATGTCAGAATATCAGAGACGGGGGTTGGAATACCTTAGAACAAAAGCCAGTAAAGAAGGTGAGACAGCCCTAATATAGCTCCAAATGCAAAGATAACCAGCCAGCTTTTATCTCCTTTTAGAATAATACAACAGAGAGGGAGGGAGGCAAACCACAAGAGAGTCTTAAAGACTGAGAACAAACTGAGGGTTTATTGGGGCGGTGAGGGAGAGGGGAAAGTGGGTGATGGGAATTGAGGAGGGCACTTGTTGGGATGAGCACTAGGTGTTGTATGGAAACCAATTTGACAATAAATCATATTTTAAAAAAAGAATAATATGAACAAAGGTGACTCCGATTACACTACAAGAGATTGAGCCCCACTTAAGGAAGAACTTCCTTCTGAGATGCATAAGTTTGGAGAAATCACCTTGCCTAAACCTTTTTAGTGAGAGACCCAGCAGCCAACTTTGTGTCCTGGGTGAAGTAAGTGTGTTCATCAGCAGAAGCAGGGACAGAGTGACCTTTGGGAGGAAACTTTTTGCCTGTGTTCTTTCCATGCTTTTCCCTAGTCAGTTCACAATGGCACAATAATGTCTGACTTTCACACAACACAATCCGGCTTCCAGTTACCTTGGCAGTTCACATGTTGTCATGCTGCCCACTTTTCCCCTGCTGGCATAGTAGACTCCAAGGTGTAAGTACTGTTTTTACAGATTTTTGCATGTTCCACACTGGTATGTGATAATCACTTTGCATTGCAGTTAGCAAAGAAGAGGAAATGAAACCCACTCCTGAACTGGATATGAGTGTTGTGTTTCACCCTCGTTGACGGCCAAAAGCCAATTTAGGACTCTCTGAAAAGCCGAATTGCCTGGGATGGGGGGTGGGGGTGAGGGGATATGGGTATCTTCTTAACTCTCCTGAGCTTTCTTAAGGATTGAAATCAGTGTTTACTGAGGGAGGAAAAATCGATATGGATTATGGTCTATAGATCATTTCAGCTGGAGAAGCGAGGAAATGCTCATTTCTCTCGTGAGCTGGGAGAGCTCATCCGGTTTGCACTTTTTCAGCAAGACTCCTACAAGCGAGCAGGATAATAGCATAAACATTTCTCCAGCACTCACCACACTCTAAACCCTTTGCACAAAATAATTCATTTAATTATCATGACAATTTGATGAGGGCTGGAGAGGTTATGTTCAACATAATAACACATCTACTAAGTTCAGAGCTGGATTTTAAGCCAGGAAGTCTGGCTCCAGAGCTGGCATGGTAAGTTAGCTTTCATACTCTTGGGAAAGAGATGTGGACACAGACCATCCTCAAAGAAGTGGGCTTGGGCCCTGACTTCTCTTGTTCTCTTCCTCCTCAATTCCCTGACTTTTTGCTACAGGACCACACACGTTAGCTGAAAGGAACTTCCAGAGGAGAGGGATCCATTAGCCACATACGCCATCAGAAGTCAGCTCTGTGTTCCCCCATAACCCTAACCCTGTTGTCCCATTGCAGGATTTTCTCCAACCCATAATTATTCTGTCTCCCTGGGTCAGTAAGTCTATAGAACATTTAAAAAAAAGTCTCCAAAATG
Organism: Cryptoprocta ferox; assembly: GCA_028646485.1. Classification (NCBI taxonomy): domain Eukaryota; kingdom Metazoa; phylum Chordata; class Mammalia; order Carnivora; family Eupleridae; genus Cryptoprocta; species Cryptoprocta ferox. Next base: position 96,480,152 of record CM053571.1, read on the forward strand.
ACTCCTTTGCTAAAACTCTTTTCTCACCCCTTAGGGCTCTCCTCTGAGGTGCTAAAACCCCAATCAGGGAGTTATCACCATAAATAATGCATCAGGCTTTCACCAAGAATCAGTAAAGCAAGCAGCAGCTCAGAAAAGTCCATTATCCCCCCATGGTTCATAATTGGGCATTGTGATTAATCCATTTATCTGCTATTCAGATGAACACCTCATAGTAAGAGTCAGTAATTACAGAATATTGAATAGGTACATGAATAACCAAAATGTACCCATGCTTTGAGTTGCTGCAGCAACTTGATTCCCAGAATCTTTATTCATGTTGAGTTTTAAAGGTCCGCAACAGCATAAGTGTAGCAGAGAGGTGAGAGATAGGAAGCCCAATTTTCAGAAAATCATGAGTGGCTAAAACCCAGAAGTCTCATGAGCTTGCTTGTACATAATCACATGAATCAGCTCACATTCAACAATTCATCAACATTTATTATCTGCTATGTGTCAGGCACAGTGTTAAGAACAGGGTATACAAAAAAAAGTTCATTATCTAACTGAAGAAACAGACTAACTGAAGAAACAGACATATAAAAAGCCAATCATCTTGTAATAAGAAAAGTGAGACGTGTGTTAAGAACACAGAAGAAGAAGAATGAGTACTCACTCCCCATGATGGTGGAGGATAAATGCAGATCTGGGAAGAATGCCCAGAGGAAATGACCTTTGAGTTGAATCTTGCAGGTTAAGGAAGATTATTTTTCCAGAATGAAGGGGAAAGAGCAGCCCAGGCAGAGGGGCCAGTATGCACAAAAGTATTCAAAAGGGAGTGGTCTGTACAGAGAATTACATCTGGCAGGTATCAAAGGACTTTGTATACTATGCTAGGGAAACTGGACTTTAGCTTGTATCCTGTATGCAGTAGGACAATACGGCAAGATTTTAAAGAGATATGTGAGCATGAGCAGATTTGTGCTTTTGAAAATCCATTGAGCAGTGATAACGAGGCTGGATTAGAGAAGAAAACCAACAGTTGAGAGGCTACTGCCTTAGTGAGGGCAAAAACGAAGATGACCTGCCTCAGGTACTGAGGCTGAACCGAAAAGGATAGTGGGATGGAATAGTCAGAGTAAAGACTTTGCAGACATTTCAGAAGGCCATATCACAAAGTTTCTGATGATAGGTGGGGAGCAGAAGTGATCATGTGTTTAGTTGAGGAGGAGATCAAAGAGCTGGATAAAGTGTAAATGATACAGACATCACTTCATGTATGCCACGTTCCAGGGACTGTCAGGGTATTTCCTTATATCCTATGCCTACTCTGCACCATAAGGGAAATAAGCTCAAGTTAAAGGGGACTGAGGGCAAAGTAGTTAAAGAGTGCACTGAGGGCCACCCAGAACGTACCCTGCCCACTAAGCCTGTGCCCTTAGTGTTCCCACTGCCCTAGCTCTGAACCTCACTTATTGAGGGAGGCTTTGCTTGCAATATAAGTAGCTTTATTCTTCACTTTTTCCTTCTTGCCTAACAATTTGAATGTCTTTCCCTATCTTTACCTTGTGATAAATCACCTTCTCCCATCATCCTTGCCTACCCCCAACATTGTATCTCTCCCTTCCAAAGTATCTCTGCCCTTTCCACTCTTCACCCACTCCTATTCACACATGACACCTTTTTAGAAGTAACAAGTGTGGGGCAAAGGGCAGTGAATCAGAAGTGAGGACAGTCTGGGGCACCTGGGTGGTTCAGTTTGTTAAGCATTCAACTTCAGCTCAGGTCATGATCTCGAGGTAGTGAGTTCAAGCCCTGTGTTGGGCTCTGTGCTGATAGCTCAGAGCCTGGAGCCTGTTTCGCATTCTGTGTCTCCCTTTCTCTCTCTTCCCCTTCCCCACTTGCTTTCTCTCTCTCTCTCCCACTTTCTCTAAAATAATAAATAAACATTAGAAATTTAAAAAGAAAGAACGTAATGAGGGCAGTTTGTGTTCCAAGGCTGTCCTAGCTGACCAGGTGACTTTCAGAAACTGCTTAACCTCTCAACCTCAGTGTCTTCAGTTATAAAATGGGGATATGAAATGAATAACAATCTTCGCTTACCTCACAAAATCATTATAAGAGGAAAAGAGATAAAGTGCTTGCAAACAACACCAACAGAAGGCAGGAAAAGTGCTACAGAATTATCTGGATTGTTGGGCACTACTGTCCAGCAGACTGTGAGTTTCTTACGGGCAGGGACTTGGTTACCTTCATCTTTCAATCTGGAGTAACTAATTATTCCTCGTACATGGTCAGTGTTTGCTAAAGACATTGAATTAACAACAAGGACCACTGCCACCATCAACATACGCGCGCGCGCGCGCACACACACACACACACACACAGATACACAGGTGTTCTTGCCTCTCTTCCCCACCATAATGCAGGCAAACCCATAATACCTCCGCTTTTGGAAGTACTGCTCTAGCCCTGGTGTATTCCAAAAACAGCCAGTTCCTGGAGGAAAACCAAGTGATTGTCACGCGCCTGGATGCCTCCACTGGGCACGTTTGACCAAGTCTGAATTCCTCCCCTTCTCAAGGGAAGTTGCTAAGAACTGAACCCCAGAATCCCTCTCCTCCAAGGAGCCCCAGCTGGGTCTTTCCTTACCCCCTCCCACCTTCGTGCCAGGCATGCGACGTGTTTTATTTTTATTTTTTTCTTTGCAGGAGCTCAGCTGCCTCTACTGCTGTTTTCATTGATGGCTTGAGCAGACCTGGCATGTGCAACTGCTGAGAAGGGGGAGGGGGGAGCGCGGAGCCGCGGGGGAAGCAAGTAAAAATAGCCTGGCGCACGCAGCTCTGCCTGCTCTGGACGCCTTTAACCCTGGCCAAGGTGGGGAGCTCAGCAGCCGCTACTGAATACTGCGGAGTCTGGCAGGGGTCTGCATCCAGACCCCGTGCAACAGCCGGGTGCGGGGGCTTAGAGACCCGTGAAAACTTTTTTTTTAGAAACCAAGAAAGGCGGGGGGCGGGGGGGGGGGAGAAGAGCAGGAGAAAGCTGTTTCTTGCTTCCAGCACTCCAGCCACCTGGCTGCAGGGACTGCTATGTGCCCACTGGTCCAACACTTTACAGAAGTGCAGCCTTGACTCTGAGCTATTTTTAGGAACCTCTTCCGCGGGTGGGCGATCAGGGGGAGGAGTGTGAGGGGATTGGGAAGGCTAGCTCTCTGCTGTGAGGCTAGGCGCCTTTGCGGGTGGAGAAGAGGAAGTGTCGAGGGGACGGTAGGCATGCTGGCTTTGCCCTAACTCAAGGAGACAGCGTTAGCTACTGAATGCCCTACTGTTTTCAAGCCCCTGAGCGTGTTTGGTTTTCGAAATCGACAATTACCAGATGCATGCTGCTTCTAATCTCTCAGAGAATGGGGATTTTAAAAGCTCTGCTGCCTATTGCTATGGGGTAAGGGTTAGCTGCAGTTAAGACCTTACTGAAGAAGATCAGAAGGGTCTCTGCACCCTTTTGCATTCCATCAAGACAGAGGGACAATCCCCGCGCCACACCTCCATCCCCGCCTCACGCTGCATATGGGTAACCATATGTGAAATGTACGGCAGCCCCACCAGACACCCGGCTATTAATAGAGCCCGGGAGTTTGCTCTCTTGTCTTTTTCCTGCCACCGAGTAAGGGATGATCTTCACACACATACCCCACTCCGCCCCCACCTCGGTGCACCGTTTCTCCAGGAAGGTAAGGGGGCTGCCCACGCTGATCCCCTTCGTGACTACAGGTGCCTAGAGCCTACGGACTAGTCCAATTGTAACGACAGCAGGGTCACTGCGAGGCCAGGGAACACAGCCTCCAGTCTTGGGACGCAAAACCCAGCAGGGCTCATTGCGGCTCCGGGCCAAATCGAGAGTAGAGAAAGGGCAGCTATTGGGCTGCCGAAGGCGGGGGGCAAGAGCGCAATTTGAGGTGCTAGAGCGGCATCCTCCAAAGCTTCTGCGGGACGAGTGTCTGTAGACCCATTTCTCCCCTGCAGCCCGCGGCGCTCAGCCCCCACCCCGCGCGGGCTCGGCTGCGGCAGGAGCGGGCGCTGTCCCTGGTTCTGAAGGTGGCCTCGACCAGTGCTCCCTCCCCGGGTTTAGCGTCCCCGAGGCGGCTCAAACATTCCAGGATTGCAGACCTCTTTCCGGCCCACATCTGGGCGGGAGGGTCTGTTGGTGGTGCCCACGTCCCACCACCCGCTCGGTTTGGCCCCGCCGTGGCCCGGAGCTCTCCGCGGTGCTGCGGGGACCGAGAGCTGGGGGACTGCCTAGAGCTTGAAGGGTAAAGCTCAGGCAGCGGCTGGAGATGGTCAAGGCACTGCAGGGAGCAGACCTGGCCCCAGGATCACCCACCCCAGCTTTGCACAAAGCTGGGACACTGGACCCCTAATGGAGCCCAGAGGAGAGGGCAGGGGAGCGCTGCTGCCCAGGGTTTGGGACTTGGGGAAAGAGAAGCGAGCAGCGGGTGGCAGGAGAGGGAGATGGGGTGAGAGCGACTCTTTTGCATTTTCAAGAGGGAGGGGACCTGAGACATGCACTGTCTTTTCCCCCAACACACACACACACACACACACACACACACACACACACACACGGCCGGCAGAAGCAAGCGGGATGGAGCCGGGGAAAGTTTGGCACTAGGTGCTGAGCAGCGGCGGCGGTGACGGCGGCGGCAGCGACAGCGGCGGCGGCGCGGTGGTCCGGGGTGGGCTGCCGGGGTCGCGGAGAGCCCCGGCTCTCTCGCCTCCTTACCTCGGTGTTCTCGGCAGCGTTCTCCGCCATTTTCCTCCTTAGGAGCAGGCAGCGGGAGGAGTGTTTCATGCCCATAAGAGCCAGCAAGGGTTTGATGATACAGAGATAGTAGAGAGAGAGAGCTGGTGTAGCTTTAAAAGAGAGAGAGAGAGAGAGACAGACAGACAGACAGAGAGAGAGAGAGAGAGAATGGGAGGAAAAAAAAAAACCAACCCAGCCCCTCTGCTGGAGCGTCAGCCGATACAATCAACTACGGTTGAGTCTTTTCTGCAGTCTCCACTTTGTTTTATTTTCCTCCCTTCTCATCTGCTTCGGATTCCTTCACACAGTTTCAAGTTCTTCTCGCGCACCCGACCCCCTCCCCGCCCCTCTCCGCCCGCGCTTCGGGCTAAGCTGGAGGGAGGCAGCCCCGAAGGCTCCGCGGCAGCGGCGGCGTCTCTTCTCCCGGCTCCTCGCAAAGTCCGGCCGGCCGGAGGCAGAGCCACCAACTCCTCTCAACTTCTGCCGATCCGCTGGGCGAAGCAACACGCTTCCTGCGCGTCTCTCCTAGGGGCTGAGCCGGGTGAGTGGGGGCGGGGTAGGAGGTTCGGTAGAGCAGGCGGCGGCTGGGCGCAGACGGAGGGCCCCCAGCGCCCCCGGGCCCTCCGTCTCCTCCAGGCTCCAGGGGTCTCTTGGCCGCCTCCACTCCCAGGCGCTGTGGACAACTTGCTCGGGGGCAAAGGGCTCCGCGGACGCTGCAGGGCCACGCGGGAGACTCGATGAAAGCAGGCGCCGGAGCTGGGCTCTTGCAGGTTCTTAGACCCCGGTGTGCGTCCTCCCACCGAGGACAAGCTCTGGGCAAGACTGGCCCATAGTTACCTCGCCCCCATCCCACCCCACCCCCAACTCCCCAGATCCTCTGTCAATTCTTGGTTCCTTCCTTGGCGAATTATGGTTTCAGGAGCGAAGGGGTGGGTGTCTGGATGAGGGAGGGTCCTTAACTCCTTCAACTCTAAGGCCAAGTGTGCTATCATCTCTCCTTTTCTCCCACTGTCCCTGTCCAGGCACTTGGGGCTCCAAGCTTCTCTCAGGTTGAAAGATTGGGCCAAAGGTTCAGCCAGAGGAGGCTTGGAAGAGACCATAGGAGAAAGTCAAATGGATGAGACTGCAGTCCTGTTCCCCTTACCCTAGTCTTCGCTAGCAGCCCCCTGCCCACACATTTCTCTTCTCCCTCCTCACCCCTCCCCCATGGTCACCAGATTTTGAAGTCCTTTTATGGGAGAGAAGGAGGATGTCATGTACCCATTAGGATTCTCTTGATCCTTTTTTAAGGGAGTTTGGGCGGCAGCAGGGGGTGTGAATTTTTATACAATGCATTCCTGTCTTCACTTTGAGAGCTTCTTTTTCTCTGTCTTACTGGCCATCTGTCAGGCGGGTGGGAAATAGAACAAGGGGAGGGGGCACTCTGTCTCTCCCTTTGCAACAGGCCACTCAGGCTGGACTCCTTCAAAGACAGCTGCACTTTCAAGCTTTCAACCCACAAGTCAAGGACAGGGACCTAAAAGATGCTCCTTGAGCACCCTGCCTCTCTCTTCACTTCATTCCTGTAGTTACATAGGGAGATCAGTTCCGCATGCATGCCCTATTTGTTTTATCACCTTTGACAGCCAGGAAATGTGCGCCTGGTTGTCCTCAGCTAACCTCAGGGTCCATTGAAGAAATGGACCAGAATCTAAAAATGCCTCCATCACCTGGTCCTAGGGGAAAGAGAGGATGCATTGCATTAAGTGGAGGAGGGAGAAGAGGAGGAGGAGTGGAGAGTAAAAAGAGTGAAAAGGTAATGGGCAATAGGCTTCAGTTATTGGGCGTATATGCATGTGTGTGTGTGTGTGTGTGTGTGTGTGTGTGTGTGTTGTGTTTGGGGAAGAGTGAATATAAATGAAAGAATGAGCCTAACTCCTCAACCCTTTTCTTACTCAGACCACAGACCTTGACTAGTGTTGGGGGTGAGTTAGCAGAATCTTTGGCAACACCTACCTGGTCATCCTCCTTCCCTTTCACAATGAAGAAAGCTCCAAGGGGATGAATGAGATGAATCTAAAGAATGACGACTTTTGCCCTCTTGAACCCCATTTTCTCTAAACAGCTTTCTCAGAAACAAAAGATTAGGCATCTCATCCTCTACCAAGAGAGTCTTAGTACTATTACAATCAATGAAAATCAGAAAGGAAAGGATCCTCACAGCTCTTTGGTCCAATCCTCTCTTTTTACCAATAAGTACCCTGAGATCAGAGAAAGGAAGCCATTTGTCCATGATCCTTCAGCCAGCTGAGGGCACATCTGAGAGAAGCTCCCCAGCCTCCTGACTTTCAGTTCTTCAGTTTTCCCCCACCCCACCCCACACTGTTTCTGTCTGTACAGTGCATCCATTCTGTGACTAACCAGGGAGGAGGGGAGCGGAGACAAGCTCCCACCGAAATAGGCTGCTGCCTGTGCGTGATTATGTTGCTATGAGAACCTCAGTGGGTGTGTTTCCTCCGTTCTCTGTTGAAATCTTTTGCTTGGCTTGGCTTCTCCCCAAGCACAGACACAGCTCCCCTTAGAATGAGGAGTGGAGAGGCTGAGATGGAGAGCTGCATTCTCCTGGCAAGAGTTTTCTATTCCAACCCATCCAATGCAGGGCCAGCCTGGGGCTGTGAATGGCGACCATAGGCCACCAGGGTGGTTCCATAATGGCTGGAGTAAGTGGTCTTGAAAGTGAATAGTTGCTCAAGTCCAACACCTTGGAGCAGAGTTGTTCCTGCTGTGTTCCCACCTAATTACAAATTCACAAGCAAAATAATTGTTACTTTAAGAGACTAAGTTTTGGGATGTCTTGTTACACAGCAAAAGATTACCTGAACACTCATGTCTTAGGGTTGTGAGAATTGATGTGTGAAAAGTGCCTAGCACATAGTAGGCATCCCCACTACCCCATTTCCCCATTTACAGGAATTCAGTCTTTCTCCATCTCTTTTTCATAAGTATGTCAACACAGTTTTTACAATATTAAAAGAATTCCGCAAAGAATCTACTGGATATCTGGTTATACTCCTAGCTCATTAATAGACACTGGGCTTGACAACAGGCAACAAAAAGTATTGGACTGACCATTGAGGAACTCTCAATTTAGCTACCTTGAATGCTTTGAAAGTGTACAGAACTTTCATAGAAGGGCTTTTGAAGGGATTTAATGGGAGACAAGAAGATCCATAGGATGACAAGACCTACAAGGAGTTCACTAAGATGTATGTTAAATAGTCAGGACTAAAATGCCCTACCAGATAAAGATGTCTTGAAGACACATTTTGTTAATGTCTTCAGTGCAACAAAATGTATTGAAGAGTACATGTAAAGTGTTTAGGATTGAAGAGTACATGTAAAGCGCTTAGGATAATGCCTGGCTCATGAGAAGACCATAAACATTGTGTTAACATTTGCTAGGCCCTGTGCAAGGCTCTGAGTCAAACTTTATAGAGGACTTATTACATGCCAGAGACTCATCTAGACAATGTGTCCTCATCCATTTCTTTCAACAACTCTTTTGGGAAAGTACTGTTATTATCCCTAAAAAACAGACGAGAACACAAAAACACAGAGAATTGTCCCAAGTGGTAAAGTCAGGATTCAAATCTAGTATGCTTTATTCTCTAGCATGACCTTCAAGAGGTTAACCAGATTCTGTGAACAAGATCATGGTTCTCAAACTTGGCAGCAAGGTGGAATTATCTGAGGATCTTTAAAAATACCAGTGCTTTTCTTCAACCCCCAGAGAGTATGATTTAGTGAGGCCTGGGCATCAGAATTCTTTTAATTCTCTAGCTGATTCTATTGTGCAGTCATGGTTGAGAAAAATTGGATAAGGATATGCGGAAAAGATGAAAGTACCCACAGAGAAAGAAGGTCTCTATGTTATAGAAAGGGCCCCCCAAAACTATAGGAACCCCCCACAGTATAGAAAACTCCATCTCTCACACAGAAGTTCTTGAGAGCCACAAAGTTCTTGAGAGTGAAAGTGTACTGATTATTTAGCCAGCATGCAAAGGTTGGAATAAGACTCTTGGGAAGGGCTATAATTGGAAAAGTTATCTGCCATTATGAGATGCCACACAGAAGTAAGTTTCCTGCCACTGGAAGGGTTCAGTCAGACTAATTATTTGGCATAGCTGTTGCAGTGGAACTACAAACCCTAGAAGGTGGAGCAAGGCCTTTGAGGTTTCATTCACTCCATGCTGCAACTCCGGAATGGTCTCTTCTCATTTCTGAGCCCTCCAGGAGGTGAACACTGTAGTAGCTCACCTTCGGGAGGTAGTCAACACTGCCTTTGCCACTTCCCCAAATCCAGCGCCCCTGCAATCAGGATACAATTTCTCTAACTGTCTGAGAAAGCCTGGACTCTGGCTCATTCAAATGTAATTGCTGCAATGAAAGATGTATAAGATATGTCCTATGGCTTCCCCCTCTTCCTTCTAAGAGAACCTCACATGTGGCCTGGGCTCACATATGGCCCAGGCACGCTGCAGTGAATCCTTGGCTCCTCAAGAATCGGGCCATGGCCGTGATCCATCACCACCTCATGGCAGCTAACCCAGCAGTGTTCTTAATGTCTTCTGGGCCAGATGGGAGCCCAGCCAAGGCTGCAGCAGCCAGATAGCTACCTGGCTGAGCCTCCAGTCAGCCCCACACCTAGGCAGTTTTCCTGTACAATAACCTCTGCAGTCCTATTTCTCCCTAATCCAAGGCCCAATTATTTCTTAAACTACATCACAAAGAAGAACTTGCAAGAGTGTCTCCCCACTGCCTACAAAGTCTGGGTTTCTTTTGTTTTTTTCTTTTGCTGTTAAAACCAGAATGTTATTTCTTTCTCACTCTGATAATGTCTGAGTAAATTAATGCATTGTTGTTTTGTGCTGGATATGAAAACATTTGATTTGATTACTCTAACAATATCTCAGGGGTATTTTCTTAGTAGTTCTTCATTAATAGCTTAATTCTTGGTGTTTTGTGCCTCTAAAAAACTGAATACCATCATTACCTGCCTTTGTCTCCGGGTAAGAAGGACTTAAAAGACATTTAGATTTTCTCAGTGGCCTATGATGGAACCACTTCTTCAGAGAAGTGGAAAGAGTAGTAGTACAACCATAAAGGCACTTAAATATTCCTTCTAAAATGCTATCACAACAGAAATTAATTTTTTCTTCTTGGCATAAGTTGTACACTCTACTCCTTTCTTCCTTTTCAAATCTTTCATAAAGACTTACTTTTCCTGGAAAATCTCTCCTAAATCCTCCAAAGCTAACTATAAATCAATTCAGTGTATCCAGGGAAATAATTCAAGACACCTTTACTTCAATTAGCCCTTACATTAAGTAGTATGATCCAAGCACTGTGCTAGGCATGCTAGACTAGAAGATGAAATGACATATCCCTACTCTGCTGACACATCTTCTTCCAGGAAGAGTTGGTCAGGTCCTATCATGGGTCACATGGATTGGTTCTAATAGGTTAGATATAGCTATAGTCAATGGTTTATAGTCACATAGGTCTTGCAAAAAAAAATGTATCTATTGATATGGACAGGGAGATCCTTGAGGCTATAGGGTCTGGACCAGAAGCATAGTAGCCTCCATTCAAGTAAGGCTGAGGACACATTCTCTACCAAGATTCCAAAGTTCCTGTGTGTTTCTGAAACTTTTATGGATAAGAAATGGTCAGCCTTGCCTCCCTGAAGGACATGTTATACATTGATGTCACTTGGAGCATAACACAGTATGACCTGCCCTAGAGGTCTGATGTCTGGTGTCTCAGGTATAGATAGCCCCACCTGAAAATGCACAGTGAGTGGAAATAGTTAAACAAAGCTGTGCTTGATTCCATCTATTTCCTTTCTGGACCATTTAACCACCCTGATCTCTTTCTTCTCTTCCCAGAAGAAAAAGCATGGGCTTTGTAGGCTTACAGATCAGTAGGTTAACCTCTCCATCTATGTGAAAATGGCTTAATGGTGATCTCTCTCTGGTGGAAGGGTTGTGACAATAAAATGAGCCAATGTAGATTAAACACCTAGCATAGTTCCTAGGAAATAGTGTTCAAATGAAAGTCAGTTTCCTTCCCAGCATCTCGTCACACAAGATAATGTCTACCTATATAAGATAGACACACAGTGTGATGTGGAGAAATAGTGTCACTGCAAGGGTCAGCAGACCTGTGCCCTAGTCCCAGCTCCCTCATTAAATAGGTTGGTGGCTTTGAGAAAGCCACTTTACCTCTCTCAGCCCATTTCTTCTTCTTTAAAAATAGGGGGTTACATGAGACAAGCCCTCCTTCCCCTTTATGCTTTGTCATTTTATGCATGGCATGAATTATGATTCTAACCACACCCAAATCACAACAAAGACTGGTCACATGCATCTCAAACCAAAATGCAACTCTAATGGCCAAAACAAAGACTGAACAAAGGAGAGTAGAACAACCTCTCCTTCCCACTTGTAAGAGAGCTTGAGTAGAAAGTTACATTTCTGCTAATTCCAAGAATTTACAAAGGATTCTCGTAGGTAACACTCATTACAATGTTCACTCCAGTGCTGGGCTATCATTAGAGATTTCCAGAAGTCAAAAGGAGTTCCATTTTTTTAAACAGTCCTGCTTGATTCTAGCAGCCTCAAAGACCACAACCAAATGGTCATTATAATGGTCATCACTTCATATCTCCAACATTTGCCAGGGGACAGAGTTCAGGGGTAAACCAATGAATTTCTTGACAACACAAACTACCTGGGTATAGTCAGCATAACCTCATCAAGTCTTAATTACCTGTATCGATGCCTGAATAATGCAAATTGGCAGATTATCCAAAAATTGCTTTTCTTTGACTCATTTTAAATATCCAGATACACACAAATAGAATTTCTACCTGTCTCATGATTATTGGTTTCAAAGCATATTCAAATTAATGTACTGTCCCACAGTACACAATAATGGTCACAGATGATGGTCCAGAAAGCAGCCAGTGGTTTTGCTGGAGAAGCCACCCACAGTCCTCCTCTTGCCAGAAACAATCCACTCTGTGTCTCCTTCACCTATGGGAGAAAAAAAATCAATTATCACACCTAACACACCTGTCTGGGTCATGGATTGTTCAAGTTATTCCACAGAAAAAAATACATAAAGGTTAGGTGACATTTTAAAATCACACTGCAAGAAAAGAGTGACTTCAATTTCTTGGACCATCCAGCTATCCATTTAATTCTAATGCAGCTGTGGCTTTCCAGAGGGAATGGCTTCCCTCTCCTGGGATGGAAACACTGCTTGCAAAGCTACAAGCTGTCTCCTGTGAATGTTGTTCTTCTCCTAGGCCCTCATGGAAGGGAGAAGGAGCCCAGTGACCTCAGAATAGTGACTTTGGGCCAAGTGTCCACTCCAGGCCAAGCACTGTGCTAAGTGCACTCTATACACTACCCACTGAGCTCTCACACCATCCCCAGATGTTAGTTGCATTGTTATCCCTGTTTTATAGATCAGGAAAGGACAGATCAGAAAGGTTAAAGAGCTTGCTCAAGTCACACACCTGGTAAGGGACTGAATGCTCAGAGCCCACGTCTTTCTGACTCCACCAGTGGAAGGAGCACAGACCTCAGAGCCTCACATACCTGGTTTTCAATCCAGCTGTAAATTTCCCATCTGCAAAAAAAAAAAAAATGGACCTGGTAAAAACCTACTTCAGGGTTGTTGTAAAGTGACTGACCCAGAATCAGGCTCATTGTAGACCTCAATAAATGGGCATGATGGTATACATCATGTGGCCGGATGTGACTGACTTAACTCAGCAAAACTGCATCTGCTGCTATGTTACTCTCAGCCAGAGTGCAAGTATAAAAACTACATCCCACTTCCAGAGGCCAGAGTATCTGTCAACCTGTAAATGGCTCTAGACAGGGTACCTCCATCTAAATGGCAGCTATCAACCTGTATTCTTGCTGCAGTTCTTACTGTCACATCTGGTTAGTAACTGCCCTAAGTGGTGTCATTCTGGGTGCCATACCATATTTGCAGGTATAGGGGATGTTGCTTTTTGTTTTAACTTCTGGAAAACTCAGCCTATACGGTGGGCAAATCTGCCATACAACTACATTAGGACTTAGTTAATGCATCCTGAGTGAATGTGGGATTAATTGCAGGAAGGGAAGAAAGATCCAGCACTTTAGCAGGTGGCTGGTGGATTAAGAAGGGAGAGAATGATATCAAAACAACTTCATATATATGCTCTCACTCTTTTCCAGCCTGCAAAGATGGCCTTTACTTTTTTTCAGAAAGTAAATATATATCTGTATTTTTTCCTCTTCGTCCATAAACTCTGGGTCCATAAGGACCTGGAAGGTTCAGGTTATGCCTTCTGAGAGACTCTGAACAAACCAAGTCCACTTCCTTGTGCCTCATTTTGTCTCTAGTTAATACAAGATTGGGTTTCCTCCTTCTTTCTGATGGTTGAGTAATGGAGTCCCTGACATTGTTTTTCTTATTGCTCTTTCCCAGACTGAGTTTGGAACAAACTTTCCAGTCCTATAGAATCAACACCTAAATGTGGGTGGATAAGAAAGAGGGAGATTGGAACAGTGACCTACTGGACTTTTCTCTAACCAGGGCCAAGGACTCCTTTCCCTGGCCCTAGGATCAGAGTTTATTTTTGTCTATTGACATCTCAGGCAGGGTTCAAATGATGTAAGAGGAACTCCAATATAACTGGGCCACTCCAGCTCGTCACACTAAATAACACTTACCCAAACTTCCCATTCTTGGCCCCTCTTTTTTTAAATTTTTTAAATGTTAATTTGTTTTTTGAGAGAGAGAGTGCAAGCCAGGGGAGGGGCAGAGAGAGAGGGGGGGAGACACATAAGCCGAAACAGGTTCCAGGCTCTGCTGTCAGCACAGAGCCTGACGCAGGGCTCAAACTCAAGGAACTGTGAGATAATGACCTGAGCCAAAGTTAGATGCTTAACTGACTAAGCCATCCAGGGGCCCCTTTTGGCCCCTCTTTTGACAGAGAATCCCCTTTCCACCCTCTCCTTTTGTAAAGACCCTCCCAAGGGTTTCTAGGAGACCCTGTAGGACCATATCACATGTACTCACACTGAGTCTCTTCTTCCTCCTCCTCCTCCTCCTCTTCCTTTTCCACCTCTGACTTCCCTTAGCCAATGTCCAATGACTTTGAGGTTGCTTTTAAGAGCCTTGCCATTGTCCAAGTTGACAATGTCCCTCATGAGGATGCTGATAGCTGTACCGAGGCTGGTCTTCCAGCACTTTCAGCAACTTCCGGATGTTATGAGAAGCAGGAGCAGACTCAGTGAGCCCCCAGGCCCACTCCTTGCACTCCAAGTATCTTCAAGACTCTTAGAGAAGCAGCCCCTTCTGCTTCTGGTCCAAACTTTTCCATTGGTCTGCAAGGGCACAAAACCCAGTGTCAGGGTCGAATGCCGATGACACATCATCCCTTCTGTTGCTCAGTTTCTTCCTTTCCTGTCTTCCACACTCAAAATAGTAGTACAAACTCCTCCATTTTTCAGTCATAAACAGAAGTGCCCATGATGGTCAACTCATGCAAATGAAGCCTTGGGGGAGGAGAAGGGACCTGGCTCCAACCAAGTCTCGATGTCCATTACACAGAAAGCACTAGGCTGAGCATCTTCTGATGGGAGATGGGTGTGGGAAGCACTGTCTTTTCCTTTGGGCTGCCAAGAATTTGTTCATGCTTTGTCAAGGAAATTTCTCACCAGTGTGTCTGGGCCATGTTCTTATATATTTAGTTGGATAGGTAGATGGTAGCATTTATGGAATGTCTACAATAGGGTGGACCCATTATCACATCAGCCACAATTTTGTCCTCCAATTTCAATGAATTCCAAAATCTCTCTGCCCTGGCTTCCCCTCCATCATATTACCACACTGTTGGTTATTAACGCTCTTGGGGAAACAGCCCTTGCAGTTTATTAGCGATCAGCTGTTGGTGGCCTTCCCAGAAGTATTTACATTGCAAGAGGAGACTCTGGAAGTCTACCTCACCTCCAAGTTACAAAAGAATGAATCTCTAATGGTGGAAGGTCAAGCATCAGTGACAGACTGGTGAGAACAGGACTTGTGGAAAGTCATCCTGCCCTCTTTAAAGTCATTACACTTACTTCATTCTTGCACTCGCAACTAAGTTTTGGCCTGGCCTACAGGCTGCAGAGAAAGCATGGAGTTCCTTGTGGGGAGGGGCAGAGATAAAGCACTGAACTTGAATCAGGAGACTAAATTCTAGCTCTGGGTCTGTCACGAGTTGCTGAAGATCCTGGGGTGGGGAGGTATCAAGACAGAGACCCCTGAGCAAAAGGAGAGGGTGACTAAGGTTTTTCCCTGTCCTCACAACTCTTTGTAGTTCTGGTTTTCATCTATTCCTCTGTAATGTGAGGAGTTGGGACAAGCTGAATTTGTAGGTCACTTTCAACTCTTTCAAGCTATTATTATGAACCCTGTGACTGGCATTCAGTGTAGAGATGCTGTCCCCAGGAAAAAGTATTAGGAAAACTTGTGTTTCAAGTGCTCAGGCACTTGGACCCTAAGAATAAATACCCAACCCTACCTGTCTTCATAGTTGTTTTTCTTTGGAAAAAAAAAAGACAAGCTTTAAATACCACCTTGAGGAGTTCAAATGCTCATGGTCTCCTAGTAGGAATCATTTGTTTTAAAAAACTATGTCCAAGGGAGACTTGCAGAGAAGTTCTGTCTAGTTGGAAGTTTATGGAGAAACATGTCAGCCAGGGTTATCCAGGCATATGGAAGGGGCAGGCTGATGAAATGCATCTGTGGACTGGGACTCTGAGCTCTTTGCAAGGCAGCCATAAGCAGCTGCCTGTTCCTCCACCACCTTCCCCGTCACAATTCTTACCCTCTGCCCCTGCTATCAAAGTTTTCTCTAGTTCCATTTAGATGATTTTAAGGGCATATAGTGCCTGAAGCATGAATAAAAACATCTGAGGGTCTAACCTGACACTAATATATAGCATATAAAAACTCTCCACAGCAGGTTCAAAAATCAAGCAATCTTTTTCTTTTTTTTCCCTAAGCAAGGATGGCATGAGGTCATGTGCACTCAAAGCTCTTTGAGGGATGGGAAGAACTCTCAAGCTGGTTCTTTCCCCAAGTCCAATGGGTCTTCAGGGGAGTGACTTAACCTTTCTTGGCAAACAGCAAATGAAACACAGGAAAGCCTTCCCAACAGATACTAAAGCAGCTACTTCTTTAGGGGTTACTTTTTTAAAAGCAGAGAAGAGAGTTATCTAAGGAAAATAGTTTTTTTTCTTTTATAGTTTATTGTCAAGTTAGTTTCCATAAAACACCCAGTGCTCATCCCCACAAGTGCCCTCCTCCACGCACATCACCCTCCTTCTCCTTTCTCCCTCCTCCTTCAGCTAAAAAAAAATAGTTTAAATTCATACTTGGGGCACCTGGGTGGGTCAGTCAGTTAAGCATCTGACTCTTGATTTCGGCTCAGGTTATGATCTCACAGTTCATGAGTTCAAGCCTCGCATTGGGCTCTGTGCTGACAGTGCAGGGCCTGCTTGGGATTCTCTCTCTCCCTCTCTCTCTGCCCCTCCCTTGCTTGCTCTTGCTCTCTCTCTCTCTCTCACTCTCAAAATAAATAAACTAAAAAAATCTTTTTAATTCAGTACCACCTGGAGCTAGAGGACAGGACATGTGGCTTCAAGGGTCCCCTACTAAATTGTACAATCTAGGATTATAATAAAAGGACTAAATAATATTATCCAAGTTCCTAGGGCTCTTCTGAAGACAGGTGATTGAGCATGGCTGCTTCTCAGCCTCCCTCCAATCTGGAGAGTCAGGGAGAATCACCGGACAAAGGCCCATGTGGGTGGAGAGAGGATAAGGCTCCACAGAGGGCCAGGCCCAACCTCTAATGGGAGAAGCTGCCAGAGAAGCACAAACCTCAGCAATATGAGCCCCGCTTGGTTTTCTCAAACATAATTATGCAGAGGATATAAATTTGAGGGGGGAAAATTATTTTAATAACATATGAATTTTTAAAAATCTTCCAAACCCTCCTCTGTGGAGAAGATCCAGACCACTTCCCATTCAGAATCTGTTGTGCCTTGGCTCAAATTCTGCTGACCCATGGGGCAGCCCCATATGCCCCTCTCATCCCTACCACGTGGCTTCCTGAAGCAGCACTTTGTGGATTCACCTGGACTTCTGGTACCTACAGCCTCCTACAATAATTGTTTTTTCTTTTCCCTCCCAAGGTTGTCAGGGCCTCTTCCTGACTGGTCTTCCCCCTCAATACAGGAGAACTGGCAGTGTCCCAAACTGCCAGGTCACTGGGCAGAGTTCCCAGAGGCCCAGGCCATGCTTCTCTCTGCTCAACTGGGCATACACCTGATGTTTTGAGTGATTTAAGCCTGCCATTGTACTGTTTCCAATCAAACAAAGTCACAGAGGCATGTTTACTGCAATCCAGAGCATCAGTCTCGGGAGAGAGTTAGTTTCCCCAACCTCATCCCTTCTGAACACGTAATGGGATGGATTTGAGAAGAGACAGAACATTTAATGACATGATGGCAACCCCTAGCCATAGGTCTTCAGGTTTCAGAGACAAAAGCAAGAGCTTGGATCAGGATTGAGAGAAGATTGCCAACATGTCCTGCCCATTCCACACATTAATACAATGAACCTACACAGGCAGCTCAAGCTCACGCCTTCTGGATGGGGCATTTGTTTCTATTTCGTCAATTTTCTGTGGCGAGAACAGATATGTTCCCTCTTCCTCAACCAGATGCAAACTAATTGAAACTGCCCTGCTCTAAGACAGGAGTATGTGCCATTAGCAAAAATAGGTCCTTGACTCCTATTCCCATCCCACTTCTATTTTCCATGACCTGTAGTGATTTTTATAGAGGGAGCCAGTAAATGGTAAACTGTTTGACCCTGTTATGTCAGAAATTATTCTTTTTCATATACACAATCAAATGATAATTTTCCTGGGTATATAATTCCAGTTCAATATCTTCCCTCCCCTCCCCAGTTTTGTGCATATAATTCCACTGCCTTTTGGCATCTAGCATTTCTATTGAGAAGTCGGCTGTTGTTCCCATTCCATTTTAGATTCCATTTTAGATTTTTTCCCTTCCCTGGAAGTTTTTTTTTCGTTTTCTTTTTTTTCTTTAAAAATTTTTTTTCTTAAGTTCCATGCCCAACATGGGGCTTGAACTCATGATCTCAAGATGAAAAGTCACATACTCTCCTGACTGAGCCAACCAGGCATCCCACTCTCTCTTTTATTTTTTCTAAATAGTTTTCCTTTAACCTTATTATTGTGATGTATCTAGTTACAGGTATTTTCTCATTCATCATCTTTGAATCTTGAGACTTCTGTGTTATACTGATTATTTTATACCTTCTGGTAAATTTTATTGTATTGTTTCTTTTCTATTTTCTTCATTCCATTCATCCTATCCTTCTGAAACTTCTTGTAGACAGATACCAAAATATCTGAGTATGTTCTCCAAATCTCAACTTTTCTTTCCATATTTTTATCTCATGATCTTTTAGGCTGCATAAGAGAATTCCTCAGTTTTATCTTCCAATTCACTAGTTTACTCTTCAGTTATGTCCACTCTGATGATCCTGCCCATTTGTTGGTTTTTAAATTTCGTTGTGAACACTTTTAGTTTCCAAGGTCTTTGGCTGATTTTTTACCAACCCAATAGCAATACTTATTCCAAAATCTCCAGAAAAGTCCCATTCTGCTTCAACTACTAACATTTCCTTGGGTGTGAACTTTTTTTTAAGTACAGTCAGCCTCTTTTTCATATTATTGGTTTTCCACACATTTTTGGTGAATCCTACATACATGCTCATTCTTGTATCAGAAAATCCATGTTAACTTGGTCAATAGAGGGAAAGAATAGGATGTACTATGGGGCAAGTTTTACTTCAGCTTTTCCAACATAAGTGAGGGAAGATGCTTGCTGTTGGTAGAGTGAGCCAATAGGGAGTACAGAAGTAGAAATCTTTTTCCTGAGTTATGTTGGCCATCTGGAGCACTACTCTGCCTCTCTGACCAAAACATCCAAGTGATCGCTATTGCTTACTGCCCTGAGGGGGTCAAATGTAGAGGTGTGGAGGGAATCATCTTCCTGGCAACCTCAGCTACTTGCCTTGCCATTTACTACAGGCTTCTTTCTGCCCCATATCTGCTATTTTGAGACCAGGACCCAATTTTTTAGGAATCCTACATAGCATTTGGAGCTGTGGCTTCCTTCATCGGATCTTGACTACTTCCCATTCTTCAGGGATTCCTCAGTTTCTGATCTACCAAAAATGTCTTTTCTTGTTTTCTAGTACTGGGTATATTTTTAAAATATATGCCATTTTGGGGCGCCTGGATGGCTCAGTCGGTTAAGCATCTGTTTTCCGCTCAGGTCATGATCTCACAGCCCATGACTTCAAGCCCTGCATCAGGCTCTGTACTGACAGCTCAGCGCCTGGAGCCTGCTTCAGATTCTGTGTCTCCCTATCTCTCTCTGTCCCTCCCCCACTCACACGCTGTCTCTATCTCTCTCTCTCAAAAATAAATATTTAAAAATTTTTAAATAAAGTAAAATATATGTTATTTCAATGGAAATATTTATCATTGCATATGGAAATTTGGGATGGAAGGGTGAGATTGCCAATTTTGCTTAATCCTTCATCTTTAACAAAAAGACATGATATGTTCTCAATATAGGGTTATTGGTTTAGTGAATGGACTATCATGCTTCACTGTAAGTTTTATTTGAAAATTTTCTACCTTTGAAAAACTGTTGATTCATTGACTAAACAATTGCTTTCAACATGCCCCTCCCCTCATTTTAAGTGGCTGCAGAATTTGGCATCAGATGGTAGGATCTTAGTCAGGGCCTACTGGCATGGCTTTTCTTGCCTTTTCCTATTATTCCAGATTTTCCAAGGATTGGTAAATTGAAAAAAAAAAAGACCCTAATGTGTGATGCCCACATGAGCTAATAACCATTGGTGGCTCCTGATGTTGAGTGAAACTTTGTAATCTTTAGAAGTATTAGTAAAATTTGGATTCTAGAGAAGAGGATGGGCCTTTGACAGCACAAGGAGGAGATGAAACCAGTCTTCTTCCTCCTCTGCCATTGAAGTACACATAGAAGCTCAGGGATACTGCACCATTTTATGTCATCTGAGTGAAAGCCATGGTACAAGTTTCCATTCTACAATTCATGCTCACAATCCAGGAGGCACTCATAGCCAGCAAATGCAACATGGCTTCCTATAGAATGTAGACAGGCCCAAGCCAAAGTTCTATAGAAGAAATCTCTGCATGAGGTGGCAGGGTAGATGACATAACATCACATATAAGCTAATGAAGAGTTATAATATATCATAAAGAATCTCTGATTCCATTGGAGAGTTCAGTCTACCCCTTCTGAATATGTAGCCACTTCCCCACAACTCATCAAAGCCCTGTCAGGTCCTCAAGGTCTCACTAAGTTTTATTTCCATGAAAACTTTCCTGTGGCCTCCCAGCCCACAGGGAATCTTTTTTTTTTTTATTTAAACATTCACAACATTATGGACAGTGTCACTGACTTTGACATCTCATCTTATAGAGTTTTGTCCTACTTTAGCCAAAAGTTACATCCAACAACACTGATTATGCAGAACACAGCTTAAGGGAAGAAAAACACTCTCAGAAAAGTAAGGAGAGTAGTTATCACATTGTCTATGCAACACTCCAACCACCAAGCCAAAGTTTATTACCCTTAAGTTGAATATAAAGTTAAGCTTGATCATTAAAAATGTTCTCTCATTTCTCCAGTCAATCCTCAATTCTAACGGTTATAGCCAATTAGAGTAGTGGCTAGAACTTGACAAGAAATGACTGCCATTGGTTTGGAAGAAAGAAGCATCAGCAATTAGAAAATTTGGGGGGACATTTAAGGAAAGGTCAAGTTAGAACCAAACCATTAGAAAGAGATTGTGTTCTGCAAATTCTGTTTTATAAGGCAGAAGAGATTATCCTTTTAAAGACCTCCATCAAAAGTATTCGAATAAAATGTTTCAGAACATAAAAGCTGTAAGAATATCTGCTGCAAGAAAATCCAGGTACAAGGGGCACCCCATGTCCAAACCAAGTGGAATAAAGAAACTCAAGCTACTTCCCCCTTCTGTGCTGCAGATACTTAGCCATTTCCTGGCCGTGCCTCTTGATTTCTCAGTTGTAAGATCCAAGAGGTCAGGGTTACACCTTCTGTTCATTTCCCTCTCGATGACTGGCCCAGTGCTGAACACATAGAAGATGCTTATGCATGCTAGTTGAATGAATAAAGGAATGCATTCATGCATCCATGCATGCATCTATAAAACTGATCCTTTCTTCTAACTTTTATTTTTAGGCTCAGTGTCTTTCATTATTCTGGAGAAAGATTGGGAAGTGGGTTTTTCAAAATAATTTTTGAACTAAGAAGCCTTGTAAATAAACCACTGCAACCCCGCAGTACTCATCACCCCCTTTTCTTTAGCTTTCTCTTCACTTCCAGCACTACGACAAGGAAAATTGGTTCTCCTATAATCAATCACACTCTAGGCTCACCTTACTAATATAAATTCTTAAGGAAAGAAAGAAAATACAGGATGTTGATTTTCTTAAAAATCTTGCCTGATTTCTCCAAGGCTGGAGCCTTGTGGGCCCAGCTCCTGAGGGTCCCTCTTACCTCCACCATCTGCCAAACGGACAGACTTGTAGCCTAGTCCCTATTGAGCTGCATGCTAGGATACTTGCATCCAGAACCTGCAAACAGCCCCAGATGCTTTGTCAGGCAGAAAGTGGAAAAAATAAGAGGTTGCCATCAGTGCCCCAGGGAAGTCATCCCTCAACTGACTATTCTGATTGACCCAGCTGCGGAAGCCTCTGCCTGAGAAAGCTTTTGGCAGGGGCCCATTCAATCTGCCTCACTTTATGACTTCTCTGCACAGCACTGAGCAAAACTCTTGCCCTAAGAGAGAGATGGGGGAGGAAGAGAGAGAACATATGTGTACTAGTAAGGGCCCTCAAGCACCTGTGGACCTTCTATATAAATGCAGACCAACTCTCAGATACTTCCTGGTTCACTGTTTATAAACCTGCCAATAGCATAACCTAATCCAAGCAGAGAATCAGACTTCAAAGAAATTTTCTACCCTCAGGTAGACCAGCTGCTTTAGTCCTCCATTGCCCCACAGGCCCTCATTTCTCTCATCCACACAGCTGAAAGCTTGTCCTTTTTAGAAGCCTCTGGAAAAGCAGCTTTGACCTCCCTCATTCACAAACACCCTGACTCCTAGCAAGAAATGTTGATGTCTGCTTAATCTATACAGTTCTCACTTGTAGCTGAAGCTCCTTTCAAGGTGCTTGGCTCCCAGTAGGACCAGAAAATATTTGAATCTCTGCTCTAGAAACTCACAGTGTTGTGTTGGGAGAGAGGATAAAGGAATTTTTGTTAAAGTCAGTCTTAAGACTAGGTACCTAAATGAGGCCTTCTCTCTATAAAATTTCTTACTTAGTAGACAAAACACATCAATCCTAACCCAAGCCCAACGCCATTTCTTAGCAAATTATCAGAAAGCCAAGTTTAAAAGCTCTGACATGGAAAAGGGTGTCTAAAAAGAGAATCTAAGGCACAAAATTCATCAGTCTTTGGCCCCTTGTCCTCCACATGCATCATACACTTACAGGATGTGGAAGAGAGTGAGCATAACAAACAAGAGTGTTCTGGGGACACCGGGCTCTCCTGGGAGAGGGGAGCTCAGTGGCTGCCTGCACCTTCCCCTCCCCAGGAATCAGTAGCCCAACACCCCACTGGGTAGGGTGGTGAGGCAGGCAAGCTTGTCCCACCAGTATGGCTAGAGGGAATAATAATGCCCCGGCTCTTGCAGGACAACAGATGGGGTAGGGGGATGGGGGTGTCTGAAGATTGCTTGCAATCTTCTATTAGAGATCAAATGTAATGAATACTCCGGTAATTTCTAACAACTCAGGAGATGATAGGACTCTACCATGCTAAGGGCTGGCAAGCAAGATCAACCCAGATCGTCAGGCAGAAGAAATCCCCAGGGATCCTTCTAACTAAAAACAGGCAGGTTCACTCATGAACTGATGGGAAGTGACATTCAGGGACACTCTGAATTGCCTGGGAACTGATTTTGAAACAAAAGCTAAAACCAGTTTCATGGCAAAGGTCACTCCTTGCTTGACAGTCCCTGGGGGCAAATATCCACAATTCTCCCAGCTAACCAGAAGAGGAAACCATGCATTTCCTCCAGGACTTTGCTGCACCTCCCCTCTCAAATTTCCCCTGTCCCTCACCCCCAATACCACCTTTCATGACCAGTGCCACTGCAGTACCTCAGCCCAGGACCCTCCATGACCACTAAGTTTGATTTGCACAAAGTAAGATGAAGACCCCATTTACTCGTCACTACATTTCCCTTCTCTCAGAAGTCAGGCAGTCAGCAATATGTGATGAAAGTCACCTATAGGCTAATTCTACAGGCACCTGCGGCCAGGAACCCTGCCCTCAGGGAGCTTACAATCTGATGGGCTGACAGCACCTGCTCCCAAGAGGAACAGAAAAATAAACAAGAATGAGCATGTTATAAGCAAATAAATAATGAGAGTAAGAGCTTGAATACCACCTGGATAGAGTTCCATGTTTAAGTTTGTTCATTCAGCAAATGTTTACTAACAGCCTGGTGTGCCTGAGGTACTATGTAGGTACTAGGGATATAAAGATAAATAAGACATGATCCCTACCCTGGAGGAGACACCTTGCAAAGGGAAGAGCACTTGAGAAGGTAATTGTAAGACAATGAAGTGCAGGCCTTGACAGGAGCTTGAAATGACTGCTTTGGAAACATCTAGGTCCAGCAGCTAGTCTTGGTATGTTCAGGAGAAACTTCCGGAAAGGAATCCTAATGATTATGATGAGTTATTCAAGCTAAGAGAGGAAGGCGCTGAGGCAGGCACAGAGCTGTAGACAGTATAAACTGGGTGAAGAGGTGAAAAGGAAGCACAGTGTCTTCTGGGGAGGACAGCAGCTCAGGGGCACAGGATCAGAGGGCATTGGGTGTAAAGCAAACAGGCAACAGGCAGAGAGGGGGAATAAATAGCAGGCTCCATGTGCTGCATGCCTATAATGAGCAAGGTACTTGCTAGAGATAAAAAGACAAGTACAAAAACAAAGACATGCATACATTTCTTCAGTTTATCCTCACAGCACCCTCTGAAGTAGGCACTTTATCATCATTATATATGTAAGAACGTGGAGGCTCATAGAGGTTAAGTAACTTACTCAAAGTCACATAGCAAATGCTGCCAGGATTTGAACTCAAGTCTATCTGAGTTATCCTGAGTCTATCCAAGTCTGAACACTAGTCATGCTCATATTACTGCAGGATGTGAAGGGCCTTGGACACCCTGCTAAGGAGTTTGGACTTTATCCTGAAGGCATTGGGGAAGCCCTGAAGAATTTCAGGCAGGAAGATGCCATGAACAGATTGGCATTTTTAGAAGTTTATTCTGGCAGCTGGGTGGAGAATGGATGGGAGGAGGTCTGCACACCAAGACAGAAAGAGCAGGCAGAGAGGCTGCTCATAAGTCCCAGCAAGAGACTATGGGGGTCTGGAGGACAGTTGTGGCAGTGGAGATGAAGAAGATGAACCCCACAGGGAGCAAGAAGGTAGAATCAGCTGAACTTGGGGATGAGAATGGGGAAGGGTAGAAAGGAGAATTAACCATCAAAAATAAGCAGAAGGAGCAGAAAAAGCACCCACTGGGACTGGTCAGGGCTGGGTCTCACTTAATGGTTAACTTGGCCAGTTGGGTGATTGGAAACAATATTTATCACGATGGGCAGCAAAGGAGAGGAGCAGGTTGGAGGGGTGAGGGAAAGAATCCTGTTTTGGGAGAGCAAGAGGAGATGCCTCTCCAGGAGGTGGCTGTCCCATCTGGTCCTCAGGAAGGACACCCGCCAGGCCTTCCATCCAGTGGGTAGTTATTGGCATAACCATTGCATTTGAACTCTTGAAGAGACTCTGACCACCCAAGGAAAAGGTGATGGTCAAGAGTTGCAGACAGTAGGTATAGAACTCTGGAAAACCCTAATCTTTAAGTGGGATGAACAGAGGGAGAGGATCTCAAGAGAATCTCTCAGGAAAATGAAGGCTACCTAGAGAGATAGAAGGAAACCCAGGAAGAGCCAAGGCAGGATATCATCTCTGGGGTGAAGCAGTCAATGGCAGCCCACTGAGGAACCTCAAGTCTGGGAGACCTGAGAAGTAGTGTCCATTGGGTTTATTATCCAGAGGTCAGCAGCGATTCCAGCTGATGTGGTTGCACATGGCACTCGTGGAAGCATGGTCTATGAAAGCAGACAGTGAGCGTTGAGAAGTGAATGGGAGGGGAAGGCTTAGAGACAATAAGTGCAGACAATACTTTCAAGAACACTTACTGTAAAGAGAAACAGTGACAAGGGCATAGTTTCATAGAGACCCAGGGTTGGGTGAGGGCTTTGACATTTTATCGAAAGAGCCAGGAGCATGTTTAAATGCTAATGGGAGAGAGATGAAGAAAAGCCTAGGGCTGTGAGAGGAGCATCTAAGGGAGAAGCTCACTAAGGGTCAGAGAAGGGATGGAACTCAATGCTGTGGGCAAGTATGAGCTTTACCTCAAAGAGCTAGTTGTCATTGTTATGGGAGGAGAAGCTACCAGGAAGAGTGGGCTGGAGGGGCCAGAGAGTGAGGTCTTCCCTCATAATGAAACTTCATTTTGACCTTGAAGTACAAAGTGAGGTTGCTGGGAGTTGGGGTGGAGACAGATGAGTTAGTAGGAAAGAAAGCTAGACTGACGGGGGGAAGGCTTGTGACAGCTTTTGTGGGCCCACACATAAATCAGTCTGGAGTCCAGGGAAGGGCTCTGGGCAGGCAGTGGCACCGGGTACTAAGGGCAGATCAGAAATCCTGTGCCAGCCTAAATGCAGGAGGCTGTGTGACCTTCAGCTATGGTAGGGACCCCTTCTTAAGGAGAGAGAAAAAGAGGAGAGAAGACTTCAAGATCACCTAGATATGCACCTCGGTGCCTACATCCTCCATGACCTTGTAAACTGAGACAACTTAATCAGACTGTATGTTTATGTGTGTTACCATATATGGGAGACAAAGAAATAGACAATGTATAATAAAACTATGCCATGTGATGTGGGCTGCTCAGTTCTTTGGGTATGAATGCAACTAAGCAGTGCCGGCACGAATAAACGTTGCTTCCTGGAAAGAAAAGCCTCAGTGTCACGACTCTCTGTGCGAGTATCCCGCTACACGGCAGCTGTGCGCCACCCCAGCTAGAAGCAAAGCAGGCATCCAGCTAGACTAAGTCAAGTTGGGCTCCTCCCCAGTGGCCAACAGGGGCAGACAATGAGGCCGAGGAGTGGAAGCAGCACAGGAGTGGTTGGCACAAATGTGTCACAGAGAAGCAAGTGATGGTGTGAGGGGACTTCTTCGGAGTCTTGAGAGGAAATGGAAAGGCTAAGTCCTTGATGCAGTGAGGCCTCGAGGTCACAAAGCCGACAACCATCAGGACCAGAAGCTGGGGTGGAAGAGACCAGAACCCAGCATACCAGTGTTAAGAGGTGGAGCAGTTCTGGGTAATGAGAACAAAGAGGGTGATTTTGACTGGAGTGATGGACATTGACAATTGCAACAGCCTTGTCTCCACCAGAACATGAACATGCAATAGTCACATCCAGCAAGGCATCACAGCTGGAGCTGCTCTGGGAACCTAGTTCCTTTCCTGTCTAGAACTTCCCTTTCCTACCGCCTCTGTGTGCATTGCATTACAGACTCAGACTAGAAGATCCTGCGTGGCAATGAGCTGGCACATGTTGGGACTCCAGCAGCTGCTGCATCTTTGACATGGGTGAGGGGTAGACACGAAGGAGAGGCCTTCCTGGCCTCCTCCAGTCAGAGACCACCCTCCCAGCATGGCATCTGCCTCCCACCCCAGGATTTCCTGTTCTCAGATCCAGCTGCTTCGTGGCTCTTGGGCTTTTGCCCCCAACCTGCCCCACAGACTTGTTCTCTGACTAAGCCTTCATTTACTCCATGCAGATTTTGGCACTTCTGGTGACATTACCCTCATATTAGATGCTGGTGTTCTCCAGCTTTTTGTTGAAGGCTGGCTTCTGGACACAGTCCCCACCTGCCGGATTTCTAGCCTAACCCTGTTGGAACTGGTACCTAAGTCCCAGCACAGCAGCCTCACTAACTCTCTGGGAGGTGAAGGCGAGACAAGCAGCTGGCATGTAGACTTGCCTGTTGATTTCCCAGTGGGCCTGTGTACCCGTGTCCACATGTGGCGAATGGCCTGCTTCTACCCTCCAGGCCCCTTGAGCTGGCCCTAATATTCCCAGCTCTTAAACATCTGGAAACAAGTGTCAGCCTATATGCTAGAGTCACTTGGACTTCCCAAAGAACTTTGATGTGAGCATTATCCTAACCTTACAGTTGAGGAAAGGGAGGCTCAGAGAAGTTAAGTAACTTTTCCCGTTGTGTCACAGCTTGCAAGTAACAAAGCCAGGATTCAGAGCTAGGCCTTTTTTCTACCAAAGCTGGAACCTCAACTTTCTCCTGATCAGCCTCCCCTTGAAGGGCTGATGGCAAATTCATGTTTTCATTTACATCCATTCATTCATTTTTCAAACATTTGACCACTTACTAAGCTCCAAATACTACCTTAGGATTTAGAAGCATTAGGTTTAGTATATAAAAGACAAAGGTTCAGGGCACCTGAGTGGCTCAGTCGGTTAAGTGTCCAACTTTGGCTCAGGTCATGACCTCACTGTTTGTGGGTTTGAGCCCCGCATTGGGCTCTGTGCTAATAGCTCAGAGCCTGGAGCCTGCTTCAGATGCTGTGTCTCCCTCCCTCTCTCTCTCTCCCCCCTTCTCCTCTTGCACTCTGTCTCTCAAAAATGAATAAATGTTAAGAAAAAATTTGTTTTAAATAAGTAAATAAAAGGCAAAGGTTCAGATGAGCTGTGGTGTTGCTCGCCAGGGGCACAGTAGAGTCCATTTCTTAGGGCAACCTGCAGATCACCTCCTGTAGCCAGAAAGAGCTCTGTGAACCTTTCTAGTCACCCTTTCTTGTTCTAATTTACAGAAAAAAAAGAAAAAAAGGAAAAGAGAGTAGGAATGAGGCAGTACCTTCCAAACCTACCACTCTCAGCAACCTGATGGAGAGATCAGACTCGGAAAAACAGTGCCGTGGACATCGGTGTCTCTCCCACACACGCCCAGAGGCCTTTGGAATCTTTTCAAAGCACCCCCCCCCCCACCTAGTGCTTCATAGTTTTTATTGCCAGGAAGAAAGTTCAGACAGGCCAAGTCTTTAGAGACCTGCTACTCCCCCATTCAAACCCTCGCCCCACCCCCACTCCATGCACGTGCAGACACACACATACACATGCCCTACCATCCAACAGTCTCCTTCGTCAGTTACCCCAGCTATTGCTTACGGGACCAGGGGCAGGCATCAGACTTAAGGACAGCCCATTTATTGGCCAGTGGCCCAGGAGGTGGCCTAGCACGAAAGTGGCTATTAACATGGGCCATGGTGACAATGATCTAATTGAATTCTCTGGAGAAGTTTGAAGGTAAGAGAAAAGGCAGCTGGTCGTGTGACTAGAAGCTAAAAGACACAGAGAGAAGCCACAAGTAAGCAGAAGCCATGAAGAAGCAGAAACCACATGCTGTAGGCACAGAGTAGCAGAGTCAGTAGAGGCAGAGACAAAGGAGTGGAGAGCCAAGCACCAGGATGGAGGGATTTTACCTCATTGTAGAGAGGATGAGATAATCAGACCCCTGGAGCTGCCTGAGGTCCAGAATCCTGTTCTGAGCTCCTAGAAGCCAATCTGTCCTCAGTATTTATGGAACCCTGAGGCTTTGCGGCCTCCCAATTTCCAGAAATATCCTTATAATAAATCCCCATTACTGAAAGTAACCTGAGAGGGTCTCTCTGCACCCTGAGAGAGCCTGACTAATAGGCAGGCTCTTTAAACCTGTACGGATTCAGGGGAATAGATGGGGGAGGGCTGAGAGCAAGGGTGAGTCACCACACAGAGTCTCTTGGCGTTTTTTTCTTGTCACTCCATCCTGCCCTTCACGTTCCTGCCAAAAGCACAGCCGACTGCACAGCCCAGATTTGTCTCTCTATCCAGTCTCTAACAGCGCAAGCGCCAAAACCCTCCCCAAGTACTACCATCATTGCCACATGCTTTTCCGTGAAGAAACCTTTTTTACCAACTTGTACTTAAAAGTATTTTGGATAAAGAATACAGTTCTTTCTTTTCCTTTTCAGCTGCTGTTGAATTTGAAGCAGAATCCCCTAGAAATTTTCCTTTAGGATCTGCTGACAATACAGGTCGAACTGAAGATCTAATCACCAAAATCTCATGAGAATATGTAGAGATTTTAAAGAACAATTACATGATCTGAAAAATAAATAGTAAATATTTACTGGATGTTTCCATAATGTTTTAATTGTTTCCCATTGCACATATTATATGTGAAAATCGTTTTGTTTGTTTGTTTGTTTGTTTTTTGCTCTTCTGACACCCCCATGCTGGTCCAGCTTTGGGCTCCATCAAAGCCAGATAGGCCTGCCTCTCCTCTCCCATGGCTCTGAGAGTGTGACAGTGCTGGCCTGGGCTCAGACACCCCCGCCAGCCCTTGCAGAGTACACTCAGATACTGGTGGAACAAAGACAACAAATAGCATGTCGTCTTTATAAGACACCTCCTCTGCAAGAAAAAGAGAGAGAGAGAGAGAGAG
>CM053571.1:96510342-96577332 GCA_028646485.1 Cryptoprocta ferox
AGTATACATTTTTTTGCTACATTTTCATACTTCCTTTGTGAGGTGTAGGACTTATTATCCTCATTTTACAGATGAGGAAACAGGCTCAGAGAAGTTAGGGAACTTCCCCTATGTCACATAGCTAGGAAGAGACAGAACTGGATTTATTTTTTTTTTTGCAGTGTGCAACCCTGAACAAAATATATTTAATAGTAATCTTGTGTTTCATATTGCAGTTGTCTGTAGGTACTTTTCATTTTTCTTAACATTCATAAAGGCCCCAACTTTTTTTTTTACCAACTTGTACTTAAAAGTATTTTGAATAAAGAATACAGTTCTTTCTTTTCCTTTTCAGCTGCTGTTGAATTTGAAGCAGAATCCCCTAGAACTTTTCCTTTAGGATCTGCTGACAATACATGTCGAACTGAGGATCTAATCACCAAAATCTCATGAGAATATGTAGAGATTTTAAAGAACAATCATATGGGGGCGGCCAGGTGGCTCAGTCGGTTAAGCGTCCAACTTCGGCTCGGGTCATGATCTCACCGTTTGTGGGTTCGAGTCCCGTGTTGGGCTCTGTGCTGACAGCTCAGAGCCTGGATCCTGCTTCAGATTCTGTATTTCCCTCTCTCTCTGCGCCTCCCCATTCATGCTCTGTTTCTGTCTGTCTCAATAATAAATAAACATAAAAAATTTTAAACAAAGAACAATCATATGATCTGAAAAATAAATAGCCACTCTGACCAGTGTGAGATGGTATCTCAGTGTAGTTTTGATTTGTATTTCCCTGATGATGAGTGATGCTGAGCATCGTTTGATGAGTCGAGACAGAACTGGATTTAAAACTAGGGCTGTGTAGTCAAAGGTCTGGGCTCTCTTTCACCACATTTTATAGCCGAGTCTCATAGCTTGTGTCCCCAGCGGTGCATAAGAGGGAAACTGCCATGTCACTTGACATCTTGTAAATTCAGGTTCTCTTGACTTCAAAAATGGAAATTCAGTCTGCCCCTTCCTCCCCTCACCTGACTGACTGTTTGTCAAGGAGCAACTAAGGGAGGCGGGAGGACCTATCCCTATTCAGTTTAGCAGGCTCAACTCCACCATCCCTTCCCTCAACCTGCTACTGCCAGGGGAGGAGTGGGATGTTAAGGTGATGGGCCAGGATGGCCTCAATAAGTCAGGATCCCAGAGAGTGGGTTATGTCACTAGTAGCTCTCTGTAAATTGAAGTGGTGCCTCAGACATGACTGAGGAGAAAGGAACTGCATGGTGGAGTGCTGGACCTAAAACTTTCGCCCCACAGCCCTCACCTGGCATGCGTGAAAGCCTTCTCGTGGCTAAGTCAATGGCAGTTTCTTTGTTCAACGTGGCAAGGACAGAGGAGAAGAGTCAGTCCAGTTTGGGGAGGAGGGGGAAGGCAGAAGCAAAAGGAAGGCAGTGTCCCACCTCTCCACCAGCTCACCCCTCCTTCCATCCTGAGGGTCTTCATCCTCTCCTGTATATGCCCTCTCCCCGCAGGCTTGGAGGCACCTTTACCCACCTCTACTACTTCCAACCCACCAGCCACAAAGTGTGAGTTAGTTAATCATAATGTTTTTGTGAAGAACTGGGAGCCATCCATTCCCTGGAACTTAATCTCTCACTTAAGAAATGTCCAAACGGGCAGCTCTCCCCAGCCCCTTCCCTCTCTGGCCCCTTCTCCTTCCCTCCCTCAAAGCTTAGCCTGAATGACTTCCTTCTTCCCTTCTTTTCAGGCCCCTTCATCCCTCCTCTACAGTGCTTTCACAGAATGTGGTCTTTCATTAAGATCAGTGATTCATTTCCCATGAAACTTTAAATATTCCCCTCTGAAATGACTAATTGTGACTTTGAAGGGAGCCATGTGGTGACAGCCCCGCCTCTATCTGGTTCCTGTCACCTCCTGCTTTTCCCCATATAAGGCCTTGAAAAGCAAGAGCAAGAAGCCTTAGTAAGGGAGCCCTTAGTTGAATCAGGAAGCAGAGTTGGGGGAGGAGACTTGAAGCAGGTGTGTGGGTCCAGGAAGCCCGAGCATCCTGAGCTGGAGACAGTGAGCCAGGGGGTAGGTTGCTAAACCCGGAGACCCTGACAATCCTTTCCAGCCCCAATTTTTAGGAGTCTGCTATGAGCCTTTGGTGGCACCTATGAGGACCTCTGATAACATGGTAGAGATACCACAAAGCTTTGCAACACACAAGCAGAGAGGTGTGGGTACAGCTACGTCTCAGGACTTGGTTAGCATTGTCAGAAAGAGCTTCTGACAGCAACTGACCACTCACTGGGCCCTTGACCCACTGTGTGTCTTTGGCCCTAGTTCTCAGCTCAGCTCTCCCATGTGCCCCTGGGCAAGCTTTTCTTAAAACCTCTGTTCCCTCTCAAGTACATACCCAGATGTGAAAAAAAGCAGCTGTTCTTCCACATGGGTCACCATGCTTTGTACCCTGTGACACCACCACCCTGATCACAAATGTTTGGACATAGGATTAGTGCCTGAGCTGACAGCAGTCACCTTAAGATCAACAGCAGCCCATGAGATGGCGTTGCTGAGGACCTGGAGTTCAAAGAAGCTTAGAGATACTGACAGGAGACCAAAACAGAAGCCGAAAGGCACCCTGGAGGCAGCAAGCATTCAGCCATAAGAGATGAAAGAGCTGGCAAGGGCTAGAAGCAGAGAGAAAGAAAACTCATGGTTAGAGTTGGTGTTTGCACTGGGGGCCCCAGGATGGTCCAGTTCTCTATGAGGCTAAGAGCTAGATTGCTGCCCAGGTTGGCTTATTTCCTTATGTATCCTTACAATAAGTCCCCATTACCTGAGGTGGCCTGAGTATATCACTGCTACTTGATACCTAAAAGAGCCTATTCTAAATTTTCTGTAACAAACACATGAGACAATACATGTTGAACACTCAAGACTGTGCTCCACTGGAGGCTAGAATTAGACCCTATCATGGGCATGGGGCAGGTGCTGAAAGCCCAGACTTAGGCACTGGGCCTGAAAAATGGAATACGTGGCTAGCAGTACAAAGGTACCAACCATTGGGCCACATCAGGACTCAAATCACAGCAGACAGACAGGGAGACAAGCCAGTGTGGCCAAGCCCTAACACCCAGCCCAACTCCTAGACTGTGAGAACAAGGCACAGCCTCTGAGGGAAACGGTTTCAGAGCAGTCCTCCTTGACTATGGAAGGGTGTAGTTCATCTTCTAAGGATGTCCTTTTACTCAGTGCCCCCCAGGTCTTCACCCACACACATCATCCCCAACCCTCCTTTGAGGTCACATTGACATGTAGAGTATAGCCTCTGGGATCTCCCCATGGAAAGCAAGGTCTTTCCATGTCCTTCCTCTCTTCACACCACCAGTAGCAGAGACCTCCTAATGTCTAGGGTTTTGCAAGGACTTGCCTATGAGTCTATCTATTTCCAACACACTCCCTTACCTGCTCCTTCTGGTACTCCGCCAGCTTGTACGAACCACCACCTTCAGGACCTGGCACCAGGCCCTCTACCCCACTTGGGAGCTTCATAAACAACCACTGAGGGATGAGGTCTTCAGAGTCCTGGAGATGATCTTTGACTATATTAATATATTATACCATCTATGAGTATTTTTTACTTCTATCCCCTATCAGGTCATACGCTCTGAATAGGCAGGTATGGAAATTTTGTTGGTTTCTTGTTGTTGTTTTTTGTTTTTCCTTTGAAATGACTGCTAAACTGATACTCTGCCTATTGATATATGGGACTTGCTGAACGATCTTGTGATTGGCATTTCTGGCTTCCCTGCCCCCACCAGAGATGCTTGCTTTTCCAGTCTTTAGGTATTGCTACGGCCACCTCCATGGGAACCAGCACCTGCCTGAAGTGACCTAGGCTGTAGTGCTGATTCTCCTCTGCCCTTTGTGGTCCCCAAGTGCAGCCAGTTTTGCAATCCAAGACTTCACCATCCTGAGAGGCCTGCCTCATGATGCCCAGCCTAGGGAGGCTGCAGTCCTGGGAAGAGACCTGGAGGACAGAAGACCCCATTCCTAAGCCGGAGGGATCTGGGAAACCATGGGAGGGACTTGTTTGTGAAACCGCCTCCCTTCACGTTACAGTCCTCACATGTGGGCCCTTAGTTACCAATAGAAGGACCAGAGGTGCTGAATGTGACCCAAGGCCACCTTGAGCAGGGGAACCCCAGCCCAAGGAAGCTTCTGAGAGACCATTTGGGACATTAACTCTTGCATCTATCTGTTGGGGAAAACGAAAGACAGAATGGCTAAAAATAATTTTCAAGTTCTATTTCAGACTCTTTTAAAATTTGCCAGTAGGTTCTCCTCCCTTCATGGTGTGTGAATGAAACTAAGAGGAAAGGGCCACCATTTCCTCAGCTCAGCTGTCTGGAAGCCAAGCAGACCCAGCACTTTCTTCTTAAAGGGAACTGCAGGTCACTGGGAAGAGGTTTTCATCTTCACTGTCATTAATAGTTTTGACTTCGCGTTCTGCAGCTTATTTATGTGGAGAAGACACATCTTACCTTCTCTGCTCCCCAACTTCCAGACAGAGAAAAATGGCCACAGTGTTCTCGTGAAATGCCATGAGGCACAATAGATCAAAGTGATGACTGGGATCAAGGAAATTAGCAACATCATGGCAACCCAGTTAAGGCAGTTCCCATGGAAAATGTTCCAGAGGCTTCCCTTAAGTGAGCCATGGTGCAGGTGGAAACATGGAGTCCTTAGGTAATCCTATTGTGAGATGACCTAATTGGGTGGAAAAATCCACATGGCCTCTTGGTTAACCAACTCCATGGGATTCTGACTGTTAGAGCACAAAGGCATAACTAAGCACCGGCATACACCTGGTAGCCAATTACAATAATTGTAGGCTTAAGCGACTGGAGAAAACAGACAGCCTCCTGGATGTTGGCTGGGCAAAAACAAACTCATAAACCAACATTGCTCATCCCGACTAGTAGAAGGATCTTTTTGTGGGTGGGTTTGTGTTAGACACCACACAGAGTGCTTATCGACAGTGGGGCATGGCTGAAAGAGCACCAGACTGGGAATCAGAAGACCTGGATTCTAAGTCTGGCTCTGTCACAATGAGCTCTGGGACTTCAGGTGAGTTACTTCCCCTCTCTGGGCCTAAGCATCCTGGTCTGGAAACTGAAGGGGCTACATTAGACCACCTCCTAGGGACCTTCCAGCCTGAAACTTTGAACCCATGACCATTTCCTTGGCAATTCATGAGCTAGTCATATAAACAGAGCCCTTCTTCTCTCAAGACTGGCTCTTGGAGTGGTTTCATTTTCTGATCAAAGTAAAACAATATTGGCATAGCCAATGGGGTCTGTTCATCCCTGGGTCCAAAAACTCTTTTAGGGTCAATGAGCTCAAAATTATTTTCATAATAAAACTAAGATGTTATTTGCCTTTGTCACTATGTTGACACTTGTGCTGATGGGGCAAAAGCCACGGTGGGTAAACTACCTTCACACAATCAAGGCAAAGCCAGCCATCATGTCCTTCACAGCTGGGGGCCTGCAGAAGAAAAAAACAGTTTCATTTAGGAATGTCCTGGATGAAGTAGTAAACAAGTTAATGAAAGCTCAAATCCTGAGTAACCTTTTTAAAATATTCTCTGTGACAATGAGGGAAGTGTACCTAAAGCAACATAGATGTGTATCAGAGTAAGATGGTTGTCTTGAGGAAAAGCACATGTGTGATTGAGTTGCAGGCTGAACTAATCATTTCTGGAGTGCCAAGGTGGCTCAGTCGGCTAAGCGTCTGACTTCGGCTCAGGTCATGATCTCACCATTCCTGAGTTTGAGCCCCGCATTGGGCTCTGTGCTGACAGCTCAGAGCCTGGAGTCTGTTTGGAATTCTGTGTCTCCCTCTCTCTCTCTGCCCCTCCCCCACTTACTCTCAGTCTCTCACTCTCAAAAATAAAATAAACATAAAAAAAATTGAACTAGCCATTTCTTACATGAAGCATTATTTTTAGTGTTGGAAAGAACAATTTATATGACTATGTAGACTTTAGTATTTGGTAGCCATTTTTTCCCCAAAATAACTAAGCAGTCACTTCAAGGAAGACCCTCAATAGTATTTTTTGCCAGTGACAAAATTTGAGCTTTCAAGAGGAAATGAGACTTTTGGAAAACTTGTTTCTGTTATGGTGACCTTGATAGCAGCCTGTTGCACAGGAATTTAGCCTCAGTCCTTCCCTCTTGACCCAGAGTTTACCTTCTGGGCCTGCGTGACTATCCTCAGGTGCAAGGAAAAAGAAAAAAAAATAAGAAAACAGGAGTTAATATCCCCTGCTAAGGGCTATTTATGACACAGTTTGCATACTTTGTCCTTGAGATGATGGCTATTCCCTTAAAACTCCCC
This sequence comes from Cryptoprocta ferox, assembly GCA_028646485.1. Taxonomy (NCBI): domain Eukaryota; kingdom Metazoa; phylum Chordata; class Mammalia; order Carnivora; family Eupleridae; genus Cryptoprocta; species Cryptoprocta ferox. The sequence goes on from CM053571.1 coordinate 96,516,715, forward strand.
CAAACCCTAAGCCTTACCTTCAAAATAACAAATGTTTTCCTACATACCAGGATAAGGACTGCTCTCTTTATCACTTTGTAGTCTTTTTACAATAACCCCTCAATTCTGCTTCTGTCCTGCCCACTTGCCTGCTTGCTCATTATAAAAAGCCCTAAGTCCTTGGACTCGGGGCCACACATTTAGAGTTCCGTGTTAACTCTGTGCGGTCCTGGCCGGTAATAAAGACTCCCTTAATTCAGCTTCAGTGGTCTCAGTTGGTCTCTGTGTCTCTCGGCAGAACAATCCTGTAGCAGAATTCTCGCACAGAGAGTCATGACACCGAGGCTTTTCTTTCCAGGAAGCAACTTTATTCCAGCTGGCTTCGCTCAGTTGGGTTCGTACCCAAAGAACTGAGCCCCGAACACCACGTGGCGTGGGTTTTTTTTTTATATATATTTTTTACTTCTTTGTCTCCCATGTATGGTAACACACAAACATGCAGTCTGATTAAAGTGGTGTCATGTTAACAGGGTCGTGAGGGATGTTGTCACATACACAAATAGCAAGGTTGCCTTGAGATGGTCTTTTATTTTTCCTTAGGGAGGGGACCCTACCACAATCCCAGTACTTAAAACTTTGCTAATAATATTAGTATTAACAAATATAGTTTCTTTTGTATTGTGCAATGAGACCTGTTAACATTTAAAAGACCTGCATTAACATTTTCCAAATAACTAATGTATGATGTTACAAAATCTCACATGGCTAAGAGATCCATTTAAAGTTTAAGGTAAACTGGGGTGGCTGGGTGGCTCAGTCGGTTAAGCATCCGACTTCAGCTCAGGTCATGATCTCACAGCTCATTCGTTTGAGCGCCATGTCAGGCTCTGTGCTGACAGCTCAGAGCCTGGAGCCTGCTTTGGATTCTTTGTCTCCCTCTTTCTCTGCACCTCCCCTGTTCATGCTCTCTCTCTCTCTCAAAAATAAACACTAAAAAAAAGAAAGTTATTAAAGTTTAAGGTAAACGAATATATTTTAATGTAACAAAGTAGGAAAAGTTCATTAACATGGATTGAGACTCCACATTACAAGTAACTTTTAAGAAGTCACCACTTGCTGAGTTTTGGTGCAGAATCGAAGAAGACCATGCACACTTACTCTAAAAGCTGTGAAAATGTTTACCCCTTTTCCAGCCATGTATCTGGGTAAGGCTGAAATTTCACCATATACTTCAACCAAAACAGCATATTGCAATGGACTGGATGCCGAAGCAGATATAAGGATCCGGCTGTCTTCTGTAAATCAAGACATTACAAAGATTTGCAGAAATATAAAACAGTGGTTCTCAACCAGGGGGATGTTGTCCTCCCCCAACCCCAAGGGGAAATTAGGAATTTTTTTCGTTGTAACTGGGTTGGGGGGTGGTGCGCAGTAAAGCTAGCATTCAAGTGGATAGAGGCTAGCGATATTGCTAAACATCAACAATGCATAGGACAGCCTCCTACCACGAAGATTGATCTGGTCCAAGAGTTCAATAGTGCCAAGGTTGAGAAACTGATATGAAATAATGCCACTGTTTTAAGTTTTATACTTCAAAAACATTTGTTAGCATGTAATGGGTTTATTCTTGTTATTTTTAAATGAGTTATTAAAGTCTCTTAATTTTACAGTTTTAATTTATAATATGGTAACTATCAATAGATCTAACCCACATAAACAAAAGCTCTTTGATGTCTTCACTAATTTTTAAGTTAATAAAGGGGTTCTGAGACCAGAAAATTTTAAGAACTTTTGATACAGTCTAAATGTGTTGAGCAACCCTATGCATTAGCCACTCTACAAAAATGAGAACATTTTATGGCAGGTGCGCCCGCAGACGTGTAGTTTCTTCTCAAAAAAGGGGAGGTATCTAGACTGAGACAAAGTAAAGAGGTCAGTGCTGGGGGTAAACAATGGCAATTTAAGTATCGAGTATGTGTCGGGGCTTGTGATTACTGGGAGTAATGCAACCATGACTGAAATGCATCTGTTGTTACCAAAAAGCCTACTGTCTGGAAGGGAAGAGAGACACATTAACATGAAGTTTAACCTACCAAAATAAGGGTAGGAAGAAGGAAATACATGCAGCGAATATGTGAGATCAGTGGGGAGGAGCCTTAGGGTTTAGGGGTAGGGTGAGGTTGGGGAGACAGGGAAGTCTCCCCAGAGAAATTCATATCTGAGTTGAATCTTGAAGAATTAGGAATTTGGTTACTGAGAGAGGGAGGGGCACTGAGGAGAAGGTGGTGTTCCAGGTAGTGGGAACAGCATAAGCAAAGGCACAGAGACATAAAAGAGCATGGCAGATTTGGAGAAGATATGAAAAGGTTGTAGAGAAAATGAAAAAATATACTAGATATGCTCCCTACCAAAATAAATTTATGCCCCCAATAAAATTAAGATATTTTAAAGTCAAGAAAGAACAACCCCGATAAAACTAAGTATCTCTAGTTCTGGAAGACGATTGGCTAGTTGGTAATTTAGGTATACTGATACAAAGTACCTGTTTTGGAAAAAAGAAATGAGATCTTGCTCTTTTATTTTGCTGCAACATCAAGCGCTCTGCACACACTTCCCTCCTGTGCAGGCTCTTTTCTGCCTTTACACTATTTCTATCTCTGGCTCTCTAGGGCTTCCCAGGAGGCTTATTGTGGGTCAACACATTCCGCTGGGAACAGACAAGGAGCCTTTCTAGCTCATTAGCATGAACCCCTTGGAATTCGCTCTACATTTTCCAGAAAGGGTTTCTGTGGTTAGTTTACGTAAACACACGTAATACTGTTTTTTCCTACCAAGAAAGCTGGTCAAAATGGTTGAATGTTTATTTCAGAAACAGTGTATCAACACCATTCTGGAAAACTAGAGCCAGTAGTACGCTATACTAAAAGCCCACTGGGGTGGGAGGAGTCCCTCCCTAGTTACATAAAATAAAAGAGGAGAGCGGAGAGAAAAGAAACATTTTCCAACAAGTAATCACGGTCCATCTGTTCCTACCAAGAGCCTTGGTCAAAGGTTGCACTAATCCGAAGGACACCCTGGCATTTGCCCAGGACCCCAGGGGACAGCCTGCCCTTTCCATTGGTAGGCTACAGAAGAAGACTGCCTTACACACATCTGGGACTCTTGCTTTCAAAAGGAGTCAGATTGACTAATATTCCTTGCATTATGAGGGCTACTCAAGTCCCCAGACCGGAGCCTCGGCTCCCAGGAACTCCCTCAGGAGGATTGCGCAGCCTGGTGTTGGAGCAGCCAATGAGGGTTAAATCAGGATGGGCATTTTCCCAGAAGAGCATGCAGCCGAGGCAGGGCCTCAGGAGTGAGACTCTGCATAGGGGTCAGGATGGGGGGCTAAGACGATGGGAAGGAGGGCTGGCTTGCATCTATCTGCAGGTGGAGGTGGTTGTATAAACAGGAGAAGGAAGCTATGGAGAGAAGCAGGAGGCCCAGGGGCATGTTGAGATGGGACTCTTAGAGCAGACTGGGGGCAAACAGCAAAGGAGTGAGGATACCGGCCATGAGTGAGTGAGTGGATCCTTACAAGCTACCTGGTTCAGGGGAAGCAACCTCACTAAAAGAAGCTCACCCCGATAGGGACCTTGGCTTGCACCCCTCTTGCCCATAAGCCAATAGTTGAGAATCACTCTTGGACTCTATGAACGTCTACTGGCCAAGGCTCAGGAGGGCAGTGAGTGTGCCTGAGGAAGACAGCATCCTGAGAAGGGTGCCGTGCATCCCCAGGAGGGCCTTGGGCTCCCCCTCCATGCTGGTCCAGGATGCAGGCCTGGAGTGAAGGCTTATCAGTCGAGTTTTAAATCCAAGTGGAATTATATGAGACCCCATTGGTGGGGCCAAGAGATAGATGGCTCTCTCAGCTGGTACCAACCCCAGTAAAAACCACCCTGGTGTGTGCTCCGCCCCTGCAAACCAGTAGGTTCCTGCTTCAATGACAAGAAGTGCAGCTTGCATGCATCCTATAGCACATGCATGGGTACTGAAATCATTGCTAAAGACAGACACTGGGCTGGAGAGCACTTCATTTGCAGAAGGCACCAGTGTCGAATGTTAGATCAGAGCAAAGATTTGTATGCACCAGCTGTTACCTCCACCTTCCACCTCCTCTCCTCTGTGCCTGTTAAGCCCATCTGGCAAGCAAACAGAACCAATCAGCCCAGCCCTGATCCCTCAACCCCCACCCCCAGCAACCCGGAGAAGAGTTTGTTGATATAGGCCATCAGCATTCATTCAGTCACTGAAACACCATAGCTGCAATAGTATCTATGATTTTTTAAATAATAGCTGAGTGCCAGGTACTGGACTAAGCTCTTCACAAACATGAACTCATTTAATGAAGAGTAGTTGGTATAGCTTTTATATTAGCAACTGAAATCAGCAAAGTGACTTTACCTGAGTTTGGTGACTAATAATAAAGCACAGGGTAATGGCACCGACTCAGTACCGCTTTGTACTCTGACCCAGCCCCACCCTGACCAGGAAGGAGGATGCTGGGTTGCCCCCGAGGCACCAGGTGGGGTGAGCACTCCCTTCTTTCAATGCTTGTTTTGTGTCAGCAGTGATGACAATGAGAAGACAGGGGACAATGTGGATGCATCTCTGGCTTTATGACTTACACTCCCAATCTGATTCAAAGCAGAAGTGGGAGATCAGCACCCACATGGGGGCTTTCTCCACCCCAAAGCACTGTTAGGGTTCTGCTTCACTAAAAATGTCCCTTTGCAACAACCATTCCTTTCGATGGTATAAAGCCCTCCCTCCACTATCTCCCCAGACCTTCCCCAATGGGAACTAGTGGGAACCACAGGTGGCCATGTTTTTGAAGACCATGTGTTTCCTTCACCCATGGTCTTTCTTTCCAATGCCACACTATGGGGCAGTGTCCATTGCTGGGACTGTTGCAGGATTCTCGCACAGAGAGTCATGACACTGAGGCTTTTCTTTCCAGGAAGCAACTTTTCTTCATGCTGACACCGCTCAGTTGGGTTTGTACCCAAAGAACTGAGTGCCCATATCACATGGCATAGTTTTTTTATACAATTTTTTATTTCTTTGTCTCCCATATATGGTAACACACAAAAACATGCAGTCTAATTGAGTTGTCTCAGTCTACAAGGTCATGGGAACTATAGGCACCTGGGCGCACATCCAGGTGACCTTGAAGTCTTCTCTTTTTCTCTCTCCTTAGGAAGGGGTCCCTACCACATTCCCCCCTTTGATGCTCGGACCCCTCTATTCTGGGTCAAAGAGCATCATTCTGGCTTAGAGGTTTATATTTCCATAACATCATTACATGAGCGGCCGTTTTTTTCTCAACCGTAGTCTCAATGAGACTGGAGACAGATTGTACAATCAAGGGACCTAAACAAGATAAGATCAAACATCCTCCCAGAATTAGGAGGACAATACCTATGAGGGTTTTGAATCCCCCGAAAGATGAAAAGCACCCTCCAAGTAACTCCCAGGGGTTCCAACGTTTCCAGGCTTGGACTGGGACATGAGCAACTTTTCTCATTCGATCTGTGATCTCCTCTATGACTTTTCCTTCATCATCTATTTGTAGGCAGCAATTGCTCAGGTTGAATTTTCCACAAACACCACCCTCAGAAGCAAGCAGGTAATCTAAGGCCAGGCAATTTTGATAGATGGCATTGTGCATTTTGGTTGCTGCTTAGCTAGTAAGTTAAGGGCTCTAGCTGTTTCATTAGTTGTAACTTCTACAACTGCTTGCAGTCTAATTATGCGGTTTAGCATATAGATGGGGATGCGGTAGCCCCAAGACCCATCCTCTGCCCAGGTGGCAGGGCCATAATAATGGATTATACGCTCAGGAGGCCATTCATCATCTTTCCAGTTGCCAATTTGCAATGCACGCCGCTTTCTTTGAATTTCCCTATCTCCGTATATTTGAACTCCCAGATGTTTTCCTTCTGCAAGTGGGAGTAGGAAGAAGGATAGGCGAGTAGTTTCCAGTACACATGTCCCTGACCAGCCTGAAGGGAGTACTGTATAGGCTGTTCTCCCACATATCCAATATAGTCCACCTGGTGCCTGCCATTCGATGGCTATATCTGTGTTGTTCCAGGCCTCCCAGAGATGAGAGAAGTTAAGCAAGGGGTGAGGATTTGGCTCAGGGTGACCCAGAGACCCCCACCACTGGGTTTCTTAGGTGGTTGAATTATAAAACCTTTGGCCCAGGCATGTTAAGTTTCCAACAGGGATGGTGAACTTTTTTTCCCATTGGGCAAAACAGTTCTTCCCAATGATTGAGGTTTTGAGGAGCCAAACCCCGGTAGTAGAACTGGGGTATTTTGTTCCATCGTAAGGCTCGAGGGGATCTAATTTTCTGGCCTCCCATGGCCATTGATCCGCCATGTTGGTTCCCCCACATACATAGCATGAAGAGATCTTTAGAGTCTGGGCTATAATCTCTGCCAGGGCTAGAAACAAGTTCCTTGCTGTGACTGAAATGGGAGGGGGACTACTTCTTATTTCCTCATAGGAGTGAAAGACTTGGTGGGATGTGGCTGGATGGGTGGCGGTGACCCTCTTGAAATATAGCACAGTCCCTGGGTCTCTGCCTCTCCCATAAATTCGGATGCCAATTTGAATGCCCCATTGCCATTTGTAGTCTTCTAAATTAATGATAGTGAAATTAACAGGGTTACAGGCTTTTGATTGACAATCTGATTTAGCAGTCCCCTTTTGAAGGAGAGCTGTTGAGTCCCTTTTCTTCCAAGTAGCCCATGAAACACAGCTCCAACTAGGGCATAGAAACTCAGGTGTGTATGCACATAAACCATTTTCCTCACACATGTATTTGTCATTCAGTCGCTATCTTTGCTCCCAATCTAAGCCTCCACATGATATATCAAGAGTTCTCGGGCCCTCCATGACAAGAGCCCACTTTTTCCATATAACGGATGCTTCTGGGCCAAGGCCTGTAACTGCACACACATCAAACAGTACTGACATGGGACATTTGGGGTTTGTGATTTGTGTCCGGCTGATTAAGGCCCCCACTTCCTGGTAAGATCTGACTTCTAACCAATCTTCATTTGGGGAGTACTGTGGGACAAGCAAGTGTAATGATTTCCCCAATGGCAAATGGAATAGGTTGTCTGATTGTGTATGCATGTCCCCAGAATCTTCCCCTGGCATGAGAAATGGGTATGGTACAGTACGGTCCAGGTGACTCCTTGGCCTGACCTGGTTATGCGAATACATGGATCACATGATGAGAGATTCAGGTTTACAAATGGAGTCCACATTAAAAACAAGCAATACCAACAAAACATCCTACCCACAAGAGAAAAGTGAGTGCTAACAGAAACCTCTCACCACATTTCCAGCTGGCTGGGGCAACCTCCGCCAATCCAATAGCAAGAAGTAAGGCAAAAATTGCAATAATAGTGAGAGACAAGGGGTGACAGTGCATTACAGTAAGAGGCCGATGTAGGAAATAAGAACAGTCTATTTATTTCACTGGTCTGGCAATTCCTCAAGCTTCTACCGTGCATAGATTAGTCAGCTTCCGGAGTAACTAAAGCAGGGCTGTAGGCTCCCGTTGGAGTCTCTGCCGTTGCAGACCACTTCTTCCGTAGGGTCAGCTTACATGGCGTGGATGGATCAGGAATGCATTCCCAGTCCCCAGATGCCGGCTTCACTCTGCTGTGGTGAATCCAGGGACCCACCTCTGCTACTTTTACTGCAGTAGGGGTGGACAAAATGACAGTGAACAGGCCCCTCCAAGGGGGTTTGAATGGTTGGACATTCCACTCTTTTACCCACACGGCATCTCCTGGCTCAAAGAAGTGAGCATCTGTGGTCAGACTCACAGGCAATCGCTCTTTAACCCATCGGTGTAGAGTGGCTAGAGTAGAGCCCAGAGCCTGCATTTGCTGCCTTAGGGTTAAATTGCCTATCTCATTTAAATCTCCCCTTATCCTCTTAATAATTGGGGGAGGATGCCCATAAAGGATTTCATAAGGGGAAAGCCCCGTTTGCAAATTGGGGCTGCACCTGATTCTTAACAAGGCTATTGGCAACACCCGGTCCCAGTGCAGGTGGGTCTCCTGGCACAGTTTTCTTAATTGTAGCTTCCAGGTTCTCTTCATTCGTTCCACCTTTCCAGAGTTCTGGGGTCGGTTAGTCGTGTGTAACTTCCAGGTGATCTTCAGCCGTTTTGCCACAAGCTGCACCACTTCAGCCATGAACGCTGGCCCATTATCTGAACCCATAGTGATAGGGATCCCAAATCGTGGGATAATTTCCTTGAGAAGAAATAAGGCCATTTCATGTGCCTTTTCTGTTCGGGTAGGGAAAGCTTCCACCCAGCCTGAGAAAGTACACACAAACACCAACAGATATTTACAGCCCCGAACCCAGGGGAGCTCACTGAAGTCCACCATCACATTTTCAAAGGGGGCTCCCCTGACGCTCTGTATCCCAGTGGCAGCCTTGGGCCCCTGACGTGGGTTGTTTCGGGTGCAGATTTCACATTGCTCACATACCACCCAGGCTATGCTGGAGAGCCAAGGGATGTAGAAATACCGGCTTAACATTGTTTCAAGGGCTGTCCGGCCAATGTGAGTTTCCTGATGGAACTGCTTAACAAAGGCTGGAGCTAAGGCCTCAGGAATTGGTGCTCAGCCATCTTCAAATTGCCAACATCCACCTGGGAGGTAGTTACCATTCTCAGTCTTAAACCAAGTACTTTCATGGTGTGAGTAATTAGGGTCCCATTCTGCCAGAGGGTTAGAGAACAGTGCAGCAGTAAAAGCTGCTGATTTTGTTGTTCCTTTGGAAGCTGCTAGCTTTGCCTCTCGGTCTGCCTTTCGGTTTTCCCGTGTAGCCGTGGTGTCTCCCCTTTGATGTCCCCAGCAATGCATGACTGCCACATTTTTAGGAGCCCATACGGCATCTAAGAGTTCAAGGATTTTCTTACCATATTTTATGTCCTTTCCTCCTGAGTTTATTAGACCCTTTTCCCCATGTACATGGAGAGTGGTGAAGGCATATTTAGAGTCTGTGTATATATTAACACGTATCCCTGCCGCCAGTTGCAGGGCTCGGGTTAAAGTAATTAGCTCTGCCTTCTGTGCCGAAGTCCCCTTCAGCAGGGGCTCTGCTTCAATGACAGAGTTTAGGGTCACCACGAAATATCCTGCAAGACGCTCTCCCCCTTCTACAAAACTGCTACCGTCAGTGAAATACTCAGCGTCGGGGTCCTTGAGGGGCTGGTCGGCTGGGAAACACCTTATTCATGACTTCAATGCAGTCATGGTCTGGCTGGCCTGGCCTGACAGGCAATAGGATTGCAGGGTTCAGGGTCCACACTACTTCTAAGTGAATGTGCAGGTTCTCACATAGCATTCCCTGATATCTGACCATCCTGGCATTGGTGAGCCAGTATGGTCCCTGGTAATCCATTAATGTCAATACCAAATGTGGTACCCGGACTGTCAATTCCTGTCCCATAGTTAACTTATCAGCCTCAGACACTGAAAGGGCTGTGGCTGCTAGTGCCCGTAGGCAGGGGGGCCAACCTTGGGTCACAGAGTCAAGTTGCTTGGAGAGATATGCCACCGGGCGATGCCATGATCCCAACATCTGAGTCAGTACTCCCACTGCAATACCGGTGCGCTCATGGACATACAGAAAGAAGGGCTTGGTCATGTCCGGGAGCCCTAAGTCAGGCACATTATTAAGGGCTCACTTTATTTCCTCAAAGGCCTTTTGCTGTACTGACTCCCACATCAGGGGTTCCTTTTCTCCCCCCATTGTAGCCTCATAGAGGGGTTTTGCCAGAACTGAAAAGTTAGGTATCCAGATCCTGCAGAAACCTGCAGCCCCAAGAAACTCTCGAACCTGGCGTCGGGTTATTGGGGCCGGGATCTAGCAAACGGCCTGCTTTCTCTCTGGGCCAAGCTGACGCTGCCCCTGAGATAAGTGGAAGCCAAGATATTTAACCCTTTCTTGACAGATCTGAGCCTTTTTCCTCAAGACCTTGTAACCGGCTTTCCATAGGAGGGTAAGGAGCTGCTGAGTCCCTTCCATGCAGCCCTCCCAGGACCTCCCAGCTAATAGCAAGTCATCCACGTACTGAAGCGGGACACAGTCACATCATCTGCTGGAAAGGCTTTTAAGTCAGAGGCTAATGCAGTGCTGAAAATGGTTGGAGAGTTTTTGAACCCCTGAGGTAACTTAGTCCAGGTTAATTGGCCCTTGTCATCATTTTTAGGGTCCTCCCATTGAAAGGCAAAAATTAATTGGCTCTGGGGGGCCAGGCAGACGCAGAAAAAGGCATCCTTGAGGTCCAAACAGGTGAAGAAGGTGGCTTCAGCAGGAATGAGCCCCAAAAGCATATAGGGGTTCGGGACCACTGGGTGTATGGTGACAGTCACCTGGTTTACTGCTCTTAGGTCTTGAACTGGCCAGTAGTCATCTGTACCTGGTTTTTGGACAGGCAAGAGGGGTGTGTTCAAGGAGACTGGCATGGCCTGAGGACCCCATAATTTAAAAGTCTTTCCAGGTGCTTTTGAATCCCGACCTGTGCCTTGCGAGGGATGAAGTACTGTCTCTGGCAGGTGGGCTCTGCCCCAGGCTTTAATTCTACAACACAGGGGGTATGTTTCCTGCCAGTCTTGGTGGGCTGTCTTCAGCCCACACCCCTGTGACCTTAAAGGGAAGCTCAGGCACCAGTTGTGAGTTTTCCCTGAGACTATAGAGATGCCATTCCTCCCCCTGGCAATCGTGAGAGTCATAATCTTTGCCTCTGGGTTTTGTAGGGTCAGAGCAGCCTGTCCCTGGGAGTTGAAAGTTATCTTGGCCTGCAGTTTTCCCAGTAGATTACGGCCCATTAGAGCCACGGGGCAGTCAGGGAGGTACAGGGGAATTCATGAATGACTTCATGGCCACCTAAACTGCATCGCCTAGGTAACAGGAAGGGATGACGTATCCGATTGCCTGTGGCCCCCAAGATGGTGGTCTCCATGAGAGGGGGCCCACGGGTCGGGTCACTACTGAGTGCTCTGCTCCAGTATCTACCATAAAGTCAATGGGTCGGCCTCCCACCTTTATTCTGACCACGGGCTCCTGGGGGCCTAACAAAATAGAGCCCGGTCTGTCCTAGTCCTCCTTATGGTCCTCCATGGTGGCTAGCCCCACAAAATCATTCTTGGGAGCCCCATGAGACGACGGGCCAGTTGGTACCAGCCCTGGGCCACATGGCCTCTTTTTTTCTGCTTGGGATCTTGCTGAGAATTGTCTGGTCATTGGGGGCACTCACTTTTCCAGTGGCCCTCCTGATGACAGAAAGCACACTGATTCCAGCCTAGTTTCGACCTTGGGCAAGGCCCTCCTCCCCACTGCTCCCCTTTCTGGCCTTGGCCCTTTCCTTGCGGGACATTCTTCTGGGGGTGTCTTGACTGTTCCACCAAGGTGGCAGCTAACAAGTCTGCCTGGTTCTGCATCTTTTGGCGTTCTTCCTTTCGTGTCGCCTGGTCACGGTTAACAAACACCTGGGTTGCTACTTCTAGCAACTGACTGATATTCATGCCAGTGAAACCTTCTAGTTTCTGCAGCTTGCACCGAATATCTCCCTGGGCCTGACCTACGAAGGCTGCATTAATCATACGCTGGTTGGCGGGTGCTTCTGGATCAAAGGGAGTGTAGAGACGGAATGTCTCACATAATCTCTCATAAAATTGGCTCGGGCTCTCCTCCTCCGATAATTTCCTGGATCACTTCTGATGTTTTACTCATACTTATGGCCTTTTTTCCCCCTTTCTTTATGCCATTTAGAAGGGCCTCTTGATATCTCTCAATCCTTGAAAACCCTCCATCTATACTTAAGTCATTTGGGGTCCCATTTGGGGTCCCCTCCAGGGAAGTGAGTCTGAGCATAGGCCTGGGGGTCTAGTGTCCCAGCCGGAGCATTTTCTTCTAACCATTTTATGGCTGCCTGAATAATTCGGCGACACTCCTCTGTATTGAAGAAAGTCAAAAGAAGTTGGCGGCAGTCCGTCCAGGTGGGTTTGTGGGTCTGAATTATGGACTGCATTAAGTCAATCATAGGCTGGGGCTTCTCTGTATAGGAGGGGGTATGGTGCTTCCAATTCAGGAGATCTGTAGTGGTAAAGGGGTAGTGTATGTAAACACGCTGGCCTCTTTGGATCTGGCCTTCCTGATCATAATAGAAGGGCCCCTAGTTTCCCTCAATGGCATCTTCAGGGCTCCCCAGTGTGGCTGTGGGGAGGGGCTGCCTCTGCTGGCTCGATTCTCCGGTTGCTGCTCAGGAGGTGTATGCGGGGTTAAGACTGACGGCCCCGGGGAGTCAGTCACACTTGGGGAGGTCAGTGGTGCTGGGGGCGATGAGGCCTCAGGGCTAGGGGCAGACTCTGATGAGGTTTCTGCAGTTAGGGCTGCTGGAGGCACAGGTGGCAGTGGTGGTACAGTGGGACATATGGTGGCCGGGTTCCTTCAGGCTCTCCTCACAGTATGGGCTTTTTAATCTCTGGCCGGTATTTGGAGGAAGCCTTGATGCGAGCCATCATTTCTTTACAGCTTTCTTCAATACAGACTTTTGGCCAAGGAGGCCGGGACAGGACCAGGTCTTGCCAATAGTCAATATAAGGAAATTGGTCAGGGTGGCCTGGGTCCCCTTCAATGACCCTGAACACTCGGCCAACTAGTTCCTTATCAAGGGAGCCCTCAGAGGGCACGCCCACCCCAAATAATGGCCAATCAATTTCACAGAATGTCTGGAGGTTTTTAGGAGTTAATTTTACACCATAATTTCCTGAATATCTTTTTCTGAAATTCCTCAACATACACTCTAGGGGAGTCGGTTTACTCGTTCCACCCATTTCCTCCCCGTAGCAGATGACTTTCATGCACAAGAAGGGGAAAACACAGGAAGGAGGGGGACTAGTTTGAAAAGGAAGCACACCTGCTTTGTCCGTTTCCGGCTGCTTTCCTCTCAGAGATATCTCAGGCGCCTCTTAGCATTGGCGAGTTCAGTTTCAATCCCTGACCCGGATCAGACTCCCGAGGAAGTCTGACGCCTCCTTAAGCCATATGAGATCGCCACGGAACCACAGATCAGGACTCGACACTCGCTTCAGCCCTTGGCCAGGTCGGAACCTTCCCGTTGTCCGTCTCAGTCACACACATTCACACAACGACTCCAGCTCACCGCCCTACAGCCAGCGCCTTAGAGTTGCAGCTTCGTTCCTCTTCCCTTGTGGACTTACTAGTGCAACTCTGGGAGGTGATCAGGCTCCCCTTCTGCCTCTCAAGGGCAGGTCTACCAAAATGAACCCAGGTTCTTACCAGTCAGATGGGCGGCGCTCCTTAAGCTGGTTCCTGGCCTCAAGGGGTTCCATTAGCGCACACGGGGCCCTCACCCTGGCATGCCGGGATAAGCTAGTCCCCTACGGATCAAGAGGTCCGCTGGTGCCAGGCAAGGTCACTTCTCCCCAGCTCCGAGGCTCGTATCCCTGTGGCAAGGGAGATGGAAATGCACCATCTCCGAATCCCAGACGAGCCCCCAAGCAATGTTGCAGGATTCTCCCACAGAGTCGTGACACCGAGGCTTTTCTTTCCAGGAAGCAACTTTTATTCGTGCCGGCACCACTCAGTTGAGTTCATACCCAAAGAACTGAGCGCCCATATCACATGATACAGTTTTTTTATACAATTTTTTATTTCTTTGTCTCCCATATATGGTAACACACAAAAACATGCAGTCTAATTGAGTTGTCTCAGTCTACAAGGTCATGGGAACTGTAGGCACCTGGGTGCACATCCAGGTGACCTTGAAGTCTTCTCTCCTCTTTTTCTCTCTCCTTAGGGAGGGATCCCTACCACAGGACCACCAGAAGAGAGCCTGCACAAGGCAGTTTCAACGTTCCTTCTCACCACGTTGGTCCTCCTCCCTGCTGCCATTGGTAAGAAGGCAAACCCACCACTGAACTGCCTGGGTTTTCTTCTTGTCTTGCTCTCTCATCCCGTGAGTTCCCACAGCCTGCACAGTTTCACTCCGTCAGTCAGAATTGTCCTAGCTGGTGTAACTGTCATGCCTTTCCCTTCCCACTCCTAGAGAGTTGACCTCTAAATTTCCCCTCTGACCAAGACTCATTCAACATTCACTGATCACAAAAAAATGTCTAGAGGGAACTGAGAGCATGACTGGTGAATCAGATTTTGCAAAAGACTGAAGGTGGCTGATGTTGGAGGAAACCTGCTTGCCTCCCTAGGATTTTGCCCTAATGAGGCTAGCTCCGAGGCTGCAGGGGACAGTGATCCCAAGATATTTATGTGAACTAGGTGTTCTTCCCCTTATCCCCATCCCCTGAGAGGCCCAAAATCGTACAAATAGCAAAGTGACAGAGCCAGAATGGAGAAGATGTCTGGGAGGATGATGGCCGGGTGTAGAGACATGAAGTCCAGGAAGGTACCGCAGGCAGGGTAGGGATGTTTGCCAACATCTGGGAACCGTACTTTCCTTGATCCAGAATAGCTGGATAGAGAGTTCCATAGCACATCTGATAAGAAAGGAAATTAACCCAAATCCTTGTCTGGGTTCTAGGCTAAGAAAGAATAGGACAATGAACTGCTCATTACTGGGTACGTCCATAGATGTATGGAAGTGCATGAAGACTTTAAGACCACCCTGTACACAATATATTGAAAGTATAACAGGGAGATATGATAGAGTGGAAGGGGGGTGCACCTTGAATTGAGTTAAAAATATGTTTAAGCTGAAAATATGCCTTGAGAAAAGATTCAGTTAGAAGAAGATTTGGGGGGGGGGCATGCATCACGGGAAAAGATGCTAATTCAGGTCTCTAAGGTAGGAATAAATTTGGAGATCAGAGCAAAAAGCCTATTGTGGCTGGAGCATACTGTGTGAGTGAGGAGAATGACAAAGGCCAGCACTGAAGAGGAGGGCAGAGGCCAGGTTCTGTGGAGCCTTACAGGCCAGGGAAAGGGATCTGAGTTTCATCATAGATCTGGTGGACAGCCCTGGGAAAGCTTTAACCAGGAGGGTGATGCGGTCAGTCTACACTTAGAAAGATAACTCCAGATGGTCCATGGAGAACACCCAAAGGGAGAATGAGCAGACACACAAATCCCATGTAAGACACTACTGCAGCACTTTCTTGTGGGCAAGAATGTATGGTGGCTTTGACCTGGGTGGAAGTAGTGGAGAGAGAGAGAGCACCGTGTCAATCTGGGAAGCGCTTTGGAAATAGTCCTGACCAGACTTCATGTCGATGGAATATGAGTCAGGAGGGGAGAAAGGGAATAAAAAATAACCCCTAGAGTTCCAGCTTGAACAACTCTAGATATATAGTGGGGCTGTTTAGTGGGACAGAGGAGGTGGTGTGGTGAAGCAGGTCTGGGAGAAGTCTGTTTTTGGACATGCTGAATTTGAGAATTAATAGCTTATAAAATGTAATGCTATCCTGGACCTAGAATGCCTCCTGGAGCTGTGGCTTTTTCCCAAGGCTTTTAAGCTCTACCCAGAGGATCACCTGCAGAGTCCACAGAGTTATTTGTCCTCTTCAAGGTCATCAAAAATGGCTTTGTCCTTGGTCCACTCATTCATTCATTCATCACACACACACACACACACACACACACACACACATACACACACACACCTGTGGGGTCCCAGAAGGAAGGTCTGCACTTCCTTCAATCTGCATAATAATTCAACCTATAGAAGCCTTTAAATACAAACGCTGTCAGTATGCTGTTTAGATATCAGCACAGAAAATTGGAAATGAGCCCAAAGCACAGCCTCCAAACCTCCAGTAAAGAATGCCTCTCAGGAGTGACGCCAGCCTGGTTTGCTTAGACTCTGCCCCAGGCCCAGCCCCGGGATGCCAGCCACCTTGTGGTCTGCATGGGAGTTTCCTATGTTCCCTCCCCAGGAAACCAACTAGACACAACTGAAGGGACTGGGCTGCTCATGTCGGGGGTCAACTGGTCTGGAGCTAAAGGTTGCTCAGGAGTGTAGGCTGGACCTTCCATCAGCTCCCTGTGTCTCCGCCTCCCTGTACAGTGTTCTGGAAGGTGGACTCTGAAAAGTCATTTTCCTCTATGTCTTTGGGAGATTTTTTTTCATTTTCAATTTTGTATTTCTGCTCTCTTTGTTTTAAAAATAATAATAATAATAGCTGTGCTATAATTAGCTTTTTGATGATTTTATCAAGTCTTCAGATTTTCCAAGTTCCAAAACATTTGTTTCAATATTATTTCCATTGTTCTGCTTTCCCTGTGTTTTTTCCATTTCTAACTTTTTTAGCTAGATGCTTAATTGTCCAATTCATGTCCACACTTTTGGTTTAAGTGTTAAATGCTACAAATTTTCCTCTTTGCATAATACCGGCTCTATTCCACAGATTTTGATATAAAGTGTTTTCGTTGTTAGTACTTTCTAAATTGTGCAGTTTAGGTTTGTGGTGATTTTCTCACTCAAAAAAAGTTTTAAAATATCCACAGTTGTTTCCACTTTGCTTTTTGTGACTTGTTTCCAAATTTCCTGAAATGTAGTTACAGAAAATAATCTCTATCAGATAATTTTTTCAAACAATTGTGAGGTCTTCTGTGTAGTTCAAAGGGTGAATCTTGAGGAGTGGTTTATGTTCACCCAATGCTGAACATATGTTAAATATTTTCAGTGACACTATGCAGATATCTTACACCCATAGGAACTTTAAACTCTTCAAATGGAATGATATGGTGAGCCAGCAGATCTTTGTGTGTGGATCTTGAGGGATGGTCAGAGAGTACGTTTTCCCTCCTTCACGTATTCATTCCACAAACATGTGAAGCACGGAATACCCACTCTGTGCCAGGCCTTTCTTCCAAGAACACATGAGTAATGAGGCCAAAATGGTATGGATGGACATGCGCTTGCCACATGGGCAGTGAGAGCAAAGTCTTTTCAGGTGGAGAGGGAAGTGGATACAGCGGATGGAGTGGTTGGCTCCTTGAGGGCCACCAAAGAAATTCAAGTAGAAGAAAGAGGAGCCCCTGGCAGGGTTTAAGATATGTGTGAGTCCTTTATTGTTTTGTCCTCTCCACTCCCCTCCCCACTCTGTGTCAGCATGTTCTACCCTGCATGCTTGGTGCAGGTGTGGTCTGGACAGACGTGGTAGTGCAGCTGGCCCTGGTGGACACAGGGCACTCCCTCCGTGGCAGCTTGGAGCCCTATGGCAGAACTTCGTGCTGTGGATAAACTCTGGAGACATCATATGTGAAGCTTCATGGAAGAAGTCCCTGACAAGGATATCTTGCTCTCTGGGTATCAGTGACAGTGGTGGAGGATGCCCTGGTAGTTCATGTGTTTCTTGGTTATAGGCAGGAAGATTTTCTGTACAGAGAGACAAGGAACACATCATTAGCAGTTGGGCACTTGTTCTTGTAAAATGTAAAGGTCTCAAATTTCACCCCATGATGAGAAAAGACCAGAGCCCCAGGCACGCCCCATCCTGTGATTTAGCCCATCACACATTTCATAGCAAACCAGCTGGCAAAAGAGGAGCCTTGATGCTCAGATCAAGAAGGGCAAATGTCTGACTCTTCAGAAAAGTTCTAAGTTCTGAAAGAAGCTAAATCCTTCAGAATAAGAAGCTAAAACATGCTTAAAATTGTTACAGGCAACTGAAGAATACTCAGGCTCTCCTTAGTGATCTATAGGACCTCTGTGGAAAGGCAGACAGAGTGCGTCCCTGCAGGAACATTCTCTAAAGATAAAAGCACCGGCGGCTTCCCTTGGAGAGGAGACGCAGGCGAGGACTTGGGAACAGGAAGATGACTCTTGGAGCCAGGAGGAGACTGACTGATGTGGCAGAGTCAAGTGCATATCTAAAAACCCAGGGCAAGGAGAAAAATCCATTCTGCACCAACTTTGCTGAAGAAGAGGACAGGGAACTCCGAGCCTGATTACAAGTGCCAATCAGAATGTTCGTGAGACAGTAAATGGAGGGACTGAATTTTGTCAAGAAGAAGGAATGTCATCTGTGAAGGCAGACCATGACTTTGGAGAGAGAGGAGGAGTGTTCAGAGCAAGTGACAAGATGAGCCGTGCAGATGGAGAGCAGGAGACCTGCAGAAAGTGACTCAAAGACCTGGGAGAAAAGCTGCAAAGAAGCACGTCTTCTTCTCAAAGCCAGATTCTGCCCCTTGAGCTGACAAGATCTTGCTTATGGGTTGAGAGTTTGGGGGGCTGGCAGAAACCTCATTGGCTCCAGACAGGAAGCTGCAGACCTGAGAAAAAGAGTCATTGAAATGGTGGTTAAAGTGAAGCTCCTAGAAGTGGATTTGATTGTCCAGGCAGAGCACCTGAAAGAAAACATTACTCCCTGTTCCCTGGGCATGGGGTGGGGCTTCCTCTGAGACTCCCCTCTCCTTCTCTGCAGAATCCCTCTTGGCCACCATAGTTTCTTCCTCCAGCTCCTCACCTCCATTCAAGCCCAAATCCCTTATTTCCGGGGGAGACAGAGTTCACCAGTCAAAACCTTACTAGTCAAAATCGCAAATATGGAGGGGGCCATAGGACACTTTGTTTCTCAAAATACTGTTGAATCATTTACATTAATTTTAGTTGAGAAACTTTTTTTAATGTTTTTATTTTCGAGAGAGGGAGTGCAAGCAGGGGAGGGGTGGGGGGGACAGAGGATCTGAAGCAGTCTCTGTGCTGACTGAGCCACCCAGGCACCCCTAGTTGAGAAAATAAAACAGCAATTGTACTTTTGTTCAATTTACAACTTGATTGTATTACAAATTTCAGAACAGTTTTAGAAAATAGATATCATTTAAGTTGCTCTCATTGTAATAAGTTTTTAGAAAATATAAGCAGTAAATTCTCATTTAATGATTCCTTCTCCTACTGCCTAAAAAGTATGTAGCATTTATATACTGCAGTTCAGCAATGAGGAGCATTTGAAATAGCAAAGTCCATATCCCTCTGTTAATGTTTCTATGGTCTACTGTGATAAAAAGGTGGAAGTTATTTGTTGGTCTCTGTGAATTATGAATGATCTTTTAAAAATTAATACTGGATGTTTGATCTTGACATATCTCCCAAACATTTCTTCCTGTAATTGCAACCTGGCTTCTGAAGGAAATCCTAGGGAAAACAACATGGCCAGAAGATTTCTCCACAATCACCAAATCCACATCTTGACTCTTCTTTTATTGGATATCAATAAAATACTACAGCACACCCCAAAATATGTATTTCATTAGATATAAATTACATGGATATACTTCTGTACTAATGTTCATTACAAAGCAAACAAAAAACAGACTTTTGGAAAAAATGCCATAAAACTTTTTAGATATTCCTAACATATTTAAATGTAGCTAATTGTGCAAATTTTTATTCTCATTAAAGTACTGTTCATTATATGTTTAGTGAGAGCAATGTGGTAGAATTACCATCATTTTTTAAAAAAACTTTAGTATTATACTTTAAGATACATCAATTTAAATAGCTCAAATATCAAACTTTTGATACATCAACCCATGCTTTTAATGATCTGCAGAACTTAGAAAGGTAACTCCCAAGGGCACAATGGATAATCTACACAGAGTGTATCACTGGTGAGAAAAAGTCGATGTACTGAAAGCCTAGAGAATTTGGGGGTTTTAAGTCAACTTCTTACCTGATCCAATTAGATCTTTCATTGTTTGTAGCTCCTAATGATACTGATGGACTGTTCCAGGTGCAGAAGGGTGACTTCTGTTGCTTTTCTTGCTGTTGTCCTCGCAAACTTACTGTTATCTTTAATCTATGCATTTCTTTTCAGGAATCTTTAAGTCACTCACCCATTTTATGAGGGTTAATTTGGTTCACACTATCAAATACATGATAATGGGGCCTGGGTAGATTGCAAAACATTACAGTATGCTGAGAGCCCACACCAGTGAGGAGGCCCCTCCCAGCACTCTGCATAATGAACCTGCCCCTGCTCTCAGTACAGTGCCAGGGACATGAGCGCCTGACATAGAGCAATCTCTATTCACCATACGGGAGGTGTGAGCCTCTGACGTAGGGCACTCATCGCTATCCAGGTAATTTTTAAAGACTAAGTATCAGCACAAGGTCTAGTATCTGCATTTTGTACCTCAGTGGCTCGTGTGGGCACTCCACGTAGAGACCAACCTATTTGTTCTCCAGATGAAGAAAGGTGGGGCACAGAGGAGTGGTGACGTGCTCCAGGTCACACCAACATCACAGGACAAGAGCCTGCTGGAGCAAACACCCAGTGCTCTCCCCACACGACTTGTGGCACAGCCAGCCTCTCGGTCCCTGGCCCTATTTGAGATCACTAATTCCCGATGAAAACAATGAATGCTTCAAAATTAAAGCAGCAACTTCATGCATGACCATAAATGGGTAGATGAGAGCAAGTTTATCTAGCAAAAAGGGTGATACGAAAGGCACCATTGTTATCACTATCAGATTAATGTCAGGTCCCAGAGAGTCACCGCCATGTTTGTCTCACATGTGAATCACTCTTGAGTCAGATGGTAACAGGAGCCGTAGCAAAGGGAAGTTACAACATACTGAATTAAAGCCTACCAAAAGATATGTTGTAACTGATAATGGAGAATGAACATGGTAACCATGCGCTAACAATGGACTTCTATGTAAGAAGTCAATCAGGAAAGACACCAAGCTGCAAGCTGAGGAAGAGTGAATCTAAGGTTGTTGGAAAACTAAGGAAGTTATGAGAAAATACATTTTTCTCAGAATGATAGATCATGATGCCAGCTGTGTCGGGGACATCTCTCAAGCTTACATGAATGATGAGTGTATTCCATTGAGGCCAGTGGTACCCAGGAGAGGCAGGAAGGGAGAGAGACCACCTAGAACAGTGTCGCCACTGTAAGATTCTACAGGGAATGAAAACTCTAAAAGTTTAGGACTCCATGTGGGATTGTCTATTTTTTAAATCCTTCAAATAAGGACATAAAAACAATTAGGGGGGAAACCAATAAATTTAAGACATTAGTTACATTGAACTGAAAAGAGATTGTACAAATTTGAGATAGTGTGGATTTGTTTTTCCACTGCTCTTATCCAAATTGCAAAAAGAATTGCATAGAAGTGCATAAAAATGTAAACGATGCATGGAGAGCATGATACATAATACTGACATGTGACAAGTTGTGATATTTTTGTGAATCGTTTCCTTAGGGGTTAATGTTTTTAAAATGTAGAATAAATTACAAAGCAATATAAAAAACATTAACACCCCATGGAAATACGGGCAAAGTCCTTGAACAGAAAAACCACAAAAATTAAAATGTCACTGCAAATTAAATGTTTCCATTTGTCAAAAAAGAAAGGACTACCGTTTTGAAAAGGACATTTTAATGCCAAGAAGGTAATCCCTCAATCTCAAAGGGTAAAGAGCAGTCCTTTAAATATGCTTAGCTTTCTGAAAACTCTCCACTTTGTTATTTCTCTCATTTCACTGTAAACCAACTCCTGAAACCAGTATACGCAGCACTATTTGAGTCACTGATCTAGAAAATTCTGAGGACATAGATAAGCTTGTGCAAATTGTTGGAGGGGCCTAATCTGCAAAAACACCCAGGGATTGCTGGGCTATTAAAGGAGGCCATCAGGGATGCATTTGTCTGATGGCCCTGGAGCCTCCAGAGAGAAATAGTGAAAACACTTTGGGACTATCTGACTGGCCCCTCACCCCTGGAATGAAGAGACTCCAGATAAAACCCATGTCAACATCTTGGGGTCTGGGGAAGCCAGTCTATGAATGTGGGTGTGGCAGGAGAATATTCCACCTTGAGGCCTGCTTTGCAGGATGCAGGGGGCTGACACCCAGGTTCCATGTGTTCTAAGTTCTTCAAGGAAGGTTGATGGTATAAGACTAGCTTAATGGCACTTGCAAGTTATAATCACTAAGAGCTGAGCCATCTGGATAAAGAATGACAGCTCTTAAGGAGAACTGCCAGTGGCTCCAGTCATTCACACAGGTGGTGGCAGTGGCATGGCAGAGCACCTGGTGTCTGGCATCGTGACTAAATCGGAGAGGGTCCTTGCACGAGGACCTTGCATAAGACCCCTCCACTTCTCTGAACACAGTGTGCTTACTGTGGTAACAAAACCCTCCAAGGTGTGCAGTTCACAGAGCAGAGGCAGAGACCTACCTCCTTTCCGGGGCCTCCCAGGGACTTCCCCAGGCTCCTCCTCTCACAGGAGATGGCATCTTTATCTGCAGATACTGTTCAGTTGGCATAACCTGGATCTGCATTTCTCCAACGACTTCCTCCTTAGAGTCCCAGACTGTGTGGAGCTCTATCCTCTAATTACAGCAGTGAGAAGTGTCCCCAAAACAGAGGAAGGCTTCTGAACCCGTAGTTACCGCTTACGTTTACTGGACACTCACGTGTGTCAGGCCCTTCTTACAACATGTGGATCATCTCATCTCATTCAAGCTGTTTGCTATCCCCATTTTGCAGTGCAAGACATTGACATTGGAGGAGCTTGTACAATGTTCATAAGGTCACATAGTAAATGGCAACGCTGAGATTCAAACCTGGGTCTGTCTACTCCTGAGGTCCCTGTTTGTTAGCACACTATACTCCCAGAAAGAGTACCTGAGCAAAAAGCTAGAAATAACCTGAATACACATCAGAAGAGCAACAATTAGAGAAATTATGCAATCCCCATAGTCCATAACTGTATGCAGCTATTGATAAGAAATGAGCTACATTTATATGTGTATTAATCTGGAGACTTTCTATATTATACGGTTAAGCAAGAAAAAAAGTTGCAGAAAAAAGTGTTGTGCCATTTTTTGATGACATTTCTGCACCTGTGAACATGTTTATAGAAGCATAGAAAACCTATAGAAGCATATAACACAAACTCAACATTGGATACTCCTGGGAGGCAGGGTTGAAGGGGAAGAGAGTGACCTTCTAGCTTATCATTTGAATTGTTAGAACAAGAATATTTAATAATAATTTAAAAGAAGGAAGACCCTTGCTCTTACGTACTTTGAGCACACAGTAAGCATTGAGTAAATGTTTGCTGAATTGAGTCAAGCTGAGACAGTTCAACCTTCCCCATCCACTGTACCCCCACCAGCGAGGCAGGCTGCCCAGAGCAGGAACGTGGTGTCTCGGCTCAGGCACCGGTGGAGAGAAGGAGCAGCCTTGCCCTATAAATCCATCCCTCCCATCACCTAGACCTCAACACTGTTGGGGAGGTGCTGCAATTGATCAGCTGGAAAGAACTCCACCTTGATGTTTAACTGACTCATGGATTTTGCATTTCCAGGCAGTACAATCATATTAGCAGCCCCATAACCCAATTATGGCCGCGTACCCACGGAAACTTCTCAATGCAAAATGGGGAAGCTAAGCCTGGGTTGGCTGCACTACTGCCTTCTTTTAGAAACATCACCAGCAGCATGAAATCTTTAGTCTATTAATAGAGATCTCCTGCACTCTGATAATAGCAGCTCAAAAAGAGAAAGCGGCTACCTGGGTTCTTATGGCTGAAACCAGAATTTTGTCACAGTAGTTCAGCCCCTGGCTTACCTGGGGCTCCTGACATTGAAAAGGTGGAGAGCTTTTGCCTTTCAAAGGCATGAACTTGAAACTTACCCCGTGTTCCTGTGGTTAAGTGTATTAAGATGTTTTAAAAGCAAGTGAGTGTCAAAGACAAATGTGCTAGAGGTATGTGACAGGAAAAGCCAAGTATTTCTCCAGGACTTTGAGATGAACTCAGTGCAAAATTGGATCCTACCCATCCTCATCAAATCATGACTTTTTTTTAGAGGTAGGTAGATGCTCTACCAGGACACCTGGGTGCCCCCGTCAGTTAAGCATCCGACTTCAGCTCAGGCCATGATCTCATAGTTCATGAGTTCGAACCCTGCGTCAGGCTCTGTGCTGTCAGCTAGGAGCCTGCTTGGGATTCTCTCTCTCTCCCTCTTTCTTCCCCTCCCCAACTCATGTGCTCGCTCTCTCTCTCTCTCTCTCTCTCTCTCTCTCAAAAACTAATAAACACTTGTGAAAAAAAAAAGACGCTCTACCTGTGACACCTTTGCCCTGCCCAAGAGTGAGTAATTCCTCCAGCCACAGCAATCCAGCACTGAATTGGGGTGTTTTCCCTAAGGGTCAATCCTGACTTTTCATCCTGGCTTCTTATAAACCTTCAACCCCTGTAGAAATCTCAGCTGGAATGTGAGTTCTAAAAAAAAAAAAAAAGATGGAAATTTACCCATGTTCACCATCCCCCCAACGTATACCCCCAGCCAATCCCTACACATACCACCCCATCATACCTGAATACCTGCTTCTACACATCAGTGTCTGGGCACAACCCCTGCCATCAGCTAAATTTTCTGGGAAGCTCCTTTCATAACTTGATATATCAGCCATGCCCCACTATGAGAGGGAAAAAATGCTCATGAAACTGTAGGAAACTGGAAGTAGTGCCAGGGGTGTGTGTGTGTGTGTGTGTGTGTGTGTGTATGTGTGTGTGGTGAGATACATTTTCAATAGCTTTTATTCCCTAATTTCATGTTGCTTAGGGTTATGTTAAAATTAGTATATCCAAGAAATAATGAGGAGAGGTGGCCCAGAAACCTTTTAAGATAGGAGGGAGAACACTGGCCTGCTTTTAATTTTGTACACGTGGAGAAACTACAAAGTGAATGGTAACTGGCAAAATCTTCATTTCCCTACTGTCTTTTCTTGCTTGTGCCTGGTAGCCCTTAATGAGTAGGGATGGTGTAGGAGCCTCTCTGGGACACTTACCTGTCTGCCTTCTTTCTCAGCTACATTGTCCTTAGTTCCTCAACCGTCCCAAACAGGTTTGTAACATCTGGGCCTCAAGTACGGAGTTCATCATGCCCTCCATGTCAAGACAGATGTTCATTATTGTTGTGTGCAAGACCCCTCATTTTTCCTTTCATCCTCTCCTGTCCTCACTCCCACCTATAGGAACCCACTGAAATATCTCTTCACTGAAGGATAGCTGATATTTTGGGTAAATGTACGTGTCTACTTTACAAGACTGGTATCATGTTATGCATCTCACTTTTTGACTCAGCTGTGTTTTTTACAATCTCGTCCTTAATCTAGTCCCTGGTTTCACTACAACAGGGTGTTCCACTATATTCACTTACCATATTCTGGCTCTTCCACTTGCTAGCCTGGTGATCTTGGGCAAATTACCTAACTGTTCTGTGACTCAGGTTCCTAATATATAAAATGAGATACTAAGAGTATCTACATGTTCAGGTTATGAGGATAAATGAGTTTTTGGTTTATCTGAAGAGCTTTGAAACATGCTTGGCATATAACTGCTAAAAAAAAAAAAGCTAATAATATTTCTATTATTAACTAGTTCCCCATTCCCCTGATGTAGGGTGTGTTGATTAGACAGTTCTTTGATACATAAACGATGCCTCAGTGGGAATCCTTATTCATCTTTTCTCCTAGAATTGTTCATGAATTTCTCTGGGGCATATTCCCAAATTATGGAATAATTTCACAAAGCCATGCCAGGAATGGACAATGGATAGCTCTCCAGGATGTCCAGCTTTACACTCCTGCCAGCAGTCTTGAGAGTCCTCTTTCCCCATGTCCTCTCCAGTACTTGGTAGTACCTCACTTTTCAATGGTTGCTAATCTGATGGATGGAAAGTGGTATCTTGTTCTGTTTTGCTTGTCGTTAATCACTAGTGAGGTTGGACATCTCTTCATATATTTGTTAGCCTCCTGTGAATTCATTTAATTTTCTAAAAAAAAGTTTCCTATCGTTCCCTTCTTGAGTTGTGCTAGTTCTTTGATTCCTTTTCATTTTAAAACTTGCAAACTTCTTCAGGTCTATCATCAATCTGTCACCTTCATCTATGGTATCATTCACTGAACAGAAACTCTTAATGTGGTCACGTCCACCAAGTTTTTCCCTTATGATCTGTGCTAGTTAAGTAGTGCTTAAAACTCTTTTTTTACCTTAAGTCACACACATACAGAGACACACAAAATTTTTTCATCATCTTAATATCATAATTTCACCTTTCACATTTAGGTCTACAATCCTTGGCCTCCCATGGATCCATAAAGTCTACA
The DNA here is from genome assembly GCA_028646485.1 of Cryptoprocta ferox. Classification (NCBI taxonomy): domain Eukaryota; kingdom Metazoa; phylum Chordata; class Mammalia; order Carnivora; family Eupleridae; genus Cryptoprocta; species Cryptoprocta ferox. The sequence continues at coordinate 96,542,887 of CM053571.1, forward strand.
ATTAATTTAGTTTATTTTTGTATGTGGTAGAAGTAAGAAATCTGAACTATTCTTCTTAATAATATATAAAATTATTTCACACACATTTTAGAATCGTTTGTTAAGCTAGTCCCAAAATTCTTTCTTCATTCTTGCTGTAATTTCATTGAATTTATGGATTCATTTACAGAAAGTTTACATTTTCATATTAAGTCATGAACATGGTATACCTCTCTAGATATCTAAGTCTTATAATGATCTTTAACAAAATTAAAAATTTTTGTCCTCAAAGGTCTTATACATTCTTTGTTAGGCACTTTCCTAGGTATTTCATAATTGTTGTTGCCTCTGAAAATATCTTTTCCTATCCAATATTCCAGTTGGTTATAAAAGGACACTATTGATTTTTATAAGTTGGCCTCATATCCAATAACTCTGCTGACATCTCTTATTAATTCTAATGGTTTGACTCTTGATTCTTTTGAGTTTCCCAGGTAATTTATCAGAATATTTGCAAATGACTTTTTGTCCCTTTCTATCTTTATTCTTTTTATTCACTTTTCATGTATTGTCACATTGGCCAGGATCTCCAGTAGTAAACTAAATGGTAACAATGTTTTTGTAGGCATCTTGTCTTGTTCCAGATTTCCAAGTAATTAAGTTTCTCTGTTCATATATATGTCTGCAGTAAATTCTTGGTATATAGCCTTTATCAAATTAAACAAGTTCTACTTCTAGTTTTATGGCCATTTACTTTGAGGGCCTTTATGATTTTTAGTCATCCTTGCATTTTTGGAATAAACATACTTGTCCATTATCATTTTTAAATACACTCTTGGATTGAGTGAGTTAATGTTTAATTAGGAAATCCAAATGACATAGGACCATAACTTTCTTTAATTTTATTATACTTACCTGACCTCAGAGCCAAGGGTATATACTAGCATCATAAAAATAAATCAGATGGAGTTCTCCCTTGTTCAATTTTCTGAAACAACTTGTATAAGAGACATTCTTGGTTCTTTGCCTATAAGGCTGTGGATTCTTTTCTTATGGGTGATAGGAATGGTTTCAATTACTTCACAATTCTTCAGTGGCTATATTTCAAATTTGGCATTTCTTATGTAAATTTAAGCATATATGTATGTGTGTATGTGTGTATGTGTAGATATATATATGTTGTGTATATATGTGTGTGTGTGTGTGTGTATAATTCACAAAACATACAATTCATTTAGGTATTCTTTTTTTATTTTTTAAATGTTTATTTTTCAGAGGGAGAGAGAGACAGAGAGAGACAGAGTGTGAATGGGGAAAGGACAAGAGAGAGAGGGAGACACAGAATCTGAAGCAGGCTCCCGGCTCTGAACTGGCAGAACAGAGACGGATGCAGGGCTCGAACTCACAAATGTGAGATCATGATCTGAGCCAAGGTTTGATACTTAACTGACTGAGCCACCAAGTCGCCCCAATTCATTTAGGTTTTCTAAATGTTGGCTTTCTAATTCACAATATTCTTTTGATATTTTTAATCAGTTGCTTAGACAGTTATTTTCACTTGCTAAGCCTTCATTTTATTGATGTATCATTTATTTTTAGTTATTTTTGCCAGAGATTTGATTTACAGAGAACGAGCTTTAGATTTGTTAAACATTTTTGTTGTTACTGTTCTCTATTTCATTTATTTATGTCTTCAACTTTATTATTTTTTATATTATTTGTACCTTGTAACTGTTGCTTTTTTTCTAAATACCTGAATTGAATGCTTGACTCATATGTTTTCAGTCTTTTTTGGTTAAGTAATAAATGCATTTTTTTAAAGCTACACATTTTCCTCTAAGTATTGCTTTAGTTATGTCTCTCAGATTTCAACTCACAGTGTTTTCTCTCAGATTTCAACTCACAGTGTTTTCATTATTGTTCATCATTATTTTGTATTTTTATATGGATTCATCTTTAAATAGGAATTATTTCCAGATAGATGGGAGTTTTTTTAGGCTACATCTTTACTAGTAATTTCCAATTTCATGGCACAATGGTCAGAGAACAGTCTCTCTGCATCTACCCAAACATGTTGGCATCTTCTATTGTTATAGTATTAATTGCTATGGCTAGACCTCTATATTCTAAATTCCTTTTAACACTGAAAATATTATTCTGTCTTCTTCTTAAAACTAGTATTCCTATTGAGAAGATGGATGTCAATTTGATTCTTGTATTTTGTAGGGGTTTTTTCTCTCTGAAAGTTTTGATATTCTTAATTCTCACCATTGCTATGCCTTATGGTGGTTTATTAATTTTTATATTTGTGCCTATATTGTCCAGCATTCTAAATAAACTGTCCATTTCTTCCTAACTGCTTATTTCTACTTCAGGCTTACAACATCCTCTTAGATTTCCTTTAAGATATAATGTTTATTTTAATTTTGTGTTCACTTGCTGTACTAATTCTGCTCATTCCAGCATAGTGTATTCAGTGTGTTAAACCTTTTGCTCTAGTGATTACTCTCTTTGGACATCTGATAATTTTCCCTGATGTTAATATTTCCTTAAGACTATCAACTAACTATTTAGGCAACTGATAAAAACTCAGGGAAGAAGTGGGATCCTGGTTCTAGTTTGTGTTTCTCCTGGTACACTGGAGGGAAAAGAGCCTCGCCTCAGGGCTCAGAGCCTCCAGCGGAACAGTCTGGACTCAGATTTCTCCTTCCCAACCCAGCCAGGAGACCCTTCTCCTAGGGGAATCTCCCAGATGAGCACTTTTCAAGACTTGCTTCTTCCCTTGGCTGATTGCCTAGCCGACTCCCCTCTATGACTGAGGAGAAGAGAAGGCCACTCTCAGGAGGGATTTAACAACCACCTTTACCTTGTAACTTCACACCAGCCTAAATCTGGCATATCTCTGTCCTAATGGTAGCCTCCCTCTTCTGGCTGGCACTATCTGGCTGGCTGCCATTTTCACACCTTGTGGCAAAGCAGAAAGCAATGATCCAGCCAGGACAACAATGGGGAGATAATGTGACTCATCTGAAAAGTCTCCTTCCCTCCTATCAGTGATATCTGACCTACCTCCTTTCTAACCATCATTTCCAACTTCTCCCCCAACTGACATCTCCTCCATTTTCTGATGTCTCCCCCAGAATTTCTTGGACTCACTTACCTCCCCCTGGTTTCTCCAGCATCTCCATGTTGGGTTTGGACAGGGGGCCAGCATCTGTCCTGCTTGACTATTTCTTCTGGGAGTGGAATAGTTTCTTTCCATCTGCTGATTTGGTGTTCCTGCTCTAATTCTAATCTATTTTCCATGCTTTCACCACCTTATTTCATGGCTGCATTACTTTAAATGAAACAAAACAAAAAACAAGAATTCTTTCCTGGAATTAGAAACCAGTTAGAATCATATGAGCAATCTATACAGATGAGAGCCTAGAATGGAAGGCCAAGTAGGCCCTGAGCCCTGCCGATCCTTTCTTAGAAGACCCTTTCTCACCCTTTCTATTGCCACTCCCCAGCCCCACAATCCCCTGAACAGTTTCCCTTTCTCCAGCCCTTCTTACCTCCCTCCACCAAGTCTTTCAGGAATCTCAAGTGTTCCCCATTGTCTTAGGATTCAGTTCAGATGCATGTCACCTCTTCTGCATTCTGACTTTATTTCCATCTTTCCCCTGAACTGCACCATACATTGGTTTGAACGGTTCAAAGTCTTTCCATTCTGCACCAATAAAATCCTGCACCAAGATGATAAGATAAGGTCCATGAGAGCAGGTCTTACTCTGTGGTCAGCCAATATGTTGGATAACAGAATTGCAATCCAAAAACTTCTCAACAAACTGGAGTAATGATGGGCTGTCTTTTGCTTTCTTCAAGATGGAAAGTGAAATCAAAGGAAAAACAGAAGCCTAATCTGGTAGTGGGACTTACCATGAACATCCCTGTCACCTCTGCTACCACCACCATCTCAGCTATGTCAGGCCTTTGTCCAAAGCCCCCTTCAACCTGGGACTTCTGCTTCAATTGGGAGACTTCTCTGGAACCTTGAGGATGCCACATTCCTTGGGACCACAGCCTGTGAAAGAAGCTTCTCCATTCTTTAAACTCTACTGCCCATTTCAGACTCTTCTGACCTTATGTAAAAATTCATTCTCCTTTAATGCCCACACAACCTGCCATGAGCATTCTCTACCCCTCCTCATTGCTGCCAGCCAGCAACCAACTGCTCACTCTAATTTCTTCTGGTTCCTCCCAAGAACATTGATATACTCAAGCCTCCTGCCTCTGCCCCCATCCGAGTGACCTCCCCTGTATGCAACCCCATGCGCAACTTTCTCCTGAAAGACAAGCTTTTTGGTAGAGTAGACTGCAAATTTCCCCACTAGCTCACCCCTATTTACTACACAACCATTGGCTCAGACTGTCCAGGGAAATGGTTCTTGCCAATATCACTGGTGATCTTGACTATGATCACTTAACATGTTTCAGCCCTAATCTTTCTTCAGCCTTTGATACTATGTACCTCTACTTCTTGAACCTTGACCTTTCCTTGATCTCTGGGACACCACTCCCTGATGGTTCTTAGTCCTCTCCAGTCTGCACTCCCCTGCCAACCATTAAATAGAAGTGTTCCCCAAATCCCACACTCAGCCTTACCCCTCTCTGATTCTTTGATGCTACCTCTCAAGTTGCTCACCATGGTGAATGACATCACTTGCCATCCAGATTCAGAAGCCTCTGCCTTCTGGAGTCTTTCTGAGTCTTTTCTCTTCCATAAGCCCCACATATAAATGATCACCAAGAATGCGCAATTCCACCTTCATGGCCTCTCTGACATTGGTCCCTCTCTCCATGGCCTCTGTCACTACTGTGATCAGAGCCCTATCCTTGTCAAGCTGAACCATTGCTGTGACTTCCCAACTTGTCCCTCTGCATCCAGTCTTACATCTTCCCAACCCATTCTCTGACATGCAGGCAAAAGGATATTTCTAGAACAAAAATCTATGTCAGTCCTCTGTTTAAGGCCACCCACTGGTTTTAAAATCAAATCTAAATTCCTTGGCATGGGACACTAGGCCCTGCAGGACTGGATATTCTTAAAGGCCTCAAGTCTCTCTGACTCATATCATCCCTCAAAAGCCAGACAGCCCCACCTCCAGGACACCTTCCCTGCACCACCCTTGTTCCTGGCTAGAAGCTCTTCCCTTGTGCTCTGGGACACCATCTGGGCTCACCACTTTCCAGTACTTCTGACGTTATGTTAGATTGCCTGCCCCAAGAAGCTATAAACTCCTTGTCTTTGGTTTCTGTGTTTTTCCATGCATGTTAGAGTGCCTGAGCCCTAGCAGTTGCTCCGGAAATATTAGGTGGATGGGTGGAAGGATGAATGAATGTTCTATCTTGCCTCATGTACATTATACCATGGCTAGTTCTGGTGCCAAACTGGAAAAGTTTAGATAATGTCAACCAGTGCAATGAAGTGACTTAAAACTATGTCACTTGACAAATTTCAAAAGGGTGGGGAGGAGGGTAAGGGAAAGGGACCTAATGTTTATTGGGTAGTTACTTATGGCTTCCTAGTGAGCATTTAAAAAAAATGTTATCCCATTCAAACTCCATAAGAATAATCTGAAATCAATATTATTTTCATTTTATAGATCCAGAAATAAGACATAGAAAAATTAACTTGGCTGAGGCTACATAGCTAAGTGGCAAAGCCCAGATTTAAACACAGGTCTCTGTCTGATTCCAAAACCCATGCTCTCTCCACCACAATCTTTGCCCAAGGACCACTGGTAACACTGAAGGCCAGAGCCCAGGGGGAAGAAGACTACTGTCATGGTCCTGGTTAGAGATGCCAAAAATCTGCACCAATGTGGGGATGGTGAGGTGGACACGGATTTTAGAGGCTCCTATAAGGAGTATTATAAAACCTGACATCCAGATGAGGCAAGAAGAGTGAGCATGATTTCTGGAGCAAATGGATGGACAAAGGTGTTTCATGACCTTTAGAGGGATGTGACAGGGAGGCAGATTCCTACTCTCTGCAAGGAAGGATTGTCTGGCCAAGGTGAAAGGGGCTGCTTGCAGAAGTGGAGGGCAACAGACCTCAGCTCATTGCCCCTTGGCAGGGATGGTGGACAGTGAGGTACAAGCATCAACAAGAGGTGACTAAACTGGAAAATCTTGACAGGCACACCTTTCCCTTCAAGTCTATGGTCTGATTCACTCCAACAGGTGTTAAATGGGCAACAGAAGCAACACTTTTTCTTTAGCTTTTTCTCAGACTACATAAAGGTAACAAGGATGGTGGTTGGTCAGGGGTGGAGGTGATTAATGCAGTTTGAGAGGATGGATTAATTTAAAAGATGAGCTATCAGATCTCAGGCAAATATGGGCATGACTTCCTTCCCCTTCACATCTACTCTCTGTCTGGCACCAACAACATGCTTCATATCATCTGGCTTTTTGCTTGGAAAGAAGCATATGAACTTTCATATTAACTTCCTTTAAATTCAATCAAATAAACTTAATTGGTTAAAATGACATCTTTCTGGAACAGCTTCTAGGGTTTTTATTTCTGCTGTTATTTCTTTTTTTAAGCCATCAAATTGCCTTCTTCTGCTGCCTTGCATTTTAATGGTCTGGTGTCTGGGATCCATGGTCAGCGTGACTTTGCCCAATCCTCCCATCAATCTGGTTTGAGATAATAGTAGGTGGCCAGTTAATTTCCAGGTAGGACAACCAGGGACCTGCTCCTCCAGCTTTCCTTGTTTCTTAGCAAGACAAACCCATGCAGTTCCAGGGAGGCATTCCCCCTGACAAATGTGGGACATTTGTCCAGTGATCCATAGGGGATAGCAGCTTTTACTCACTGAAATGGATGATCAGCAAGAGAATGACTTTGGCCCAAACCCCTGAACCTCTCAGCCCAGCCTCTGACACCTCAGAGTGTCAGAGCTTGGGGGAAATATAGAGCCACCAAAGAGAAGCTAGTTAGAAATGAGCTTGGCAATCATTGAGCTTCCCTCTCTCATTTTACAGGTGAGGAAACCATGATGCCAGGAGCTAAAAGGAGTGCTGGCCACATGCTGCTCCATAGCTCCAGAGCCCCAGCTCAGACCTTGGCTCCTCATAGCCCCACCTGACCCTTGGTCCTTAAAGAACCCAAAGACTCTAGAACTGGAAGAGAAAGCACAAAGGAGGGATAGCACGTTGCCCTGAACAAACACCCACCCCAGCAGCAGGCTAGTAATTGGTGGTATATCCCTGCAGAGGCAGAGAGAGAGTGTGCAAACTCCTCTCTGCAGCAGCCTTGGTCTGGGTCCGCTCAGTTATTGTACTTAGTTCTTCGTGACGGTAATGGCTCTGCTTTCACATAGCCTGCCTGACAACTTGCTCTTTCAAACATAAGGGGGGGAAATTAAATGCTATAATTAAGTACTGTGGCTTCCAAGTGCCTCTTTCCCAGAGATAGCAGTTAAGGGGGATGGGTCCCATGGTGGGGGCTCAATAGCACATCCTTTCTGTCCCCAGGGGCATGTGTCAGGCTCTTGTGCTGTGGAGGAAACAGCAGCTTTTGGGCAACAGGGGTATGAAGCCGCCACATCTTTCACATCCAGCTCAGACCAGTTGACGTGAAAAATTGCCTACAGCCTGGGCTCCCGCTGCCCTGGCGCCTGCTTTCTGAGAACCAAGGAGTGGAACGAACAGACCTGAGCTCAGGGATCTTCTCTGGGCAGGGTGGGGAGGGAGGGTTGGGGATCAGGCTAATTGGGGGGGAGGGGTGTTCCCCTCAAGTGAAGCCCAGACCTTAGTAGGCAACTTCTAAGGTTTCCACAGCCAGAGGAAGCCTGGAGTCACAGCTTACATGGGTGTTCTTCCGGCCAGAGAAAATGACACCAGAGGCTGCCAAAACTGGACTCTTCATCCTCCGAGACAGGGTGCAGAAAATAAATGTCTGCTCTTCCGTGCTAACAGTCTATCGAAATGGACCTATGCCTTTCTCCATCTTTCTTGAACAATTATGTTTTTAAGCTAAATTTAAGACATCGTGGAGGAGGAGTGGGAGGGCTCTCTATTGGTAAGATGAGGAGAATGTCTTAGATGTTCCTTGTCCTTTACAAAGCTTATTCACAATATCTCATCCCCACAATGAAATGCCTGGTATTTAATATGGTTTTGACCATTGTAACTTCAACCTTTTTTTAAAGCATGGGTGCAGTAGACCCTATTATCCCAGACTCAGACCCTCACCACCTCTCCAACAACTAAGATGAACTCTACCTTCTCTGAAGTCCCAACCACAGTCCTGCTTTATCATGGCCATGCAGCAAGGAAGGTGAGATTTTGAGTGAAACCGCAGTTCCATCCACAGAAATTTACTGGCCTAGTGAACATGAATGGAATTCACTGAGAGGAGATTAGGCAGCTCTCAACATTGACTAGAAGACACAGAAGAAAAGCACCAAGTTCACGTTGCATGGAGAGTCTACTCTGGACCTTCCGAGGCCACCTCCACGGTCAGTGTCATTGATACTCCACTACTGGAATGATTCTCAGCTGTGCCTCAGTCTTCACATTATTCTCAAGGTACAAACATCTGGTCAGGAGCATATCTCTCCCTCCCTGCTAGGGGCTGGTCACAGTATATGGCTTTTTCAGTTTCCCAGTGGGGGGCATAACTTCCCTCCCACAGAGGCTCACACAGTAGAGGATTTCCCAAAACAAGAAGGTACTTCATATGCTGTACAGCCAAAGAAAAAAGATGTCTACACAGTAGGACAGCTGCCATCCCCATTTCACAAAGGAGGAAACCAAGACTCACAACCTCATTACTTTAAGTGACTAGCTCACTGTCACTTAATAAGAAACGTCAGGCCTCTTAAGAATGACTGTGCTTTGCTCACAATGAGGACATACTGTCTGGAGGGAGAAGGATTTGAGTTTTCAGTCTTGCTTTGATAGATCCTACCCACCTTTGAGTCTGAGGGCAATGCTCTGTAGGTTGAGAATATCCCATACAAAGGCAGTACTTCAATGCAAGAAAACGGTTTGGTACAGCCCAGACCCAGGTTCTAAGCCTTCCTCTCTCTTTCCCCTTCCCCTTTATGTGATTTTTATCTGTCTCCTTCTGGCTCTATTGCCAAAATAACCCCAGCAGGATGAGCTCAGGGAATAAAAGTTCATTCTGGAACTTGGGATAGAAGGTGAGGCAGAGCAGTAGATGAGTCTTGAGAGATGGAGAGATAGCAGGGGTTTTGTATTAAGGTCTCTGGGCTTTATCCTGAGGCTGTAGGGAGCCTTGGCAGAGTTTTCAGCAGGAGAGAGACTTGAAAAAGTTTTGGGAAATACGGGAATGGATAGAAAAGAATAAATAAGTGGGTGTGCAGGGGGCTAATTAGTAGGCTGATATGGTAGACAGGTGGCCAGAATGAGGATGGAGAGAAATGGGGAGATTCAAAAAATATTAAGCACATGGAATCAAAAGGTCTTGATGATTGATTAAACACAGTGTGGGTGAGGAGTGCGCAAAAGGGAAAACCCAAATTGCTCAGGCAATTAGGTGGTCAGTGGGGCCATTCTCCAAGAGAGAGGACACTGGTAGATGAGTGGGCAAATGCAAGACATGAGGCTCCAGGGGTTGAGGACCCAGGCAGGAGGTTTTGAAGCTGAAAGGTCAACTACAGCCTCTTGGTTGGTCAGTGTGGATCACGCCCCTTCCCACCTCCCTGGTTCTGTATCTGAAGGCTGTAACCAATCAGCTTTGATACTCCTCACTAGGTGTTCAAAGACAAATAAACCAAGCAAACTGAAAGTCTCTTGCAGGTAGCAGTGCGATGCATGGAGACCTGGGATCTGTTGTCAGCTCTGCAGCAAACTAGTTTTGTGACCTTGAGCAAATCGCTTGTCTTCCCTGGGTCTTGGTTTCCTGGCCATCACCAACACTCCAGGGTTTATGGATGAATATTTGAGGAGGTGAAGTGCTATGTAAATGTTTACTGCTAATAACAAATCATCCACAAAAAGTCTGTGTATCGCCTGGGCAACCCAACGGCTTTAAGAGTCTTAAGTGGCTCTTGTTCTGATTCATCACATTCTATGCATTTAACTTCCAGAACAAATTTAGCCCTCAAAATATCTTGGTACATTTTCTACCCACCCCTTAACATTTAACTCCTCCATCTTCCATACCACTTCACCATTTCTGTATCACCTGTTTCCCCAGCACACCCTCATCTTTTTCCTCTTCAAGCAAAGAGCCCAGCCCCACCCACTCTTCCCCTGGAGAAGACAAAAGCCACCAGAGACACTGCTTCCTTGGGTCTGCACCAGCCACCTCCAGAAAGAGAAACCAGCAGGGCATCTAAACAAAAAGGAGCATGGGCAGGAGAGGGAAGGGGAAGTTAGGACCCAGTGAAGGGAGGGGCAAGGGAGTTCTATTCAAACTTGACAATTAGAGTACCTTCCCCCACACCCACTACATGTGTACATGCACACTGGAAGCTTGAAGCCACGGGATCTGGGAAAGGTCTCCACAGGATGCAGATTTCAGCAGACATTCCAAGCTGTTCTGGTCACTGGCTAGAGCGCTGGCATCATCAGCACTGGCGCTGGACTGGCCTGGAGTTCCAGCCCATTCTATTTGCTCATTTGGACCAGCTGCTCATCAAGGAACAACTAGAACCAAGGTTTGCACAGTCAGAAGCATTTGCCTTAGCCATACTCAGTTCATGCCACCTTCTTAAAGCAATATTGCCTCTATAACATCCAACACGACCAAGAACTTAACCGCAGGGTTATAGAATGAGCCATGAAGAGAGGTGGAAGTTCAACAACCCCCTCATTAACTGATGGCCAAATTTGATGTGCAAGGTTTTGTTCCAAGGAAACTTCTTCTAAAATTACTTAGTCCAGTTTCCCTTATCCTATAACCTACTGGCTTGTATGATTTTCCTTCCCTCTTCTGCCTCCTTAACTCATGTCCCCATAGTAGTAGGCCCCATAAGGGCCAAGAGACATTTCAAAGACATTTTGCAGTTGAGGCCTCCTCTCACAGCCTCAGCCATGGGCTCCTTCACACCTGACTGGGAGCAAGATGGGCAAGTCTCTTAAAACAGCAGGTGCCACCATGCTGAGAGCTGATAAGAATCATGATAGAAACATTTGCCGAGCACTCACTGGGCTCCAGGAACTGTTGTAAGTGTCTTACATGCATCAGCTCCTCTAATCCTCACAGCAACCCTGTGAAGTAGATACTATTCTTATTTTCATTTTATAGGTGGGGAAATTGAAGCACAGAGAGGTCAAGTAACTGGCTCCAAGTCCCCCAGCTAGTAAGCAGCAGAGCTGGGATTTGAAACCAGGCAGGCAGCTACAAATGAGGCCTCTCTGAAAACAAACCATACCCAAGGTTGTTCTTGAGGCAAAAGAAAAAGAAGTCAAGTGGGTGGAATTTTTATCTTCTGGTCCTATCTTTCCTCTTTCCAAGTAAAGAGATGGGAAAAGGGATTCTATAAACCTCACTCAAGTAAGGTGGGGACGATAGAATGGAGTGCATGCCTTATGGTGAAATTCAAGCACTGTGGCTGGGATCATTTGAGCTGGGATCAAATCATCAGCCCCCTTTAGATTATGCTACTTCTATGATAAATAAAGTTCATCCTGCCCTAGTGCCTCTTCCCTGACCCTCCCCAAATATATTGCCAAAATGGAACCCTTTGGGTACCCTCCAAAAGCTACTTCCAAAACCCACAGAGACCTCATTTGTTTGCAAATACGATGAGAACTGAATGCTCTTCTGCATCCCCAGAAACTCCTTGAATTAGTTTATGTTGTATGACTAGTTATCTGAAAGTTAACTCCTTTGAGCCTAGCCTCTGAGCATCTGTCCAAATCCCCCAGCCAAAGTAAAGACAAGATTCCCTCCCTCGCTCCATTCTTGTGCTACGGTCTGACATTTGATTGTTACATCAGCTACTTCTAATATGATAGACAGACTACAAACCCTCTCCCCCAACAAACCTCAGTGCTCCAAAGAAGATACCCCAAAATTTATGAACTTCAAGTCTCTCATTCAGACATCCTTGGTTTATAAATCTCCTAGACTCCCCATTCAATTACATGCCTCTGCTCAACTACCTAATGGAAGCCATCAAAAACCTGAGAGACTCTGGCTTCAGATCATATAATAGTTCCCTTGGTAAGGTTCCCTCTGCAAAAGAACTGGAAGTATCCCTCTCCTAAACCCCCAAACACACTGGCTTATCATTATTATTTGACACCAAAATTCACATTCTGTTTCTTCTCTGCACAAACTCATATTACAGTTCTTTGTTCATGAGGCCAGCCCACTCTGCCCCTGAGAAAATGTGCTCAAACTACAGGAGCACATCCCTTTCCAGGTGGCCTCCCCACCTTTCCAGACTTGGACCCCTAATACATTGCTTCCTCTTTAAATCATCTTTACCTCAAATAGTACAACTCATTTTTCTCCTTTCAATATCTGTTCCCTCCCGACTCTGAGTCCTCTCATGTCTTTCTGAAGCCGACACCAGAATCAAGGGAAGAAAGAAATGCCAGCAGAAAGCCTTTGCCGGGTTCCAATAATGAGCTCTGTACTGCCTGCCCCTTTCCCGGCTGCTCATCAAAATTCTTTGTCAGTTCCTTCTAGATTTGCCCCAGCCTCTCACAAACACATTTCTTTCAAACTGCTCACCCTCTGCTCCACGAGTATTTACTGAGTGTCCACCTCATGCAAGACACTGCCTTTTGTGCCAGGGAGGATGCCAGGGTTTGGAGAATTGGTCCTCACCTTCCAGAAACTTCCAGAAACTTCTAGAAACATTCTCAATAAGGAGACCTGACAATTAGCAAAAGAAATTCTAGAGAATCCTTTCCAAATGAGAGGCACAGGCTCCACTAGCTGCAGAAGTTCATGATGGGAGCTAAACCTGGAAGGGCAAGTGGAATAAGGGTAAGATGGCAGACTGGGAAAAAGGCTCTCGGTAGGAGGCCATGTGAGCAAGGACACAAATATATTTGAGGACAGTAAGTCCACTACTCAGCATGGAATGGCCAGAATAGGGCCGTGGGAGTCTAGAGAAGGTGTACAAGAGACCAGAGAAGTATGTGGGGCAAGGAGATCTGGGAAGATGGAGGAGGCTTCTGAATACGAAGCTCAGAAGTGTGTCTTGTAGACAGGGCCATCCCCTGTGAAGCTAACCACTCCCAACAAAACCAAAGCCAAAGGAAAGGTAACAGCCACCCACTGACAGCCTTAGTGATTCCTCTGCCTGCGGAGGTCCGACTGAGCCAGGCTGACTTCCTAAGTTTCAGTCTGGGGTCCCGGCCAGCGGGGAGAGCCACCTGTCACTTCAGCAGCCCATGTTTATTTGACAAGGTCTCCTGGAAAGAGCTTGCACCTCTCAGGCAGACCCAGCTCCTGACCAGTGCTGTCTCCAACCAGAGGGCAGGCCATGCTGCCTCATGGGCCTCAGTTTCCTCACCTGTACAATAAAGGGTTTAAATAAGATGAACCAAGTCCCTCTCAGCTTCCAAATGCTATCTTGCAATCTCTCTGGAGCCCCACCTTACTTCCTCCATGATTCTGGGGTGTCATTTTTTCCTCTACTGTTCTCCTTCCTCTGCCTACTGTTTTCTGGCCATTGCCTTTCTCTAAAATAACAATTTTTTAAATATGAAAGAGCTCGTTTATCATGGAAAACTTGGAACATACATAAAAGCATAGAGACAATATGAAATCATCTATAAACCAATCATCTGGAGAGAACCACCATTAATGACTTGACCTATATCCCTCTGGTCTTTCTATACATATACATACCTAATCACATACTTTTATTTTTAACCAAGTTATCACCATACAGCGCATACTGTTTTGAAAATTGCTTTTCTTTTTCACTTTAAATATATATCTATATAAATATAGATATAGATATAGATATAGATATAGATATAGATATATAAATCACTGGGAGTTGCATTTCCATTACTGATTGATTGGGTTGGGCTTGGACCAACTCTCCCACTGGGAACTAGAAAAGCTGGACAGCACATAACAAAATCTGAAGACCTGTGAATGATGATCAAGGCAGAGAAATTTTGTGTGCAATCATCTGAAAGAAGAAGGAAATCAGGAGAAAGGAACCCAGAATTTGGGGCCTCTTTACCCGCTCAAAACAATAGCTAGTCTGTAAGCAAATGCCGTGACAGAGAGGCTGCGAAATGAATGAGCTTTCAGCAGTCTTGTGGAGTCAGTATAACCAGAATGCAGTCCAAGTCCACTAGGAAGGAGGGGGCTTGGTAAACACCCCATAATTCAGAGTACCCCCAAAGGACTATGCTCTGATGATGAAGACAGGGAAGCCCAGCCTTGAATCATGTCAATTTCTGATGGAATCAAAGTGACCTACCCCCAGACTAGCTAACAGCCAGCAGCAAGCCTACATCCCCTCTGGAGGAAGATAACAACACCCAAAACCCCAAATTATCTCTATAATTTTTCAAAACAAAATGTGTAGCATTCAGAAACATGTATATAGTAATGGGGCCTAGAGGACATTCACTACCGGGTAGGATGGAAGCTGTGGCAGACTGATGCCCCACAGAGTGCAATTAGAAAAGCAGATAAAATGCAAACATCTTGTTTAAAGGCATCATAGAGCCTGTGGGCCAGTGAGGACTACACAGGATATGATTCCAGGGAGGGAAATGTCTGACCTGCAGCTGCTGCTTCTCCTGGGGCGTTTGTCAATTCCGTGGACAGGAAAAAGCCGAGAAAATTTTTCCCAGGCAGCAGGTCACTGCTTCAGAAGTCTCATGGAGTTTAAGGGACAAAAATTGGAGACCTGAGCACCCTAAAACTATGTCTGATTTTTTGCCACACACAATATATGTGCCAAATTCTATAACTTCACAGGGCAGGAGGCTAAAATTCCCGGCAGAGAATTTCTGGCAGTTTCATGTGCTAGAGACAAAGATCAGAGTTTGGGAAAAGGGCCCCGGTGAACATTCCAGAGACTCAATTGGAAACCTTGGAGGTCAAAGCCCCAGGGCCAGGAGCAAAGCAGAGGTAGACAGAGCCTTACCAAACCATAACAACAGCCTTGACTGGCGACTCAGCCTAGTCCCTGGGTGGATCAGCTCCCACTCTGCACTTTCCTAAGAGAGGAAAGGGCGAATTCTTCCTAATGTTGGTAACAACTTCTGGGGTCTCTAAACAGTGTTATATGTAACAGTCCAGAGTTCAGTAAAAAATTATAAAGCATGCCAAGAAATAGCAACATAGCACCAGAAACCATGAATAAAACAAATGAGAGAAACAGACCTACAGTTACCCAGATACCGGAGTTAACCAACAAAGAACATAAAATAAATATGAGTGTCTTAAGGAAACCGAAGGGAAGATGGGGAAAATAAATGAAAGGATAAAGAATTTCACCTAAGAACTAGAATCTATTTTTTAATAGAATCAAATAGAAATTCTAGAACTAAAAAATACAGTATCTGAAATTATGAACTCAATATCTGACATGAAGAACTCAATGGACTTTTTAACAGCAGTTTAGAGAAGGTTGAGATTATGAACATAAAGACACATCAATAGAAAATATCCAAACAAGATAATTTTTTAAATGGAAAATGTACAAAAGAGGATAAACCACTAGGAGCTATGGTCAGAAGAGTTAACATACATGAAAATGTAGTCCTGTGGAGAAAAAAAAAAGAAGAAATAGTTTTTGAAAAGATAATGGCCAAGAACTGATAAAGGATATCAACTCACAGGCTCAGGAACATATTTGAATCCTATAAATAAAACCATTCCTAGGTGCACTGCAGGAAAACTGCTAAAAACAAAAGAGGGAAACATCTTAAAAGTGTTAGACACATTACCTTCAAAGGAGCAACAATAAGATCTCTATCTGACCTCCCACGGAGATGATGGAAGCCACAAGACAATGGAATGCTAGCCTGAAAGTGCTAAAATGAAATTAACTGCTAACCCAGAAATCTACACACACCAAAACTAGTACTCAATATTGAAGGCAACATAAAGACATTTTTCAACAAATAAAAATGGAGAATTTGTTACCATTGGGCCTGCCTTAAAAGTAGTCTAAAAGGAATTTATTCAAGCAAAAGAAAGATGATCTCAGATGAAAACACAGAAATGTAAAAGGGAAAGAAGAATACCAGAAAAGGTAAAAATGTAGGAAAACATAAATGAATGCTGACTTTATGAAACAAAATAATATTAACATGGAGTTTAACATAGATGTAGAATTGAAATGCATGAAGACAATGACGTAAAAGGTAGAAGAGTGAATGAAGATTAAATGCTGTAAGTTCTAGCATTATTAGGGATGTGGTGAAAATGATAGTTTCTGTTAGACTGTAAGTCAAAGATGTACATTTCTAGCCTAATTACTACAAGAACCGTAAAAGAATGTATAACCACCAAGTTAACAGAGGGGAAAAAATGAAGTACTCAATATTTACTTACTCAAAAAGATAGTATACAAGGAGAGAAAAAGGAATATAAAACAGGTTGGTCAAATAAAAAGCAAATATAGTAAATGGTAGATAAGAACCCAAGTGTCTCAGTAATTGCCTCACATGTAAATGGGCAGAATACTAAATATAAATAGGTTAATGCAAGTACAATTGTACTAAAGATGTAAAAATGGATTTTTAAAATCCAACTATCTACTGCATACAAGAAGTACTCTTTAAATATGAGTACACATAGAGGAAGTAAATAAAACAGTAAAAAAATATATGGAAGTACTAAGCAGATGAAAGGATAGTTATTATAATAGCAGAGAAAGTAGACTTTATAGCAAAAACATTACTGGGTAAAGATTTATTTAATTATAAAGGAATCAATTCACCAGAAAGCTACCACAATTCTAAATCCATATGCATGCAATAACATAGCTTTAAAATATTTAAGGCAAAAATGGACAGAATTTAAAGGAGTTACAACAAATCCACACTCACAGTGAGTTTGATACATCTCTCTCAATAGCTGATAATAGACCCAAAACATCAGTAAGAAAAGAGAAGATTCAAACCACATAATTAACAAATGAACTGATTAGGGAATGTAGAATACCATGCTTCCTTTTATATAATGTTCAAAAACAGGCCAGATGATGTTATTAGAAATATGAAAGTGGCTACTTTTAGAGAGGAAAAAAAGCTCATAGTTGTTGGAAGAGGGCATGGAGAGTTTCTGGGGGTACAGCAATGCTATTTCTTGACCTGGGGGGTAGTTAGATGGTGATGTTCCCTTAGAGATAACTCTTGGAACTGGTAAAACTCAATGAAAACAGTTGATTAAATATATTTGTGTAGTTGGAACACTACCTAGAGCAATAAAAAAACCATCTCATCTGTATCATCAAAATGGATAAATCTTAACAATTGTGGTGAGTGAAATTGCACATTATAGGATATTATAATTTTTATAAATTATAAAATATATGCTTGCATTTTTATGGAGAGAGATATATAGTAAGATCATAATTTCCGGATGGGAAAGTATGTACCAATTTCAGAAAAAGAGTCACCTCTGGGGAAGTAATGAAGGGAGGAGTCTAAGAGGCTTCGACTATATCTGTAAACTTTTATTTCTTAAAAAGTTCTTGAGTAAATATGGCAAATGTCAAACATTTGCTAAACATTTGTTAAATGTGGCTGGAGTGTGTATAGATATTTGTTTTATATGTTATAATTTTCTGTATAAAATATTTCATAATTTCTGAAAGTTTTAAAAATTGGAAATATGTTCTGATGTCAGCAAGTATTCTGAAATAGCAATTTTTAATATTTCTATTTTTTAAAGTTCATTTATTTATTTTCAGAGAGAGAAAAAGCACAAGAAGGGGAAAGGCAGACAGAAAAGGAGAGTGAGAATCCCAGGCAAGTCCCCACACTGTCAGCGCAGAGCCCGACGTGGGGCTTGATGCCAGGAACCAAACGGTGAGATCATGACTTGAGCAGAAATCAAGAATTGGCCACTTAACTGACTGAGTCACCCAGCTGCCTCTGAAATAGGAATTTTTAATGGTTTGTTACTACTATAAAGGGTACTGTGATTATAAATATTCTTATTTTAAATATTTGTGGTATCTCTAATTTCTTTGGAGACATTCCTAGATGTCCGATTCTTAGATCGAATGTTATGAGCATTTTAAAAGCCTGAAATAGATCTTGACAGTTATCCATTAACCCTTACAGAAGAATAGAAACCAAAAAAATCCTTTTTTTCTGGGCCTGGAGTATAGTCAGAGACCCATTCTCAATCTAACTCACATGCCCACCCTTGGCCGTATCCATCCCCAAACACTTGTAGCTAATTTCCATAGTCTGACTCCATGATGAGAGTTCTACTGGGTGCCTGGAAGGAGCTAATAAGGAAAGGCCAGCTGTACATAATAAGACTGGGCTACCAGGGGACCCTGAGATAGTGAGAGAGTGGTTACTCCTAACTAACAGCACTGTGAAGGGGGCCACAGTTGACAACCTGGACTCTGATTGGACTCATCCGAGTATGTCATTCCACATAGAATTCTGCTGCTCCTCAGGTTTTCTGCACATGGCAGGTTCATCAGGTCTCTGGGGCCCAGCTCCCTTCCACTATGGCAAACCAGCTGTTTCTCAGCAGAGGACGACTGGTTTTCTTTCACTCAATGCAATGGAAAGGAAACTGGGAATTACTGGTAGAAGTTTCTCCCTCTATCCCCTGCCAAATTCCCTCTAAGTTTGATACTAGATTTCTCCAAGTCACACCATTCCTGCCCCTGCCCCAATTCCCCCACTCCCAACCTTGAAAGCTATGTGCTCTTCTGCTCCTGCGTCTTGTGGGTTCAAGAAACCTAAGTTTGCTGTCCAGGGATGGTTACTGATGGGGACCCTAGCTGGGGAGCAAGGAACCTTTGCAGTTAACCTGGAGAAACTTAGTTGGGGTGAAAAGTGACAGGGTGGGACACCCTGTAGTCAGGGTAGGAAGGGGGAGCCTTGCCCTCCAGCCTGGGAACAAGCCCATTCCCTCAAAGGAATGGCTGACAACTCTTAACTCCACTGGACTTCCGTCTCCATTTTAAAAGGGCTTCCCAGGGGCACCTGGGTGGCTCAGTTGGTTAAGCGTCCGACTTTGGCTCAGGTCATGATCTCATGGTTCGTGAGTTAGAGCCCCATGTCCAGCTCTGTGTTGACAGCTGAGAGCCTGGAGCCTGCTTCAGATTCTGTGTCTCCCTCTCTCTCTGCCCCTCCCACAGTCACTCTCTCTTTCTCTCTCTCTCTCTCTCTCAAAAATAAACATTAAAAAAAATTTTAATTAAAAAATAAAAATAAAAGGGCTTCACAGAAGGCCATTTCCCCACCAGCAGCAGGACCTCTGCCACAATAGTTAGAGACCGGAAGAGTTCAATGCCTGACCTATCAGATGGCGGCTTTGCATGCCCCTCCTGGGTGAGAAGTAAAAGCCTCAGCTCCTCCTTCTAGAAGAAATGCCTAAATCGTGATGACTGACCCCTTGCTTCGGGACTAGATAGCAGTGGAGCAACACACCATGCACCAGGCAGAGCAGGTTGGGTAGACCCCAACAGCATCCTCCAGCACAGGGGAAGAAATTAAATAACCCCAGGAGCCTCATAGCTAATCGATCTTACATAAGGGCAAACAGGGTGGATCAGCAGCATAATGAAATCACGGCTGGTCCTGAGTTGGACACGGGCACCTATGGAACACATCTGTGCAATGTCAGGGGGCCCCACAGATGGACTCTTTCCTTCTGCACATGACAATATTTCTATACCTTTAGCCTGCGCAGTCTATAGTACGACATCATTGGCACTGCCTGTCCCAGCACCATTCCTGGCACGGCCTGCTGCCTGCTTTGGCTACGAGCCACGACGGAGTTAATAGCCAAAACCTAATGGGCTGAATCCCACCCTCCAAGATGGATACGCACACCTGTAAAATCCTGCAATGGCTCCCCATTGCCTGCAGTCCAAAATCCAAGCTTGTTAGCTGGACACGCAAGTCATTGCAGGATCTGGCCCAAGTCTACAATCCCGGCCTCCCGTCCTATGAGCCTCCTCTCACCCTGTGCTCCAGAAACACTTATCTACTTTCTCAATTTGCCAGGCATGCTCCTGCCTCCAAACCTTTACTCCTGTCCCTTGCTCAGTCTAATATACTTTCTCCTTTCTCTCAACCTAGGAAAAGCCTCCCATTCTTCCGGACCTAGATGAAAAGGCACCTGCCCCATAAAACATCCCCTCTTTCCTCAGTCAAACAAAATGTATCAGTCCTTCTCCTGGGCCTCTGTTTGCACCCTGATTTAGGTTATTTCATTCTGTTTTATGTTTTCATGTGTTTATTTATTTGATAGCAAGGTACTGAAACATCTGCCATATACCAGGCACTGTGTTCCACATTGGGAATATACACACGATCCCAACCTTGGGATATAGAGGGGAAGATAGATATACATATAGGTAACATTAAGAAATAACAGGCAAATCAGATATGTCCTTTATCTGCCAAAATCCTCCAGTGGTTTCCCACCTCACTCGGAATAAAGGCCAGGGTCATTACTTAGACCTAGACAACCTTGCACAGCCTGGCTGTTGTTGTTTCTTGAACTGTCTCCCATTACTTTCCTCTCACTCATTGTTCCCTTAACCTCTGACCTCCGCATCGAATGGTTCCTCTAACATCCAGCAAGACTTTGCCCCAGGACATTTGCACTTGCTGCCTGGAAACTTCCTTCCTTCGGTATTTGCCAGGCTTGTCTCCTTCCTTCCTTCCAGGATTTTGTCAAACATCACCTTCTCAGTGAGGCTTTTACTGGCCACCTATCTAAAATTCTCCCTCTCTTCCTGACACATCATATGCCCCTTCCTGAGCATCTATCTCACTGTGCATATGCTGTTATGTAACTTCTTTATTGCTTATTGTTTGTCTGCTCCATTGGATTGCAAGCTCCACATGGGGCAGACGTTTTATCTGTCTTATTCACTGCTCTGCCTGGGACAGTATCTGGCATGTCATAAATATGTGCATTAAATACCTGCTGAATATATCAATCAAAGTATGAGTGGGTGCTACAGGAAATGACAGCAAGAACAAAGAAGGGAACAGGCCTGGGGCGCCTGGGTGGCTTAGTCGGTTAAGTGTCCAACTTTGGCTTAGGTCATGATCTCACGGTTGGTGAGTTCAAGGCCCGCGTCGGGCTCTGTGCTAACAGCTTAGAGCCTGGATCCTGCTTCAGATTCTGTGTCTCCCTCTCTCTCTGCCCCTCCCCTGCTCATGTTCCCCTGCTCATGCTCTGTTTCTCTCTCAAAAATAAAAATATAAACATTTAAAAAAGTAAAAGAAATAAAAAAGAAAAGAACAGCTCTGGTAAATCTCCCCAGAGCCCTCTCCACAGAGCCCAGAGAGTTCACACCCTGAGAAATCCAGATCCAAAGAAATGCCTGTCTTCATTGGCTTTTCCTGCTAGTATAATCAGCAAAATATAAAATAGGCTCTATAGCCTGATCCATAGCTAGTCAGTCAGCCCCAAATACATATTAGACCTCTCCAGTGGGCAAAGGACAGTATAGGCTCTGGGGGCCCAGCGGAGAACAAAACAGCCATTCCCTGCCTTCATGGAGCTCATTGGCTAATGAACAACAACAAAATGAATGAACAACATAATCGCACAGTGTAACAAGCACTGGAACTCCTCCCTGAAGCACATCTTCCTGGGACTAAGAAACAATGTGGCTGAGTGGGCATGGGTGTGGGCTCAGGACTCACGCTGCCTGATCCAGTCCTACTTGCACCATTTATTAGCTGTGTAACCTTGGGCAAGTTACCTACCCTCTCTGAGCTTTGGTTTCTTCCTGTGCAAAATGGGCACCTAAGTAACACCTGATTGTTTGGGTTACTGTGTGGATTAAATAGGTAGCCCATGTAAAGAATTTAAAGCTTCCTGACAAAGTTAAATGCCTCATGATTGTCACTGTTTCTGCTGACTATTGTTATGGGAAGAAGGGCTCCCCCCTCAGAGAGGTCCAGCACCGCCCAAGGCCATGCTGTATGAAGTCATTACATCAACACCCTGATAGGTGCATTACATCAACACCCTGATAGGTGCAGCTGTTTCCTAATTGGCCAGAATTATGCAGCTGGTCAGCTGCTGGAGCAGAAAAAAAGCAGGCAGAACTTTTTCCCTGCCTATGTAGGCCTTGGTCTAATCAGCACAGCAAACTCCTTCCTCCCAGCTTGTGATGTGATTATTCCCTTGTGTGGAATGAGATCCAGGCTTAGTTGAGATTCCATAACTAAGTGTCCATTATGCAGTGTACTGAGCAGCAAGCAGAAGATCACAGGGCCTGGTGCAGCTGGGGCTGCAATTAGCGCCCTCGGGGCCACTGTGTCTCTGCTCCTATGAGGCCTCATCCCTCCCTTCTCCGGCTCCCTCCCCCTTGCCCACAGCACAAATGGCCCAAGGACACTAGGCAGCCATGGAAGACTCCCAGCTGAGCTCTTGAGCTCTTGTCTAACCCCTTAACTGGTGGCAGGTTTCTGAACGGGGCAGGGGGTGGGGGCAGTTACAGCCACCCCAGCCACCCAACACCCAATTACTACTGAGTCTGTGATAGGGTGTATTTCTAGGTGCCTTCCAGAATCACACATCGACCAAGCTCTGCCCTGCCCTTCCATTCCTTCCCACACTTTCTTTCCTTTCCCTTGGAGCGCCTACCTTCCCCAGCAAACTCCTCCCTCCCCGCCCCCCCCACCACATCATTTCAAGGCATCCTTCCCTTTTCTGGGTCCCAAGAGCAGCAGATGAGCAGTGCTACTCTAGTACACAATAGAGTACTACCAATAATATTAGAGTACATAATAGAGTACATAATAATAATCTGGTGCATAATAGCATGTTGGGTTGTATTTCCACCCCCCTACCTAAACTGTGACCTCCTTCGAGGCTCGCACTGTCTCTTTTCGCTTTGTACTCCTGTGCCCAGGGATGTGGCATACAGCAGGCAGATAATAAACCTTGGTTAGGAATGGACAAACCAAGGAAGGAAGGAAATAATGGGCAAATGCCTTCCAAAGAACAAATCCAAGAAGGGAACAGATGGGAAAGGGCAGCAGAAAGATCAAGGGCAAGCTGGTTGGTTTGGTGGCCCCAGGCCAAGGGTGAGGCAAGAGCGTAACCTTAGCTTTGTAACTTACTAAGCATGGAGTTCCTCACTCCAGCCATGGATCTGTGGGTTGCCAGCTATGACCTTGGGCAGTCTACTCTTCATTCTAGGGCTCAATTTCTCCACCTACAAAAGACGAAGGGAATTAGGCTAGGTGATCTCTTCCGGTTTGAATATGTTACAATTTTTGACTCCAATTCTTGACTAGCAAACTTGGCACTGATAGAAAAATTTATTCCCCACTTCTATCTCCAGGACCCCACAAAACCCCCTTTATGAAACACCCCAGAGAGAAGTTCACTGTAATCATCTCTATGGATTTCTGCAGGGGTCTTTCTCACAACTGAATGGACCACTGCCATATGTAACTGAATCCATATAGTGAGGTGCTGGCCAGCATTCAGGGTCCTGGACACCCTGGGATCAACCAAAGCAGAACCCCATAGTATAGGGACCATTGGACAAAAACATAATTTATTTACCACATTTCAGGTAATAGCAAAAGGTGAATTGAGAGGCATCAGACTTCAGCAAGAGAAAAAAAGTGCTTAGGGAATAAAAAGGAAGAGACTCAAGTTGAAACAAATTGTGTTTTATGTGATCTTAAATTTTACTTTTTCTTGTCTTGCCTGGAGCAAAAGAGAAGAGATCTCTCCCTCCAGACAGTGTGGTGTAGTAAGTAGCAAGAGTAGAGGCCAAGACAGACCCAAGGTGAAAGCTCAGCTCTGTCTCTAACTAGCTGTGGGGACTCGAGCACAGAGCAGAGAGATAAAGAAAATCTCTCTGAGACTCAGTTTCCTCATTGTAAAAAATATGGGTAATAGTATCTCCCTCACAGGGTTATCACAAGGTTATTATGTGAGTTGTAAAGATATGTACAATTATCATTCATGAATACTAAAACCACTGGATGAAAGAGGGATAGGGGATATTCACACAACCTTGAAA
The DNA here is from genome assembly GCA_028646485.1 of Cryptoprocta ferox. Lineage (NCBI taxonomy): Eukaryota > Metazoa > Chordata > Mammalia > Carnivora > Eupleridae > Cryptoprocta > Cryptoprocta ferox. The sequence goes on from CM053571.1 coordinate 96,567,036, forward strand.
TATTACCCTACAGATTGCTTATGAATTAAAGGAAAATGGTATCTCCACTGTATAGAAATCGTGTGAACACTATCTTAACCAAGTGATCACAACATCACCAATGACAAGTCAAAGTGAAATTTTATGCCCCCTGATGTGACTTGCTGAGAAGCACACAGCATCACTTATGTAATCATTTTTGCCAACAATATATACCCCAAATCTTTCCATGAGGAAACATCAAACAAACCCAAAACTGAGAAACATTTTGCAAAATAACTAGCTTGGATTCTTCAAAACTGTCAATGGCATGAAAGGCAGGGGGGGGAGGGAAAGGCTGAGGAAGTATTCTAGACTAAAGGAGAAAAACAAAGTATGAAATATAAATGCAATGTGTGATCCTTTTTTAAGGGAGGGAGGGAGGAATCATTACTATTAGGAAAATCAGAAAAATTTGAGTAATGACTATATAATAGATAATGGAATTGTTTTAATATTAAATTTCCTCAGTGCGATAAGTTTATTTTAGTAATGTAGAAAAAGGCTCTTGTTCTGAGAAGATATATGCTGGAATATTTAGGAGTGAAGTGTCACAATGTCTGCATGTAACTCAAATGATTCAAAAATAGAGAAAGAGGGAGGGAGGGAGGGAGGGAGAGGGAAGGAGGGAAGAGATAAAGCAAAAATGTGAAACTAGGTATAAGAAAGTAGGTGTAAGAATTAAGCAATTAGTGGGGCACCTGGGTGGCTCAGTCAGTTAAGCATCCGACTTCGGCTCAGGTCATGATCTCACGGTTGGTGGGTTCCAGCCCCACGTCGGGCTCTGTGCTGACAGCTAGCTCAGAGCCTGGAGCCTGTCTTCAGATTCTGTATCTCCCTCTCTCTCTGTCCCTCCCCTGCTCATGCTGTCTCTTTCTCTCTCAAAAATGAATAAAACATTAAAAATTTAAAAAAAAGAATTAAAGCAATTAGTGAAACTTGATGTTTCCTTGTACATTCTTACTACTTTTTGTGGGTTTGAAATTTTACCAAAGAAAGATTTGGGGGAAAGGATAATGCATATAAAGTTCATGGCACTTAATAAGAACTCATAAACAGTAAATACAATATGATAGGATGTCTGGATTTGACTGAAACTATTAAAATCTAAAAATGACAGTTTTATCTTTGCATCTCAGTTCCTGACTTCCCACAGGAGATGGCTCAAGCCCCTATGCCATTCTGGGGTTCAGTTTCCCATCTCTAAGGCAGGAGAGATATCAGATCCATATGTGGAATACCAAAAAGAAAAGAGACACCCAAAGGGTGATAAAGATTAAGCATATAATGAAGCAATCAGACTTCGCTCAGGGGCTGGGATGAATCAGTCCATGTTACCACAGTCATGATGGTGACGCTCTCTGATTATTCCTACGGACACTTTCCTGGCTTATTTTTCTCTCTTAGCATTATCTTTCAGACTTTGCTGAAATTATTGTCTCTCTCTGCATTTTAAATGACCTATGAAACATAAAAGAGGAAAAAATATCTGTTTAGGAAGGCTAGAAGAGAAGGCAGGCACTATTGGATAGATAATATGATTCTACAGTCCTTGATTGAATACGTTCTTCTGTTAGGCCTTTGGCATAGAAAGAGCAATAAGACCCTCTCTTGTCCCTGCTTGAAGGGCTTATACTCTATTGGAGGGAAAAACACATAACCAAGAAACTAGACAGGCCACATGAACTTTTTGTTGAACACTGTGTGGCACGTAAAAGATAGTAGGGTCATTATAAGTAGGCATTTAATAAATAATTCTGGAATAAATGACTGGTTACATGGATGGATAGATGGATGGATAGATGAGTGGATGGATGAGTGGATGGATGGATGGATTGATAGATGAGTGGATGGATGGATGGATGGATGGATGGATGAATAAGCAGACAAGAGAATAGAGAGGTTAGTCATGACGAACTCTCAACACAGGCAGAATAGAATTGCCCAGGGAATTGCCTCCCTCAGGATGTGTCTACACCAAAGCTGCCAATGGCTGGTTTGGGATCCTAGAAGCCTTTGCACAGGCAAAATCGCTTTACAGAGGAAATCCTGGAATCACTGTGAAAATATAAGAGAGTAAAGGAAGCCAAAGCTTAAATAAGGAGTAATTGAAAACAGTACTTGAGTGGGATAACTTATACTCGCTGCCATATTTTAATTTCGTCCTAATCATATCTTTTCGTAAGAATTGTAAACCCTAGGTTATAATTAAGACATAGCCTAATAGTTACACTGTTGTTTTAATACGGAGTTTTCTTTTTAGAAAAAGCAAAATAATATGGCTGAATCATGCTTTTCATCTCTTACCCCTTCTCAGTCACAGAAAACTAGAATAAATTTATTCATCTTCCCTCTACATTTCCTCCAACTGGTAGGGAGACACCAACATTGTGGGCAACCACCTAAGAGGAACTGGCTGGCCTTTGGAGAATGTCTTCCTAATCCATCCAGAATAAATGACAACAAAAGACAAGAAAGGCTTATCTTACTGGGGAAGTGGTATGGCATAGTAGCTAATCATGCTAAATGTAGAATCAGGCCCTGGGCACCTTCCTTAATCTTTCTAAGCCTCAATTTCCTGAATCTTACAAAATGGGTGCAATAAAAGTATCTGTTTCATAAAGTTTTTATAGCAATTAAAATAAAAAATAATCTGTCAATTAGTACTTTGTGTCTCATAGTAAGCGATATCACTTACTATGAGTGATATTACATATCACTGAGAGATCAGAAATAAAAGAAAAGCTGGTGATTGGGAGCCCCATATGCAGTGCTCAGCTGACCTGGTCCTGGCTTGATCACTTACTGGCTCACCTTGAGCAAATTACTTCCTCATTCTGGGCTTCAGTGTCTTCATCTATAAAATAATTTTCATGATCTCTAAAGTTCCTTCTGGTCTAAGATGTTTTACTATTAGAACAAGATCCCAAAGAGAAAAAGAAGTAAGCACATTTAAGAACAAGTATCTCCATTGCAGGTCTCATCATATGGCCAGAATTGGTAATAAGTCAGTTCCCCCGTTGCTACCTTGGAGGCAACGGATTGCAGAAAAACTAAGTCCCACTAGATTGAGAGGCCCTGGGAGAGATGTCAGGGCCCCTTTGGATCCAATTATTATGCTTCTGGTTCCACTCGAAGATGCTTCTTCCCCTCCAATGTCTGACACTATTGGCTATCTACTCAACAGCCATGCCCTCCTCCTTCCTTGAGATATGACAAAGTAAGAATGGACCTAGTGGCTGAGAGTGAATCATGATTGATCAAAACAGATGTTTCTCAATGGAAGGTGGTACTACCCCCCCAGGAAGTTTTGAAAGAAGTTATCACAGAGCCTGGAGGGCTCCAATGGTGCTTAGTAATTGAGGGGGAAACTTCATAAATCCGTTAAAATCATCTACAAAAATATACTGACTTGTGAAACACTGCATCTCCCTGAAATCTGGAATAAGTAAGGACACCCTCCCTCACCCCTCCTATTCACCATAATACTGGAGGTTCTATTCAAGAACAAAAAATAAAAGAATGAAGTTGCACCCTTACCTCACACCACATACAAAAAAAAAATAATAACTCAAAATAGATCAAGGACTTAAATGTAAAACCTAAACCAGTACAACTCTTAGAAGAAAACATCAGACCAAAGCTTCACAACAATGGACTTGGCAATGATTTCTCAGATATGACATCAAAGGCACAGGTAACAAAAGACAAAAATAGACAAATTGGACCTCAGGAAAATTTTTTAAATTTGTGCATCAAAAGACACTATCCACATGGTAAAACTATAACCCACAGAATGGGGGAAAATATTTATAAATCATACATCTGACAAGGGGTGAATATCCAAAACATACAGAACTCCTAAAACTTAACAACAAAAAGAAACTAAAGGCAAAAATAGGCTGAAGACTTGGGTAGACATTGCTCCAAAGAAGACACGCAGAGAAGCACATGAAAAGATGCTAACATCACTAATCACTAAATGTAAGTCAAAACTACAATGAGATACCACCTCGCACCCATTAGGATGGATGTCATCAAGAAAACAGAAAAACAAGTGTTGACGAGCATGTGCACAAATTGGAACCCTTGTGCATTGTTGTTGGGAATGTAAAATGGTGCAGCCCCTGTGGAAAACTGTACGGAGGTTCCTCAAAAATTTAAAAATAGAACTACCATATGACACAGCAATTCTACCTCTAGGTATAATCCACAGGAATTAAAAGCAGGTCTCAAAGAGATATTTGTACACCCATGTTCATAGTTACAGTATTCACAATAGCTAAAATGCAGAAGCAACCCAAGTGTCCATTAACAGGTGAATAGATAAGCAAAATGTGGCATAAACATACAACAGAATATTATTAGCATTAAAATATATCAGCATTAAAAAGGAAGGAAAAATCTGCAGATACTACAACATGAGTGAAGAGAGTATACTAAGTGAAATAAGACAATCACACACAAAAAATCGAATACAGTATGATTCCACTTAAACATCGAACTTGGAATAATCAAAATCATAAAGAGAGAAAGTAGAATGGTGGTTGCCAGGAAGGACACTGGGGAGTTAAGATTTAATAGGCATAGAGTTTCAGTTTTACAGAAAGAAAAGTTCTGGGGATGGAGGTGGTGGTGGCTACACAACAGTATGAATATATGTAACCACTGAACTGTAGACTTAAAAATGATTAAGACAGTAAGTTGTATATTTTGTGTATTTTAACACAAATTTTTAAAAGAGAGGAAAAAGGCATATAGACTGGAAAGGAGAAAATAAAACTCTCCCTATTGCACACTACAGGATTTTCTATGTAGAAAATTCCAAAAAATCTACAAAAAACTACTAGCATTAATAAATGTGTTGGGCAATGTTGGAATATATACAATAAACACACAAAAATCTATTAAATTTCTATATACTAGCAATGAACACGTAGACACTAAAATTAAAAATACATTACCATCTATAATCACTCAAAAATAGTAAATATATGGGTTTAAATATAACAAAATATGTATGTACAGGACTTGCATGCTGAAAGCAATAAAACACTGTTGAAATAAAGCAAAGAGCAAAATAAATGAAGAGACTCACTACTTGCACGGTTTGGAAGAGTCAAAACAGTAAAGATGATGATTATCACTCAAATTTATATACAGGTTTAAAACAATTACAATAAAAACTCCAGCAAGATTTCTATAGATGTAAATGAGATTATTTTAAAATTTATAAGGAAAGAGGAAAAATCTAGAATGTTTGAAATGGAAGAATAAAGGGGGAGGAATCAGTCTACTCAAATTCAAGACATTATATCATAATATGTAGCCAGAGTAATCAAGACTGTATAGTATTGGGGAAGGGATAGACGCATAGATCACTGGAACAGAAAGGAGAACACAGAAATAGTCCGGCACAAGTACACCCCAGTGATTTTTGACAAATGCACAAAAGCACTTCAACAGAGGAAAGATCGCCTTCTTAACAAATGATGCTAGAGCAATTGGACATTTATAGGGGGGGATAAAAAAAACAGCTTTGCTCTAAGCCCTACCCAGCATGTAAAAGTTAACTCAAAATGTATTACAGACTGAAATGTAAAACTATAAACCTTTTAGAAAAAGAGCACAGGAGAAATATTTGAGATCTCAAGTTAGGGGAAAAAGTGCTTACGCTTGACCCCAAACACATGATCCTCAAAGGAAAATTGATAAATTGGACGTCATCAAGATTTAAAATTTTTGTTCTGCAAATGACCCCATCAAAAGGATGAAAAACACAACTCTCAAATGGGAGAAAATATTTGCAAACCACATATCTGACAAAGAGCTAGTATCTACCACATATAAGAATTCTCAAAGCTCAACAGTGTAAAAACAAACAGCCCTGTTGGGAAGAGGCAAAAGATGCAAACAAACATTTCAGCAAAGAGGATGTATGGATAGCAGGTAAGCACATAGAAAAGCATGCGACAGCACTAGCGATTAGGGAGATGCAGATTGAAGTCGCATTAAGATAGCATACACACTTATCAGAATGACTACAATGAAAAGTAGTGGCCACATCTAGTGCAGGTAAGGATTAGAGAAATGGCCATTCATGCATTGCTGGTGCACAGGTAAAATGGTGCAACCACTGGAGAAAGAGGAACTTTTTTGCACTGTCTGGTGGGAATATAAACAGGTGCAGCCTCTCTGGAAAACAGTTTGGAGGTTCCTCAAAATATTGAAAATAGAACTACCCTACAACCCAGCAATTACACTACTAGATATTTATCCAAAGGATACAAAAATACTGATTCGAAGGGGCATATGCACCCCAATGTTTAAAGCAGCACTATCAGCCATAGCCAAAGTGTGGAAAGAGCCCAAATGTCCACTGACTGATGAATGGATAAAGAAGATGTGGCATATATATACAATGGAGTATTGTTTGGTGATGAAAAAGAATGAAATCTTGTCATTTGTAATGTGGTTGGAACTAGAATGTATTATGTCAAGCGAAATAAATCAGTCAGAGAAAGACAGGTATCATACAATTTCACTCATATATGGAATTTAAGATATAAAACAGATCAGAGCAAAAATAATATAAAAACAAGGAGGAGGACAAAACATAAGAGACTCTTAAATACAGAAAACAAACTGAGGGTTCCTGGAGGGGTGTTAGGTGGGGGATGGGCTAAATGGGCGTTGGGCTTTAAGGAGGACACTTGTTGGGATGAGCACTGGGTGTTATAAATAAAGGATGAATCACTAAATTCTATTCCTGAAATCATTATTATACCATATGTTAACTAACTTGGATTTAAATTTTTAAAATTTTTAAAAAATGGTGCAACCACTCTGGAAAATAGTTTGGCAGGGTTTTTTTTTTTTTTAAAGAAATTAAATATGCAACTACCATATGACCCAGCATTTGCAGTCCTGGGCATTTATCCTAGAGAAATGAAAATTTATGTTCACACAAAAACCTGTGCACAACTGTTCGTAGCAGCTTTATTCGCAATAGCCAAAATGTGGAAGCAGCCCAGGTGTCATCCAATAAGTGATGTGTATCTACATCATAGTATATTACTCAGCAACACAAGAAAGAACCCTTGATACATACAACTTGGATACATACAACACAACTCCAGAAGATTAGGCAAGGTGAGACCAAAAAAAAAAAAAAATCCAACTCCAGAGGGTTACACACAGTATGATTCCATTTACCTAGCTTTCTTGAAATGACCAAATTACAGAAATGAAGAACAGGTTAGCGGTTTAGCGGTTGCCAAGGGGAAGGGAGGGGTGCGACGCAAGAGAGGGATGTGAGTGTGGCTATAAAATGGCAATATCCAGGATCTTGTAATGGAAATGTTCAATATGTTAAGGTACCGATGTCAACATTCTCATGGCGCTATTGTATGGAATCACTGTGTATGAATTCCTACAACTGCATGGGAAGCTACAGTTAGCTCAAAATAAAAAGTTTAATTTTCAAAGACTGCGCCAGCGGGCACTCAACAAATCTGGTGCGCAGGAAGCCAGCCCCTAGCAGGGCAGTGGATATGGAAACAGAGCCAGAAGAGGCCCCGCGCAGATGAGCAAGAGGGAAAGAGCCAATAGTTCCACACAGTGTCCCGAAGAATGTGCATGGACATCTCACTTATAGAAAGAAGAAAGGGAAAGAATTACCATAAGGCTGATTTACGGAAGAAACCTCTTTCAGCCCTAATCCATCTGAAGCCAGAAGTTCCATGCAGCTTGGCACACGTTCAAATAGCAAGCCCTCACCACTCCCCACACAAAACCCCACCCTCCAACACAGACTTAGGGATGTGATCCGTTTACAGGAAGTCAGCAGTTTGGACATATGCTTGCAATCTAAGACTTCCTGTGAGGTACACAGGCCCTTAATAATATTTCTTATGGGAACTTGGTGATTTGCGGTGCCAGGCCAGGGTGGAGCTGGACTGAGGTTTTGGTTGTACAGAAACAAGGGTTTTCAAGGTCACCTCTCCAGCCAGCAGGCCTTTGTGGGGTGGGGGGGCGCAGGCCACTGCTCTCAATGGCGTTTCTCAGGAGAAGATCATTTGCATGTGTTTCGCTCAAGTTGGAGAAGAAAAGCTCCATGGGACTTTTCCACTTCTCTCCTGCCTCTGCTGGGAGCCAGAGGACATGGTTCCAAGCCCCACCCCACCCTCCACTCCCCCGCTTTCTTCCAGCCCCAAGAGAGAGAAAGGAGAAAAGGAAAGGCTAGCAGGAATGGCCGCTCACTAGGCAGAACTGATGGCTCTCTTCTCCACCCCTGTCTGGCTGCAGCACCCACTGCCCGCTTCTGCATGGGGCCCTTTTACATGAGTCACTCCCAAGGGAGCAATTCTTCTCCTACAGTGCTTCTTAGGCATTTCAAGTGATTCCTTAAACCACACACTAAAAACTACCATTCTAATGTATTCGTTTGACCGATACTCCATTTCATCTGCCCCTACTGTTCTCAACGGCTTTCCCCAACCAGACAACGGACACCTGGAGAAGCCAGTTCTTTCTTACTTAACACTAAAATCCTTTCAACCATTGCTTCTCCTCCTTTTTTCTTCAGGAAGCAAAAATCAGACTTAGGAGGGAACGCTTCCTTAAGCTACAGGCACAAATACTGCCTGTCTGTGACATCTGGACGTCTGGGAGCCCTAAGCTCTCTCCTTTCCCCCATCCCTTGGTCTCCAGGAGGCTGTCCTCGAAGGCCAGGTTCCAAGGCAAAGGAAAGCTGATGGGCTGATTTGCAAGAGGCTCTTGACCAGAGAGTCCGCTTCTGCAAACTTCTTGCTCCACCGCGTGCAGCCTCTTGGCCGGCGCCCTGGAAGCCTGTGGGCATCCAGGAAATCAGCAGTGAGCCCCAGAGAGCATGGTTATGCAGTTCTTCCATAGGGACGTCGGGCTTTCTCCAGTCCTGTGCTCTTGTTCCAGAGGGGATGAGGAAGGACACAAGAGAAGAAAAGTGAGAAACAGGACAAGAAGACAAATTGCCCCAGCGATGGAGAAACCTGCAGCAGAGGCCACTGAGCTCCCAGCTCCCAGGGACAAATTTCATGTCCCGGTGAGTGACAGGGTGGTGGCCTCCAGAGCAGGGGAGGTGGGCAAGGGCATAGTTGCAGAGATGCCCATTATCCCTCTTAGCTGCACCACGAAGCCCTCTTAGACGGCAGGAAAAGCAATGGAGCAGGTCAGGTGTGGGGCCGAGTGCAGCACACATGGAGGCCTCTGAGTGGGTTCAGCTCTCGTTTCCAATGTGTGCGATTCTGGGCTCTATGGTCCCACCCTTCTGTGCCTCAGGTTCCTCATTAGTAAAATAGAGATATTCGTACCCATCTCAGGAGGCAACTGTGAGGAGTCAACAGGAATACATTTTGCAAGAAGGAGCAGAAAGTCTGACAACCATACCTAAAAAAAGGAGGAGTCTATTGTTCTCATGTATGTCTAGAGGCAGACCTGCCAGGGCTCAGACACCTGTTCAAATCTCATCGATTTTAAGACCCACTTTTAATTGCCTTTCACATATTAACAACTTGGGAATCTGGATGTGCTTTACAAGCACATTCTAGTTTCATCAACAGCATTTTATCTTTCCTAATGGGACTTTAAAATAAAGGTGTGTCCTACCGTATTGACAGTGTTTCCAATGAGAGACAAAATGTAGTCATGAAGGTCTAGCCTCGGCCTGGTGGCTTCCATCCTCAGCTTTGCCTCACGATTGCAAGATGGCCACTGCACCTTCGAGCATCTCATCCACAGCACAAGCAAGAGGCAGAAAGAAGTGAGAAAGAGATGAAGGGTCTTCTCTTAGTGAAACTTTGTCTTTTTTAATTAGGAAGAGATGTCCTCGCCAACAAATTTGCGCTTACACATTACTGGCCGGAACTTTGTGGCATGGCCTTCTGTAGGGTACTGGGAAGTTGAGGTTTAGGGTCCCAGCCTTCTAGAAAAGAGGGAAGCAGGGGAGAGAGAGGGTGGTTGGGCCTACAAGATAAGCAGCCCGGTCTCTGGCATGGAGTACAAGCTCTCCAAACAGCAGCTCTCTACCTCCACACGCAAACAAGAACTGCAAGTGGTGTGTGTCTGGGCTGCGGTAGGCCAGCCCACAAAGCAAATTCATTTTCTTGGAACACTGTAATCAACACTCTCTAGGAATGCAAATGTGGCTTGCCTGGGAAAGAGTGATAAACACTTCTCTCCTTTCCAACTCTGCAGAGCCCTGTCTGTAGGCTCGTGCACCAGAAGTTCTGGTGCAAAGTAA
>CM053571.1:96577832-96886879 GCA_028646485.1 Cryptoprocta ferox
TGTGTCTAGTGGGGCAGACAGAGCAGGAGGAAATAAATGGAAAGAAACAAGAAAATATCAGCTATCAGTTAGTGCTGATTTCTGCAGAAAACAACACAGAGAGATGATATGGAGAGTGACCGGGGTGTGCCTCAGAACTGGGGTCATGGACGAGCTCTCCAGGGGCTGACATTTAAGCTGAGACCACAGTGATAGGAAGAAAGTAGAGAGTGAAGATCTGGGGGGGAGAGCCGTCCGCAGAAAGGACACAACAGGTGCAAAGCTGCTGACTGGGGCAGGGGGTGGGGGAGGAAAGCTCGGCTAAATGAGGAAGAGATAAGAGGCCACTGGGGCCTGAGCTCAGGGAGCAAGGGAGAGAGAAAGGTGACAAGGTAGGAGATGCAGGCCAAGGGCAGATCCAATAGGGCTCCTTAGCTAAGTCAAGGAGAGAGATTTTGGTTTTGTTCTCAATATAATAAGATGTCACTGGACAGCTTTAACTACACAATGCCATGGTCTCACTTAAGCTTTGAACAGGTCATTCTGGATGCTGTGGAAAGAACAGAAAGGGGGTAAGAATAAGAAGAGGGGTTGAACAGTCAAGTGATGCCAGCACTCTGGGGCACATGCCCCATCAGATCCTAAAGCTGGGGCTCTCCCTGCAGTTGTGCGGGCTACACCCAATGCCAAGGGTGCCTTTCACCTAAACTACAACATAAACAGCATCCTCTGAAGTTGTGCCTAGTAGGCCCGGCTTTTTAGTCCCTTATGATTCTCAAAGACACAACCTTTACATACTCCTATCAAAGGAGCAAAATAAAAACCCCTTAAGAACCATTTTCTACACAAAAGTAAGACAGACAAAGTACAAATCACTACATCTAGGACCGGATCATTAATTATGCAGTAAAGTAAATATGTGGAATAATGAAACCTAAAATAACCTTGTACCTTTAATTAAGTCAGGTCCATTGGAAAATACATTAATGCCTTGCTTATCTCTGCCCCAGCGCTTAAGGAACAAAAAACATGGGTGATCCAAAAAATCATTTATATAATTTATATTTGGGTTAAACAGGCACTTAATGATGAGTACTTGGAGGCATGTTGGAGCTATTCAATGGTCAGTGCTATTTTGGTTCATATCATTGTCCAAACTGAGTCATAAATGCTTAAAAAACAATATTCATTCTCTCATCAAATATTTATTGCATGCCTGCTATACACAGGCACTGCTGGGCCTTGGAGCAAACAAATAGCCAATATGTTCCTTGCCTTTATGGACCTTATAGTCTAATGGCTGGACAGACATTGAACAACAAAAACACACAGAGACATAGACAGCTACAATTTGTAATAAGAGTGTCAGAGAAAAGAGCAGAGAAAGTAAGGGAGGGATTTTCATTTAGATCACGAGGGTCAGAGAAAGCCTCTTTATTGAAGCTTTAAGATGGCCAAGCGCTGCCATGGTGGTTGACACACTTCCATTTCTCCCCCACCTCATTCTTCTCTCCTACCTCTCTTCAAACAAATATGTGCTCAGGGACTCACTCTCTTACCCCCTTATCTGTCCCTCCCAGCCCCATGCCCTCCAAGCTCTATGACCCCAAGTGCAAACAGATAACCCTCAGAGCCATCACCTCAAATCAAGTAGGACTCAGGAGTCAGGGCACCAGACAGGAAAGAGCATGGACCTTCTTGGTCTGGTTGACACACAGGATCTCCCTCCTTTTATAACCTTTGGGAATTGCTTCCTCTCTCCGGAAGCCTCGGTGTCCCCCATCTGTCAAATGGGAGGAAGCACACTGCCCATGGAATCCCCAGATGAGCCCCCGGAGATTGCTCCCCAGACATCCTTGGAGGGTCCCAGAGCAGACTGGCAGACCCCCAGGCCAGACTGGGAGCAGAGTGGCTGAGAGAATGAAGGAAAAGCCCTAATCCCCGCCTGATCCCCTATAGACGCTGAGCCTGGGGCAGGGCCAGACCGCATGCAGAGCTCCCAAAAGACTTCTTTCCAAATCCTTCCTGCTAGCCCCTGACATTTCTCCTCTCCAGGTTTCAGAAACAAACCCTTGAGACAAGGTGAGGAATGTGGTAGGAATAATGTGATTGAAGAAAGTGTGTGGATTTTGTTTCTGGATGCTGCACTGACATAAAGTCAGATACAAGTTGCTCACAGGACTGTATTTCTAGTCTCCTCAATCAGCCAACCTTCCCCTGCCCCCAGCCTCTATCCTGCAAGTCGGGCCAAAAGCACTCTTTATTAGCACAAGATGCAGCAGTGACAATGTGACATCTGCAGACAGAGGCCCAGGCTAGCTCTATGCAAGAAGAGGAGAAGATAAACCTTTTTTTTTTTTTTTTTTTTTTGCCATTGCCTATTCCTGCCTCTCCCAGATGGGCAAAGGGAAGGGGGAAAAACAAATGGTTAACTGATAGAGATCATAGTTCTGCAGGACCTGAGTCTCCATCTACTTACAAATATCTTAGTAAGTCACAAGAAAAAGGCAATCTTATCAATAGCCTAACCTCCAGGGGCACCTGGGTGGCTCAGTCGGTTAAGCATCTGACTTTGGCTTAAGTCATGATCTCACAGCTCATGAGTTCGATCCCCACATCAGGCTCTGTGCTGACAGCTCAGAGCCTAGACCCTACTTCAGATTCTGTGTCTCCCTCTGTCTCTGCCCCTCCCCTGCTTAGGCTCTCTCTGTCTCTCTCTTTCAAAAATAAATATTTAAACAAAATTTTTAAAATCATTATAAAAAATTTAAAAATGGCCTAATCTCCAGAAACCTATAGACCCCTTTTCCTAGAGCCCCACTATTACCCCTCTATAGTGATATGGGAAATAAAGGCAGAAAGAAATGGCAGAACTAAATTTCCTTATAACCTGCAGCCCATTGACAAATAGTTGAGCCTGGCAGAGTAAAATGTTTCTCCAGGAACTCTCTACTGTCTTAATGCTAATGCTTTGCTAGAGGGGAAAACAACCTTAGCTTCCAGTATCCAGTGAGTCTTCTTTAGCATATGAAAATCTCACTGGAAACTTCCCCTGGACTTTAGCTCCCCCAACTCCATAGTATATATAACCAGTCTCTCCTCATGGTCCTGGGGCAGCTCTTTCTGCCCACAGGTCCTGTCCCCATTCTTTAATAAAATCACCTTTTTGCACCAAGGACATCTTTAAGAATTCTTTTTTTGGCGGCGCCTGGGTGGCTCAGTCAGTTAAGCGTCTGACTTCGGCTCAGGTCATGATCTCATGTTTCAGGAGTTCAAGCCCCGTGTTGGGCTCTGTGCTCACAGCTCAGAGCCTGGAGCCTGCTTCGGATTCTGTGTCTCCCTCTCTCTCTGCCCCTCCCCTGCTTGTGCTCTGTCTCTCTCTGTCTCTCAAAACTAAACATTAAAAAAAAAAAAAGAAGTATTTTTTTGATTGCTGTCTCTGGACCCTGCGAACCCCACTGTCACCCTAAAAACTCCATCAGTGAGCAAATTATAGCTGGCCGTTAGTCTCCTTTTGCCTTTTCAATGGATTACTCTGATACAGTGAACAATCAGCACAACCGATCCTGGCGGTCACAGTAAGATGCCAAATTTCAATCAATGCCTAACACATACTTTTGCTCTAATGCAAAATACATGTTAGCAATGTCTGTCAAATGGAACACAGCCTGAAAATGTCACATGACAATGGAGAGTGTAGTAAACTGGCTATGACGGAAGGTGAGAGATGTAAGATTTAGCCAACTTGGTGGTTATTGGAACATAAGAAAATGTACCATGTGAGATATACAAGAGCCTCAGGTATTCGTAACAGTACACTAGTATTAGAGGGAGACCAAATGATAGTGTGGTAACATTGGATGCTTTCATAGTCACTGCAAGACCCAGTTACACTGCAGCAGTAACTGTTCAATTTGTTTAATATGTTTGTAGTATTTTAATGCCTTCAAGTGTGCCACACACAATAAAATTAAAATGTAAACTAAAAAAAAAAAAAGGTTGGAAACCACCAATCCCATGGAAAAGAAATGTATGAGAAAATACTTCCAGCTCCATGATTAAGTTCTTACTGGACACATAAGATCAATAAGAGCAAGGTGCTTAGTTCTACCTAGAGAGGCCAAGGAGGGCTTCCTAGAGGGGATGATACTAAAACAAGCTTTGAAGATTGAGTAGAAGTTCCCCAAGTATACAGGGCAAGAAAGGCTTCCAAGTAATGGAAACACATGGGCATATGTGTGGAAGGAAGAACAAGTTTTCTGTGCTGAACTGTATGAAGTGATATGGCTGGAAAGGGCAGAGTGAGTATGAGAGTGTCAAGAGGTGAAGGTGAAACCAGCTCGCAAAAGAATACTAAGGACGTGGCCCTGGTAACATTCTTACCCCAAATTCAAACACCAACCCCATCCCTGCAGAAAAAGTAAGGTTATTCTGAAGATAACACATGATGGAAATTTCTATGGGGTCAACAAAATGCCATAAACCTTAATCTTTTAATTCGGGGGGAAATGCATAACACTAGCTAAGTAGTTGGCAGAAATATCAAGGACCCAGCTCTGCTGAGCAGAAGCCTATATATAGTCAGGATCAGTTACCTAGTTTATGTGACCCATGAAAATGTGGGGCCTCTTGTTTGAAAATTATTAAGAATTTCAAGACAGCAGGGGCACCTGGGTAGCTCAGTCAGTGGAGCTTCCAACTCTGGCTCAGGTCATGATCTCATAGTTCATGGGTTTGAGCCCCGCGTTGGGCTCTATGCCGACAGCTCAGAGCCTGGAGCCTGGTTTGGATTCTGTGTCTTCTTCTCTCTCTCTCTCCCCCTCTCCTGCTTGTGCTCTCTCAAAAATAAATAAATGTTCAAGAATTAAAGAAAAAAAAATAATTTCAAGACAGCAACCACAGAGTATTAAATTAAGTGCAGGTCCCATTGAAGCATGAGACCTCATACAGGTCACCCACCCAGACGACCAGCTCTATGGCTGAGGGAGACCAGAAGGCCTTATTAGAGCATTTTATCTTTATTGGAATTGGATTTATTTCTTTTGGTAAGAGAGAAGGATGGGGAATAGGGGAGATTGAGAGACCAATTCCAGGCATCAAAAATCTTTTCTTAGCTGAATTTTCAACGTTTTGTCCTCCAAGTATCCCAAATAACAAGAAAAAGGTGATGTACAGAACTCTCCTTTCCACAACTTGTTTGAGAGTCCCCATGTCATTGAAAAATGCCTGCATATATTGCATTTTTCTTTAATTGAGGTACAGTTGACATTATAACATTCTATTTGTTTCAGATATATCACATAATGATTCATTATTTGATCATCACAAGAAGTCTAGTTCATACCTGTCACCTAACATAGTTAGAAAAAAATTTTTTCTTGTGATGAGAACTTTTAAGATCTACTTTCTTACCAACTTTCAAATATGCGGTAGAGTGTCATTAATTATGCTGTACATTACATCCCCATGGCTTTTTTTATTTATAACTGGAAGTTTGTAAATTTTTACCCTCTTCACCCTTTTTTCCCACCCCCCAACCCCACCTCTGGCAACTACCAACATATTCTCTGTATCTATGGGCTTGGTTTGGGGGGCTGTGGGGTTTTTATAGATTCCACATATAAGTGAAATCATATGGTATTTCTCTTCTCTGACTTATTTCACTTACCATAATGCCCTCAAGGTCCATCCGTATTGTTGCAAATGGCAAAATTTCATTATTTTTTATGTTGAATATTCTATTATGTATATATATAATATATATGTATATTTTTTCTTGATCCATTCATCTATTGATGGGCTCATCAATAGATATTGTTTCTATATCTTGACTATTATAAATAATGCTGCAACGAACATGAGGGTGCATATATTTTTTTGAGTTACTGTTTTCATCATCTTTGGATAAATGCCCAGAGGTGAAATTGCCAGTAGTTTTATTTTTACTTTTTTAATTTTTTGAGAAACCTCCAAACTGTTTTCCATAGTGGCTGTGCCAGTTTACATTCTCACCAACAGTGCACAAGTGTTCCCTTTTCTCCACATCCTGCATTCTTCTTAATGTTTACTTTAATATGAAAGATGCTATTAGTGGTATTGACCTCCTGCAATGGAATCAAAACATCAGACAGACCAGATACCTGCTTCTACAGCTCCACCTACTCAAATCCCTACTCAAACAATATTTTGAAAAAGGAATAGATCTATAATGTTTCTGGAAATCAAGAGAGGGTACTATCCGCAGACCAGAAATACTGAAGGCCCTTTTTTTTTTTTAATGATAGAATTGGATTGATGAAGAAATAACAAGGAAAAAAACCCACTCTCAAGTCAAATATAAATAGAATAAACTACTCAAGGTAAGAATAGCTCTTCAAGGTCAGGATGATCAAACCCATGAGGAGGAGAGTGCCTGCTACCTTCCTCAGTGTTATTGGTTGAATAATTCTGAACAGGGGGCCAGTCAGACCTGTCCTCCCAGTCATCCATAAACGGAGTAGTTTGCAGATAGGGCACTCCCCTCCACAATGAAGCTGTCATCCCAACTCTCTAAAGGGGAGTTCCAACTCAACAAATCTTGTGGACTGGGGCCAGTAGGCGGAGTGGGACCTCAGGTCACAGACTCCTGAGAGGGATGGAGATTCCCCACTGTCAGGGCCCTGCACCCACACACCCCACCCTACACAGACATCTCCCCAAAGTAACTGGGGTGGGCAACAGCGTTTGGAAAAGGCACCAGAGGTGACGCCTGGGTGGCTCAGTCGGTTAAACATCCAACTTTGGTTCAGGTCATGATCTCCTGGTTCATGGGCTCAGCCCCAAGTTGGACTCTGTGCTGACAGCTCAGAGCCTAAAGCTTGCTTTAGATTCTGTGTCTCCCTCTCTCTCTGTCCCTCCCCTGCTCATGCTCTATCTCTCCTTCTCTGTCTCTCTCTCAAAAATAAACATTATAAAAATAAAAATAAAAATAAAAATAAAAATAAAAATAAATCCCCTTCCTGGAATAGGGACCACAGATTTCCAATGTGTTTGAAAATGCACTGTGGTCAGATATCAGCTTGTGTAAGAGCTAGTTTTTAGACATTTTTGAGATCTTCATGTGGCTAGGTAATTGATCAATTTATAAATATTGCATGCATTTTGGAAAAGATTGTAAAATCTCTGATAAGTCAAAATGCACCTTTATTTATCTTCTTCATACTTATTAATTATATTATCCAAGTCCTCTTCAGTGCTGTTCAAGGTGTGTCACATGTGTTATTTTAAATTTTCTAGTTGCCACATCAAAATAAATTTAAAGGAACTGCTGAGATTAATTGTAATAGATTTTGTTGAACTCAATATATCTACAATATGATCTTTTCAACACAATATTTTTAAATATTAATGAGATATTGACATTTTCATACCAAATCTTCGAAATCTGATATGTGGTTTACACTGATAGCATATCTCAATTTGAACTAGCCATATTTTATGTGTTCAGTAACCTAGTGGCTCCTGTCTATACGATGTTGCTAATAGTTACTGAATTGGACAGTATAGTTCTAAATCCTTGGTTATTTTTTTGCCTACTCGAGCTATCATTTTGTTTATATATTTTGAGACTGCACTAAACTTCATGAGTGCAAAAAGCCTCTTCTTGGACCATTAATTCTTTTGACTTTGAATTCTATTTCACTTATGTTAATACTGGTACATCCGTTTCTTGGTGTTAGCATTTCCTTAGTTAATACATCTTTTTCTTCCCTTTATTTTGCAATTTTCTGTGTCTTCCTTTTTTTATGTGTCCCTTTTAAACAACATTTAACTGAATTTTATTATTTGTTACCCAGTGTGAGAGTTGCTACCTCTTAATGGAGACTTAAACCAAATCTCATGAAATTGTGAGCATTGGAGTATTTGGATTTATTATGTCCCTATACTTGTACTTTTTACTTAATATAGTTTTTTTTTTATTTTAGAGAGAGAGAACATAAGCAGGGGAGAGGGTCAGGAGGAGAGAGAGAGAGACAGAGACAGAGAGAGATAAAATCTCAAGCAGGCTCAGCGTTGAGTGCGGACTCCACCCCACTGGGCTCGACCCCACGCGCCTGGGATCATGACCTGAGCCAAAATCAAGAGTTGGACACTCAACCGACTGAGCCAAAGGTGTCCCTACTATACTTTCTTGTTGTTTCTATTCTTCCTTTTATTCCTTACTTTTGTTGGATTATTCCAAATGTTAGGTGTTGTGTTTCCTTTTTTTTTTTCTTTTAGCAGTTTGCAATTTATATATCTTATTTCTTTTCTTCTGGTATTTCCCTTTAATTTTTTTTCAGCAGAAGAAAGAAGAGAGTTTTATTTCCTATGATGTGTGCTTGTCAACTTATAACTACTTCATCTTGCCATTTTGTTGTTGTTGTTGTTACTTTTAACTAAGTTTAAGTTACACTATGTTTTCTACTTGTGAAAAACTAGCACTATGTGATCAAATTCCTTTTTAACCACAACCCCAACCTCAGGCCTCTCTCAAAAGGTAATGACTGTATTTACATCTGAAACATATTCTACCAACTTTTTCCATGCATTTCATTATATATATTTGTGTATATACTTCTGTATGTGTGTGTGTCTATTTGCAAAATTTAAAAAATGGCATTTTCTGCTATTTCTAGAAACTTACCATGAAGAAATAGTTGAATACATAGGCAAAAATATATGTGATAAAAGTTTTCATGATCATATTAGAAATAGTTTTGTTTATTGAAAACATCCCAAACATCCTTCAATAGGGAGCAGGGGATTGGTTAAACAGATTGTGGTATATCCATGCTTTATATATAAAAAATGATGTAATATATTCTTAAATCCATTGACATAAAAAGATGACTGGAATATATTCTAAAACAAAGTAAATCTGGTTACAAACACACATACATACACACACACACACACACTCAATTGAAAAGATATTTACCAAAATAATATGGTGATTATTGCTGATGGCTGCAATTTCAGATGATTTTATGGTCTTCTTTAATATTTTATATTGATCAATTTTTCTACAATAAGCATATGCAGATGTTATACTTTTGAACTATTAAAAACCTCATCTGTTATTCCCCAAAATAAATTTTAACATAGGTCCTCCAGGAAAATTCACCACATTTATCCAAAGGCTTCTCTTTCTCCCTAGTATGTGACCTTGGACACCTGGAAAGCCTATGCCCCAGTTACAGAAGCAGTCTCTAGAACACTTCAGGAAGCTGAAAGAGGACTATGTAAATATTTAAGTGTCATTTTGCATGTTATTTATGTATTTGCTCAGCTGTCTGTACTTATGTTTTCTGTATCCTAGATGTGTTTTTCTACGTTTTGCCTGAAATAATGTTTTCCTGAGAGAGAACCAGGCTTTAAAGTCCTTCATGTAGAATGTCAAGAGAGCATTTCAAGCAATTGGACATCTAAGCAATTATTTTGACACTGTTAATGAAGATCGATAATTATTTCAAGCACTAATTAGTGCAACTAATGTTCTTGATGTCATTAGTATACCTCACAACACTTTTAAAACTCCTACATCTGGTATAATATCTCTCATGGGAATAAGCTTGTACAGTTCAATTCCACAATCATTTCTCTACCTCCTCCTATTAAACGCCAGATATCATTGCAAAAATGACTAGGGTTAGTCAACTGTAGGCTGAATTCAAGCTAATGTAAACTGATCAATATGTGACATCTGATCATTTGCTATTCCTTCTGGGAAAGAAAAGGTGCTGACCAGACACTATGCAGCTCTATTTTTCACATAGATGATGAAACTGAGGCCAGTCTCCACTCTCTAAGAGGGTAGAAAGAATCTCAGGAAGAGTTTCTCCCCCATTTTAAAGATTTAAAAGGGAAACAGGCTGAGTCAGACATATGTGGGATGTGTATGCAGATGGACATAACTTCTACCTGAGTTTTTCTACCTCCAAGAACATAGCTGTTTTTCCTGGGAGGACTCAGAGTCTGTACAAAAAGTTCTCATCAGGGCCACATCAGCCCAACCCGGCAGCTTCACTCAACCAAGCAGGGGAATGTCAGGGAAGCAGCAGTAGAGGTTGTCAAGGGTTCCTTTGTTTCTGTGCAGCCTTCCTAGGGGGTGACTGGAGATTGTTTTGAAAGACAGGCTTGTGCTCAGGGGATGGAGAAATCCAAGTTTTATGCTTCCTGACCTGTGATGGTACAACCTGGATGCTACACTCAGCTAATGTGCCATACATCTTGAGGATGCCACTGATACCAGATCCTACTCTTCAGTGTGGGGTGTGTGTGTGTGTGTGTGTGTTGTGTATGTGTATATCCGCACCCACACAAAGGTATTTTCTGTGACTCTCTTCTATCTCTAGGAATAACTATAGAAATTCTGACTGGGAATGGATATAGATGCTGTGGTGGAATAGGGAGAATATGAAGCCCTGTTTTGGCCTGGAGGGGATCCTACAGGACCTACCTGTAACTCCAAGTAACAGGTATAGGCCATTTATTAAAAGTTTTTTAATGTTTCTTTATTTTTGAGAGAGAGAGAGAGAGAGAGGGAGCAGGGGAGGGGCAGAGAGAGGCAGACACAGAGTCTGAAGCAGGCTCCAGGCTCTGAGTTGTCAGCACAAAGCTCAATGCGGGGCTTGAACCCTCGAGCTGTGAGATCATGACCTGAGTTGAAGTCAGACGCTTAACTCACTGAGTCACCCAGGTGCCTCTTGGCCATTGAAAAAAAATTTTTTTAAGTTTATTTATTTATTTTGAGCGAGAGCGAGCAAGAGAATGGGGGAGGGGCAGAGAGAGAGGGAGAGAGAGAAGCCCATGAAGCCTCCATGCTATCAGCACAGAGCCAACACGGGGCTTGAACTCACCAACCGTGATGAGATCATGCCCTGAACCGAAATCAACTGACAGAGCCACCCACACACCCCGGTAGAGGCCATTTTAGAGCAAAGAAGTCTAAGTGCTACTAATATTATTTTTACAAATCTCAGAAAGTCTACAAGCTCTCTACTCCAACTTCCCATGTTGGATAACTCTATCAGATGTAAGGCAGGGTCAAAGCAGGAGCTCCTGGCACCCAGCCAGGGGCAGAGCATGTGCTCCAGACCTGGAGGAGAAGCACGGGTCTCCAAATCTGGGACTAAAACTCCCCCCTCACTGTAGCTTTATACTTAGGTTTCCACAGTCCTTCCCAATTTTTTTTCCCCAAAATAAGAGATTGCTCTCCCCATTTTGCAGATGCAAAAAATGAGGGCCAGACTTAGTAGCCACACCAAGCGTTCGGGACTTGGCCCATGCTCGGAGCTCAAGGGAAACTACTGAAAGGGGAGACAGTGACAACAAGAGCTGTCTCCTCCATTCTCACTTCAATCTCTCGGCAAAGAAACCACAATGCTCTTCCTGTGAACACAGAGTAACAGAACGGAAGAGTTCCAACTCATTTCCCATTCTCTTTCCTCCTCAACTAGCCCAAGCCGAAGCTCCAGTACCCTTCCCACAGACGTTAGATTCTCAACCTTCTTCCTCATTGTCTTCAAGTGTGTTCTGTGAAATAAAATGGAACAGAGGGGGATCTTTTAGTGGAGCAGTGGTGGGGGCAGGGGCCCTTCCTTCAAAGAAAGTGAGGACAAAACAAAACAAAATCTACAAGTCCAGGAGTTCAGATTCTAGACCTGTGTGGTAGTAGCCACTAGCCGCGTGCAGCTGTTGAGCACTTGAGGTGTGCTAAGTGCAGTAGAAAGACGAAATGTTTTATTTCAATTAATTTTAATTAAACTTAAGTTTTAAAACTGACCAGTCAACTCGGTTATTGGACAGCTTAACTACATACGAAGCAACTGAGATTTGTAACTACTTCTTCAACCATAAACATTATGAACTCTAAATGCAGATCAAGTGTTTCCAATGAAAATGTAGCGTCTCAACTCAGATGTGCTCAGAGTTTAAAACACACACCAGAGTTGGAAGACTTTGCAGGAACAAGACGCAAAATACCTCATTAATAACTTTTATACAGATGCATGTTGAAATGAACATACTTTAGATATATTGTATTCAATAAAGTATCATTAAAATTAATTTCACCTGATTCTTCTTTTTACGTTTTTAAATGTGGCTACTGGGAAATTTTAAATTGCATATCATATTTCTGTGGGTTCTCTGCTCTGGATGTTTAATGTTCCTGGGGATAGTGCTGGAGAGGGGATATCCTGGTCCAGAGTCTCATTTATCACTCGCACTCTCATATTGCTTCAAGGTCCCTCCAGAACACTTTCCAGCCCTCTCTTTCTGAATTACTGGTTTAATGTTACTAACACTGGGAACACGCAGTTCCCTTTACCCTTACCCCACCAACAGTATTCTCTCTCCTTAATCCTGTTCCCCCCTTGCCTCCTCTGCCTGGCTTTGGAAAACCCATTTGTCCTACCAAGAGCTCTCCTGTCCCTCCCCATTGTAGTCTTTTCCTTTATCACCACCTTCCCTGACTTTTTTTCTGACAAACTCTGTCTCTTGAAACAGCTTCATTAGAGGTGAAGGTCTTCATGAGAGGTCTGCTTCATTTGAGGTCTTGGAAGAAGGTCAGAAGGAGAGGCCATCATCGTCTGTTTTTGCAAGGTCTCTCTGCTGCCACATTTTTCCACCTTCCCTCCCTAATGCTGGTGCCAGATGTTCATGCCCTCTGTCTTTACTCCCTATTCTTCACTCTCCCTTTCTCTCTGACCCTACACCTCAGGTTGGACTTCTGGAAAATAGGCTCTGCCTGGAGATGGAGATCTGTGGGTAGGAGGTCTAACGGGAGGTAGTCTTGGGAATACCTGTAAGAAAGTGCGAAAATGAGACTAGACAGAGAACGAACTTGAACTGAGATGTAGTTTCCACAGAGGCCTCAGCTGATGCCCTGGGGGGCCTGGGAGCTGGGATAGCCCTTTAGGGTCCTCCAGTATGAAAGCAAGCGGATGTGCCTTTGTATCCCTGCATTAAGTGATTGGACCAGATGCCCCCAAGGAGGGGCAATCTGGCTTACAGTCCCAACTACTGAAATGACCCTCTCGGAAGTCTCCCAAATATCTCCTCATTTCTAAGTCTAACCCTGATTCCTTGGGCACCCTCCCTTTGGTGTCCTTATTGCATGGGCTCCTATGGAACATGCCCTCTTCTGGATCTGGGTGTCCTGCACAGTGCTGACCCTCCTGGATGACATCGGTTTCTTTCTCTGGCTCCTTTTCCAGCATCCACCTGGGCTTTGTCCTCTGCTGGGCCCTCTCCACACTGTCCAAACTCCCTCCATCTTGTCTTCACTCAGCTTCACATCACCCGGAGTCTGCTCTCAGACGTCCACACTCACAGCACCACCATGGTCCTTCTTTGGATCCCTTTCTACCCCTCCGTCTACACCACACACAGCAAGCTCTGTAGAACCCCCACCCACTGCATCTTCTGCATTCACCTCCATTTCAGGTCTTCTTCTCACAGGGACCGTTGTCGGCTCTGCTGATGTTTCTCCACTGCCGTGCCGTGCCTCGGTCAGCAATCCCTGCCTCCAATGTCTTCCCTGACCTAGCACCCTGGTAAATGGGTAACCTTGCCCGCAGCAGTCAAGTTCCAGAAGCACATGGTTGGATAAGGAGGGGCCTTTGTAGCTTTGAGAAATAATATATGCTCCACGGCTAGAACGGAGCCAGTTGGAGGCAGCTTCGCACCTGTTCTCGGCCAGGGCCCAGCCAGGGCTGTGTGTCCACCCTTCCTCTTTTCTCCAGTCTAGGAAGAGGTCTTGATTCTCCCTGAGCCCAGGAAACATAAAGCCTATGGTCCACAGGACTCTCACTGGGACAGGACAGTGGTGGGAGTCTGCCTTATGCACAGGGGATCTGCCGAGGGAGAGGGGCGGCTCTTTGAGATCAGAAGGGCTTGTGCCTAGAGTCCCTGGGAGCCCCCACAGGCCAATTTCTCCCAGGATCTGAGCCGTGGACGAACCTAGGGGAAAGCAAGACCGGAGAGAGGCCCCAAGGCGGGGGAGCTGCGGGCAGATGGGAGGTTTGTGAGCCGCCCCTCCCCTCCCCGCGAGGATCCCCAGGCAACCACACAGCTGCCCCTAACTCCGACTTAATTGGCTCTGTGAGCTCCGAATTGAAGACTGGCCAACTCGCAAACAAAGACGCGGCCCAGCTCAGGGCTTCTGGGCGAGGCCAGCCCGGCTGGGAGGAACCGAGCCTGGGAATCGGAGCTGGACGAGCCGGGAGGGTGGGCGCTGAGGAAGCGGGGCGGGGCGGGCCGGGCCGGCAGGAAGTGCCCGGGGTGCTGGGCCGTAGCCGGGCTGCCGGCACCCTGACCCTCTCCGGGTGGGAGGGCCCGGAGCGCGGCGGGGGTGCCCAGCGAGCGCCGCTGGGCCTCTGGAGGCTCCGGGTCCGGTCGCTGCGCGAGGAGCTCCGCTGCGCGAGGCCGGGTAAGTGCTGGGGGCGGTGGAGAAGCGCGCGGGGGGAGGGGGGACCGCGCGGGGACCAGGGGGCCCCGCAGGCCCGCCGCGCCCCAGCCCCGCGGGGAGGAGGCGCCCCCACCTCCCTACCCTAGTCCCCGCCGCCCTTCCCAGCCGGATGGTGGCCGGGCCTGGGCTGGCGGGGGCGAGCGGACTCTGGATGCGGGTGGGGGCAGGGCGCCTCCGGTCCCTCGGGATGGGCGCGTGCACGCACTGGGGTCGACCAGGGCCACAGTGTTTGTGTCCCTAACCACACTGTCCAGTGTGCCTTTCTGCACTTAGGGCCCTCGGAAGGAGCTCTGGGCTTCTGAGTGCCTCGTGCCGCCCAGCGTGCTAAGTGTGTGTCTGTCTCTTCTCAAAATGTCATTCTCTTTGTCCCCCTGAATTCTGGTAGCTGGCTGTTATGCAAAAAGCCCCGGGTGACCGGTCCAGAATAATCCTAGCAAGAATTGTATGGAGCTTGGCCCCGTACCCCGTGCAAAACAGTTTGCTAAATGCTGGCAGCTGGTGTGTCTTATGCATGCACAGGTCTGTCTGTGCAGCAGATTGTCCATGAGTCCCATGGGGGCACAGCTGCATATTTGTGGGGACATGGCTCTGCAGGCCCTGTCACCTGTGTTTGCCTGTCCACTCCTGCAGGTGCAGTTGGCTGGTTCGGTATGGGACGAAGGAAGATGTGGATAGTTCCAAGGTGCACTGTTTTTCACCAGTGATGTGTGCAGTGTTGACAAGCGTGAACTGGCTGGAAAATATGAAAGGGAGGAGGGGTCAGTCTGCTTGGGCAGGAGAGCATCTCAGCTTGGGTCTGAATTGCTCTAGATCTCTCCAGCAGGTGGGCACACATTATGAGGCAGGGGTGGCTCTGAGAGAAAAGGCAGCTTCTAGAAAGACTCCTAAGTACACTCCAAGGCATAAGATGTAGATGGAAGGGTGGGAGAGAGAATGAGGGTGGATACTCTGTGTTTAATTTGTGAGCAGCTTGATGGTAGCTACCTTTGGGGTCTAGAGCCCTGGGTTTGCATCAGAATTCAGTGGTTGTTACTCTGTCACCAGCAAAGATCCCTGCACAGGTTGCTTTGGGGCTTAGTTGCTTTGTGTCCAAAATGGGACTGATAACTGCTATCCTGCCTACCTGGTGAGGTGACTGGAGGCTCCATCGGCTAATGCCTGCACAAGTGCTGGGACAGCTTTAGGTTCCGAGGATGCAGGGCAAACACTCCGAGGCTTGGGGAACACTCTGAGAGACTGAGCTGTTTGGCTAGGGGTAGGAGAGGGAGCCATTTGCCTACTGCTTCCCATGATGTTCAGCATCATAAGAACGTGTACCTGGAGCCTGGCTTTGGACTTTTGGTATGTGAGATACCTACAGACCTGTGTGTGGTGCTGGAGGTTTGTGTGAATGCCTTCTACAAGAAGAACGCTGGCTTGGCTGGTCTTTAAGTCATTTAACCCTACAGCAGCTTGACTTTCCAGATAACCTTCCTCCAGGTGAGCCACCATCTTGCCAACAACAGAAGCAGTAAGGAGCACTTTCCACAGTTTGGAGCCGGGGAGATAGGAGAGGAGGAAGCTTTCCCAACCAAGGTCATGGGTCTGGAATGTCAACTGCTGGTGCTTTCTGCTGGGGTACAGCACTCCCAGGCTCTGACTGGCTGAGGAGGGCTGAGAGAGTGCCAAGAGTCATGACAGAGGGCCCTGAACACCAGGGTATGGTTGACAGTTTGTGGGCACTTGGATGTCCCCTGTCACAGAGCCTTATTTGCATGTACTGGCTATTTAGTAATCACTGTGAAAGGAGAGAGCCCTGCAAACCCAGGGTCAAGTACTGGCTCAGGCTTCTGACTTGATGGGTGACCTGGGGAAAGTCACTTCACTTCTTTGGGTCTGCTTCCTCAATTGGTCAAAATCAGGGCAGCTTTCCAGATTGTTGTTCTGCCATCAGCTCACGTTTCACTTCCTCAGACAGACCTTTCCCGAACCCCCCATCTAAAGTAGCTTCCCCCTGGCCCACAGTCACATTGCCCTAGTCCTTCATAGCACTTTTTGTCCTCTGAACTTAGCTCTGCTACATCCAGCCACCCTGGGAGATTCGGGAAAGCAAAGGCTTCCCCTGTCCTCTTCCAGGCTAGCTCACCAGCACCCGGAATATAGTAGGTATTCAAGAAACATTGTGCCAGTGAACAAATAACTTAGTAAGCAAGGAATGGCAGCCTGCTTTTCATATTGTGCTCCCGGGAGCTTTTGGGGGTAGGAGCAAGCCCCATGAGCAGGGCCATGGGTCCCTCACTGCAACAGCCGGGGGTTAATCTGAGTTACGGGCTGCCTTCCAGGTAGGATTTCCTTTGAAGAAAGGGCCCTCCCACTAAAATAAAAGTGGAAAACCATTGTGGTGGAAGACTCCTGGGCGCCTTTGCAACTCCAGCTTGAAATGACAGTAGTGCATCTGGAAGTCGTGCACACTCGGTTCAGACACTCAGCTCCCACATGTCATTTCTGCCCATCCAGGGAAAGCATCACAAGGCCATTTGTTTTGCAGCCGGCTTAATTTCCTCACTTCTTGGACAAGGTTAATATGAAAATGATTTTGCACACAATATGGCAACAGGGGGCACATGGGAACTCTGAACCATGTGTGAGATGAGCAGGGGGCAGCACCGAGTACTACTGCAGAGGGGATAAACCACACTCTGATTTTTTTTATTATTTATTATTTTTAATGTTTGTTTATGACTGAGACAGTGGGGAAGGGGCAGAGAGAGATGGAGACACAGAATCCAAAGCAGGCTCCAGACTCTGAGCTGTCAGCACAGAGCCCGACGCGGGGCTTGAGCCCACGAACTGTGAGATCATGACCTGAGCCGAAATCAGATGCTTAACCGACTGAGCCACCCAGGCGCCCCAACCAAACTCTGATATTTGAGAGCTGCCTGTTCAGGGTGACCGTGTCTGTCACTGTCCTCCCAGGCAGGCTGCCCAGATGTGCCTCCTGCCCAGCAGATGTCCAGGCAGCGTGGTTTGTCTTGAGTAGTTGGCAGTGGACAGGAGCCCTCTCCCTGAGTGATTCCTGACCCTAGAAGATGGTGACATGATGGTGCGCCCCGACCTATACTTGTAGAAGCCCTGTCAGCCCCATGTAAAACAGCCTCTCCTGTTGTCTCTTCCTGTAGATACGTTTGCAGATGGCGATGTGACTCCCATGTCCAGCACTGCGCCAGGGTTTTGGGGATAGAATACATGTTTACCACAACCTTTATAATACATAATGTTATGTATATAATTATGTAAGATATATTAATGTATAGTATATAATATATAATATATATGCTATATATTGTATATTAATATATATGTTATATAATTATATTATATGTTGTACTATATACTATTAGTATATATTATATACTATAGTACTATTACTATTATATATGTAGTATATAGTATATTACTATAGCAATATATAGTATATAATAGTAATATAGTATAATAGTATAATACATATAGTACTATAAATAGTATGTAATAATAATAGTACATATAGTAGATAATAGTATATACTAATAGTATATAATAGTATATAACATATAGTAGTATATTAATAGCACACCCATTGATGGAGAAGGCAGTTCAGCTGTTTTGTGGATTGTTTTGGGAGGGTAGTTGAAGAAGACTACAGAGAGAAGTGGAGGGAGGAGATAGAATCCAGAAGAGAGCCAGCCCCCTGTTAATTCCTTCTGATCACTGACCTTGCTTCTTGTAGACGTCCCTGCTCCAACAGACTCCTGTGGGCTCCTAGGTTCATGAGGTTTGTCCTTACAAGGGGGTGTGCTGTCTGCTGCCCTATTGAGGGGAGGGCTTATCAATATGCACGTATTCACCTGGCGCCTATTATGAGCCTCCAGGCCTGCCAGTACCTAACCTCCAAGCATCTAGTTGTTGAGTAGATTAAAGTCACCCCAGGGAAGGGAAGAGAGGAGAAAACAGCTGAGTGCAAACTGCTTGACATGGGGCTCACCCAAGCCACAGCTGGAGTTCAGGAAAGGGAAAGAAAACCGGTGTGAGGGAGGGGGCGGTGGAGGGCAGAGAGCCCAGCTCTGGGTCAGACACTCCAGCATGGAATCCGGGCCCTGCCTCTTCCTCCTGGGTGACCTTCCCTGTGTTGTGTGACCTCACTGAGGTTCAGTTTTCTTATCTGCTCACCAAAGAAAGGATCTCTAACTCCTGGCTGGCCTGGGTACGAATGGCTGAGTTAGGCCTGGAAAGCTCAAGTTCGTAGAGGCGCACAGTGTGGGCTGCCCAGGGTGAGCACTCTGGAGAACCGTCTTGCTGACAAGGGAGTCCACCAGGTGGTGACTGCTGCCCCAGGCTTTCAAACCCTGATCTTGCATGCAGGTCATGGGGGGGAGCCCCCCTCTCGTGCCAGGCCAGCCAAGCCCCCAATTTCTCCTCTGGGCACCTTCCCCACTGGGCCATTCCACTCCCCACATATGACTGCGGGCAGGATCTAGCTGGATTTTCAGCAGCTCCCTCCCACCTCACTGCCCTGTGTACCTATCAGGTCCTTCTTAAAGGCTTAAGGAGTTTTACTGCAAAATGCCAAGAATTCAAGAATTGAGGGTATTACAGAGGTTCAGGAAATGTTAAAGGAAATTGCTCTGACGTTCCCTGGTCTGGTTTGAAGTAGTAAGTTTTGAGATAGAGTTCCCTGACCCTCTTTGATGGCAGCGGGCAAGAACCTGCAGTTTTTCTCACCTGTGTCCTGACTCACAGGTTCTTCTTTTTTAAACAGGCAGCTCATGTTCTGAAAGATTCATGTGAGCCAAACTTCAGTATAAATGAAAATGTGTTTCTCCGTTGGAAACAATTAATCATAGCATCAAACTGATAGCGATTTCACTAGGCAGTGTCTCCTTTTCTGCTTATGTCATTTACATTTTTAAAGGATCAGCCTAGATAATTTAACCAACAAATTCCAGTATGTTTAAAGGCTCAGAAGAGAACTGAGAACAAGATTAGGCTGGTGTTGTCCAGTTTATCTGAGGTTTGGGACAGATTGTAAAATGATGAGAAGTTTTCCATTAACCTGTTTGATCACGCAGATGTGGTAGCTAGCCTCTGAAGCTTTTGTGATGGTCAAGGTCCATGTTTCCATAAGTGCTCTTAAAATATTGTTAAGACATTTCTCTCTCAAAGCCCCCTTCTACAGACAAGTACTAGGGTTCTGACAATTTGACGACAGTGTCCTATATTTCAGAATTCTATTCCTTACTGCTGCTCAAGGATAGAAATTATGTTTATTGACTTTTTTATCCCTGGCAGCTAGCACCAAGCTGAGGAAACAGTACGAGTTCAGTAAATGTCCACAAAACAGTTATTTCCGGAGGGAGCTTATCAGTCATCACTAAGACTGTGTGCTCAGAGAGAAGTCCCGCAACCAGGGCTGGCTACATAACTTGGGGGACCCAGCACAAAATGAAAATATGGACCCCTGGGTCAAAAAGCAGGAAAAGGTGCCACCGAAAGTACTAAAATGTAAATCATTTTCCTGTCTTCTGTGGTCTCTCTCTTTTTTTTTAATTTTTTTTTATATTTATTTTTGAGAGAGAGAGACAGAGCGTGAACAGGGTAGGGGCAGAAAGAGAAAGAAACACAGAATCCAAAGCAGGCTCCAGGCTCTGAGCTAGCGGACAGCACAGAGCCCGATGCGGGGCTCGAACCCACAAACCGTGAGATCATGACCTGAGCCGAAGTCTGACGCTTAACCGACTGAGCCACCCAGGCGCTCTGATACAGGCACATTCTGTCAACACAATGTCACACTCTACTTCCAGCTTAAGGGGAAAGGAAGTGTTGAAAGGAAAAGCAACAGTGCATGGGCTTTTTTTTTTCCCCTCTGGTTCATCCTTTTCAGCACAAGTAGGTAACTGATGCAGAAAGGACCACAAGTAGGAAAGGACAGGGTATCATAGGGTTCTTGGCTGTTGGTGTTTCTTATAAGGCATGGCTCACCTTCTGCATTTGATCCCAGCTCTGGTTCCAGTAGAGAGCTTGACCTTCCTGGGCCATCTGCACCCACTTGTTCTTTCAAAAACCAAACACCTTTCCTTGTGCTCACTTTGAGGCTCCTTGAACTCCTCACCTGAAGGATCCCCTGGATTTCTGTGCTCATGGGTATGAGAAATAAGCCCACTGACCCAATCAAAGGAGGGACGCCAAGACTTGGAGCACAGTGAAAGTGGGGCTTTAATCGACATTCTTGCAAGAGCAGGTATCTGATGGACAGGCACACTGGGGGCAGTTACAGCAGATAATTTATCTCCTAGCAGGAAGTCCCTCCCCCAGTTCCTCATTGGCTAAGTACTACAGAGGTCACAGCCTTACCTGACATCACCTATGCCCATATAAGGCAAAAAATAGTCTGATTGGACCAAATGTACATTCCCTGAAGTGATGTAGCCATGTCAGGTCTTTAGCACATGCTCATTGCAAAGCCTGTGGAAAATAAGCCCAGGAAATGGAGAGGGGAAGAAGAACCAGAAAGTGAGGTGTCTAAGGGTTTGGGACTCCCCTGAGGTGGGGGGGGGCAGGGAGGGGCAAGGAGCGGGTTCATACATATTTCCAATAGGTTGTAAACCTGTTGTTAATTAGACAGTACAGCTTTTTGGTATTTCTGAAAATGAATCATCTCCCTTCTCACATGGAGCACCATGGATCAAATGAGATCAGCAAAGAACAGTGGACGCACACACTGTGCATTCCTCTCTGCTCACATTCATGCCCACCATCCCATAGGGCTTCATTTACAAAACACAAGCTCAAAGATTAAAATCGTTAAAAATTCCAAGATGCCAAAAGCAGAGTGTTAAACAGAGTGCAAGTTCCTTCTGTGAGTCTGCACAGGTGCCTGCTTGTGGAGTCAGCCTGGGCTTCAAACCTTGACCTTCCATTTGGGTCGCATTTTTAGATGGCGGTCCAGTTGGGGCAGAACAAATCCTTTAAGTGAGCGGGCCATTCAGGTGCTCTCAAATTCCAGTTAGTCATTTCTATCTTTGGAAAACAGCAAAGGCTTCCATTTCCTTGTCCAGGTCTCCATCCTTCTCCTTTAAATCATTTACATTTTTAAAACAGCTTGGATCATTCACTCACAGGTTCTAGTGTGTTTGAGAAGCTCAAAAAGAAAAGAACAAAGGAAGGAGTAGAGGTGAGCATAGTCCATTTTGCCTGACAGTTCGAACACACCGGAAAGCAAAAAGCTTCTGGGAGTTCTAAGTCTGTTCAAAGATACTGGCTAGCTGTTCCATGCGTGACCATTTTCATACCTGAGCCAAGCAGATGGTTTGTGATGGGGAAAGGTGTGGCTTAGTTACCAAAGGAGTTGCTCTTTGGGTGACTGCATGTTTTGGGGTGCTTTTTGCACACAGAGAGGGTTTAGGGAAGCCAGGCCTTCCAGAAGAAATAAATCCCACTCTCTGTGGGGAGAGAGGTGAGGCAGGGAGACAGGAATTCAAGACTAGAAGTGCTGGAACAGAATGAAATACTCAGAAAGCAATTCACACTTCCTGATGGCTTGGCAGATAGCTCCTGGCTTTTCACTCTGTTCAAAACCTCAAGTTCGAAGCAAGTACTAGTACCATGAACTGAAAAGGGAGTTTTTTCCACCTCTTTTTTTTTTTAATATATAAAGACCTGTTGGAAGGAGTAGTTATAGATGGCACAGAAGCTACATTTACATTGTACCTTGAATGCCTTTAAGTTGGTCTACTTTCTACTTTGGCGTTCGTGTGTTGTCCAAATAATGTTAAGTGTAAGTAGCAATTTCCATGATCAGATTTGATAGTTGCATGACTCACTGCTCTCCAGGGGTCCACAAACTGTTCTGTATGACCTGCAGGCTAAGATTATACATTTTAAAGGCTGAAACAAACGAACAAAACAAAGAGGAATATGCAGCAGAGACCATGTGGGCTGCAGAGCCTGGGACATTTAGTAACTAACTAGTCTTGTAACAAATGGTTTGCAGAGCCCCAGTCCACCCACCTGAGCTTATGGACAGTTCAGGGACCCCAGAGCACTGAACAGGGGCCCAAGGGCTAGAGGAAGTCCTAGCCTCTGAACCACCGTCTCTGAGATGCTGCTTTCATTCACCTGGGCTGCAGCCTGGGAAGCAGGATTTTTACAAACTCCTCAGGTGGTTCTAGTGCAGCTAAGGTTGAAAACCAAGGCCTTGAGACAGTTGTTTGTTGGGAGCCATTTCTGAACTCACTAACCAGCTCCAGAAGTTGTTCTCAAAGTGCAGTTCTACAGAATCAACATCTCCTGGTTTGTTAGAACCTCAAAATCCAGTATAGACTCTGACCTGTTAGCTCAGAATCTGCCGGGGGTGGTCCAGAGATATGTGTTTTAATGAGGCTTCCAGGCCAGTCTGTTGCACCTCGAGTTTGAGAACTCGAAGGTTTGGCCTTTCAAACCTGAACCTGCCCAGCCAGGCAGACCTCATGTCACAAGGGCATTGGGTGGAGAGCATAGGAGGAAGGGGGGAGGCTGACAAGGGGGCAGCAAGGTCTCTGAGTCTTCACGTTGAAATCTAAGGCTGGAAATGACTGGAATTTCTCTTTTACTCACAACTGAGGCCCCGGAAGGTGAAGTGAGCTTCAGGAATCAGAACTTGACCCGAATAACACCACTAATAACAACAATCATGAATCCGTCCCTTAGGAAAGTTATCATTAACAATAATTGTAGGTTTCAGCTCTATTTTTCATTACTACATGTTTGTCTGTTAGTATCTTACATAAGATTCCCATTTGGGAAACTCAGGGGTTTAAGCACACTTCTGAACTATTTTGAAAGAATTTTTTAATTTTTTTAAAATGTTTATTTATATTTGACGGAGAGAGAGAGTGTGTGTGAACAGGGGAGGGGCAGAGAGAGAGGGAGACACAGAACTTGAAGTGGGTTCCAGGCTCCACACTATCAGCACAGAGCCTGACACGGAGCTCAAACTAACTGTGAGATCATGACCTGAGCCAAAGTCGGGTGCTCAACAAACTGAGCCACCCAGGTGCCCCTCTTAAATAATTTAAATAAACATACGTGCATAAGAAGTAGGAACACTTTGTTATTGACCTTCACCCCATAACTGATGGATGAATTATCTTATCCCAACTGCTCCCTCTAGGGATTCCCACAGGGTACTCGGCCAAGGTGCTGGCCCTCGAACAGTGTAGCATGGGGGGACATTTATGAGTGTAATAGGGTTTATGACTTATTGATGGACTACTATGTGCCAGGCGAGTGATGTTTTAACATATATTATCTCCTAGAATCATCACAGACTTACAGAGTCAGTGGTATTCTCCCCATTTTACAGTCATGAATGTTGAGGCACACATAAATTACAGACCTTCCCCAAATCCCACAGCTAACAGATGGCAGAGCTGGGATTCAAACCCGGGGAGGTCTGGTCTCAAAATTGGTGAGGGTGGGGAGGCAGGGGAGCTGGCACGTGATTGGGCACAATGCGGCATTTCAATAAATCTAAACTGGATGAGCTTGTGGGCACAGAAAGCAATTATTCCCCACTCTCCTTGTTCCTCGTTCTTGCCCAGTGTCCTGCACATCCTTGGCAGGAGGTGAGCCCACACCTTCCAAAGGTTGGATTGCTGATTGCCATCTTAGAAAGAATCCAAGCACCGAGGCACTCGGACAACGAGAGGTAAAGATTCTGTTTGAGTTGTCAAGAATGCGGTTGCTACCCACAGAGCTGGCTGGGTCTTTAAATTCTTACCTCCTCACTTTGGAAGTTAGCAGCCAAAGTGGTGTATAAATATTACATACCACACATTATCATCACCATCAATAATAATGAGGCATCCTTTTGGAGCTCTTCACGCTTCCAAAGCACCATAGGCTCATTAGTTCCCAGTGTCCTAGTATTAACAGGCTCAGTAACAACCAGAGGCAGTGGGAGCTCAGAGACCATGGCCATTGGCAGCACCAGTGGCCTGCAGTCCTCCCAAAGCCCAGGCCCTGGGCTGAGAACCAGAGATAGGCGCTTGGGGGCCAGCTCTTCTCAGACCTACTCAGGGAGAACGGAGACATGACATCTACCCTCTGGGTCTCTCTGGCCTACAGATGGGAGCAGACTGACTTCTTCTCCATCTTCTAGTCCTGGGACCTGCAGGCAGCTTTTCAAACCTCGGGTAGTGATGCTCATGGTGATGATGTAATTAGAGCATGGTTAGGGAGCCGATGTGGGCAATATCTAGGGTGTTCCGATGCCAAGTCCGTTTCTATAACATCCTCCCTCTACAACTCATGGAACTAAAGTTCTTCCTTCTTTTTTGGAAAGAATTAGGGTAACAGTGTGGGGGTTGTTGGTTAGTTGCCATGTGAGTGCATTATTTCTTTGCCCAGAAAGGTCAAATCTCTTTAAAAAGACACGAATCTGTGTGTTTGGCTCTCCTCCAGGGAGAAGATTCAAATACTTTCCAAGGGGGTTTCTAAGTCCCTAGAAAATATGTTTTCACAGACCTGAGATAAAGAAAACATGGTTTATTTATCAGGGAGCTTAGCGGCTTCTATACTCTCTTCAATAAATTACATCACTTTCTGGACTTAAGATCTAACAGATTTACATCCAAGTCCCAAAGTGAAAATTGGAATTTAAATTTGGATGCGTAAATGTTCTCTCCCTCACCCTTATGTACATAAGCACACGGTTCTATCAGTCTATGTGGTGCGGTAGAAAGCAAGCCGAACCAGGGTCTGAAAACCTGCATCCCAGCCCCCTGCTTCTTCTGGCTTCCCAGGGGCCTCCGGGCCCCCCAATCCTGTGCCTAACGCAACCCTTTCTCTTGGGAGTTGATAATCTAGGCCTTTTCTATAATGACCCAAAATAGGAATCTTCACCTTTCTGTTAGGGGAAGTCCTAAACCTCTTTGGGGATCTGCTAAAACCTATGGAACCCTAGCACATAAATGTTAAAACATTTTTTCATATAATTTCAGGGGCCTCTAACTTAGAACCCTTTGGAAGGTCTTTTAGGCTTATACTGCTAAGCCATGGTGTCCTGCTCCAGATACAAGACAGACCCTATTTTGAAAGCAAATGAGAAATTGTACAAATCCTACTCTCTGGGAAATGGGACACGTTTTGATGTCATTCAGGCTTTTTTTTTCCCCCCATTTCCTGCTGCCTGGAAGGGAGTGTCTGCGCCTCTCTGATTCCCAATGAGCAGATGGTGAATGTGCTTAAGCACAAAGTAATGTGCACCATAATGAAGTCTTCTTCAGGGGTCCCCCTCCATCCAGCCCAGAGCATGTCTCCTCCAGCCTGGCTGATCCCTGTCAGAGCACAGGGCATTTGCACTTACCCTCTTCTGCTTGATGGTGGCCACTACAGCTGGCAGGGTTGGGAGGAAGCAGGCCAGTGCCGACTGGCCTTCAAGGTCACTCTTTCTGGAGTCCTTGCCTGCTTATCTCCATAGGACAGGGGAAGAAACTGGCTCAGATACAGAGGGTGACCTGCCCAAGTTCACACAGCTGGTAAGAGTGACATAATTTTCCCTCCATACACGTGACAGGCAAAGAAAGCATCAGAGAACGAGGCTCACATCCACCTTCACTTCCCAGCCCCCTCCTCCTACCACCAGGGATGGTGGAGGGGAGAAAAGCCCCCTTCCTGCCTGCACTCAGGATCATGCATAAGCTGCCCCACAAGGACCCCTCCCCCTCCCCGCACCAGAAGCTCACAGGTATCCTCAGTGGGCTCCTACCAGTGTCATTTCGCAGCCAGCTCTCAGAGACTCTGGTTAAGTGAGTAGTGACTGCTGCCGGGGGTAGGGAGGAGGCTGTTTTGGGCAATTTGCACTCAGCTGGGGATCCCACCCTGGGGGAGGGGGCAGCACAGGGGCCCGGCACATGAGGACCTGGTCCCCTGAGTCAAGACTGCTGGGAGTCCTTCTTGAGTCTGAGAGCCGGGGTCCTCATTGATTTGGGGCCCAGAATGCCTCCCACATCCTCTAGACTGCTTTGAGTCTTTTACCCCTTCCACCCTCACACACGCACACAACAGAGAAAGCACATCCTGGTCCCTAGGAACAGATGTCCCCTGGGTCTCCAGCTCCAGTCTGAGCCCTAATTCCAAGCTTGGGAGGCCCGCAGGGCCCAGAACATCTCCCACTTCTGTCTGGCTCACTGGGGACTGTGGATGTTTGGAAGTTTCTCCCTCTGCTCTCAGAGTCATGGCCACCCAGCCCTCTGGCCTTCTCCGGTTTCTTTCAGGCCCCTGCACCTGGATGTTGACTGGGCCACCTGTGGGTAGATGGTGGGGTGACAGGGAAGACCTGCTGCTTCCATCCCACCTCTGTGCCTGAGGCGGCAGAGCAGAACTGAGCAGAGAGGGCGGAACTGGCTGGCCTCCTGCCCTGGGTCTGTCTATAGTTAGCAGCCTTTTGGCCTTGCCCTTGTCACATGGCCTCAGACCCCAAGGCCCAGGTGCAGCTTCCAAAGGCCAGCCCAGGCTCAGTTTCCTGGGCTGTATCCAGGGTCTGGAAAGCTGTTATGGGCAGTGTGAGTTCACACATGTGGGGAGCTGCCTTGCAGAGGAGGGAGAGGAAGCTAGGTTCAGTCATCATGCCCCAGTGTCCCTGGGGCCCTAGCTGAGAGGCTTCTCAGCTGTGCCAGAAGCCTCCTGGGCACAGGTGTTCTCATCAGCAGCTAGGGGCTGGGCACTAATCAGATGCAGCAGCAGAAACTAGAAGGCAGTCCAGCTCATGAAATGGCCTGGCGGGAGCCAGACTAGGGCATGCTCCTGGGAGGCAGGCACCAGGAGCCTGGCAGGAGGTATCTCCAGACTGTCTGGAGGCTGATGGGGTGGGGGAGGGAAGGCTCCTCTAGGGCAGCACAGGTTGTGGATGACAGACCTGTATCCAGACAAGTCTGTGAGTTTTTGAATTTCCATCTGTGAAATGGGGATCCTAACATTGCCGGCCTCTTAGTTACTGTGAGAAGTATTATAATAATTATGTCATTATTATAATTATTATTCCCATCATCTGTGTAAGCAAAAAGTGAGCTAAAGCCTGGAGAGGACGGAAATAGCAAACCACATGGCCACGTACAGGGCTGCTGCCATTCCCCAGGAGGCTTGGGCCCATTTGCCCAGCACAGATGCCATATTGGAAAAATGACATGGGGCTATGGAAGAAAATTCGGCAATGCCTCCGTAAGCTAAACATGTGACCCAGCAATTGCATGCCTAGGCATTGCCCAGAGGAATTGAAAACAGGTGTCCAAACAAAAACGTGCGCATGAATGTTCATACCAGCTCTATTCACTATAGCCAAAAGGTGGAAACACCCCAAATGCCAATTGACAGATGAATGGATAAGCAAAGGTGATCTGTACCTACAGCTGAATATTATTCAGCTGTAACAAAGAATAAGGTACTAATACGTGCTACAGCATGGATAAACCTTGAAGACATTACACGAAGTGAGAGAAGCCAGACACAGAAAATCACATATTGTATGATTCCGTTGATCTGAAGTATTCAGAGCAGGCAAATCCTTAGAGAAGCTCATTAGAGGTTTCCAGAAGCTGGGGGTCGGGGGGAGAAGGGGAGTAAGGAGTAGCCACTTAATGGGTACAAGTTTTCCATTTGGAGTGATGAAAATCCTGAACTAGATAGTGGTGGATGCCCTTAATGCCACTGAATTGTACAGTTTAAAATGGCTATAATGGTAAATTTTATGTTCCGTGTATTTTACCACAATAAAAAAGGGAAAAAATGGGATAGAATTGGGGCCAGGTGCGGGTCAGCAGAAGATGAACCATCAATGAAATGAAGGGTTTCTCAGATAATCTCAGAGGTCACTTTCAGTTCTAAAAATATCTTGTAAGTCTATGATATAGGAAGTCGATTTCTATGATGTAGGCCCCAGCAGCTCTCCCCTTGCTTATTTTGACTGGGGACGAGTGTGGGGAACAATATGAAATTAAAGAACAAAAAAGCTAATGCCCACATCTTGGTCTCCTAGAGTGCTAGGGCTGGGTTTCTTCATGGTTCCAGCTTCAGGGGGAGTAGAGGAGGGGGAGACACTGTTCAAATGGGCTTGAAGAGGGGGATGGGGGGACTTAGCACATCCCGTCAGCCAGAGAAGCTACACCTTATCTATTTTATATGTTAGGTTCTACATACAAAGTAGAACACCAACTTCATCATAAAGAAACTGAGGCACTGTCCGAGGTGCTGGCGAGTAGTGAGGGAAATCCTGAATTAACTAACTGCCCCTCCTCTGACACCTGGGCCTCTGCTTATCCCCCACCTCCATAAATACTGTCAGCAGACATTCCCAGCATCCCTTTGGCAGTTCCTCCTTTGTTTGGAAGTCGTGGGAAGAGAGGACTGCCCTTCATGCCTGTCCTCTCCTGGGCTCCAGAAACATACACTCTCCCCAACCAAATCCCCCTCATGCCAAGTGTCAGCCTTCCCTTGGGGGGTGATGACCAAGCAGCCCCCACCTGGACAGAGCCTCACGCACGAGTCTCCATGTGGGTGATGAAAAGAACAACTCTTTCTGGGTGGAAATCCTACATCCATTCGTTCACGAAGACTGGGGAAATTATAATATAGATCCATCTCAGAGTGTGGGAAAAATTATAGACTGTATTCTTCACTATAATTAAGCTGGTTTTTAGAGGGAGCCATACATATGTTAGGCAATGCGTTTTTCTCTTTTGAAGGTATTTCTGAGACCTAATGTGTCAAAATTAAAACCCTGTGCTCCTTGTGGAGACAGGCCGGGATTTTCCTCATTGGGTTTAGGATTTTGCTCCTCTGCTCTGCTTGCCTGGTCTATCGGTGGGTGCAGTCAGGCAACCTGGCCCAGCTGCCTTGGACTGACGGGGCTGGGCTGGCCCACCCTTGACTGTCCTAGACAACATCCTTTCAGCTGCAGCCTTACAGAGCCACCGCAAATCCACCAGACACAGGCTTGGTTCTCTCTTCAGATGCCTGGGCTCCATGGGGGATTTAAAAAATTCATTTAAAGGAATGCTTCTTCCCCAACCCCAGGATCTGGTTTATAACCTGCTAAACCATTTGGGTTTATGTAATCTAACCTCGTAACTAGTGACTCTAATTCTGTCATTCCCTGGACCAGAGGGTCCGGTGGTGCCCATTGCTTTCATAATAAAGTCCAGAAGATTGAGCCTGGCCTATGGCTGCTTTGCCACCTTCTTTGCCAAATTCCCACTTGTCCTTGAACTCTCGCTAGTAGTTCCTCCTCTGCACACCTGGACACACTTTTTTCTCTCTGAACTCTATGCATAGTGTTGGATGATGCTGATGTGACTGTCTCCCCAGCTGTGAGCTCTTTGATCAACGGCCCATTCCATCACATAGCAAGGCCTCGAATGTTCAGTGAACTAATAGACTAATTAATTAGTTAATCTCAGAAGGGAGCACAGATACGTGAACCACTAGCCTGACCACCACAACAGTAGATGAGGGGTAGGTCTGCAGTGGGATGGTAACAGAAGATCAGAATGAGTGGATTCCTAAGAGTCAATGGAGGAGCCTGCAGAAGGGGAACAGCTTGGTGAGGTAGTACGTGTTGGGGTGGGAGGTGGTGACACTGAAAAAGAGGGAGAGGTGGGACATAATCCTGAAGATAGTGCACTGAGGGATGCAGGATGGCTGGGTTGGTGGGGGACTTCGTTTTAGACAGGCCGACAGTCAGGGACCCGTGGCCACATGAGTGAGCCTAGCACCCAGCAGGCTCCTGAGAGTCATCA
The DNA here is from genome assembly GCA_028646485.1 of Cryptoprocta ferox. NCBI lineage: Eukaryota > Metazoa > Chordata > Mammalia > Carnivora > Eupleridae > Cryptoprocta > Cryptoprocta ferox. The sequence goes on from CM053571.1 coordinate 96,608,094, forward strand.
GTTTGTGAAACGTAGGTGGAGCTAGGCATAAGTAGTACCCACCTGCGACTCTGTTGTAATGGGAGGAGGGGAGAACAACTTTTGATAAACCATTAGCAGCCTTGGCCTATCTGCAGTCAGTTTTAATCTACTTTCAATGCTCCAGAAGAGAGGGGGATATCTACTTGCAATCAAAGTTGAGGCTTATATGTTTAAAAAGGTACATGGAGATGGGGGGGGATTTGTCAGTTATACCAGCCCCCAAATGTTGGCCCACTCCTTAGAAACACACCTATCTTTTTTTTTTAATTTTTTAATGTTTTATTTTTGAGAGAGAGAGAAAGAGAATGAGTGGGGGGAGGGACAGAGAGAGGGGGAGACAATTCAAAGCAAGCTCCAGGCTCTGAGCTGTCAGCACAGAGCCCGACATGGGGCTTGAACACTCGAGCCGTGAGATCATGACCTGAGTCAAAGTTGGTCTCTTAATGAACTGAGCCACCCAAGTGCCCCAGACACACAGCTATCTTATCTGCTCACCCATTATATATTGTGCTGCCCAGTCCCTATTTGCAAACTTCCAATAAAAGTCAAGATTTCACCCAAGGCACCAAGTCTTGGCAAGGAATGAGACAGGGAAGGAAGAAATGAGCAGCTGGGCGCTTGCCAAGGCAGCTGCGCACACCCACCTAGACCGTACCCCGCACAATTCCGGGGCGGCTGCCTACACCCGCCTAGACCTTGCCCCGCACAATTCCATGGCAGCTGCGCACACCCGCCTAGACCATGCCATGCAGTGCACAACTCCAGGGGGAGCTGTACAGCTGTTCACAGGGCCTCTGATGTGTACAGCTCCCGCTGGAGTTGAGCCATGTGGCTGCCCTGTCTTTGTCACCCCTCTGAACTCCAACAGCCTGGGCTCTGGGGTCTTCCTCCTGCCCTTGCTCTTTACCCTACAGATCCTGAGCTCACCCTGAGTGGGCCATCTCTGAACCTCCATCCTTGCTACTAGGGGCTTCTCAGGAGGTGACTCAGTGCTCCAGGTACCAAGCTGGACAGAGAAATTGACTCTGGCTGGAGGTTAATTTTTTTTCTTTCCTCAAAGCGGGATGAAAGCCCAGACCTGAGAGGTCTTGACTTTGACACCAGTGATGGGTCCCCGAGTCTGCCAGGAGAGGCTCAGCACCCTCAGTTATAAAGTAGAGGTGATACACATGAGACAGTTAAATGACAGACCTGGCCCAGATGAGGGGCTGACGCTGTGGGGGGATGGGGCTTCTGACTCCTGGCCAGGACTCTAGGAGAGGCTGGGGCCAGAGGTGGCTTTTCCAGGCCCTGAAACACCTGGTCTCCATGACCAGGAAATCTGTGTTTCTGGAACACAGGCAGAATGGCTTGCCTCCTTCGGATTGGGCATTTGTTTATGTAATGAGTGCCTTTCAGGTCCGGTGCTCTGCCGCCCTGCTGGGGAGCGTTGTACAGGGAGAAAGAAGGAAGCCCCCCGCCGGGTCCTGCTGGGTGGGCCTCCAGGGCTGGGCCCTCCCAGCCAATGCTGGAGGGCAGTCTTGAAGGGCTGGAGTGAAGGCAAGGAAAAGAGGGTGTGCTGTTTGGAGAAGGGGCTAACTGCACTCTCGCTTTCAAAACCTGTCAAAGCTACCCCTCCTGCTACGGTTTCGGGTGAGGTCTGTCTCCACAAGCGAGCGCCTGACTATGCACCAGGCATTTCCCATCAGCAGGGGCTGGCCTGTCTCTGTCTGAGCCTCCTTTGGGTGATTTTCTACCTTGGCGTATTCTGGGCATAGCTCTGTTTCTCACCTGACGCTGGAGCTTAAAGACGAGAGGAAAGAGGGAATGATGTAAAGGGGGCACCTGGATGGCTCAGTCATTTGAACAGCTGATTGATTTTGGCTCAGGTCATGATCCCAGGGTCGTGGGATCAAGCCCCAGGTCAGGCTCCACACTGAGTATGGAACCTGCTTGGGATTCTCTCCCTCTCTCCTTCTCCCTCTGACCCTCCTCTGTTCACGTGTGCTCTCTTCCTCTCTCCCTCTCCCTAAAAATAAAATAAATAAATTATTAAAAAGCAAGCAAGCAAGCCCTGGAGAGACACAGAAATCCCCTGTACTGGCTTGTGCAGGCCTCCCCAGGAGGCCCTGTGCTCAACCATCCACACACAGATTCCTCCACATCCATGTAGGTTCAGGCCACAGAAGTGAGTTTTGCTTCTCTCCTTTTCATCATCTTTGACTTACGTGTCCCGGGGAACTGTGCAAGAAACATTTGTATGATTCTTAAAGAGTCTGGAGCTTTCCCATGGCCCTTTAGTGCATCCATTCATCCGTTCATTCAACATCTAGTGACACCCGCATGTCAGGTGTTATGGTGGGTGTTTGGGTATAGAACTGAGCTCAGATTTTAGCAAATAATGTAGCTAAGGGAAATGCCTGAGGCCTGATGAGTTAAGAAGAGCATGTAGCGGGTTGGAGAACCCTATACCACGTGGAGGGGATAGGGGCAGAAAACTTTGGAGGCTTGAGGAATATTGAATATTGTTGACAAGCAATGAGACGGTGGTGCAGCACCAGGATTGAACATCCAAACTGGGATATTTTTTACATGAAATGGGGCACTACTAACAGTCATGCCTAGACAACAGGTGTAAACCAGAGTTGTACCAAGGAAACGTATTGTGCGGGCAGACCGGAGCATATGGTCCCTCTGAGAAGAGTCCACTCTGAAGCCAGACTGCCTGACTCCAAATCCTACTCCCTCTTTACTAACAGTGTGGCCCGGGGCAAGCTCTATGACCTCAGCCTCCCTCTCCTCATCCATAAGGTGGGGATGATTCACTTACAGGGCAATTGTGAGGAGTAAAAGAGATAATGCTTACAAAGTGCTTAGAACTAACCCCAACTCATGGCACATGATCACTTACTATTAGCCATTGTTATTACGATTAGCACATATTATTATGGGACATTGTTATTACAGGGCCTTAGGTGATGCAGAAGTGGTTGGAAATTACTATGCCAGCACTAAGTCCTGGAGTAGAGTGGCATCTTTACCCAAATGAGTGTGTGAGATAGTTATACCAGTTTTACAGATGAGAGAAACTGAGGCTCAAGGTCACAGAGCAAACTAGAAACAGAAGTGGGACCAGTAGGTACAAGCCTAGTCCTCCTTAAGTCAAAGGAGTGGGGGTGGGGGTCCTAATGAGAAGAGAGGGAATGAGTAGGGGCATATTGTCACCTTCTGGGCTTAATGACCTCATTAGCCCTGCTTTGATGGCAGAGGCCCTGTCAGTGCTGCCCCATGGAGGCCCTCCCATTGCCCCCCACCAGGCTGTGGCCCTGCCTTTGAGGGCCCCCTACCATCCCACTGAGGGCATTCCTTTTGCAGCGCCTTGCCATGCTGAGAACCAAAATGAGGTGCTTAGTGGTCACTGTAACCCTTGCCTTCCCCCCTCATTTATTTCATGACATGATTTATTATTTTAGTAACATGATTAACAGGACTGGAGAGTACACATTCTTTTCAATGTACCTGGAACATCCGCTGAAAAAATCAGTTTTCTGGGCCATAAAGCAGGTCTCAACAAATTTCAAAGGACTGAAATCACACAGCGCATGTTCTCCAGCCACAGTAGGGTCAAGCCAGAAATCAACAAGAAAAAGACAACTAAAATATTCCCCAAATGTTTTGAAATCAAACAACACACACATAACCTTGAAGCAAAAAAGAAGTTGCAGTGGGAATTAGAAAATACTTTGAAATGAGTAGTGAAAATACCAGGGCACCTGAGTGGTTCATTCAGTTAAGCGTCTGACTCTTTTTTTTTTAATTATTTTATTTTATTATTTCATTATTTTTTAAGTTAATTTTTAAAAAATTTACATCCAAGTTAGCATATTGTGCAACAGTGTTTTCAGGAGTAGATTCCTTCATGCTTCTTGTCCATTTAGCCCATCCCCCCACCACAACCCCTCCAGTAACCCTCTGTTCTCCATATTTGAGTCTCTTATGTTTTGTCCCCCTCCCTGTTTTTATATTATTTTTGCTTCCCTTCCCTTATGTTCATCTGTTTTGTATCTTAAAGTCCTCATATGAGTGAAGTCATATCATATTTGTCTTTCTCTGACTGGCTAGTTTCGCTTAGCATGATACCCTCTAGTTCCATCCACGTAGTTGCAAATGGTAAGATTTCATTCATTTTGATTGCCGAGTAATACTCCATTATATGTATATACACCACATCTTCTTTATCCTCCATCAGTGGACATTTGGGCTCTTTCCATTCTTTGGCTATTGTTGAAAGTGCTGCTATAAACATTGGGGTGCATGTGTCCCTTTGAAACAGCACACCTGTATCCCTTGGATAAATACCTAGTAGTGCAATTGCTGGGTTGTAGGGTAGTTCTATTTTTAATTTTTTGAGGAATCTCCATACTGTTTTCCAGAGTGGCTGCACCAGTTTGCATTCCCACCAACAGTGCAAAAGAGATCCTCTTGCTCAAGCATCTGACTCTTGATTTCAGCTCAGGTCATGATCTCACAGTACATGAGTTCAAGCCCCACCTTGGGCTCTGTGCTGACAGCATGGAGACTGCTTGGGATTCTTTCTCTTCCTCTCTTTCTGCCTCTCCCCATCTCATGCTGCACTCTCTCTTTCTCTCTCTTTCTCGTTTTTTAAAATAGTAAAAATACCACAAGTGTAAATGTACAGAAAGCAGCCAAAGCAGTACTCAGAGGGAAATACATAGCCTTCAATGCGTGTATGCACCTTGAAAAAGATCAAAAAGCTGTACAACTAAAATCTCTGCACTTTATATTTGTTAAACTTTAATTTTAAAAGTTTATAAAAATAGGAAATCATCTGATATAAAAAATTCACACTCAAATACAAATAAGTAATAACATTTAACTATATCTGCTTTCTAAGAAAGACTTTTCTAACTAAAGTGATTTTTGTCATAACTTTCAAATTGAAAATTTCAAGTGGTCAGTGTAGGAGCATTGACCTTCGGCCAATCCATCCAGCAGGAGCTGATATAAAAATTGCATTTTAGGGACAAATTGAGCTTAGAAAGTAAGATGTTGGTGAATGGTAAAATAAAAAAGAGAAGATGGGGAAAAATAATGTCCCAGTATATTTTTGTAAGTTGAGACTTACTTGGCAAGTAGAAACCCAGGGAACTGGTCTAGTGTCAATGGGCTATTTCCAGGATGACCTCTGGAAAAGGTCCCCTACAACTTCCAGTGGGCTTCCAATGTATAATCCCAAATTGATTCCTCTATACTTCTATAGAGAATGTAATTCTCTATCATTCTTACCCTGTCTCCTTCCACCACTGGTTATTTGGTAGGCTCTCATGATTTTGAGGCTCATCTTAACATTAATCTTAGTTAAATCTCATTAATATTTGTATCCCCCTTCTTCTAATTAAAGTGACTTTACTTTTGGAACCAGTCTGGTCCTGACTTTACTGTGGTGGATTCCACATGTCACCCGGGAACAGAGTCTCCTGTCACAGTCATCTATGTAGAGTCTACTAGCAGGCAGATGGATTTAGGGGCAGAAGCTATGAGACTCTGTCTCCAGCTATCAGATACATAGTCTGATGTATTCTATAGGGTTACCTCCACATTGTTCTTCATTGAGAAGCTCTCAGGGAGTTGATTATAATAATTCCTTTGCTCTTGTGTGGCACTGAGGCTGTATAATTACAGTGCACACAATTCTTGTGAATTCTCCATCCAGTTGGACCTCACAGCCATCGGGCAAGGGAGACAAAGCTGGACTAGCAGCAGGTCCATTTTACAGAGGAGGAAGCTGAGGCCCAGAGTCACACTACTGTAGGTAACAGCTGGTATTCACACGCAGTCTTCTAAACTGCCGACTAGTACTGTTTTTATTTGCTCATTGACTATTGTCAGAAGCACTAGGGAGGTCCTCGTTTCATGGGTCAGGCTGCAATTTACAAAAAGATACAGGAAACACAAAGCAAAGGGTGATACCCATCTACAGGCAGAGTCCAAAAACTCAGTTTATGTATAAACATGGAGAACATGGAAAAAGCCAAACCACTTGCCTCAGGTTATGAGTGGAGCCCTGACTGATCCATATAATGCGTGTTGGCACTTGGAAATGAAGTAAAAAATAACCCATGTTCTTAGGAAAACATATCTCTCGGAGCATAAAGACTAAGACTTCTTAGTGCTAGGATTTTAATTCAGGTTCCGCCTACAGCACCATCCACATGGCGCTATAGTTAGCAATCGAACCTTAAGTTTGGTCCAGAAAAGTTGCCCACATTCATTTACCTGCACACAACAAATATGGTGATATAAAAGAAATAGCCAGTAGTGGCCCAGAGGCCCCAGGCCAGGCCAGGCCTCACAGCAGTACTAGCAGGTGCTAGATCCCCAGCCTTGAAGTCAAGGAGACAGAGGACCAAGGAGAAGAGGGTGGTCCCCCCCGAGGGTTCTCCTAAGCAGTTTGGTATCTTGGTAGTGACAGCCACCATGCTTCTCCTGACCCAGGAACACTGGCCCCACCACCTCCTCCTGCGGCCCCTGCCTGGGGTCTTGGCCCCAGGGAAGCTTCCCTCATTCTTAGCTTCCACCAGAGGCCACCAAGCTGAGAGAAGTTACCAGAAGCCAGAACTAGAACTGCTCAGATAAAAGTAAAACATCTGCACCCACTCTGCCCATATCTCTCTGCTTCCCAGTTCTGTGCCTTGGTTTCCTCTTCTGGAAAAGGGGTAGTAACACCATCATGGGATAGTTTTAAGTAGTAAATTAATTACTGCACATACAGCACTTAGCTCAGTTGTCTAGCGCATGGTTAGCATTTAGAATATTATTATTATTATCAGCCAATCAAAATCTTGTTGGTGGCCATGAAGATAGGAGACCAGGTCCCTGCCCCGCCAATTATCTGCACTGTGACTTAGGCCACAGTGTGATCACCCCCCCCACCTCCGTCCTCTCCCCACTTCTCGCCCCAGGGATCCTTTTGCATTTTTAAGCTGACCCATTCAGAAGGTTGGGCTTCTGACTGTTTCAGAGGAACTGTCCACCCACCAGGAACAGGTCAGGCAAGTGGAAATTTTAAGAGAGAAGGAAAAGACAAAGAAGGACAAAGCTGTCTATGCAGGGGAAGGAATCACGCTATGCAGGGCTGCAACCAGCTTTTATTAGGAGCCCACATTAAGTTATAAATTCAACCACTTAGATTGTTTTTTTTTTCCTTTCCAACTGTTTTTGCTCGTCACGCAGGCATGGCTGCTTGTTGGCCAAGAAGTGGAAACGGCACTTACTTAACAGAAGGGGTAGGGTCTGGTTTTTCCATAGCAAACAAACACTGGTTTTGTTTTTATTTTAGAATCACTAAGCTCCCTGGGAGTCCCCTCCCCACCTCAGATATGAGGTGCTCACCCCTTAGGAAATGAAGAATCAAGGCATCCCCAAACCCGAGCTTTCATGAATGGGAGCAGAGAAGAGGTCAGTGAGATCCCGGGAGTAGAGAGTGTAGGTAAAGAGGAAAAGTCACAGCTAAGTGTGGCCAGCAAGATTGTCCCCAGGCCCCTAACCCGATTTGCTAGCCTTTTCTGCAGCCACAGTGCCCAGCCACACCTCCAGGCCTTTCATCCCCTCTGCCTGAGCAGCCTTCCTTCCTGTTCTGCCTGCAGTGACCCTACTGGTCCTCAACGACCAGATTAAATGCCCGCCTCCCCTGCCCATCCTATTGTGGCAGAATTACTGCCGCTTCCTCTGTGCCACCCTCAGGGTGTAGAGGTGATCTACATGCCTGTGCCCCACCCCCGCCATTGCTGTGCACTCCCTAAGGACTAACTCCAGTGATTATGAGTATGGCTCCTGGCACATAGTGGGGACTCAGTGCACGTTTGTTGAATGATTGAAGGATACAGCTGGCCCAGGGACTGACCATGGCTCCGTACTTACCTGGGATTTATACAGTCTGCCCCCAAGCACTTCATACCCCCTGCTGCTCATCACCATTAAAGGACTTGGCTCTTCCCCCACCCACTGCCCAGGGGGTTCCAGTCTGCTCCTGGGTGCTCACCCTGCCAGAGCCTTGCCCTGCATGGCGTGAGTTCCCACACATCTGGCCAGCCCACTGAGCTCGTTGTGTATATCCCTTATCCTCTCTGCCCTTTGAGACTCATTCACTTGGGGGGGGCTGGCAGTAGAAGAGATAATAATCCCCAATTCTCACGGCTCAGGACATTACACATCCTGCCTGATGAAAGTCCCCCAAATCTGTCATCTCACCATCAAGGCATTTGCGGTTGCATTTCTGAGAATCCTACTGCGTGGGTCCTGACTGTGCTATTAGCAGCCCCCAGGCCTCTGGCTGCCCTTGAATGCCAGCTTTGTTCTGCACTCAGAGCCTGGGCCTGGAGGGACAGGCACCCTGAAGCTACATTACCAGGCTGTCTGGGAAATCTCTGACATCTCAACAGGAACAGTGTCCTAAATGTGGATTTTGTGTGAGAGGGCGTGCCCACCCCAGGCTCCACCCGCACCCACCCAGCTATGTCTATTCAGATGCAAAGGATAATCATAATGCAGGGGTATGGACTTCCAGAACTGGTGGGGGCTTTAAAGAACACTGATCCAACATAGCCCTCAGACCAGCAACAGCATCTGGGAGTAGGGTGACCCGCCATCCCGGCTTGCTGGGGGTGGTCCAGGTTTAGCACTGGAAGTCTGGTATTCTGTCGTGGGCACGTTGGGTCATTAGCTACCCTCACTTAGTCGTGGGCACGTTGGGTCATTAGCTACCCTCAGATAACTCTGACATGTGCCTGCCGTGTGGATGGGAAAACAGACAGCCGGAGAGGGGACGTAACCCGCCCAAGTGCAGGCAGCAAGGAGGGGGTAGAGGCAGGAGAAGCTGCTCGGTCCCAGCAGATGTAGCTGATGCACCAGAGCCCAACCAGTCAGCTTGTTAGAAGATTAAACAGGCACTGAAAAAGGAGCACCTGGCTGGCTCAGTCAGTTAAGCATCCAACTTTGGCTCAGGTCATGATCTCATGGTTTGTGGGTTCGAGTCCCGCGTCAGGGTCTGTGCTGACAGCTCAGAGCCTGGAGCCTGCTTCAGATTCTGTGTCTCCCTCTCTCTCTGACCCTCCCTGCTTGTGCTCTGTCTCTCTTACTCTTAAAAATAAATAATAAAACATTTTTTAAAAAAAGGCACTGATAAAGACTCAAACCAGTTGCTGCTGTCACTGGGCACCAGGCTCAGGCAGAGAACGTGGAGATGCCCATCTTCGGGGGGGGGGGGGGACCCCGCTGAGCCTGGAGCTTATGAGTGGGCAGCAAGGAGCCAGGACTCCAGATGCAGGGCACAGTGGTGCCCAGGCGGGAGGGAGGGGCACCAGGTCTTGAAAGAGGCCAGAGAAGAGATCAGCTTGGCTGGAGCAGGGCTCCAGGAGGCAGGGTCACCTCTTCTTTGTGCTCAGGCCAGTTCAGGACCCCATGGCAAACAGTGACTACCACCTCTGGAGGGACAAGGTGCCTCCACCTTGCCTGCCCCCACTGTCTCTGCCTCTGGCCCCTGAGGGACACCTCCTGCCATTGGCTCAGAACATCCAACTCCCCATCCTCTAGACAGAAAAAAAAGCCCACTTAGGAAGGTGAGCTGTTTCCCACAAATCCTCAGACACCCCTCAGAGCTCAGTGAACATGGTCTTGGAGGCTCTGAAACCCTGCTGCCTCCATCCTGGCAGGTCAAGTCGCACGTGTTTGCTTTTGTCCTCTCCAGAGGCTGCCATGGCCATTCCCACCCCCACTCCACCTCCTCCTCTGCCGCTGTCCCCATGTGTTACCCGCTAACCACAGGGGAGGCTGAGGAAAACTAGGTCCTGGAGACGGGTGTCCATCAGGGCAGCTGTCTGCCGGGAATCCCATCCAGAACCACCTGGCAGGTGGGCTGGGAGTGTCCATGCACCTAGGAGGATAGTTGCCTCACCAGCCCTGTCCACCTATTCTGGGTCACCAGGCAGTCAAGTTAAGGGCAGTCGATGTCCTGAAGCTGACGCAGAACCACAGGAGAGTGTTCAGTGAGGCCATGGTTCATGAGGCTTGCATTTCAAGGGCAGAGGGGCTGGGGCCGATGAGGCGTCCAGAGAACAGTTAAGAAGTTAGTGCTGAAATCCAACAAGGAGATGGCAAGGTATCAACCAGACCAGTGGCAGCGGGGATGGTAGGCAGGGGATAGACACCTACAGGCAGGTAGTGAGTACAATTAAGAGGCAGCACACGGGGGGGCAGGGGCAACCCCAGAGAGGAGGAGGAAGAAGAAGCTATGCTGGAGACTGACATGCAAGGGAAAGGACTGGAGAACAGAGGAGTGAGGGTCCCAGAAGCCAGGGGGAGGGAGTGAGCCACAGTGCCATGTGCGGGGAGAGGATTCATTTCTGCCAGAGGGGCATCAGTGCAGGATGAGGGTGGGTTAGGGATCCAGGGGAGCGGAGGAAATGGAGACTCAGGTAGGTATTTTCAAATGAGAAGAGAAGCATCTTCTAGAGAAGCAGCTAGAAGAAGGCCTAGGGTAAAGGAGCATTGTGCATCGAAAAGAAGGGAAACTTGTATGTGCTTGTTTCCCTGAAGAAGGTTGTATAGCTCCCAAACTGTCTGAGACCCAGGCTTTTTTTTTTTATTAAAAAAAATTTTTTTTACATTTTATTTATTTTTGAGAGACAGAGACAGACAGAACAGGGGAGGGGCAGAGAGAGAAAGAGACACAGAATCCGAAGCAGGCTCCAGGCTCTGAGCTAGTGGTCAGCACAGAGCCCGACGCAGGGCTCGAACCCACAAACCATGAGATCATGACCTGAGCCAAAGTCGGATGCTCAAACGACTGAGTCACCCAGGCGCCCCTGAGACCCAGCCTTTTTTAAACTGATCGCTCTTTCCAACTCATGGCTTGAAATGGCTACATGAGCTGCAGTCAGTCCATCAGGATTCCAACCAACAGGAAGAAGGAAAGGCTGGAGGGAGGCATGCCACCCTCCTCACTTTAAGGATATTTCTGGTCATTAGAGATAAAGACTGACATTTATTAATGACAACAGGATCAGTCTACCAGGATGCTATCACAACTCCAAGTATGTATGCATGCCATTAAACAATTGCAAAATGCATGTAGCAAAAATGGACAGAATCGAAGGACAGACAAATTCATGGTCACAGTGGGGGTCTGTAATACACCTTTTCAACAGACCAGAGAACCAGCAGACACAAAATCAGTAAAAAGATAGATGTGAAAAGTGCTGTTAGCAGATTTGGCCTAATTAACACACACAGAGTTCTGCACCCTACTTTTTTTTTCAAATGCACATGAAACATACACCCTGAAAATGATACCTCTAAGAAGTCGAGTACACCACTTCCACTTCCATGCCATTTACCAGCAGTCAATCCTGGCTGCACCTAGCAGGAAGGGATGCTGGGAAATGTCCTCTGCTCCAGGTGGCCAGTGCTCACTGAAACTGAGGGATTCTGGTCCGAAGGCAGAAAGGGAGAACAACTATTAAGGAAACAAGCCATCTCCATTGTCCCCTCCCCTGGCAACCTGAGTCCCAAGAGCACTGCACAGTGGGTGAGAGCTTGGGCTCAGGCACATACTCCTCACCCTCTCCTGGCTTTGCCACTTACTTCCTTTGTAACTTTGGACAGGTTATTTAACTTGTGTAAGACTCAGTTTCCTTACCTTTCAAAAATAAGAATTACCCTACCTCCTAGGGCTGTTGGAAAGATGGAACAAGATAACACATATAAAGCACTTAGTTCCGTGCCTGGCACATAACAAATGCTCAATAAATGTTAGCTGCTCAGAGAGGTTAAGTAACTTACCCAAGGTCACACAGACAATAAATGACAAGGTTAGCTTTAAAATCCAAGCATCTGGCTGTAAGCTGGGAAGCCACTTCTTTGGGGCCCAGCACAAGGCCCTCCATATAGTGGGGATGCGGTGGGACAAGAAGCCTGAGCAGGAGGGGATAGGAAACTGCTACCACCAAATAGGCATGTCACTTTAGAGAGTGTTAATTTCCTCATTCCCTCTGCAGAAGGTTGAATTAATGAGCCCAAAGGCTTTTTTTCCCCCTGACCGTGATATTCCAGTTCCATCTTCTCTACCACTAATGGCTGACTTAACCATTAGAAATTTGTTTCATTTTGTTAAATCTTGTCTTCTGCCTCAACTCCTTTTTTAAAAATACAGTTTTCCTTTAGAGGGTGCTGGCCCCTTGGTTTGCAGGTCCTGATGCTTGGTCAGGTCTCGAGAAGGGTCTGTAGCCTGGCTCTGCGGGCCCTGGTTGGGAAGAGAGATGCAGACAGGAGAGGCCAGGCCCCACACAAATTGTCCATTTACTAACAGCCCACAGTAGCCCAGAGGCTCCTTTGCTGGGGCCACCTGCAGAATGACCGTGTAATAGCTCCTATTCCAGTGGCCCAGCTGACCCCATCTATCACCATTTTTCACTTTTTTTTGTTGGCTTCCTTTTTTTTCTCCTTCTGTATTTTTGTCCACCACACTGCCTCTGAGACAAAATCAGAGAAAAATGGGTTTTGTCCTTTTTTAACCAGAAGACTAAAAGTCTTAAATTACCTTCTTCAGGTTCTGCAAATAGAAATCCCAAAGAAGACAGCCACCTTTTCTTTTCTCTCTTCCTCTCCCTGTCTTGGGAGTCCATGGGCTTGAAATAAAAGGCAGAGTGGTAGCTTAGGAGGACTAATGTGGGCCCGGCCCAGCGCCGGCCAGAGAACAGGAGCAGGGTGGTGGCAGGGAGGTCCCGACTGGAGATGGGGAATGAGGGAGAAAGAGAATGGAAGTGAGCAAAACCAGTGCCCCATTGCTTATGGCTCTCGGATATGAAAGGCCCCCTCAAGGGGGCCAGTTTCTTAAAGAGCAACTGCTCTGTGCGTGTTAGAGCATGGGCGGGTGCCGGGGGGAAATGGAGCTGAGGAGAAGAGGAAACTACAGAGGCTGTTGTCCAGACTTACTGGGAAGCAAGTGGAATTACCAGGCACAGTGAAGCTCCTGTACGTGTCACCCCACTGACGTCATGGCCCCCAGAGAGTTGCCCTCAGTGGGCAATAGGACATGCAGAGGGAGCATGCATGGTTCCAGGGCAAAAGCTAGGAATTTGGGGGCAGGAGTCCTGGGTTCTAATCCCTGCTGCATATACTAATAATAGCTAGCATTTATGGAGCACCTACTGTGTGCCGAGGACTATGCTAAACACCTCACATAGATTATCACGTTACATCTTCCAAACAAGCCTGTGGTGTAGGTATCATTTTTAACTCCGGTACAGGTGAGGACACTGAGGAATGAGTGGTTGAATGACTCACCCAAAGTCTCACGTATCTTGTGACAGACCTGGGTTTGATCCCAGGGAGTCAGACTCCAGAGCTCTTGTCTTCCTGCCAAACAACCAGACCTGCTGACCTGCTTCCTCATGAGGAAAGTCAGGGTGCAGGGGACAGGTGGGATGGACTGGCTGAAGCTGATGTTCTTTCCAGCCTGGACTGTCTGATTTGGGGCTCATGCCTTGCCTGTGCACAAAGAGATCCCACTCAAGTAATGCAGAGTGCCAGACTCCAGGGCCAAGCATGCATGCCAGGTATGCGTGTGTGTGCATGAGTGTGCGTGCGTGTGTGTGTGTGTGTGTGTGTGTGTGTGTAGGACAGGTAAGTTTGTGTCCTGCAACTCTAACAAGACAGGGGAAGAGAATCAGAACACCCAACAAGGTCAGTACAAAGTCTGTAGGAAAATCTGTAGGTTAGACTTAGGTCAAAAGGGCAAAACCAAGATCCAAGGGTCTAGAAAATTCTGCTCAGTTCACCTCTGTTGTGCATCTGATAGCCTTTGGATTTCCTGCATCTTTCTCCAGGTTACATACCCACAGCCTCAGACCCACTGGCCCAACAGGCTAGTCAAGAGCCCTGGCTCTGGGAAGAGTGCAGTGTTTCCCCATGGTCTGCCACCCATACCCCCCCAACACATGTGTCTTCTTTGCAGGCCCAGCAACCATGGCCCATTACAAGGCTGAGCAGGACGACTGGCTGCTTGTCTACCTGAAGTATTTACTCTTCGTCTTTAACTTCTTCTTCTGGGTAAGTGAAATTTTGCACACACATCCCCTTCCCCAGCAGAGTGAGTCAAGCCACCTTTGTTTTTTAGTGAGTCACCACTCTGGTTCGGTTCTTCCAAATCAAAGACCACCCATGGGCAAATTCTGCCTACTTGAAAGCAAACATGTACATTCGCTACTGAGGGGGAAGAAAAGAGTCTGGTCCGCAGGTTGGCATGGAGTCCTACCACATGGCATCCGAATAGAGGATGCATGAGCACAACATGGAGTGTGCGTTTCAGCCACCGTGCAAGGGTCCGGCTCTCCCTCCCCAGCTAACGTGTTGCACCAGGGCCTCGTGGGAAATGTGCCTGCCTGAAACAATTGCTTGTTTTCCCCTGAAGCCCATTTGCCTTTCCTGGTTAACTTCAGGCCCGGGGCTGGTGTGACAGGAATGGTGTCTGTAGCGACTCGTCTCAGGAAGCCTGCCCGCTGAGGTCTTTCAGGAGGAGTGGGGTCTGTCCACCTGAGGCAATTATCGGAGTAACTGGGAGCAGAAGACCATCAGTTCCCCCAAGTAGCCAGCCACCAGAGTGTGTGTATTTTGTATTACAATCTCACGAAATCCGGAGAGGCAGAAGGGTGCTTGGGAGGCTAAGCAGGCTTTGCTGGCTCCGCTCCATTAATTGGGCAAGCCACTTCATGTCGGCGAGCCTCTTTCCCCAGCTACAAAATGGAAATCGCTTCCAGTGGGGTTTGTTAAAAACAAGACAACAGGCCCAAATGGAGGCACTTAGGCTAAGCCATCATGTCACCAAACCAAGACTTAATTAGGGTCGAGGATCTCCCAGAAGTGGCATCTTAAACCAGTCAATTGGGAATTGCCTGATGAACACTAGTTAGGTAATCTGCCTGATAGATCCCTGCCTTTTCCTGAAGGAAAGTGACCTTGCAATAGCCAGCCTGCTTTTTTGCCTAGTGTGACATCCTTGTTCCTGCTCCCTTCTGGGTATAAAAGTCTTGTCTTTTGTACGGTTTCTCAGAGCTCCTATCTGTTAGATTGGTTGCTGCCTGATGGAAGCAACTTCTGCTCAAAGAAACTTTTAAAATGTTTAATATGCCTCAGTTTATCTTTTAACAGTTCATTTAGCAGATGCCCTAGTTAAGGGCTTAGCTCAGTCTCTGCACATAGAGGGCAGTCAATAAATGCAATATTTTGGGTATGTTAGATGCAGAAAGCCTGAAAATACCACCAAATCAACCTGCTGATAAAACAGAGCTGAATTTCCTTCTTACCCTGGGAAGCAATGCTCTCCCTTAGAAACATCTCAGAAAGGGAAAGGCAAAGATAGGTCATATCTACGTTTTCAGGGTCTTTTATTAAGACTAATGAAACTGTTGGGGCGCCTGGGTGGCTCTGTCGGTTACGCATTTGACTTCAGCTCAGGTCATGATCTCTCAGTTCATGAGTTCAAGCCCCACATCGGGCTCTGTGCTGACAGCTCAGAGCCTAGAGCCTGGAGCCTGCTTCGGATTCTGTGTCTCCCCCTCTCTCTGTCCCTCCCCAACTTGAGCTCTGTCTCTCTCAACCTCTCAAAAATAAACAAAAATTAAAAAAAAAAAAAGACTAATGAAACTGTTTAGGATGGGGCAGTGAGGGCATTAAAACACTGAAGGATTGTGACACACAGTAATTTAGGATTGGTGGGCACAGCAAGCCAGGGTTTAGAGAGCCTTGGAGAGTAGACAATCATTTGATGCTATCTGTTTTAAAGTTGAACAATTTGATGTTTGTTTAAATGTTTTTGCAAAGTTCCTGAAATGAACAATAAACTTATTTTATTTGCAACTTTTATCTTCCTGAGCAAGAGTTTCCTGGAATAGTGAAGCTATATTGAGGAAGACTGGACTAATAAAGCTACACTGATGTGATCAGTAAGCTGTGTGGGTGTAGATAGTTTTGATTCTCAGAGATAAATCCAATAGAGTGCTTAGGATTCTCGCTGAGTGAGGATTTTTTTTTTAAGAATAAGTCTATTTTTCCTGATCATAAAAGGTCTATGTCTCCACTACTGATAATCCCTAAAATACTGAAAAGTATAAATAAGAAAATAAAGATTACCCATAGCTCATGCCATTAGGTCCCTAAGGATGCTGTAACAGGGGATCATAAACTGGGTAGTTTCGAACAACATAACTGTATTCTCTCACAGCTCTGGAGGCTGGAGTCCAAAATCAAGGTGTCATCAGGGCCACACTCCTTCTGAGACTCTGGGTAGAACCTTGCCTTGACTCTTCGGAAATTCTAGTGGTGACCTGCAATTTTTGGCATTCTTAGGCTTGCAACATCCTGATTACGGTCTCTGCCTCTGCCATCCCATACTGTTCTTCCTATGTGTCTCTGACTTTACGTGGCACTTTTTTTTTTTAAGTTTTTTTTTTACGTTTATTTATTTTTGGGAGACAGAGAGAGACAGAGAGTGAAAAGGATAGGGGCAGAGAGAGAAAGACACAGAATCTGAAGCAACCAGCCTCCAGGCTCTGAGCTAGTGGTCAGCACAGAGCCCGATGTGGGGCTCAGACCCACGAACCGTGAGATCATGACCTGAGCCGAAGTCGGACGCTCAACCGACTGACCCACCCAGGCGCCCCCGCACTTTCTTCTCCTTAGAAGGACCCCACTCCTATCAGATAAGGGCCCACCCTAAAGACCTCATCATAACTTGATTATATGTTGGAAAGATCCTGTTTCCAAATAAGGTCCCATTCATAGGTGCCAGGGTTATGACTTCACCAAACCTTTTGAGGGGACACAATTCAACCCATAATACTATCACCCATGGATGACCATGTTGAGATCCCCTCTAGACTTTGCCCTGATCAGGACAGGACATAGTGGCGACCTGCAGTATGGGGGTGACAGTGGGGATCACATATTTGGAGAGCGTCAAGGGATTTGGGAAGCCAAGTTAGGCCATTAGCTGGCTGAGAGGGAAGAAAATGTGTAACCCTTGGGTAGATGGTAAGGCTCTTCACTGCAGCTGTAGACTTAAAAGACAAGCTATTGGGCGTCAGATGGCAAGGTCAGATGTAGGCATGGTGAGTCTGAGTTGCCAGGAAACATCTGAGCAGAGGTGCCCAGTGGGAAGTTGGCTGATGGGTCTGGATCATTCCCACCCAGCTGGTGGCTGCAGCCACAGAAACAGGTGAGAACCCCCAAAGAGAGCATGGAGGCTGAGAAAAGAGGCAAGAATGAGATGTAGAATGTTCCAGTGGTCAGGAGTGGGTCTAGGCTCAACAGTGGCCCCGTCTGCCCTGACTGAGGGAACTCCTGAGATGTGGGACTTTCGGAGAGCCCCAGGCAAAGAGATACCAGTGGTTCCCCAGGGAAGGCAGAGGAGGGGCTGTCAGAGCCGTAGGAGGAAAACTGAGACAGTATCACAGAAGCTGGAGACTGGGAGGGCTAGGCCATGTTAAAGGGAGAGGACACATTAAGTATTTCAAGGCCCGGGAAGTGGCCATTGGGTTTGATCACATAGAGTTTACTGGTGGGTGTGGTGAGAGTACTCTCAGGAGAGTAGTTGGCCGGGGGCTGGGGGGGAGGAAGTGGGCACTCCGCGTAGACAACACCTGCTGGGCACCAGGAGAAGAGAGGGGACAGTAGCTGGCAGGGCTGGAAGGCTGTTGTGAGGTGCTCAGTCCGGAGAATCTTTGGAAGGGCCCTGATGTCGCATGTTTTGCCTGTGACCACCCTCAGGGTCCCCTCCAGCCTGAGCAGACTCAGAGTCTGTGTGTTGGTGCTTGCATTCCTTTGGGAGTGGCAGGGAGAGGGACATGGGGGTGGCAGCACAGGCAGATGGGCAGCGAGCGTGTTACCAGAGCAGCTACCAGTGAGGGGGAGCTTCCCCCATATAGATCTCCCTACTTTGGGTTAAAAATACCCCTGCCTGGGGGCCTGGCTGGATATGGACCAGCTTCCCAAGGACCCATTCATCCAGGCCTCATCCGCCTTATGACACATGGTCAGTTAAGGGATATCCAGGCCTCAGTCTCCAGTCCAGGAGCATGCTGGCATCATCCCCTGGACCCGCTGCGATGTCCTCAGAAGTAGATATGGGACAGACTGCTGGCCCGTCTCCTCCCACAGCAGAGCACAACATCACGCATTTTACCGTGCACAAAGTCCCTGGGAATTTACCAGAATTCCCTAGGGAGGGTGCCGTGTAGGGAGGGCCCTGTCCCTCAAGAGAAGGATTCCCCCCACAACATACCCCAGAGTCCAGCAGCCGGCCCCACACCTGAGCCTGTCTTCTAAGACACACAACAGTGCCATTGTCTACACTGGCCACTACTCCCACCTCTTCTGCCTTCCTCTTAGACTCTAAGACCCAGGGAGGGTCTTCAGAGAGTGGCCAGTCTGGTGTCCGCCAAGCCCCTTGCTAACACCAGCACCACCGTGCAGACACAGAGAGCGAGCCCAGACAGCAGCAACAGGCTGTCCTTGCAAGTATGATTGGGGTGAACACTCAAACTTCCTCTCTCCCCCAGAACAGTGTTCCTTCCCCATACATCACCTTGCCACGCTCTGTCCACATCCAGCACAGCGAGGATCGGGAAGCCTTCCTCGTGGTGGTTTATGATGCCTAGCCTTTGTGAGGCACTGCTGGATAAAGACCTTCCTTGGATTATCTCATGCGGTCCCCCAATCAACCCTGATGGTCGGTATCACCATTGTCCTCCGGCAGGGAGCAGGCTCACCCAGTTCAGAATCTTGCCCAAAGTCTTCTAATGGTGACACCCAAGCATTTTGGCCAGTAATAACAACCGTCGAAAACTCCATCTGCATTGTTTATCAAGTACTGTGCAAGGCGCTTGGAATACATCAGTGACAGAGTCCCTAGCATGCATGATACTGTGGAGGCTTCCTCTGTGGAAGCATCATTCTGCGTGATCTTCCTGGTACCCCTGCAGCCCCAAACACCTCTAGTAGAGCCCCCACTTTGCAGAGGGGGGAGCAGTTTGCCCCAAGACCTGGAGCTGGCGCCCAGCTCTCTTTCGCCCCTAAACCTATGTGCGCGGCCACCAGCTCCGAGTCCTGCACTCTCCTACTCCGTCTTTGGGGCATCTGTGGATTAGTGAGACAACAGAGCATGCTGGGAAGACTTGGGCTCAAGTCTGGGTTCACCTTCAGATCTTATTTATTTGCCATGGGACATTAGTTGCTATGGACTAAATTGTGATCCCTGAGAGTTCATATGTTGAAGTCCCAAACTCCAATGTCACTGTATTTGGAAATAGGGCAGTTAGGAGGTCATCAAGGTTAAATGGGATCAGAAGGGTGGGGTCCTAATCCAATAGGATGGGTGGCCTTACCAGTAGAGGAAGAGAGAGATCTCTCTTTATAAGCATGCATGGAGGAAAGGCCATATGAGGAGGCAGCTATCTGTAAGCAGGGCAGAGGTTCCTCACTGACACCGAATCAGGCAGCCCCTTAGCTTGGGGCTCCCATCTCCAGAACCAGGAGAGATAGAAATGCCGCCCAGCTATGTATTGTATCATGGTAGCCTAAGCAGACTAAAACGTTAGGCAAATCACTTAATCTCACCAAGCCTCACCTTTTTCCAGATCTTCAGTCGGAGTGTCAAGCCCTGTAAGAATTAAAGATTAATCTTTGGAAAAATAGCACAGTTTCTGACACATACTTGGTGCTCAGCTCGTATATGTAGCTCTTTGAGAAGACTCGGGGACATGCCTCATCATTTAGAGCTTTCTCTGTCCATAGCACCGGCTTTAAGACTTTGCGGATCATGATCCATGGAAGAAGTAGACAGAAGACTAAGAAATGCTTATGTGAAGAATTGTTCATAAAGCCAAGCTTACCTTTACTGTGTTCAGCGCACACTCTGATGTTTTCTCTTCTGCATTGTGTCATTTCATTTTGTTTTGCTTTGTAGTGCAAGGTATACTCCACCAAATTTATTTCACAGCCATAATGGGTTATGGTTCAAAGTTTCAAAACCCAGAGCAGTAGGATGGCTCGAGAAGTCCCCGCCTCCACCCTGGCGTGGGCAGGACGCAGCTGCCGGTGGCCACGAGCCAGGCCTGGGGGGTCTCGATGAGACTTTAAACCCAGTCTCCCCGCCTCCCAATCAACTGTGCCATGGTTGCACAATTTGAAGGTTGTGAATCAGTTTACACTCTGCATTGATTCTCACAACTGCTCCTTAACATCCCCATCCCCGTTTCGTCGAGGTGAAATGAGGGTCAATTCTGGGTTTTCTGACTCAAAGTTCGGTGCTCTTCCCAGCTGCAGAGACCACTGACCAATAATCACAGCCCGAGACCCGCTGCTCTGATGCTTCCTTAGAACCCAAAAGGTCCCCAGGGCTTAAGGTAGCACCTGAATTGGGATGTATGATGGTGTGGGCAGGCATGCAGAAGGTGAAGGATGTGAGCAAGACTTCAGAAGTGCCACAGTAGACACCCACATCCTGTGCCTAAGCTGCTACCGCCTCTGGCCCCCTGGCCTGCAGCACTCAACCCACACCTGACCCCCCATCCTCCAGCATCACCCCATCCCTGACTCCACCCCCGCCCCCCCTTGCATTTGATCAGGACCATCTCACTGGGCAGAAGAGGCCCCCTGGATATAGCTCTGGGTCAGGAACCAAAAATGTCAACACTTTTATGCCTCCTCTCTGATCCTAAAAAGAATATGTGATCCAGGCTTCCCTACGTGGTGCCTAGGAAATGCTTTTCTTCCCTCCCATTTCCTGCACAGCTCCTTATAGCTCCCATCATCCCTGCAATGTTGTTCCCTAATTTATTATTTTAATTAGCTGCTTGGCTGTGTTAATAATCAAAACCTTCCCAGCCTCCCCAGAGCTATGCCAGGCTACAGGAGAACGAAGAAGAGCTGCTGCTCCCCGAAGCTCTGTGCTGCCCCAGGGTGTTTTGTGAGGCCTCAGTACTTCCCTCGGGGACCAGTGAGCCTCAGCCTCCAGGGAACCCTGGGATCCCTTAGGGAGGACATGGACCAACACAGGAGGCAGAGATGGTGGAAGACTTGTGCCCCGGCCAGGGGAGGGGAGTGAGGTGACTTCAGGACATCTCTCTAGGACTCCCATGGAAGGCCTAGAAAAGAAGTGTGTCTGCTTGCTTTCCTGCCAAGGGTAGAAAGCCCTTTAGCTCTGCATCATCATCCCATTGTATAGGCCTTTACCTGCCTCTCAGGACATGTCATCTGTGACAGAAGAGGTGAGGGGGTCCCATGGCTGGTTCTTCTCCTGCTCCCCTTCCTAAAGCACTGAAGTCACAGGACCCCCATGGGGTTGAGGGCATCCCTGCCTCTCTGTGCTCTCAGGGTCTGCTCATACTTGACGGGATGCACATTTAGCCTGCACAGGGCTGTTGTGGGTGAGACCAGTCATGGAGGAAGCCTGTGGTGACAGCCCTTAGTAACGTGGCTTGCTTCGTGCTTGTTTGGATCAGAAGTCCAGCTGGTAAAGTGGGCACTAAACTGGCCAATAAGGTTCTTGAGTTCTAGGTCCACTTGGCCCCCGGTTAGTTACAAGACCTTGGAAAGTCATCTTTCCATGGGCCCTTGTTTCTTCATCCAGAATATAAAAGGGACTAGACTTGATTCTTCTATCTGTCCCTCCCTCCCTCCGCCTCCTCCTTCCCCAGGGAGTTACCAGGCACTACCACACTCTGCTGGGGATACTAAGACAAGACCAAGTGATGAACACAACAAATACACTGTGATACGTGTCACTCCAGAAGCCTGTACAAGGTGTGGAAGTAGCAGGGAGCACAGGATACAGGATGGGGTGGGGCAGATTCTAAGCTGGGTTTGAAGGAGGAACAGGTAGTCTTACGTCCTCTCCCACCTCCAGCCCCCAGTACCTCCCATGATCTCTGCTCTTGTCATAGAGGTAGATTGGCTTTGGAAAAGAGGGAAAGTAGTGCTCTGATTTATTTTACCAAGGGATCTTTAAAACTACAGAGCCAAGAAAAGAACGGATGGAAGTAGAAAGTGGCATTTAGCAGGACAAGCCTACCCTTGAAGATTCAACTCAGAACTGGCACTGAGGCCACAGGAATGACGGGTGATCTGGGAGAGATGCCTGCCTGGTGCTGGTAGGTGTTGGTCAGGTCATTAATCAGGCTGAGGCCAGATACTGAAGGGCCTTGAGCCCATGCTGGAGTTTGGGCTTGGTGTGCTGGGTGTTAGGGAGCTGGGGGTGGTTTTTCGGCTGGGTCACCTGGTGGATCAGCCCTGGAATCATGACACACTTGCCTCTGGGTTGAGCAGGGGCTGGAAGGCTGATGATGCACGGGTGAGGAGGTGGGGAGCCAAAGCCAGGGTGGTGCATGGAGCTGGGTGGGAGAACAGATGGGGACTGACACACAGCTTCCCTGGGAGGAGGGAGAGGAGTCCACAGTGAACCAGGGTGTGTGTGTGGGTGGGGGGGGGGTGTTCTGGTCTTGGGGGCGGGGTGCATTGATGAGACTGACCAGGGCAGAAAGAACAGAGAAGGCAGGTGTCGGTTCTACATGGGTGAACCAACATTCAGCTCAAAAACCTGTCCAGTCCAGCATGGAGCTGGGCACCCAGGAGACGCCCAGCAAATACTTACAGAAATGAACTGCAGGGCCACCCCATGTGTTTCCTGCCTCCCCGTGCCATGGGTTTCTCTCCCACTGAAGACAGAAAACTCTCCTGGCTGGGGGACCTTCTCTATTGGGAGCCCTGCAGTCCTGGCCCCTGCTCCACCCCACTGGCCCTTCCCCCAGATGCCAGCACAGAAACACTTCTGTAGCCTGGCAAAGATAATTCCGCAATTACTTTTAAACTCTCTGCCTGCTGTCTGTCAGGGCCCAGCCATGTGCAGTTGCTCAGGCTAATCCTTCTCCTGCGCATGTGATGACCTGAGCAACTTTTTGGCAATGTTTCTTTTCTTTAAATGGGAAGTTCCTAAAATTACAAGGCATGGGTGACCTGCCTTGCCCCTCCTGGACTGCCGGTGTCCTCATTGGCAAGAAGGCTTCACCCTCTGCAGGGGTTTCTGGCTAATCCGCTACAGATTTTGGTTTTGAAAAATGTAGTTAATATTCTGCAGTTTTTGTAAAGAGTCAAATACTGTTGAATCAACTCTATGCAGATTGCTGTTGAAATAGCTCATTGGGGTCACACCTCTCCCTGCCCCCTGGACAGTCCTCTCTGTTCCCCTTCCTCTGCTCTTCCTGCTGATCTAGGCAGTCTCCCCAGGGCTTGAGTGAAAGCCATGAGGCACTGGTCCAGAAGCATCTTGCTGGAGGAGTATTGGCAGAAGGCTGTCCTCTGGTACTAACAGGGACATTGTACCCACGTGGAAGAGACCTCAGAGATATTTTCATCCAGCAGTGCCATTTTTACAGATGAAGAAACTGAGGCTTAGCCAAGTGAAGTGTCTGGTACATGGTCACATGATTAGTCAGGGGCAAAGCCAGGGCTGGAACCCAGGTCTGCTGACCTCCCAATACCCCTGTGGTGACTTACTCCAACATTTAGCAGCTTTTACTTTTCTGTCCAGATGCAAGATTGTTTTCTCAAGAGCTGACCAAGCCCTAAGCAGGAGACACCCTGGAGGCTTGAAACCCTCTTGTTCCTGATGGCAAATCCCTCTCGCTGTCCCGTGCAGACACTACTCCACCAGATGTGACAGCTCTGGGGGTAGGGAGGGGGTTAGTGTCCCCATTGACTCAGAATCACATTCTTATTTCTTCTGGACCTCAGAACGAGTATGAATTTGTCTTCCAGACCTTAATCAGGGCAGTGGGTCCCTTCATATGGCTTCCAGACCCTCCCTTATGGCTGGGGACCCTGCTGCCACCCTAGCTCACTTGTGGGCTCTCCCTGCTTTGCAAGATTCCAGCCCTTTCTGTGACTGGCAAGAAGAGCTCTGGAAGAGAGCTCCATTAGTGGGATCGATACTGCTCCTCTCCCAGGGCTGCATTTCTTAGAGCCCCCAACTCCTTATCCTGGGAGCCCCATAGTTGTTGTTGTTGTTGTTGTTGTTGTTTTTGATTTTTTCATAATAGGACTTTAATCCTTTCAGATTGAAAACTCTGCCCCTCACCACCCCACCTTCAACCTCAAAGCTTCTACCGAAGCAAACACCTTCACACAGACAGGGAAGAGGATGGAGTTCAAGTCTGGAACAAATGTCAAGAGCTTTCCAGGCAGCTACGCCTAGGGGTGGGGTCCAAAGCTTCCAGGAAGCAGTGTATTCCATGGGATTCAGCACAGCGCCACCTACTGGGGGAGAGGGACAGGACACTCAGATCCTCTATCAACTAGGAAACCTACACAGTGCTTCTCCCCCAACCACCTGGGAACTTCATAAAATATTCGTGCCTGGATCCCACTCCCAGAGATTCCATTTGGCCTGGGGTGTGACTTGGGTTTTGTGGAACTCTCAAGTGATTGTGCAGTCAGGCTGAGAAATGCCATCTTATCTGGGTGTGGAGGTAGAGGAGGCCTTAGAGACCGTCTACACCAGGTCTCTCATAGCCTGCTAAAAGATTAGACATCAGCCCCCAAACCTGAATACATTATTTTACATGGATTACCATTTCTCTGGCCAAAGTGTCCAAAGTTTTTTTATCTGATTTTCAGTGGACTCCATGTCCCCCAACAGATAAAGTGTCCCTAGTCAAGCCCAAAGGTGCCTAGATGTGTGGTCCCAAATCTGATTCTCAGACTGTGGGGTTGGCAAGCCTAATGGATAATGGAAAGTGTGTATATTTCTATAAAGAGACTACACCCATGAAAATATCAATGCAAAGTGGTCACATTGACTATTTCATGCTGCTCAGAATCTCTTCCTGAAACTATCATGTGCCTTTTATTAATAAAAAATGAGAAATGAATTATTACTTAATGCACCATATTTGGTAGGCAAAAGGCTTCAAACTATAAGATCCACAGGAAAAAGTAATCAAAGGAGTCTTCGGTGATTATAGACTAGGAACCACTAGTCTTATACATCCCTCTTATTTGAGATATGAAGAAACTCAGGCCCAGAGAGGTTAAGGCACTATCTTTAGGTCACACAGCTAGTTATGCAAAGCTGGGACCCTCGCCCAGGCCTTTCAGTCATGCTGTAGGAGGCAGAAAGAATATGTGCAGGATATTTTGCTGGAAACCCTCACCTGACACAACTCCATTGACCCAGACTCAGGAAATTCCTTATTGGTCATGGAAGTTGTGTGGGCCAGAGATAGCCTACACGCACAGAGAATTTAAAAATCTATTGTCCAGGATTTCACTGAATCTCAGATGCCATCAATTGTGAGGTGCACCACTGTTTTCTGTACCACTGAGAGAAAGTGCTGCCAAGCATAATCACAAGACGCCATTAATCATAAGATGCATCTCAATTGTTGGGATGTGAAAATAGGAGTGGGTAGGGCTGTGCATTGTAGAATTAAGGAAATGGGGCATGTTAGCCTCTCCCATTCCACTTGGAGTAGCACAGCTGTGTGATGTTCTTCTACCTGTCTCTCTTACCTCCTCGAGGTGCTGAGGAGGAGAAAATGGCCCTTGGAAGAAAACGGGCATATTTTAAAAGTGAAGTGAATAGCACAGCAAGGCCCAGCCCAGTCTGTGCAATCTAAGGATAGAGTCCCAGACTGGCCCTCAGAAAACCTGGGTTTGAATCTCAGTTCTGAAAAGTTCCAGTGGTGTTATCTTGAGTACATGCTTATTCTCTCCAAGCCTCAGTTTCTTCGTCTGCAAAACAGAGATCATATGTGGCCCCTCCCCCCCGCCCCCCTATCCTCACCAAACTATTACAAAGCTCAGAGGGGAAGATGGTCAGTGGAGTGGTATACGTGCCTCCTGCATGCTGACTGCCGAGAACCACCTACCATTTGCTCCGCCGACGTCTGTGGCTCCTGAGAACGGGCACTGTGAAGTGGCGGGGTGGGTCCTGCAGAGCCACTCTGGGGCACATACCAGCACCTTGAGGATGAGTGGGCATGGACCGAGCCAGTGGGCCTTGTCTAGCTTTTGACTCCCCAGCCATCTGAGTTAGAGAATCCACTGTTAAATGAGGCAGGGAGACTAGGGACCAGACGGAAGTCCGCCTTCCCAGGAGGAGAAAGCAGAGATGGTCAGAGGTCCCAGGGGCCCTGTCCCCCCACCAATACCCTAATACCACCCCATCTGGCACCCTGGAGACACACATGCACACACATGCTTCTGCTGAGCTTACAAGTCACAGAAAGGGTTATTCAGCCTCTGTGCAGAAAGAACCCAGTGAGAGAGCCACTGCAGCTGTATTTCCCAGGTACCCTTCCTAGGGAAGCATCTGCCTGACCTGCCAGTCAGCAGTGTCCTGTCCCTGTACCCTTCTCCGGGCCGGAAAGGAATGGGACAGTTAGCAAAGAAGACATATCACCCAGTCCTTCTGCTGGCCAAGACCAACCCCAGCTTGTGGAGAATGCGCCCATTCAGTGGTGAAGGCACAATGGCTCAGCCACCAGCCTGGGGCTCTGAGCTCTGTCCTGGCCCTGCCCCTGCCCCTAACTGCCCCTAACCAGAGGCAAGGCCTCCAGCAATTGACCTTTCCTCTGTGGGCCCCAGTTTTGTCAACTGTAGATGAGAAGAAATGAGATGAAAAGCCCCAGGGTGCTCCCCCCATGGGCACGTGTAAGGCTGAAATGGGGCGCATGGGAAAATGCCCTCCTGGCAAACGTGGACAAGCCCAAGGAGCACTGAAGGAGGAAGGACATGGGGCAGCTGGGAATCGGGGAAGTGAAGGGACCCAGTCACATTGGTTGTCCCATAATTACAGCCATCTCCCCCACATCTGATGGGGACTCAGTGGGCATTGTGGTAAGAAGTACAAAATTGGGAGTCAGACTCATTCAAAATCTGTTCCTGCAACTTGCTTAGGAATGTGACCGTGGATGAGTGTCTTAACCTCTCGGCCCCACAGTTTCTTCATCTGTGAAATGGGTAACCAAATTATTCTCTCGGGCTCTTCGAAGGACTCAATGAGATGGTGATTAAAAAGTGCCTCGAACGTGATAGGGTCGCTATGGATGGCAGCTGTTGGAGCCCATGGCGGCCATCTCCCCTGACATGGGCTTTCCTGCAGGTGGGTGGGGCTGCAGTCTTGGCCGTGGGCGTCTGGACCCTGGTGGAGAAGAGTGGCTACCTCAGCGTCCTGGCCTCCAGCACCTTCGCCGCTTCCGCCTACATCCTCATCTTCGCAGGGGCCCTTGTCATGGTGACGGGCTTCCTGGGCTTCTGCGCCATCATCCGGGAGGACAGGAGCTGCCTCTCCACAGTGAGTGCCCAGCCCCCACCCCGTCCTGCCATCAGGCTCCTACACTGAGACCCCCCACCCACGCGGTAGAGGCCCCTGGAATCGAGAGAGATGGCCGCCCTCCGGTCTGGTGTTGGCGGAAGTCCCCAAGCTCTTAGCACCTAAGCCAGTCTTGGTGCTGCTGCTGCTTCTTCCCCTCATTTCTGCCTTTCCTCCCTCCTCCTCCTCCTTACAGATTTCATCATATGGTGCTTCTCAAAGATACACAGAAATGAAAATAATGTGATAATGAAGCCCCTGTCCCATCACTCAGACTCAACAACTACCTTCTCCTGTTTCATTTGTTTCCTCCCTACTTCCTGCCTCCCCGCCCAACTCGGCTCCCAGCCACAGTGTCATCTGTAGTATTTCACTGCCTCCCCCTAGAACTGAAAGATCCTTCTTTAGAAAACATGACAATACCTTTATCACACCTAAAAACAATTATTAGTCATTCCTTAATATCATGAAATAACCAGGCAGTTTCAAATTTCCCCAGTTGACTCAGAAACTGTTTTTTTTTTTCCAGTTTGTTTGAACCAAAACCTAAATTAGGTCCATGTATTAAGATTAAGATTGGGCTGGGGCACCTGGGTGGCTCAGTCGGTTAAGCATCTGACTTCTGCTCAGGTCATGATCTCACGGTTCGCAGGTTCGAGCCCCTTGTCAGGGTCTCTGTTGTCAACACAGACTCTGCTTTGGATCCTGTGTCTCCCTCTTTGCCCCTGCCCCACTGATGCTCTCTCTCTCTCAAAAATACTTTTTTTGAGAGCAGGGTGGGGAGCTTTTTTTTAAAGATTAAGATTAAGCAGTTTGTCTCCTGAATCTCTTTCGGTCCCTCAGCAATACCACCTACATCTCTCTTTCTCTTTCTCTCTCTCTTTGCTTACAATTTATTTGTTGAAGGAACCAGATCATCTTTCCTATGCTTTCTCCAAGCCTAGAATTTCTGATTATATCCTTGTGACTTTGTTTAACGTGTTCTCCAGGCAGCTGAATCTAGAAGCTTGATCAGATGCAGGCTTGATTGTTTGGGCAAGAGGATGTCACAGGTGGTGCTGCGGGCAGCACAGGCTCCTTGAAGTGGGGAAGACTGTCCATCAGTAGTCAGTTCATCGTGTCAGGAAAGGAAACCAGGGTGGGACTGGCAGGGGCAGGAGCCAGACCCACCCCCCTTGCTCTCAAGGACCCTTTGCCAGGACAGCCTCCCTGGTGCCTAGGTGACATCTCCCACTTTTAATCTCCTGAGGACCAAGCCCAGCAGGAGCAGGGGAGGCTACAGAACACGTGGACTTAGCAGGAAAGGGCCAGAGGCAGAACCAATCCGAGGCTTAGTGAGAAATCAGGTTGAGCCTGCATAGAATCAGGTCGCAGGAGGAAGCCTCGAAGGGCTGTGCTCTCCCCACCCTGCTTCCCCGTCCCCTTGCGCATCCAACCGAGGAAGCAGGAGGCAGTGGAGGGGCCATCCCCTGAAGCCACTCTCACCAGTGGTGACCTAGTTTTTCAGCTTTGGATACAAAAGCGCCTGTGTACAGGCTCTGCAGGATGGCCCTCCCCTGCCTAGAAAGAGTCTTTAACTCTGCTCTGAGGGACATCCCGGAGCCAAGGTACAGGTCACGTGGATGGTGGCACACCAGTGGGTCGAAGTCCCACAGGGGACCAGTCACCAGACTGGTGCATGAGCTGTGACATGAGCTGTCCTTCACACAGTAGGACAGGTGCGCCCTGAGCCAACCCCACATCTGCCAGCCATCCCTCACGTGGCCTAGCCTCGTAAGCCTGCTAGACACCCTTGATCTGATCAGCATTAACCCAATGAAGACACGGGGCGTGACCAAGTGACTGGGCATGTGATGTGGCCGGGAGGAGGTGCCAGCCCTTACGGGTCCCAGTGCCACTGGGCCTAGAGGGATCCTGATCCTTCCATTCTCAGGCAGTCCACCTTTGCTCTGCTCAGCCCTGGTCCTTTAGGACGTGGGGCCTTCAGCTCAACCCCCAGCTTCAGGTTGAGCCCTCTGGCCCACGGAGGCAGGCTGCTGGGCTGTGCCATCACCGGTTGCCCCTTCCTAACACCAGCTAATATTGTGGAAGAAACATCCCAGGAAGGAAGGCAGAGGCCCTCATGTGGGAACCTTCCTTGCCATCTGTCTTGGTTCCACAGGAGCTCCTAAGACCATTGGTCCCCTGCACCCTGGGAGACAGCCCCCTGCGTTCCACCCAGAGCACAATTATAACACAAATGGGATCCTCCTCTGTCCTTCCAGCAGCCACCCTGCAAAGTCACAGTGCTCATGAACTTTCTCTATACCAAGTGCCGTTCTAAACACATTAAGCGTGCATTTAGCTTGCTTAATCCTCACCCAGCACCCATGTTTACATTTATGGTGTGCATTTTACAGGTGAGGAAGCTGGGCCACAGAGGTGTTAAACAATATGCCGGAGACCATAGCTCTAGTGAGCGGCTAGGTCTGGCTCCTGGGCCAGTGCTCCCATCCAGAAGGCATTGTTCACCCCGCCATGCAGATGAGCAGGCTGGTCCCAGGGATGTGGAACGAGTAAATGCTGGAGCTGAATTGTGAAGTCCAGTCTGTTAGAACTGCCGCCAAGAATCCACATCACGGGGAGGCCAAGCAGGATGGGAGGCAGAGGCACAGGAGGTAATGGCAGAGGGACACGCCATTCTCCCTATCTGTGGATGTCAGCGCAGAGCAGCTGCTCTCAGAGATCTGGGTGGGTACAGGAGGGAGCTCCCCACGGGGCCCAGCCAGAATACTAGGGGAGGAGACCAGGGGGGCGGCAGGAGTTGGGGGTGGGGGTGCCTAGAAGCTCCCTGCTCTCATTATAGTATGGAAATAGCAGTATGGGTCAGAGGATGCCCCAGGTAGAAGGGAACTTGAAGGACATGGGGTCCAACACTATCCAGAGGTTCTGGTCTAAAGACACTAGGCTGGTGAGTGTGGGCATTGATGGGGGATACTCAGCTTTATTGGCTTCTTTGGAGACCGCCTCAATCATAAGAGCCCTTCCCCTTGGCATTCTCCAAGACCAGAAGGGAAGCCTAAGGGTCAGTAACTGGCAGCATTCTGATCTGTGAGCCACACACCACAGGCCCCTCTTCTTCACTCCTGTCTTATCCCATCCATTAGCAAGGCCTGTCCCAACCCTCCAGGCCGAGCCATTAAGAAAATTGATGTCTCCAGCCTCCAGTCTCAGCCTGCCTGGGGGGGAACCAAGCTCCATACCCAGGGCTGTGTGGGGAAGATGTGGGGACTTCTGGAAGGCCAGGACCTCAGGCTTGCCTGCAGGATGGTGCACGTCTGCCTCTCGGCTCGCCCTTCTGAGCTTAACGGGGTCAACAAGCTAGAGGCCTTCTCATGCCCATGGGCCTTGAGGCAGGGCTGGGGACAGAGGGGCTGCTGGGAGGGCAGGTGCTAGATGCCCTCCTTCTCAGCCCCACCTTACCCTCCTTGCCTGCTCTCACTTCCATCCCATGATACAACACCTCTGGCCTCTGTGGTCCACCATCCTAACTGGACACAGCACCAGCCTGGAGGTCCAGGAGTGTGAGCACAGTAGGCTAACAAACAGCAAACCTTGAAGCCTGGAATCTTCTCCCTTTGCTTTTCCCTAATCCCCTACCCCCACTGAAAGAACCAAAGACAGACCATCCCAAGGATAGAACACAGACAAAGCAGTAATTCTGAGTAACCCACATCCTGGCTTGTCCACCCCTGAATTATGGAGCACTTGATGGTTTAACCAAGAAGATGGTTGAGACACGCAGGAATTTCTCAACCCCAGGCCCCCGTTGGGAGGCAAGCGACGTGGTTAAAGCAGTTTAAAAATGTTCTTTGGCTCCTGGAGGCTCCTTGCTGCTCTCATTTCATTTTTTTCACTTCCTTGTCTAACTTCCTTTTGAAATCTTTCATCAGCTAAAGGCTGAAGGAAACTCCAAAGGAGAAATGCAGTGAGCCTAGCTCTACACAAAGTGGTCCCCAAAGAGAAAAGGGAAAGATGAAAGACCAGGCATCCGAATGATGTGCGTCCAGCCTGGACCAGGAGGAGGGTGAGGCCGGACATCAAAAGGTCCCCGAGAACCGCCCAGAGCAGGGCGGTCCGGCTCATATGATGCACGTCCATCCTGGTCCAAAGCCCTTCCTCTGGCACCTCTGCAGCCCCTAAAGTCACTTTCCCAAGAAGGCAGCACTCATCAGGGACAGGAATAGCACATCTTTGCGGCTGCTGAAATGCTGCCCAACGTGGTATAGAGAATCTGTAGAGGGGAAAGAGAATGGGGTTTAAATTATTCACACCAGATCTTCTGATTCAGTGAAGGCTGCATGAGGGAGCCAGATAATTTAGGCCAGCTCAGCCTAAGGCCAGTGGCCTGGACAGATGCTACCCTGATCAAAAGAAAGGTGTATTTTTAGAGTTTTGAATATGGGCTCTGAAAACTTTTATAACTTAAGCCACATGAAGATTAAGATGGATAGCTCAGGCTAAGCTGCATCTTGGTCAGGGGCTCTTTTACATTTAGGGGATGGATTAAAGAGTAAGAAATGCTAGAACCAATTCTTAAAAATGAGGAGACCCCAGATTACAGTCCTTCCATCAAGCATGTTTGGAGCTGGCTAACCGGGGCAGTAAGGTCTGGAATCAAGGACTGTGGTCCAAAAACAAGTTGTAGCGTAGCCTGTCTAACTTACTCTGGGATTCGGGGAAGTCACTTGGCCACCCCTGGCCACTCCTATCGCTGTCTTTATCTGGGGGTAAAGTATGAGAATGAGGGAGCATTCTGAGGCTTAGGAAGCGAGTCACCACATTATGTAAAGATCATAAAGTGTGGCTATAATTATCATTTACATCACCATCACCATGACCAAGCTCCTTTGAGAAGGAATCTAAATAAATGGAGTTATTTTTAGGGCCATGACTCCCAGGGCCCCTACAACTTCTTCCTCGATAGAACCTGAGGATGCAGGAAGGACCCCAGTGCCCGGGGTGGGGGTGGTGGGCAGAGCAGGGGGGCGATGTTGACTGTGTGTCCCCATTGCCCATTTCTTAGCTTCACATTACCTTCAGTGTTCCATCAGCTGCCCAGCCAGAATGGTCATAGCCTCATACATTTGGTAACACTTTGACCCTTGAGTCAGCTGCCCAAATGCTTCAAAAGAATGGATCCTGCAGCCAGGGCTTTGAGAACCCCAGCTCCTCTCCATCAGAACAAGAGGGCCATTTCTGATCCTGTATGGTCTGGTACAGTGGAGGCAGGAAATGGACAAGATGACGCTCGCCAAGGCTCTTGAGGAAGCAGGGTGCAGATACCCTCAGGAGTCTGCCTTGAGGCAAGAGGGCTGCTCAGGAGACCCATACAGCCAGCCTGGGCCCTTCCTCTCCCAGCTGGGTCCTGCTGGGCTCATTCGGGAGAGGCCTGTCGTGTGCTGGACAACCACAGCTGCCTGATGTAATGTGGCCCCTCTTCCCCTCAAGTCTTTCCCATCAGCCTCCTTCTCAGTGGCCTTAATTAATTCAGGGGCTGTGCAGAAGGGACTGCCAGGTGCCTTAGACATGAACCCTCCACCTATCACCTTAGCCAAGGAGAGAAAGAGACTTGCCTAAGGCCATGTAGCCACGAACTAGCAAAGGCTGGTCAACACCCAATTCTTGGTCCAGGGCCCTGTCTGCTGTCCCAGGCCAGCCTTGCACACCCCCCCACCTTTTGGATGCTTCCAACACAGGGAATGGGCATTCACATCTCTTGTGATCCAGGACCTATGGTTTGCATTCCAGGTGAAAAGGGAAGCATTTCGAGATCTGGGGTCAGTTACCCGGCTGCCTATCACTTGATCCACTCAAAAGTGAAGGTCAAGCTTCAAGGTGCAGGCAGTGTGGCAGAAAGCAGCTCTGTTAGTGCACCAAAGAAAATGTTTTGTCCTGTTTGGAGAAAGTTCAACTCAGTTACGTGTGGGTAGATGATCACCCCAGAGTGGGGGCTCTCTGTGTCCCCACCCCCACCTGTGGCCCGAGCAAGGCTCAGAGAGAAGAGTGTGTGCATACCCGTGCACATGTGTGTGCATGCATATACGTATGTGTGTTTTTGTTACAGGAGGATGGGAGGGTTGCTAAACAACATCTGTTTGCATCCCAAATCCAGGGGTTTAGCTCAGGATCACTGCTTCTCCATCATTCGGTTCCTGCTTCCTTTCCTTAGCAGATTCTGAGTTGAGCCACGTAACAGAAGGAGACATGCCAGATAGTCCCTCTCACCTAAGGAGGCATGGTCCAAGTATGTCCTGAATAACCACGGGCACGGGTGATCTGAACCCCAAATAGCTCTTCCCAACTTATTTGGAAGGTCGTGCCTACATGCAGATGTTTCTACCTTCCCAGTGACCTTTCCCTCCCACTGGTGTTAAAATGAATCTTACTCCACAAGCACACACCCAGTAAGGAGCCTGGAAGTGGGCTGGCAGCCGACAAAAACTGATCCCAAGTGGAAACCTCCTCCCGAGGCCCCTTCCAGGGAGCTGCTGAGGCTGTCGCAGGCAGTCAGTACTGTCCTGTTCTAATGAAGTTCGTCCCCCCCCCCCCCCAGGAGCCACCCCCTTCCCACCAATGAGGCAAGCTTTCTGATCCACACCGCGTCCCCATCTTGGCGGTAGTGGCACGCCTCAGCGTTGCAGCCTGCCTGCGTCCCTGGGACAGGGACAGGAGTGGTGGCTGGATGGCTGTCTAGACGTGCTCCTCCCCAGAAGTTAGCGCCTCCACGGTGATGTTCGGTGCCCTGCTCCGTCTCCCCACACATCACACTGAGGTTTGGGGGGAGTTTACAACCCGTTGAGAAATAAGGCCCAGGAGGCAGCAAGATGGCAGTGAAAGGTCATCCTCACGGCTAACGAAGGTTGATTGGAGTATGCCCTTCAGCTCTGGTTGAGACAGGCATACATGCCTTTCTGAGAACTGCCTCCCTGAACTCACCGTATGGTGGAGAGCAGAGAATGTGGCATCCTGAGGACAGACTGGCCCCAAAGTGAAGGAGGAAGGCCCCCTCAGCAGATAGGACAGGCACTGAGTAAGGAGGAGAGGAGCCAGGGGTGTCCCTGTAGCCGTCCCTGCAGGGAAACAGGAGGCCAGGACAGAGGAGACAAGGTCCCGACACTGTACAGATGAAACAGCAGCACCAAGACATTTTCCCCTTCCAAGCCCCACACCTTATGCAGAAGGTCCAGAGAGGGTGAGCGATTCGCCCAGGATCACACGGCATCTTGTCACAGAGGCAAGCTGGACCCAGATTCCCAGGCCAGGGCACCTTGTATGACACCACTTTTCTCTGACCAGCACAACTCTGGGCTCAAGGTGCACCTTTCTCAGGCTGCAGTGGATTTAAATGACCACTGCCTACCTGTAGCAGCAAACTTTCTAGACAGGGCGGGTTTTACAGCCACTTAGTTCCCACCACCTCCTCCCCT
This sequence comes from Cryptoprocta ferox, assembly GCA_028646485.1. Classification (NCBI taxonomy): domain Eukaryota; kingdom Metazoa; phylum Chordata; class Mammalia; order Carnivora; family Eupleridae; genus Cryptoprocta; species Cryptoprocta ferox. The sequence goes on from CM053571.1 coordinate 96,643,005, forward strand.
GCAATTTTCTGCAACTCATTCTCCGTGTGCCATTGATGGGGCTGCCATTGACCTCAACAAGCATTTCTAGCACATTCCCAAAATTTCTGCTGGGCACGAGACAGCATAAGAAGGGAAGACATGAGTGGGCCTGCAGCCCAGTTCTTGGCTTGGAGTCTCGTGAGGGACACGGGACACCTGTATCAAAAGACCGAGAACCCGGTGGGGGGTTTCAATTCCTGTTTCTATCTGGTCAGAGCCTCTGACCTCTATGAGCCCCAGGACTTTTCCTAACCTCCAGGCTTGGTCGGGGTTTCTCCTGCTCAGCCTTCCCTTCTTCCCCATCGCCGACCTGTCCTCGAATTCCCACCACGGGGAACACTGCCCCCAGTCGCCTCCTGGTCCTACCTTGGCCCCGTGCACCATCTCCTTCACCTGCAGGCTGCACCATGTTTCTCCCACAGCCTGGGAGAAGACATCAATGGGGACGACCAGGTCCTTCCAGGGGACAGCAGCAGTCAGCATTTCCCCCATGCCCAAGTACCTCAGGCAGCAGCATCCCTGGGCCGTGACCCCCGAGAGGAGTCTGGCCCTCCTCCTGCCAGCCAGCAGGCCAGGCCCCTGCCCCTCTGGGTCCTGCTCTCTTAGCCCATCGGCCTGAACTTGTAGCAGCCGTAGCTTGAGATCCAGTGGACTGCTGTCTTTGGCTTGTAGCTACAAGTTCCATTCTCCTGACCACCCCCCGCCCCCGCCATGTGATCTTTGGGCCCCAGCACTTTGGCTTGGACTTTGGACAGCCTCAGCTGCATTTTCTTGATGTGTCCCTTGAGTGCTTCCTGCCTCCCCAGGCCGTGCTGTCCTCCACCCTCCCATCACTGGTTCGACCAGCTGTCCCCACCCCAGCCCTGGTCCACTTCTCTGCTCCGAGTCCCCAGGGCCAGAACTGAACATTAACTTCCGACTTCCGTCAGAACATATACTAGCATCCTTTGCACAGCCTGTAGAGCACGCCCAGGTGGAGTGCCAGCTGGTCGGGCCTGTGAGCCCTGGGCTGGGGCTCCCCTGGGGTAGAGGTCACCTTCACCTTCCAACAGTGACATCTTGTTACAGGAATAACTTGAGGCTCTCAAGCCCACATCCTCTCTTCTCTGCAATAACAGTCCGGCAGCTGCACCTCTGAGTCCTGACCGCCTCCAGCCAGTGGTTAATTGCCAGAAAATAATGTGCCCTGAGGTCATTGCTGCTTAAACAGCTGGCTCCATATTTTCCTGTTTGGCCTCGGCTGTTCGCAGCTCCCTGACCCTCCTACGACACGCAGCTGTAACCCTCTCGCATACGGCCAAACTGGGACCTCGGGCTGCACTCTTCTACCTGCAACTTTTTTTTTTTTTTTTAATTTTAGAGAGGGAGCGAGAGAGCGAGAGAGAGAGAGAGAGAGAATCCCAAGCAGACTCCACACTCAACATGGAGCCCTACACAGAGCTCAGTCCCATGACCCTGGGATCATGACCTGAGCTGAAATCAAGATTCAGACACTCAACCGACTGAGCCACCCAGGCACCCCTCTCCCTGCAACTTAACATTGGAGTCTCCTCTCCTGCTACACTGCTCGGAGAATAGGCGGGTGCCTCTGCCCCCACCCCTCACCCCAGCCCATCCTCACCCTCCTAAAACACCAAGCCTCCTCAGTTTTCCAACTATGGCCTGTTTCCATCTCTGTGCTGAATAGTGGAGGGGGCAGCAGAGGACAGCTTCAGTGATAATTCTTTTGTGGCAGAGTCAGCCCAATGAGGAATTCCAAAAGTCCAGTCGTAGAAAGTTCTTAAAACATACTGCAAGGACGGACCGGCCGGTGCCAAGTTACCTGGGCTCATCATGCACCAGTGTATCTGCCTCAGAAACTTTAGCTGGGGCTCAGCTTGCCCCCATGCAGTATTAGTCCATCTGAAGATGCAATTTCTAATTAATCCCCTTAATGTCACAATGAGACGTATTTCCGCATAGCTCCTGCAGAGCCTCTCATTAAACAAAGTATTGGTTTGGTTCAGAGAGTACTGTGCTGTTCCAGCTTCGTTTTGGATCTATAGTTCTAGAAAATATCCAACTTTGGTTCTAATTCAAACTGTACCATTAAAGAATTAAAGGGGAAAAAAAAAACTTCGGTAGATGGTACAGAGGGAAGATGAATGTTTGGGTTCCATTCTTTGCTTACCAAACTGGTTTCTTCTGTGTTTGTGGTTCCCTTTGGCATATTTTGCAGTGGCATATTTCTTATGGGGGGCTCTGGGGGTAGAGGCTACAAGAACTTTCTTTAGAAGTCTCATTCCGGTTTCTTTCAGACCAAGACTCAGTAGCTGCTTCTGGAAGGACTAGGGGCAGCCCTGAGTGCAGGAGACAGCCAGTCACAAGAACCAAAGTGGGGCTGGAGGTCAGGGAGGAGTTAGGGCAGGGAGGGTCCAGTTCACACCAAGGTGCCCAGGGACTGTGAAGACAGAGCGAGATACAGGTCAGAGCAGGAGGGCAAACGAGGACCAAAGGGCCCACAGTCCCGGGGAGCAGGACGATCATGAGACCTGGGAGTCTGACAGAGGTTCGGAAAGAAGGGTGTCGGCAATGAGGTCATGGTCAGGAACTTCTGGCACAGGGATGGCCTTGGGGAGGCCTCTCCTAAGCTGAGATTTGATGGTTAACAGCTGTGCAGCACAGACACGGTCGGGGCAGTGAGTCCCGGGCAGGGGCACAGAGGGCAAAGGCAGGGAGGTCTGAGCTTCGCTAGTGTGTAGGGCACTGTGCGCGCACACACACACACGGGGAGTGCTGCACGGCTGTGCAGGCTACTAGACTGTGGGATCAGGGATCAGATGAGGCTAGGATCCACCTGACCATAGCTACCCAAGCGCTCTCAGGGAGCCCATCCACCCACTCGCTGTGTAGTGGGGACGAGAGCACCTAGCAAGTAAGTGCACAGTGTTCTGCAGCTGGAATGCCAGGGTTCGGTTTCTGGACTCAGCCATGCCCTTGCCATGTGACTACAAACGACTTTGCCTCTTCATGGACATGGCTCGTGGTTATGACGAGGCTAACGCTCGTGCTCACATGGCACCGTGATGAGTAATGCTCTGCTCATCTCTGAGGGGGGTTGGAGCTGTCATGACTCCGTGCTCACCGGAGGGGCCAGCACCTGGGGAGAGCTGGCACACCTTGGCCATTACTGTCACCGAGCACCCACTGGTGCCCCTTGGGCCACTCTGGTCAGTGAGGCACTGCTTCTGCCAAGGAAGGGTTAATTTCTCTCCCGTACCCCCTCTTTTGTGGAAGGGATGATACTTTTCCATTTGCTGCTCTTGAGAGGAACTGGACAGTCATAGGCCAGGACCCAGGAAATCCTGGCTTTCTATTCAAATAGGACAGTTTTCATGTTTCCTACAGGTAATGGCAACACACCCCTCCTCAGCCTAGAGTTCAGGAAACAGAGTGGTATCAAGAACCAAGAAATTCACTATCACAGGATACACCTGAGCCCATAGCATCCCCCATCATAGCTGGGGGTCCCAAGCACTGTAGGCTTCACTGATCCCCCCTAGGGTCAGGGTGAGCAGCTTCCTGCCACAAAGTCCCCTCAGAGGCAGAGTAACCACCTCCCATGTTTCTGTCTGTGTTTAGTTTCAGGCTTCTCAGGAACTAGACAACCTTCCTCAGATCTTCCTTTTCATGTCTCCCATAGTGCATAGGGGAAATCATATGCAGATCAAGTCCTAGCAGCAGCCTCAGAATCTGAAGTTAAATGTGCAAATCAGTTTCTCAACCTTGGCACTAGTGACATTTTATTTATTTTTTTTATTTTTTTTAAATATAGTTTATTATTAAGTTGGTTTCCATATAACACCCACTGCTAGCCTGGATCATCCTTTGCCAGGCAGCCTGTCTTGGGCACTATAGGATGTTCAGCAGCATCTTGGCCTCTACCCACTAGATGCCAGTAACATTCCTTACCCCTGTTGTGACAATTAAAAAAAATGTCTCCAGACATTGCCAAATGCCCCCCAATCTTGCTAGATTGGGAACCAGTGGTATAAATTAAACTAGAGTAATAATTCCATGCCACCCACACATCAGACAAAGATTAAGCCCCTGTCCCCAAGCCAGGGGCTGCCTGCTCCAGCCAGTTCCCTTCATCTCATGGCATGCTTATTAAGATGTGCACTCACAGATCTTAATCTGGGGTGTTTACCCAGCACACCTCAAGACACAAAACCATACCAGGCAGTGAGGAAGAGCCAGAAGAACCTGAGATGTGGTCCCTGCTCCCCAGAAACTCACAGTCATTCTGGGGAGACAGGGTCACAACATCTGAGGCAAGGACAACCTCTGCAGAGCAGTGGGTTCGGATATGTCGCTCAGCCAGCCCATGAGGAACAGTGTGGCAGGCAGAGGGGAGGGCGCAGGGACAGCTCTGAGTCGTCGAGGAGAAAGAGTGGCGCAGAAAGTTGTGTCAAAGATGGAGGCAGATGGAACGCTGTAGACATATGGGCTGGGGGGCTAAGCACCCACTGCTGGCCCTCAGTGGAGGCCATAACTGAGCCGGGTGATGGAAAGACAGGCAGGTACTGGAATTCCAGGCAGGGGGATGCAGAGGGCAAATACATGGAGGCTGGAAGGCTTGGGCTGTGCTTAGGGAACTGTGGACAGGAACAGAAGGAGTGTTTTGCAGATTGGCGGCCAGCTAGCCTATGCCGTAGGACTTCTGGGATGGACATCAGGAAGGCTTGGTAAAGAAAAGGTGGAACGGTAGAGGTGAGGCGCATGTGTCCCGTGGCAGCCCCCACCAGCCTGGCCCCACTGCCCAGAGGCAGGGATGCCAGGCCCCTCGGTGCCGGGGGATCCCAACGAGCATGACCTTTTGCCCACTTTCCTTGGGGGACTGTTGCACTGGAGCTCTGATTCAGGGCCGCCCCCGCCCAGGTGAGTCACATACCTTCAGCCCTCCTGCCACTGAAGCTGCACCCATGCCCCCTGAGCACCCAGCCAGTCCGCTCCCTGGCACCCCTCCCTCAGTTCCCCAAACCCCCACCTGGCCCTCACTTCCCTCCCAAGGGCCTCTGAACAGCTGGAGGTCCTGGGCGGGAGGCAGTGCTCTCCCCACTCCTGACAACTCCTGATGCCTCCAAACAGTTTTGAGGGGCTGGCATGTACTAATTCAAGCTGCCGTTACATCGGGGATATGGTTCAGTTTCTCTCCCTTCCCGTCAACCCTCCTCCCAGCCCAGCGTCAATAGCAACGGTGGCAGTGACATCCCGGGGGAGCAGCATGATACTGCCAAGTCTTCATGACTACGAGCCAGCATGACTCGAGGCTGACAGCCGCTGGTGATCGCCGATCAGCAATCGGGAGAGGAGCCTCTCCCGCCCCCACAGAGGGAAGGTGCCAGGACACCGAGGTGCCGCCCTCCCAGCCACCAAGGGACCACGTCCTGTTCAGTCACAGGCTCCGTCATGTCCTCCTGCCACACCACGGAAGGCACATGGAGCACCAGGGAGCCTGGGAGCGACCAGCCGGCAGTCACTGCATGCAGGGTCCTATGTGGCAGGAGGAGAGCTGGCCTCAGGGTACCGGGGTCAGTTTGGAGAGAGCAGGAAGGGAGGCCAAGTCAGGATGTCTGCAAAGCTGCTGTGGGCTGTCAGAGGGGGTGGCCCAGGCCACTGCACCTGCTGCTGGCTGACAAGTCTGGCTCACCTCATGCTGTCACACACAGGCTCTGGGAGCAGGAAGCAGGAAGCAGCTCAGACCACTGTGAAGCGTAATCCCCTCCCTTTGGGTCTTTTCAGCCCCTCGGGATGGGCAGGACCGCCCTGATGCCATATCCCCACCCACGGGCTCAGTCCCACAGGCACGGCCTCTGCATATGGCCCTGGACGCTGTATCTTGTGCAGGGCCCGAGAAAGCTCAGAATTCAGCCACATTTTCTCGTTGGAGCACATTTTTGTAATTCACACCAGGCACCTGTGGCTACCTGTCCAGAGCCTGGAAGTGGCAGAGCCCGACTCAAACGCAAGTCAGTTGACATCTGCCACCGATCTTCTGATTTCCAGGCCCTGGATCTCAGAGACTCAGCAAGCAGAGGGCCCACCCACAGACCTCTTGCTGGCTTCCTGCCTCGGCTCACCTGGATACCATCGCACACCTTCCCTAGTCCCAGGCGCATGGAGCCCTCCATCCAAACCCCTCCCCGTGGCATAAAACATCAATGGAGCCCAGGGAATGTGCCAACCTAGGATCTGTGACTCAATTCCCCACTTCCAGACCTCATCCCGGGTGCCCAGGAGCTCGCAGACAGCCTGAATATCTATTCAGAGCCTGCAAAGGGCAACGAGGCTGCTGCATCCCCCACGTGGACACCACCACACCCAGCTGTCTGTGCATCCTCATCCAGGGGTGGCCGGGGGGTGCCTGGTCCTGGCAGGGGATGGGCTGAGCATAGACCTGTAGGCCAGAGGCCTTTCCTTGTATGGCATTGAGCCTGGGGTAGGTGGGGAAGGATGAACCAGGAACTTCCATTTGTACTCTTGCCTTGGGTCCCACAGATGATAAGAGCAGACACCATTATTCAGAGACTGGAAAGCTCCCCTCATTCCTGATGGTGGGCAGCTCTGAGCCTGGCAGACCATGGCCTCAATATGATGGCTGTGGGGTAGGTGCACTTTTCATGTAACTCAAAAGGAACCCTTTCGCCTGGATGGAATATTCTTCATGATCTTCATGAAAAGGAATATCTTCTCCTCCCCCTGTGTTTCTTAAGTCCTGCCCATCCCAGGCCCCGTGCTGGGCTCTGGGAGATAGTCAGGCAAGGCCTCAGGGACACATCACCTGTGAACTGGCCCGTAGTCCCCCTGCCCTGCACTTTCTTCCTATTCCCATGCACTCCTGCTGCATCCCTTCCCCTGCTGATGAGCCCTGGAGTTTCAGAGCTCAGGCACAGGCTGAGCATTCCCTGGAATCCAGTGATCCAAATGACCACAGCCAGGTCAATGGGCATGGTACCTGGGGTGGGGAGTGGGAGGGGGAGGGACAGCACCAACCATTGCTAGTGGGGAGGCGCTAGGCTTCCCCAGATAGGGCTAATTTCAGGCAGCAGCACCCCACTGCTCTGCCTCCTCTCCCCACTCCCTCTTCCCTGCCTAGAGCCTGCTTCCTCTCCTCCTCCCTATGCCCTCCTGGCCACGTGGGTCTGACATGCATTTCTGACCTATGGGCCCCCACAAGAACACACCAGGATGGAGCAGTGTCCCGGAGCCTCCTGACTAAAACCGGGCGGGAGGTGACAGCTGAGAGGGCCCATCCAGGAACCCAGTCAGCAGGCTGTGAAGCGCGCAGAGCGGCCCCGAGTCACCAGGCAGTAGTGGTGACAGGAATTTAGAACTCCCTGCAGGGCCACGAGGGCCTGAAAGACACACTGGTGTCTTTCGCAGGGCCCTGCCTTTGCTATTTCCTAAGCCTTGGTCGCTGCCCAGCCACCCCTATACTCCCAGCCTCTTCTGCTCGCTCCTCTCTCAGAACTCGGACGCCCCGCACTGTCTGCACTCCCCAGGCTTTGCACAGTGCTCTCCCCTCTGCCTGGAACATGCTTCCTGCCTTCTTCACCTGGCAGCTCATCCTTCGAGGTGCCACTCAGGCGTCCCCTTCTCCAGGAAGCCTTCTCTGACTGCCCTCCCCCCACCTAGGGCTTGCCCCGTCGAAACATTTGTAACACAGCATTGTGATCACTTACTTATCATCTGTGTCCCCACCACCAATAACTCTGAGGGCAGTAACCATCTTACTTATGATACCTGGCATGCAGTAGGTATTTAATAAGTATCAGATGGGCGGATGGATTGATGCGCTGACAGGAGCCCAGTGGGTGATGAGGTGAGTGGGGAACTCCATGCCAGCAGCTGGGAGAGGCGAGCATGCCCAGAGCTGCTGGGAAGAGGAGGAAAATGGTATAGGTGGGTGATGGGGTCCCTGGCAGGTCGCCCCACCTCCACTACTGCTTTGGGAAGACTTTTCTCCCGGAGCACCGTGTGCCTGCCCAGGCCTGATGCTGGTGGTGACCACCTTCTTCCTTGCTCCTAGTATTTCTGCCTGTTGCTGGTGATCTTCCTCGTGGAGCTGGTGGCGGGGGTCCTGGCCCACATGTACTACCAGAGGGTGAGTAGATCCCCCTCCTGCATTCCCCATGGGCACCCGCTGGAGGCAACAGCATGGGGCGGGGTGCAGAGGCATGGGGGAGCTAAGGCAGTGAAACGCAGGGCAGTCTCATGTCCCCGACCCCAACAATCCTCAGTGCACCTGGGTCCTACTTCTTGTCCAGCTTCTAGCAATTCTCTGCCCTGTCTGTTGATGCTGACTTATTCAGTTTGGGGGCTGCGGAGTGGGAATGCCCCATGCGAGGTGGGGTAATCTCTCTCCCCTCCCAAGCAGAGATAGAGGATGAATCTAACAGGTGGGCATCCAAGGAGAAAGGCAGGGGCTGGGGCTACCTGCCGGACTAGGAAGACAGCACCGGGCCTCGCCTGCCTTCAGCAGACAAGGAGAAAGTAGCCAGTCAGGTCCCCTCCCAGCGGGTGCTGTGAACCAGGGGTTCAAGGTCATGACCAGGGTGAGACCGATGCCTGCCCTGGTTGTTTTAAGGCAGCACCGTACAACTGATGGGTGCCCACCGGATAACAATTGTAAATATTTTGAATGTCACCTCATTATCAAAGTGAAAAAAAGATATTTAAAAGCGCCCCCTGTGCCCAGCCTCATTGCCTTCCCACCAGCTTTGAGCCGTCCCCTTGCCAGCCTGCCTCTCAGCTCTGTCCATCACTTGTCTGGCCTTCCGTCAGGGCCCCAGATTTTACAACATCTCTCCGTGAGCTCCGTGTTCTGAGCAGTCTCCTACGATGCTCCGTGACGCTGGGAAACCTCCGCCCTCATATCATTCAGAGTCTGCGGTGCTCTAGATTAGCGGGCCTGGCTTTGGAGTGGGCTTGGAGAACGAGATCAGGGTGAATGGTTCTGCCGATGCCACCTTCCCTCTCCACTCTCTCCAGCTCAGTGATGAACTGAAACAGCACTTGGCCCGGACGCTGGCAGAGAACTACGGGCAGCCCGGAGCCGCAGACATCACGATGTCCGTAGACCGTCTCCAGCAGGATGTAAGCACCTGCCCCATGGGCTTGAAGGCCATGCAGACATGGGTTCAAATTCCAACTCTGTCCCTTCCTGTCTGTGTGACCCTGGACACATTTGCACTTCTCTGAGCTTCATTTGCACCCAAAATGAAGCCTCACTGGGCACATTGATCATTCAGTACCACCATGTATACAGAAGTCCCCACCACCATGAAAAGTGCAAGTTGAATCCTGGCCCTTTCCTTCCTCTTCCTGTGCCCTGGCCCCACCACGGCCCCCTTGACTGCCTCCTCCAGGCCCCAGCCCTGGGCCCCTGTGGGCAGGAAGCTGACTGCATCAGGAGAATGACTCCTCTCCTGGCCAGGGTCTGGGTTCCTTCCATCAGCAGGGCTGCCTGCTTCCTCCTCTGGAGGTCCTGTATGAGTGAACTGTAACAGGCAGAGCTATTTCAGCCAGACCGCTGCGACAACTTCCCAGTTGTGAGCAGTGGGGCAGAACGCTGGGGGACAGAAAGGGGGTCTCTCCTTTCCAAGAAGAGGCTCAGCAGACCCCTTCAATGAGGCCCGTGGTCCTGCCAGAAGTAGGGCAGGGACAAATGGACCCCAGACCCACGCTGTGCAGTATGGTAGCCGCTAGCCCTGTGCAGCTATTTAAATTTAAATTTAATATAAAATTCAGTTCCTCAGTCACTAGCCACATTCCAGTGCCCAATAGCCATAGATGGTTAGTGCCACGAAATTGCACAGCACAGATATAAGGCATTTCCATCACTGCAGAAAGTTCTGTTGGGCAGTGTGACTCCAGGATCCTGATGGTTTCACATCTGAAAATTTGAGGGAGCTCCACCCGCCCACTCTGGTCCCCCTTCCTCCCTGCCCCCACCTGACCCTTGCCCTTAGTCTATAGTCTCTGCTCCATCCTGTATCTACAGACCCCACCCTCAGCCTGAGGCCTTGGTCCTTCTGCCAGGAATACCAGGCCAGCCAGCGGAGCAGACGTTAGCATCTTAGGTCAGCTGGGGAGGCACCTTCCCCATCTCCCCAGGACTGGCTCAGCTCCCAGTAGGCTCTGTGCCGAGGGGTCTCTTGTCCTCTGCGATAGTGACCGAGGGCACTCATGTACACATAAGTACACATCACACCCATGCCCACATGCTTAGCCCACACACACACCACTGGTCAGCTCAAAGCTCAGTCTGGGTTTTTGGGGCCTCCCACGTGAGGCACTGAGCCTGAGTCCCTGCCCTCGGAGCCTTACTTAGGGAGCCCAACACATACAGTCAGTGCTAGGCTGGGAGGAACCTCCAAGTGGAGAACAGGGCTGGAGGGGCCAACTGAGGGGAGCAGGAAGGAGGGCCTGGGTTTGCCTAGGTAGAGAGGATGGGAGAGGCAGTCAGAGAGTAGGGAATAGCATGAGGAAGCGCACAGCTGGGAGCCAGTGTCTGTCACTGCCCTGGGCCTCCTCTATGGGCACCGGAGCACGCGGGCACGACCTCACACGTGCCAGCAACAGCTACAATCAGAGTGGCATGAGGGACCTTGGGCCCAGGCCTGCATCTTAGACATGAGGAAACAGGCCTGAGAAGGCAGTGGCTTCAGGCCAAGGCCAGCGTCAGGGGTGCAAGCTGCACCCCAGTATGTAAATGACACCCACATCCCTATAGTCACAAAACAACCATAGCAATAGAGGGTGTCACTGACTGCTCACACTTGCAGGGCTCGCTTCTCAGGGCTTCACAGAATTGCCTCTTCACACAACATGGTGTGGTGGTGTTTCATTAGCCCCATTTACGCATGACAAAACGGAAGCCCAGAGAGGCTGGATAACCTGTCCGGGGACACACAGCAGTATAATCCCACGTGACACCTAGCACACACCATGCTGCTCCCGGCTCCATGTGCTGTTCTGCCTGCCTCCCACCTCCTTCTCTTCCTTGTGGGACCCCTCCAGTAGCCATTTCCTCCCCTGAGCTACACACAGCTCCCAATGTCTCCCCTACTAAGCTATAGTCACTGAGAAGCTTTAGAAAACCAGGAGCCATATTACTCATGTGTGAGCCTAGTGCTATCTTCACTCCTGGCACATAGTAGGTGCCTAACAAACACCTGCTAACTGTACTGAACCTACCTCCCACCCAGCCTGCACCTCCACACACCAGAGACAGCCTCAAAACAGCTGGCTGTGTGCTCACGTGGGGACTTAGATTCTCAGTCCCTCAACTCAGAAGGGCAAGAGAGAACCAATGTCCTGTTGTGTCTGCATCACCGGAGACCTGGGCTGGTGCTTTCCTGCTCTGGAGTGGCACAGAAGACCCAGGTCTTACCCAGCAGCGACTGCATCCCTGGTCACCACTGATCTGCCCCTCTGCTGTGGCTCTGGGACACTCTCTGTGTCCCTCCCTGCAGGTCTGTGGGCCCTGAGGCTTCAGGGTCTGAATGGGAGTCCAGGAACCTCTGGCAAGGCTGAGCCCCTGTTCCTGGGGTCCCTCCTCCCCGGGTGACCAGGAAAACACCCCCATTTGGGTTGGGCTGTCCCTGGAGTATACAGCCCCACTCTCTCAGGCACCCACCTCCATCTACCTCCCCACCCATCTTCTCAGAGCCTCTCCCTGCCATCAGGATGCCCAGAGTAATCTCCTTAAAGGACTCGCATGGACAGAAGGTAGCCAGCAGGTATCTTGCAGCCAGCTTCTGCACCTGCCTGAAGAGAAGGGCCCCCAAAAGGCCAGCTCCCTGCTCAAAATAGGCAAAGGGAAACATCACCGAGAAAACAAATCCCTATTTGTGCTTGAGTTAGTATTTGAATGAGTCCCGCAGCCCTGACACGGAGGGGCTGGAGGAGCCCCCCGTGGGCCCTTCATCCCCAGCCTCCTTCTGTCCCTCTAGTTCAAGTGCTGTGGAAGTAACAGCTCCGCCGACTGGCAGCACAGTGCATACGTCCTGTCTCAGGAGGCCGAGGGCCGCCGGGTGCCGGACAGCTGCTGCAAGACGGTGGTGGCCCGTTGTGGCCAGCGGGCCCATCCCTCCAACATCTACAAGGTGGAGGTGAGCACCCAGCCTCCAGCTGAGGCATGCAGGGCCCCCCCCACAAATGGGGGGCTCAGACAAAGGGGCCGGGGGAAGCAGAACACCCTTACTCATTGGCCATGAGACCACACGGGGTCTTCAGTGGTCTCCACAAAGCGCTGGGGACAAGCAGCTACTGCTAGGAGGTTCTGGGACATCATGGCATGCCCCTGGGTCACCCAAGAAGCATGTGGGCAGTGGAAAGGCTGGACCAGACCCTTTAAGCCTCTAGCCTGCCCTCATCGGGCAGAGGCAGCACCAGCCAGCCCCTCCCTCTGCAGCCCCGGCTACTTCCAGCCGCGTGTGTTTGTAACCTACACTTACCTTACAGGGAGGCTGCATCAGCAAGCTGGAACAGTTCCTGGCTGACCACCTGCTGCTCATGGGGGCAGTGGGCATCGGGGTGGCCTGTCTGCAGGTGAGTTGGAGGGCAGATGAGGAGAGGGGGTTGTCTAGAAGAGTTCTGTACCCCTCTCCCATTGGCAGAGATCACAAATCACTGATCCTTTGCACACCCATGCCCTGCCCTGACCTCTCTTCCCCTCCTCTTCTCCCCACTTGCCCTTGGCACCCAGAGGTGAATCACATGGTCACTCTCTTCCCCAGAAAAGATGAAGGAAAATGCCTGGGGGCCTGGGGAACAACTTGAACTTGTAAGAGACCTGAGAGGAGTGTGAGTGTGGGCTCAGGTATGTGCATGCACCCTCTGTGTGTACACATGGGTTACTCGCATGCATCTACGTGTACATGGGGTTGTAATGCACGTACACGCGTCTAGGTGTGCTGTGTGTATATGTGTGTGCATGTACAAGTACTTATTCCTGTGCGTGTGTGTGCACACGCGCATGCCTGTGGATATGCATTCCCCGTGTACACCCAGCTCTCTGAGCCGATGCCCTTTGCTCAGTTTCACTGCGCCGCCCCTCCCCTGCTGCCACCCAGGAAGTTAGTGTGACTCTCAGATTTGCTCTGTCAAAGGTCCATACAGAGGAGTCAGGAGGGCACTCTCGGGCTGGGGCAGATACAGGGTGCAAGGGCCCTGCATGCCCCACCTTGCCTGGCACTCTGCTTCTAGAGGGAACTCAGGGCTGCCCCACCCTTCTCACCCCCGGGACCGCTCGCACTGACGAGGGAAGGGGTGAGAGGCTGGGGCCTCAGGGGACCTGGGTCCAACCCTTCCTCTGCTCCTGTGTGACTTAGAGCAGTTACAGCCCTGCACCCAGCTTCCCCATCCACAATATGTGGCTCATTTCCTGAACCACATAAGGTTTAGAGAAGAGTGAGGTGATGTGTGACACACGCACTGTGCTGGGCACAGGTGAAGGCCTCCCGTCAGTAGAAGCGGTTGTTATCCAGCCATCTGTAGACTTCAGGGTGGTTTCAGGTGCTTTCTACCATTAGATCCCCACCATGACCTGAGACCTGGGGCTGGCGAGGTCATAAGTGTGCTCCCATTTTACAGATCAGAAAGTTGAGACCCAGAGAAAAGACCTACCGAGGGTGTCACATCCTGAAGTGGCACCCAAGTCTCCTGACTCTTGGTCATTTGCTTTCCCCAGCACCCCCTCTGCCCCCCCACTGCCAACCCAGAGTTTCTTGGAAAGCAAAGCAGGGGCCGGTATCAGCAGCTGGCTCGGTGAGCCTGCCAGTGTGGGGTTCCTTCCAGATCACCGTGCTCCCTGCCCACATCAGTCTGTGCGTTCAGAGGCTCTAGCTGCAGCCTCATCCACTGGGCTCGACCCTCTGGGTGAGGGGTGGGGGTGGGGGGACCAGACAACCTCGGGCTGGTTATTTCATCTCTGAGCCTCAGTTCCTTGTTTGTAAAATGGGGCTAATTATACCTAGTTTGGTGAGAGGATTAGCAATATATATGTAAATCACTTGGCTCATTGCTGAGCAGATAGCAGGTGTTTAATAAATGGTACCCATCATTATTTTTATCATTTCCACGTGGGCGCATTGTGTCTCAAAAAAGCCCTCGTTGTTTCCTGGCCAAAGCAGCTCCCCCTTCATCTCCATCGTACATGCAGGCCTGGAGCCCCAGGTGGCATTAAACAACCCCTCGTTTGCACATCCCCAGGACAGGCCTTCTGTCCCCCATACCCCAGTGGGAGCTGAGGAAGGGGCTGCTCTGTGCTCCAGCTCCTGCATTGACTGAAGTTTCCAGAAGCCTGCTGTCTCCTTTAAGTGCTGAGGGGGCCTGCTGTGCATGGATACGGACCAGGCCAGGGCCACACTCCCCATCCATTTCTTCCTGGCCTCTCCTGCCTTGGAAGCCTGTGGAAGCTGAAGACAGGGGCAGTGAGGCCTAGGGCAGGGAGTGGGTCTGCCAGTGCCCCAAGGTGAAACAGTGCCAAGGTCAAGGTGAAACAAGTACCCTGTGGAAGTACTGCCGGGAGGCCATGTTGTCCGGCAGGGTGCCTGCAGGCTTCCTCCTCGTCCACATCCCCAACCGTGAAGTCTCGGTCCTCCACAGTTCTCTGTGGAATTGTGCCAGGTGTCCCTCAGAGAGAGCTTCACCCGGCCACCACTGTGGACCCCCACCCGTAGCCCAGATTCTCTCCTCCCTCCCTCCCTCCCTCGGAAGCCGGTCCTGCTGCAGCCAAACCTCGGTTACAGCCCCCTCTGCTGGCCAACGCTGGAACTAAGCTGCCCAAGTCCTGGTTGGCTACTAGCCTTGGAAGGGCTTCACACCAGACCTGTCCCTAAGCTCAGTCACCCTCCACCGGAGCAGGCACCAAGTGCCTTCCCACACATGCCCAGCCTCGCACTTCAGAGACTCCCAAGGCTCAGGAGATAAAAGGCCAAGGTGGCGGTCTCATGTTTGCCTGGTCCCCAGGACTAGAGGAGACCTTACTATGAAGTCAGAGGACCTCTCCCCGTCTTGTGTGATCCTGAGGAAGTCCTGTTCTCTCCCTGAGCCTTGGCTTCCTTTCCTCTAGAACGGAGGAGTTGGGCATTGTTGCGCCTTCCTTTAAGTGGCAGAATTCGATAGCCCCTGAGAATCTCACGTAGGAACCTGCGATATTAAACTAACATGAGGTGGAGTTGCTGTGGTTGAAGCAGGAGTTGAGGCTCAAAGGTTCCATGAGTTTTGGTAAGAATGCTGCCTCTGTGTGACTCCTTTGCCAAACGTTAAGGCATGTCTTGTGCACACTGCGAACACCACGCAGAAAATGTAACGAACGTAGCAAACCCCGATTCCAGCCATTGGGCACCATGCCGCCTGTTGCCCTGTAGATGTGTGGACCAGGGCCGATATGCTTAGATCGTAGTGGGCTGGGGTGGGGGCAGGGGGACAGGATCTCCGCAGAGCCTCCACAGCAGCGGACCTCAACCTTGGCTGCACATGGGGGCCACTGGGGGAGCTTTAAAACTGCAGGAGGCCCAGGCTGCACCCCAGCACAATTAAATCACATTGTCTGGGGCCGGCAGCCAGGCACCAGCATACTTGGGAAGCTCCCTGAGAGCACTGGCCCACGTGAGCAACAAGAGCCACAGGGCCCCTGGAAGTCGGGTGTGGGAGAGGTCAAGGGCCAGGGAGAGGGAGGCTCCATCACAGTCCTTAACCTCCCAAAGGCAGGCGGGGGGGCATATTCCTGGGAGGTACCAGAGGACAGACAGGAACAACAGGTAGAATTTCCAAGGACACAGGCTGGAGAACTTGCTAACAATTGGAATCCCTGCAGAGCACGAAGCTGTCTGTGACTACAGGTCGCAGCAGAGGTTGGGGGCTGCCAGGGACCCTGAAGTGGGAGAGTCCCCCATGTGATGGGCTTCAGGTCCCTTCCCCGCTGCTGCGTGCACCTGTTCCTTTCAGCCAGACCCTGCAGGGCCCCTCTGCCCACGTGGGCATGTGGCCATCACTGCTCTGGATTTTGAGACCTGACAGGGATAATTGGGGTCTTGAGTCACCTCCAAATCACAGACTCTTCATTCTGGAAGGAACTTACCAGTTATCTAGGCCAGTGCCATCAGCCCCGGCTGCATAGGACAATCAGATTTGAAAAGTACCCTTGCTCAGGCCTTACGCCACAGACTCAGGCTCAGATAGGTGCGATGAGGCCTGTGCACGGGTGTTTTTTCAAGCCCTCCAGGTGATTCACATGTACACGGGGCAGGGGGGAGGGTGGAGAACGCTGGGCCCACCCTGTCCACATACACCTGAAGACAGCAAGCCCAGCGACGTGGTCGCTTGCTAACAGTCACATGGCAGAGCCAGCCATGACCCCAACCCCAGGTCTCTTTGCTGCACACCAGCTTCCCCTTTTGGGTGGACTCTAGAGGCATTCCACCTTGAGGTAACTCTGGCAGAGAAACTTCTATCTAGAAAGGACGTAGTGGCTCTGCCCCCTTTTCCTACTGCCCTACTCACACGCAGACTCTGGGAGTCTCCCACCCAGAGGCCAGGCAGAGGAGGCTGAAGGGTGAGCATTTATTGTTAGCTTTGTAATGAGAGCTGCTGTTTGCCAGGTGTCATGGCCAGTGCTGGGGTCACACCACTGGGTAGGATGTGGTCCCTTCTCCCAGGAAGCTTTCACTCGAGGCAGGAGGCACATAGATCACATGCCGTCAGAGGCACTGTGCAAGTGTGAGACCTGGGGCTTGGGGGAGCATATAGGAGACCCTAACCTGTCATGGGCAGTCATGGAAGGCTTCCTGGAGGAAGTGATATATAATTAAATCTTGAAGGCGTTTGACGGGAAGAAGCAAGAGGCGAAAGAGTGACAGGGCGAGAGAACTGAATCTGCAGAGCCCTGGCCTGCTGCAGTGGAGGGCAGGCTTTATCCTGAGGGCTCTGGGGAGCTACGACCTGGCCTCTCAAAGGCTCAGGGTACAGGAGGGGCAGGGAACCATGATGTTGGTCCTGTCATCCTGGTTTTTAAAGACTCTCTTCAGGGAAGGCTACTAAGCAGTGAACAGACTAGAGGTTTTCTTATTGCTAGAGAGAGATTTGAGGCTCAGAGAGGGCTATATCTGTGCCCAGGATCACACAGCCCCCAATAGAAGCTACCCCACTCCTAAGCTTATCCCAACATTCCCATCCTGTAGGACGGAAACGTTGCAGAACCCAGAAAACACACAAGACAGCGGAGATTGGGATCTGCAGGTCATTAAAAGGGAAACTGAAAGATCACATTGGATTGGCTTCGTGGGGCCTCCCTGGCCCTTCCTTGATGCTCTTGATGACAAAACCTCAAAAGCAGCTGAAAGCATGCCACCTCCGTTTTAAACAGCCCCCTACATGGCAAATGCTGTACCTAGGCAGGCTGCCAGAAGAGGGCGCCGTGCATGACGCAGCCAGGCGCCAGGCAGGCTGGGCCCCACAGCCGTCCCCACGCATCCTCTGCCATCTCCTGCTCCTGCACTCATTACCACGTGTTTGCTCTGCTCCCCCCGTGCTGGCCACGCATGCTGAGTCCTCCATCAGGAAGGAGAAGCCGGTGCTCGCTCAGGGATCTGATAGCATCCACTGCTCCCCTGCATGAATCAAGGTGCTTGTGTGTGTGCACGTGTATGTGCACGTGTGTGCATACCTGTGCAGACATGTTAATGAGAGCATCCTTGCCCTCCCCTTTTTTTTAAAGTATATGTGCTGCCTTGGCCCCTCTGCATGTGTCAGGGTAGGGGCGTGTGTGTGCGGACATGCCTTGGTACATGCACCATGCCTTCCCTGGGAGGCACCCTGGTGGGAATATACATCTTATACAAAAGTGTAGTTGTGGGGAAGCTCCCCTCTCCCGGTCCCCCAGCATGAACTGTCCACTGTAGATGTGGCCACAAGTCTGTGCTGGCCCAACTCTTCCCATCTGGCCTCCCCCCCACCCCAGCCCCCTAGCAAGAATCAGATCAAGATAACCCCACACGTTAGCCATCAAACCATGATGTGGGGATGGGGAAGAGGGCATGCTGCATAACACGTGGCTGGAAAGGCTGTGATGGCACCTGCTTAGAGCCAGTGGGAGACAAGATAACCTCTCAAGTGGCCTTTGGCCTGTGGCACTGAGTTGGGAAGTAGATTGGCCCTGCTCTTGGTACCAAGTCTGAAAGCTGCACTCACAGGGTTCCGCTGTCCTCCCACGTAGGGGTGGAGAGGAGGGAGGAAGGGGGTGGAGAGGAGGGAGGAAGGGGGAAGGAGAAGGGCTCATCCTCTGCCACCTCAAGCCAGCTAGCCTTGCAGGGAAACCAAATGCCTGCTAGCCCATTGGCGTCTTCATCAGCCTGACCTCCTCTCACTGGCCAGAGCTCCGGGTGCTTCCAGATGGGCTCTGGCAAGATCAGGTCGGTAGCAGCTATTGGAGAAGTTTGGAAATGATGGGGCGTTGTTCTCTATCTTCAGGGAAATCTGCCTTTGCCCAGGTGCCACAGGACATTTATGGGGCTGCCCTAACAGCACCCTCTCTGTGGGTGGGTAGTCAGGATCCAACGGCATCATTACCATGGCAAGATCACAGTCCTGGGCCTCCTGGGTCTGACATCCACATCTTGTCCTGCATTTTAGAGATTGGAAAAGTGAGGCCCCCTAGGGGGACAGCGATTTCGCAGTACTGCCCTGCTCTGGGCAGGATATCCTTCTTGTTCAGCTAGTGGATGTGACACAGAGGCTCTCAGGCAGGCTCCTAGGGACTGGGTCTGGTGCCACATTCCAAGCTGACTTACAGGATGAGTTGGGGACAGCTCCGGGTGCTCCTCTCAGAGCCTTAGTTTCCCCAGTGGCCTCCATACATCAGCCAGTGAATCGACTATGAACCTCGGTTTTACTCTGGAGTCTGAGAGCAGTGAGATGCAGACAGACAGCGACAAGGGAGTGGAACTACTTCGGCTCAGGATCTGAGGAAATCGTGCCATCTCTGGAGATCTAGGACCACAGACCAGCAGTGCACTGCTGGTTAGAAACGCAGAATCTCAGGTCCTGCCCCAGACCTCCTGAGTTGGAATCTGCCCTTTATCCAGCTCCCTATGTGGGTGCCCATGAGTGAGTAGCCTGCTCCGGGCACTGCATGGAGAGCAGCTTGGTGGGGTCCTGATTTCTCTTTGCGCCTCTGCTCTCTCCACCTGGCAGATCTGCGGGATGGTTCTCACCTGTTGCTTGCACCGGAGACTCCAGCTGCATCTTTACTGATGGCCGACCGTGTCCCCCTCCGACTGCCCCTCACCAGGACAGGTGCCAAAATCCCATCTTCCAAGCCTGCAGAGTCAGCACCAGCTTGCCTAGAAACTCCCCCTACTCTGTGCCCAGCCCCTTCGAATCCACCAAGTGCCAAGACCATGGCTCCTGTGGTTCCCACCCAGGCCGGGGGGACCCATCGCCCCTCACCAGGCCTGGGGATCCTGTGGACGACAGGAGGGTGATAATCAGGCCCTTGGCTCCCTCCTAGCTCCAGAACCGAGAATGAAGGTCTGAAAGCTCCAGCCCCCTGGGGCTAGGGGGGCAATCAGGGTTGGCTCTGTCCCTAGAAGATCCAGCTCTTTTATCTGCCTGCCCCGACACCTCCTCCTCTGGGAGTGCCTGCTGGCCCAGTTCCCTCCCGAAGGGCCTGGCAGGGGGAGGTCTGAGGTGAGGCCCGGGAGCTGGTGTGGGGCAGCAGCAGGCTGGTGGGGCCACCAGGGCAGAGAGGAAGCCAGGTAAGGTAACCACACCGGCACATGCTGCACCAGGACCCTGCGCCCACCCTAGACACCTTCCCTGGGAGAGGTTCCCCAGGAGACCATGGCCTTGAGCCCCAGGCTGCAGTAAATGACCCTCAGGGGTCTCCCCTCTAGGGCCTGATTCTCAGGAATGCCAGGTTTTTTAAATGATCTCCAGCTCTTCATGTTGGTGGGAGTAAAAATCCTTCCTGAGTAGGCCAAATCACAGACCCTGCGGAGTTGGGACACTGGGAAGATATGGCTCTGAGGAGAGGGGTGCTGTGCCCGGAACCCCATTTTTCCTGGGCCCAGAATCCCCGACCACATATGGCCACCACCATGCTGCCTCCAGGAGCCCTCACTCTTACTTCCCAGAGTGAATATAGTGGCTTCTTTTGGTTCTCTCTTGGCGTCTCTGAATCAGGCAGGGAATTTTCCGGAAGAACTTTCTTAAATACTAAGGGAGAACAGAACAAAAAAAAAAAAAAATCCTAGAAAATGCAGAATATAAATGCTGGCAGTTTTCCAAAGAACAGGTGTCAACTTGTAAGACAGCCATGGAGACCCTCCCCACTCCAAATAGTTCTTACAAGTGGGTAACTCATAGCAAGAGAACCCCGCACCTGGCTTCCCACCTTCCAGGTGCCGTGCTTCCTGGACTGGGGACCCTCTTACATCCCGCTATGAGGGAGTGGCCCCTTGTTGCTAAGATCAAGGCCAAGAAAGGTCACACCTTGCCTCCCAACTCATTCTAGGCCCCAGTCTGATGAGCGCAGCTCTTGGTGAACTGGGGTGTCCTGGGTGAAGGGTGTTCTCCCTCCCATACACAGCTCACTGCTGTCCCCAAACACAGCCCTCAAAATGTATGGAAACTGTGTGTACTCAGAGCAGAGAGTCCCCACATGAACAGAGGGAAGGCCAGCTTCCCGGGGCAGATTGCCTCCCCTACTCCGGGGATCCTCCTGGGGCTTCTTTCCTCTGCCCTTGGGGCCCTGGGGTTGCCGATACCAATTCAGTAAAAGGAGACCAGCTTTCCAGCAATCCCAGATGCACCAAGGCTGGAAGAAAGAGCACTGTGACTAGCTTTGCTGCCCTCCAGCTTCCTGGGACTCGAGAATGACGGACTCCCAACCTGTATGCTGGGCCGGATGTCAGGCTGCCAGGTGTTACCAAGTGAGGGCTGAGAGAGAGTTCCTCCTGGGCAGGTGACGATGCCCGGGGAGGTGCTGTGTCCTGTGGGACATGTCAGCCCCTGGTCGAGTCCCTGTACTCTTTACTGAGGCCAGCTGGGCTTGTGGAGATGGGGACGGGGTGGGCAGGACCGCTTGCACACCTTGTCCACCCCCACCCTCTGCCCCGAGGTGGGTTAGGCCATCCTGGCTGAGGGCAGGTGATTCCACGCTGGGCACCAGCCCACCCAGATGGCAGCTGGAGGATGGATGAACCAAGCTGCAGAGAAAGAATGACCCAGAGCTTTGGGGAATGGTGACCTGCTTGTTTGTGCTCACAGCCTGGGAGGGAAGAGGGTTAGAGGGAACTTCCCAAGGCCCAGGATAGGGCAGGCTCCCGCTCAGGGCACACAAAGGGCTGGAGTCCAGAGCCAAGGATGCTGTGCCCAGTGAGGTGTGCCCACCCCACCTGAGAGGATGCAGATCTATGCCCTGGACGGCTCCTTCTGGAACGCTGCTCAGAGAGAGAGAGAGAAAGAAGGCCATGACTGTTGAAAGCTGTCATCAGTCCTGTGTGAGCACACCAGGTCCCTGCACACCAGGAACCAGAAAAGAAGCCAGTGTTTTGCAGAGGTCGGGACACGGCGGATGCTGGGATATGCGCAGCCCGAGTCCCCACAACCTCGACCTTCCCTCCGCAGCACACTGGGGTGGACATCCCCAGGGGACGGCCACTCTCCGGATGACCTGTGCTGTGGGAGGCAGGAATGAAAATCAGTGGTGAGGAGATGAAGACTTGTTT
This sequence comes from Cryptoprocta ferox, assembly GCA_028646485.1. Classification (NCBI taxonomy): domain Eukaryota; kingdom Metazoa; phylum Chordata; class Mammalia; order Carnivora; family Eupleridae; genus Cryptoprocta; species Cryptoprocta ferox. The sequence goes on from CM053571.1 coordinate 96,664,805, forward strand.
AAAATGTTTGTGATCACCCTTTTCTTCTCCCCACCTCTCCCGCCAGCCTTGCCCCCACCCCAGGAGCCCCTCCAGCCTCGCCACGGGGGAGCGTCCATGGCCTTGTGGTTAGTGAAGGCCTACTATGTGCTTAGAGTGTGTTAGTCACGTAAGTGCTTTCTCTCCAGTGATTCCAACAGAAAGGCATTAGTCCCCCCATGCTGCAGATGACAAAATTAAGGCTGGGAGAAGTTAAGAGATTGGCCAGTCAGCAGTGGCTGTCGACATGCCACCCCCACCGGGTGGAAGCGAGGGAGTCCGGGCTGGGAGCCCCCCTTCCTCAGCATCCCGCGGCTCCCCATCGCTGCAGCAAGCCATCAGGCTGCCATGCAGGAACAGCATGTCCCTCGGGGACACTAACGGCCGCAGGCTGGAGCCCCCTCCCGGACTGGATGGAACAGTCCAGCTGGCCCCGGCCCAGCGCGCCCTGCACATTTGCAATCAGCAGAGAAGTGTGGCTGCCTTCAGACTGACGGCCAGGCCCTCCCGGTGGAGTGGCTCAGGCATCAGGCAGGAGCCCTGGGGACCATCGCTCAGGGGAACAGCCAGCCTGTCACCTTGGGTGCCATTGCAGACCAGACCTGTGCAATCAGAATCCACAAACAGGGTGTGGAGCCTGGTGCCCATGCGATCACACGTGGGGGCATGGAGAGCTGGCGAGGGCACGGGACACACCTCTCCCCGCCCCGAGCTGGGGGCCAGGGGAGAAGCCTCAGGGTTCATGCACTCAGAGCCGCCCTGGGCAGGGAGGAGGCACCCCGGGGGGTGATGTTAACCACCTCCTGCTACCTTTCCCTCCCGTGTGTTGCTGATGCGGGGCTCCGGGCTGGCACAGAATGGTCCCTGTCTTGGGGAGGGGGCACCTAGAATCTCATTAGGCCGCTCTCCCTGTGCACTTAGACCTGGAGGGACCAGCACAGTACTAGGAAGGGTGAGAGGTGAGGGCGATGAGCCCCCGGGACTTGTGCCCTGCAGCCAGTTTGGGTCTTGGGATCTGTCACTCTGGTCCATGCCTGGGGTTTGGAGGTGGAGGAAGTGATTTGAAACACTGTCATCACCACCAACCCCCCTTTCTTCCTTGGAAATGTTTGCTACTTTCTGGCCACTTTGGGGCTGGGGAGAGAAGGGGAGGAGAAGGGGAAGGCGGTTGACTAGCAAAAGACAGAACCCGTCTTTTATGTCACTGCTGTGTGGTGCTCACATCGCCGAGGATGCTGGTGATGTGTCTGAAACAGAAGTTCTTAAACTTGAGGATGCATCCGGTCACCTGCAGGGCTTTCCAACAGACTGCCGAGTTTCACCCCCTGAGCTCCATATCTGCAGGGGCGAGGCCGAGGACTCGCGATGTGACAAATTCTCAGGTGCTGTTGGTGCTGCCTGGCCTGGAACCACCCTTTGAGAACTACTGCTTTAGACCACGCCACAGAGGACACTCTGCCACCTTCCTGTGTGTACCGCAACCCCCAGGGTTCCAAAGCCCCTCAGGCTGTCCAGCTGGCCAGGAACGTGCCCTCTGGGTGGGGCCAATATCTCGGCTGGAAGACCAGGTGCCTGGGTCCTTTTCCCGGAAGGGAACAGATCAAGTTCCCAGCCCCATTTTCCCACCACTCTGTGTGCCATGGGAGAGTCTGGCTCCATTCTCAGCAGCCCCACTTTCTAGTTTAGCATTATGCCCTGCGCTGTCTGTACTCCGTTCCCCAGCCTCCCATGCACCCCCTTCCTCTCCTGCTTATGCCTGTGAGCCACCCTGTGCAAGTGCCCCTAGGAATTCCAGGCAGCCCAGTACTAGCGAGGCCAAACGGGCTTCTGGAACCAGCCGGCCCATAGATATGGGTCGTCACAGTATTCTAGAAACAGAGAAGGTGCCCTAACCTCCCGTGTATAGAGAAGTTGCTCTGGTTGTAAACATGCCTTCTTCGCTGGCCTCAGCGTCAGCCTGGCCTCACACGCTGGGTGGCATGATAATAAAGGAATTGTATCTAGGACTACCTTCTTTTGCTTTTTTCCTCCTCTGCAGGGAAATCCCAGGTAGTTCACCAGATGTGTTTCAACCCACCGTACATGTGGAAGCAGACATTAGTCATGGGGGGAAGGGGAGGAAGGAGGAGCCCTGTAAGGAAACCCATGGACGACAGTGATTGGGGTCCTGCTTACCCTTCTTTTATCGGCTCCCACCTTTCCTCTGTTTGAACTGACCTCGCCTGCACATGTGTGCCATTGGTTCCTGGCTGCAAGTGAGAGCCAGGCTCCAACACGGGAGCTTGAATCACATTCCTCTTAAATTCCACCCTTGGTCAGCCAGTATCCCCGCACCACTCCCCATGACGCACGGCAGGCTCCGTCAGTGAGCCTGCAGCCTGCACATCCCGCTGTGGGCACCGCCCCGTGCTGGCTACAGCAGATGCCGGGGGTGGTGAGAAGTCAGGGGCGAGGGCCCCCCCCACCGGCTGGCCCTCAGGCTCCCACCTGAGTGTTGGAAGCTAAGACGCACACCCCTAAAGCTACCCAGACCCCCAGCCCATCTCGCTAATTTGTCCATCTGCAAATCCAGAGTGGAATACTTTTTCATCCAAATGCAGAAAAACTTCAATCTTATCATTGAAGGAGCTGAAGTCATCCGGTTGCCCAGTGTGGAGCTAAAAGGATGCATTTACTCATTTGATTTCATTCACTATTCTGTCTAGAGAACTTGAGGTGGGTAAGTGGGTGAGCCTGAACAGTACCTGGGAAAGCTGGGCTCTGGGGATGCCGAGATGACAGGAGTGGGGTGGGGTGGGGAGGCACACTGCAAGTGAGCCTCTCACCTGGGGAGAACCTGGAAGGGGCCTGCTCACTTGCTATCTAAGAGATGGAGTCTGCAGCCCTGGCCAATTCCTCGTGTGTCTCCTCTGCCCCTTTGGCAAGATCATTGACCCAACAATCACAGCAGCAGCCCTCTGATGGCTTGGATGTTGGGAAATGCACCATTTGGGCCCATCCACAGTCTCCTATCTTGTTGGACCCAGACATCTCACCTCCACCATCACTATGAGTGTCAACGTGTGTACACATGTACACAAGCACACAAACGAGTGCCCCCTCTGGGCTCCTCCCTTCTGCACACAGGAGCACTGTGGGTGAGTGTCACTGCTGTCCAAAATGGCTCTGGGGGCGGGTACCTGGATGGCTCAGTCGGTTAAGCAGCCAACTCTTGGTTTTGGCTCAGGTCACGATCTCATGGTTCATGGGTTCAAGCCCCTCATCGGGCTCTACATTGACAGCATGGACCCTGCTTGGGATTCTCTTTCTCTCTCTCGCTGCCCCTCCCCTGCTCACTTGCTCTCCCAAAATAAATAAACATTACAAATAAAAAGAAAATAAAATGGCTCTGGTGGCCAGTAGGGGCCTTGGGGAAGTGGGCAGCATCGAGCCACTGTGTGAAGCTCTCCTCGGTGGCTGCCGGCTGGCCTGTCGGCTGCCACTCCTCCCCAGCAGGTGCCAATTCCTCGTGTCAGCCCCAGTGCCCAGCTGTCGTGTTGCCACCAGGTGGGCTGCTCGGAGCTGGGACCCTGCTTCCTGCTCCATCTCCCCAGCTGAGAACAGAGAGGCTGTTGGTGGGGGATGGAGGAGACACAGGCTCCAAAAGCCTAGATCATTCCACTTACCGTCTTAAAAACAAGTATGTGAGAAGCCCCTACTTCCCTTTTCCTCTGACTTCTATCCTGGGATGAAACCCTGTTGAGCGAGGACTGGGCACAAAGGAGAGGCTGCAGTGAGGGACCCAGGGGGATCCTTTGGATCAGGCCAGGGGTGAAGAAGGCGGTGAGCAAAGCTTCAGTCCGGCCCTTCCCATCAGCAGGGTGCAAACAGCATCACTGCACTGAGGACATGCGCAGGCTGGCCAGAGCCAACAGGGCTATATGTTCCCTGCAGCCTGGGCACTCTTGAAGAGGTCATGGGCAATTTCCACCGGCCTTCTAAAATATGGACGGTGGCTCATGAATCCCTAATTGGGGGTTTAGAACCCCAAGCTGGGGAGGAGATCGAATTCAACATGTCTCCCTGAGTTGCCAAGCTGTAAATAAGGCTGAGTCCTTTCAGGAACTGGTGTCCCTTTCCAGGGAGAAGAAATGTATTGAGAATATGTCGGGATCCCAGGAATTCAGTGGGGACATGTCGGGGCAAAGGGCAAGGAGCTTCCCGATGCCGTTAAATGACAGAACCTGGGCTCGCCTTGTCTGCATGTTGAATCAGCCCTGTTCTGAATACTGGGCTAGACTAGATCTCACAGCTCTGTAGCCACCAGAAGGAAATTCTCTGACCAACAGGCTCAACCCAGCAGACCCAGCCACAGACCACAGTGTGGCCCTGCTCTGCCGGCTCCCCGCTCTCCTCTCAATAAGGGGACACCAGGGGTTTGCCCCAGCTGGTTCTCAGCCGCCTGGCAGTCCATAGGGCCACAAAGGGGCAATTCCAGCAGGCAGCTTCAGACAGGCAGCTTCCAAGCATGCCCTGTGGAGTGTTGTTACGCTTTTTGTTAGCTTAAGGAGACACAATAGTCCATCTCCACAGCTGTCATTAAACTCAGCAAAAACGAGATGGCTAAATCAATAGCTTCCTCATCTTTGCTGAATGCTTTAGAAGGGACCATTGCAATGCCAATATTTTTGTGTCCAAAACGACATTCATTTAATCTGACTTCCCTCTTGTTTCTGTGGAGCACTGAATGCTGCTACCGGCATGAAACGGGAGGCATGGGGGAAGCCTGCCACCGAGCCCCCACACATCTCCGTCCCACGGCTCACTACCACCCCCTGTATACCGACTCCCCTTTCCAGATTACTCACCTGTGCCCCCAGCTTTCAGCCAGGGGGATACGCTTCCTTGGGGTTCCACCTCTAGTTGGGGGACTCCTGAGAACCCAGATTTGACCAATTTCTTGCTAAGTACTTACCCTGGTCTAGGAACAAGCTGGAGGTCTTTACATGCGTGGTTTTATTTCATCCTTGCAGCAAATCTGTAAAATCGGTATTGTCCTCATCTTGCGGACAATGAAGGCAAGACCTGTTCAGTGACTACACAGGGCTCACAGGGGCATCACACGCAGAATGAGTATTAAATTCAGACCCTCCAGCTCCCAAACCAGTGCGATTCACCCAGACATGGCACATCACTAACACTGAAAGTTTAGGCGTCATGACAGCCGATAAAATAGTTGAGGTCAGGAGGAAGCCAGATAATGTATATGGAAAGCATTTTGCAAGCTGTGAAGCTCAATGCAAACAAAAGGAGAGATTTAATTATATCACACTGGTTGTCTGCCTGCACATGAGCACTGAATCTGGAAAACACACTCACCCTCCCATTTGGTGCAGTTAGTCATCTACCTGTCCAGTGAGAGGGATGTCATGTTGGATGAGTGACAAGAATGCTCCTCTCCCCCTATCCCTCCCCAGTAAACCTAGTAAATCTAGTTAATCACTAAGTCTTTCAATTTTCCTGTGTGTCTCTTAGATCTAGTGTTTTTCTCCCTCCCACTGACACTTCCCTGCGGTCTCAGTCATCTCTCACTTAAGTCACTAATGCAGCCCCTCCTTGATGTCCCTGCATCCCACCCTGTCCCATCTTACCACTCTCCATGCGATCCTTCCCAAAGGCAGAGCTGAGCCGGCCACACATGGCTTCAAGCCTGTCAGCGGGCTCCCACCGCTCTTGGCTTCAAGTTCAAGCTCTAACCTGGCTTAGTACCTTGTGATCTAGTGGCTGCTGCTTTCTCCAGACACCCCCTTCGCGCTTGCTTTGTGCGCCGGCTCCAGTGACATCACCGGGGCTTACCTCCCAATCCCTGCCAGGTTAGCTCCTGTCTTTAACTCTCAGCAGTAACATCGGCTCCCCAGATTGGGGCCAGCGCGTCTCCCCCCCCCCCACCCCGTGAATATCACGATCACGGCACCAAGTTGCAATCCTGTTTGCTCTTCTGTGGTCCCCATCAGACTGGTGGCTCTGTAAGCACAGGAGTTGGTCTGGGTCCTTCACCATATGCTCTAGGTGCTTGTACAAGTTAGTAGCCACTAAGTCTTTGGGTGGATAAACATCTTGTCTCTGGAAGCCCTGGTCATGGCCATTTTGAAGGAGCTCCCATATAGATACCAAGCTCACTGTGCTGCTGCTAGCAAGCCATCTTCCTCATGTGCCCTTTGCTGAGCGCAGATGGAGAGGCAGCTCTCCCACCGCAGCACACAGGGCGGGAGGAGGGCCCCCAGGGTCATCTCATTCACCCCCTCTCATGGGCTGAGGAGCCCAGCACCCATCCCAGAAGGCTGTAGCCTAGTCATTAGATGCCAGGAGAAACAATGCCCAGCCCTGTCCTGATAAGACCGCCTCCTCTCCTGCCCAGCCAGGGCAGCTGCCTCCCGTGGCTTAAGCTCATTTGACAGGAGCCCAGTGCTGAGCTGTCAGTGCACCCCATTGTCTTGTGATCCAGTGGACTTCACTCTGCCCCCCAGAAGCAGACAGCACAGGGACCTGGCCAGCATCCCCGTGGGTGTCCACAGGCTGGAGGGCAGGAGCCGGAACCACAACCACCTTACACCCACACACCTCTGACTTGGTTGGTCCTCAGAGGATGTTGAAGGGTCACTGCCCCTAGTTCATGACTAACCCGACTCCACGGCCACAGGATCCCTTCTGGTAAATCTCCTTAGGGGGGATTTCCAGGTACTGCATTCTTGACCTTTGATAGAGGGTGGATCCTCAGCAAACCTCTGGGGGCTTTGGGACACAGCAGCTGCAGGATGGGGTCCTAACGCTTGATGTTCTGGGGCAACCCCCTGCCAACCTGGCCACTGCCTTGAGGAGTAAGGAGAAGCCCCCTCCTGCTCCTGGGCCCCCGTGGCACATTCACCCTTGGTCCCCATCCCAGCACGGAACACCTGCAGCAACGTCCACATACACATGGTCCCGGATGAGGATGACCTCTGAGCTCACCTGCAACTTGTCACTATGACTGTGGCAGCCACGGACACCAGGAGCCCAACTCCACAAACCAGAGCCCCAGCCACGGACACCGGGAGACCGCTATGGCCCAGGGGCCAGTGTCGGTGGGCTCAAGTGGTGGTAAGTGCCCCCACCCTCCCTGACCTCTCATCCTGAGTTGGTGTTCCTGTGCCCTCTTTAAGGCTGTCTCAGAGCCACCCTGAGAGCACAGCCTGGCCCAAGTCATGCTGTGAGGTCCCCTCACTCCTGGAAGAGATATCAGGCCCAAATGAACCCCAAGAACATCAGGGAATTGGGGAGAGACTGTACCTAAGCCCGAACCCTACAGGAAGCCATGAATGACTTACTCCCTGCCCTTCCTCCAACACACTCTGGGCCTTCCTACAAGACTGTCCATGTGTGGCCAGCGAGCTCGGGCCTCTCGGACTAGCCCAGGCCTGCATCCAGTCACTGGGCAAAGGGCACTCCTAGAGGGGACTGCACCCCGCCCCACGTGGCAGACCTGGGACCTGGGTCCGAGGAGGAGAGATGAAGTCCTTGCCATGGGGGTGTCCTGGACAAACGGTAGGGCCAGTGCCTGATCCGTCCTGCTTCCCTCACACCTCCCGCCACAAGAAGTCATGGCTGAGTGAACACAAACCACGAAGAGACAACCTGTTTGTGCTTTTGACACATTATCAGTTTTTATTTAAAAACATGCTAAAAACATGGTGTTTGATAAAGCCAGGACCAGGATGAAGGAAACGCACAGATACGGCATCGCAAGCAGAAAAGTGCATTTAAAACCAACAAGCGTGCTATCCTGCTCTCCTGAGCTCCCAGGGGTGGGCGAGGTGTGCCCATGAGCCCCTGGCTCCGGTCCTCAGGTGCCCATTCAGGGCAGGGAGGCCGGGACCCACCGGCACCACTGCCTCGCTGAGGTGTGGAGGAGCGAGAGCGGAGACCGGGACCGCGAGAGGCCAGGCGCGGAAGGACTGAGGGACAAAGGGGGGACTCAGGCACCTGGCCCCCAGCTCCCGTCCTACACCAGGTCCCTGCTAGTTAGCACCTCCACCGGTGTGGGTGGGCAGGGGGCTGCAGAGGAGGGGACAGCCATTTCCATCCACCTTGTACTGCTTTGTGGCCACCAAAGCAAGGAGCAAGGACCTGGGTCCAAGTCAAACCAGAACATCTGCACGAGGGTCTGGGTGGGACAGCAACCTTTCTGGAGTGAGAGCCCAAGGTGCTGGCCCATGCTGGTGGGGGGAGGGGGTGACAGTGCTCCAGTGGGGGTCCTGGGGCAGAGATTTGTCCCGGACACCTGCCGCAGCCCCCCAAGGGTGGTTCTCGGTCCCTGCTCGCCCACCACCTCTGCAAGATGGCTGCAGATAAAGTCCAGGTCTCGGCAGTCGCCCCCTTGAAGCTGTCTACAGAACCTGACCTTATAAGTCACATCTGGAAACTGCATCAGACCTGACTGAACAGACTCTGTGCTGAGAGAAGCCACACATGAGGGAGCTCACCCAGTTAGTGCTGCCCCAGTGGGATCCCAGCAGGGAGAAACGGAGAAGACGCTGGGTTGCCACAGACACCGTGTGGCGTGACCTTCCATATGTGGGATCCACCCTGCAGGAAAGGCGGGGGGGGGGGTCTGGAAGAGCACCCCCGCCCCTCGTGCCTTCCCCCAGGGGAGACTCGAGCGAATGCCTAAGCAGCCAAGCACAGGGTGAGGCAGGAAGGCGGTCTGAGTGGCTGCGGACAAGTCTCCATGGACAGACAGGTGAGGGGGCGCTGGTGGGGACAGGAGGACCGCGGTGGAAGCTCCAGGGCCAGAGGACATCCCTGAAGCTCCAGAAACATCGGACTGCCAGGGAGGCTACACCTCCCACCCACCCAAGATGTTGGGCTTTTGCTGATTTGAAAACTGAAGTTGCATTGATAGGCATGAACAAGCCTGCCCCATCCCCCCAAGGTCATTACACTCCCAGTCCCACTGTGTGACTCCAGCGTGTTGGCTGAGCGTCTCTCCACAGTGACACGGTAGCATGACTACTCTGTGCTCTGCAGCTGGAGTCCCTGGGGTGGCAGCTGAGTCGCCCACCGGGAAGATGGCACCAGAGGACCCAGGAAGGCAGTTTTGCTCAAGAATGTGCTGGCCCCTTCGTCCACCCAAGGACCCACCTTCCCAGCACGGCCATGGGCACCTCTGCTTCTGTCGTAGGGGGGTGGCCTTTCCTCTGCCTGACTCACTGAGACCACCCTACTCTCCACTCCTCACCGCTCAAAATCGTGAATCCTGAACACCAAAAGTCCCGTACTCCTGGTCCCGCCTGTATTTTACTCAGGCGGGCGCAGGAGGTGCTGGCTGGGTGGCCAGGTCTCAGCTTTTGGAGAAAAGTGGACGCTGGAGGGGAGACATGGGCCTGGTGGGAAACCAAGGTACCGAGCCAAACGGTGCAGGAAAAAGGCAGCCGCCCCACGTGAGGCCGGGTCAGGGAAGTGCACCAGATCCTAGCTGGCCAGTGGAAAGCCTTTGCAAGCTCAGCCCCACGAATTCTTGACTTTAGTTTTTTAACTGCAAAAACACTCACTCAGACCAGCTTAAGTCCTGAGGGTCCCCTGCTGCAGTCAAATACCCCACCCCGCCTGTTCAGCTCCTATACCATGACTCGGCTGTTTCTTCCTGGGGCTGGTTAGCAAGATCCAGTCTGAGCTCCCCGTCTTCTCCTCAGGGTCATGGAGGACATACCTGCTACCACCCCACTATCACTGAACCCTGAGGAAGGGGATGAGGGTCCTGGGATGCCCTGGCCATCTTCCCCTCCTCTCAGCAGGGAATGTGCAGCCTAGTGAACGCGGCTGGAATGATCACGGGCACCAGTTCCACCTTCCCCTCCTGATGATCATGGGACCTCCGCCACCGTCTGAGCAGCAAAACGTAAGGAATGCTTCCCCTTCCAGAAGCAATGTGAGAAAGTGAGCAGCATCTGAACTAGAGAGGTATTTGTCCGAGAGTTTCTAGCAGGAATGTCTGTGAAAGTAACTGGGGTTTGCAGAACCTGTCGCGGGAACACGCCCGCATGGGGTGGAAGGGGGAGCTGCCTCCGGTGCCAGCAGAGGGCAGGAGGAAGGAAGGAAGGACAGGGAAAAAGACAGACTGCTCAGCGGTGAAGTATAAGGACCCACAACAGCCCCGGCCACGTTCCCGGCAAAGCACTTCGCCAGCCCCCCACGGACCCCCAACTGCTCCAGCCGCTGGAGCCAGCACCAGTGAACACCTGGCTATGGGCAGGGTGTCCCTCTCCACGGTGCTCTGTGCCTTTCCGCTGCACACGCTTCGTCCAGGCTCCTGTACACCGACGCCGGCCCCCTGCAGCCTGGCCCGCACTCCCTCCCGCTCAGTGTGTCCTGAGCACAGGCCTGGCGCACTTCCCCGGAGACTCCTGAGCGCTGCACAGTGGTTTGTCCTGATTGAAACCTGACTGACATCCTCTCTCCCCACCTGTCCCCCACCCTCAGGAAAAAAAAAATCAAACCATTACAGAAATCAACGCGGTAAAAAGTTATAAATCAGAAAGCTAACCCTAAACTTATCTGAAAGATAATATTCCTGAATAATCATAATCAGAGTAAAATAAAATAAAAAAAGTTACACTGTAAGGTATAAAAAGCCTGGGCAAGATGCTCCCGGGGCGCCTTGCCCAGAGGCAATCAGACCCCTGCCCCCGCCAGCTCTCCCACGGGGGACCGTGGACACCCGTGGCTCCGTGGGCAGTCTCTCCACCAGGAGGGAGCACTCTGCGCCCCACCCATGTGGGGACATAGTGTCAGGGTGAGGAAGGGCAGGGGCAGAAACGCATCAGTGCTGGGGGGTTTCCGGAGCATGAGCCTGGCCCCGCCCTGTCTTCTTTGGCAAATACACAGATGCAGGAACCCAGGCACCCCCAGCACCCAAGGTCTCTGTGCTCCTCCTCCACGCCTCCTCCTCCCCGGCCCTCCACCCACCAAAGTGGCTGAGGCGGAGTGGGGGCTGGGGGAGGGTGGGCTGGGGGGTCGGGTGCAGGGGTCAGCAGTCTGGAGAGCGCGGGCAGGCAACACAAAGCTCAAATCTTCTTCCCTGGCACAGTGTCGGCATGGGGGCCGGGGTGCTCCCGGCCAGCCCGCTCAGGCGTCGTACTTTTTACCAGTCCGGTGGATGTGCTGGAAGAGGGTCATGGAGAAGGCCATGCCCAGAATCTGAAAGACATGGGGGAGAGGGCCTTGGCTGGAAGCCCCTGGGCAAGCAGAGGTATCCATTTGTGTGCCTGATAATCGCTGGCGGGCGGGAGACAATGGTGGGCGGAGGAGATCGCACACAGATGAGCTCAGACCCTCTGTGCTGTGTGTACAGAAGATCATAAACCTCCCTGAGGCTCAAGAATCTGCCTATTTCAGGGCTCTGTTGTGAGGACCGAAAGCACAAAGGACCTGGCCCTAACTGGTAGCTACCAGGGAACTGAGGTGGGGGTGGGAAGGTGACAGGAATGTTAAAAACACAAGCCGCGTCCCTCCGTTTGGTTCTGGAACACACGACATGATGTTTCAGGTGCAGATGGTGTGTCTTCACCACTGATGTGCTTACGACAATAGTAACGCTCCTCTGCGTTCCCTCAACTCCTGAATCCTGAAGGGGGTGGCGGCCCAGAGTAGTGCAGGAGGAAGCCAGCCTGGGGCCTCACAGTCACCACAGGTAGTGTGCTGTGGCACACGGCACAAAGCAAGGGACTGGGAGACACTATATGCCTTTCTTGGCTCTACAGTACTCAGGGTTTGGGTATAACTGGAGGAGATCCTGGCTGGGGATGCTCTGGTCCAGGCCTGAGCACAGTCAGCCGAGAGGTGGCCTCTTCTTAATACTGAGTAGCATCTTGCCCCTATATGCACAGCTCATGTCAGAGCTCTGCACAAGTGACCGAGGGCTTGTCTGCTGAGCTTGAAAGCTCTTGGATGAATGAGACATGGTCAGACCCCCCCGCCCCACCAGACTCAAGCAATTAGGGCAAGAAAGATGCAGGAGGCCAGCCATCTTCCTGTGGACCAGCCAGTCAAGTTCAAGCACTCCAGGGAGAATCAGGCCCTGAAGATTCCTGCTCACCCCAGGTTGGAGCCATTCATAAACGGACCAAGGAGGAAGCCGGGAAATGCTCATCCCCAGAAAGGTCAGGGAACTCTTGCTCCCCGCTGGCCACGCTGGCCTCATCTTTAGGAAGGGAAGCAGGGAATTCCTCCTGGTCCCCCTCCACCATCTATGCTAGGGCTTGCAAAGTGCGGCTGCCCACTGAATGCTTGCTAGGAACAGCTAACACCTACTGAGCGAGCACATCCGCACTGCCTGGTTCTGCTCTATGCCCTGTTATATGTATGGGGCTCACTTAACGCTGAGAAGTGGCATGATGATCACGCCCATTACACTGATGTGGAAATTAAGGCACAGACGCTAAGCAACCTGCCCAGCTCACATATATCTACCAGGTGCCAAGGCCAGATGGACACCCACGGAGTGTGAGCCTGTGCTCACAAGTGTTACCTGAGGACTCGGGTTCATTCATTCCCAGGGTAAGTGTCCCTGTGAAGTAGGGCAGGCATGTTGTCAAGCAAATCCACAAAGGGGATTCATGCGAAGCTGGCCCCACGCTCAGAACAGATGCCCAGGAAGCAGAGCCCTACTGCGCCCACAGGGTTGTGATAGGTGTTGGGACAGAAGGCCTCAGGACAGAGCAGAGCAGGACAGCGCAGGGGCTTCAGGCTGCCAGGGTCAGCTATTTCGTGCGTGTGCATGTCTGTGCGCGCGTGCGTGCTTTGTTTCTGCCTCTGGCTCAGTTCCAGCTGGGGAGCTGCAAGGCACCAAACAGCCCTCTCACCTGCATGATAAGGATGCACATTCCCACCGTGCCAAGCACGTGCTTATTGTCATCAAACCACGTCTTCACCTTTTCATAGCAGCCCTAGGGAGCAAGGACCACAGGTTAAGGCACCCGCAGGACTGTGAGTGCCCTTCCTGCCCACCCCCCACTTCACGTCCCCTTCCATCCCTGTCCTTGCTCTTTCCTCCTGCCCCTCTCTGAACCTCAGCTCCTCTGACTTTTGAGCAAGCCCTGCCCCTCCCCAGTCCACCTGGACCCCCACCCTCTGACACTCCCAACTGTGGGTCCAGCCCTCCCCCTGGCCACCTACCTTTTGGCTTCAGTCCTGTGCATTCCCCACCCCAATTCCTTCCTGTCCCAGGCGACCCTCCCCTGCAGGTGTCCCCCACGCAGGCTTCTGGGAGGGGGACCAGGGGAAGCAGCTTCCAGCCTCACCGTTCTCCACAGGGGGGTGGTGGTGTTGCGCCCACAGCCCTGGGAGTTCTCCATGCAGCAGCGGTCGGGCACTGTGTTCTCCCCCAGCACCGGGTACCAGTCTGTGTAGTCAGTGACGCCACAGCAGCGCATCTGTGGGTGGGAAGGCCCGGGCTCAGACACGCCACCACCCGCGGCCCTCCCCTGTGCCTCCCCTGCCTGCACCAGCCTGGCCTCACGAAAGCTGCCTCCCTGCTGTTCAGCAGAGGAGACAAAGGCCTCCTTGTCCCCTCTTTGGGCCTCAACTGGGCCTGAAAGGGAAGTGACGGCCCCTTCCTAGAGGCCGGAGCACCCACCTGCGCCTCTGAGCTGGGCACTAGACACTGGGCAGGAGCACTCAGTCCTCTGCTCACCCACCACCCCTCTGCTTTGTGGATTGTCTCAAGCTGGCTGCCAGCCCCTCCCCAGGGCTTAACGTGGGGCCTCTGGGCTGCGCTGACTTGTCCTCCTCTTAGAATCAGGGTCTCCCTGCCTGACCCCTAATGAGGCCAACAAACTCCGTCATCCATGCCAAAGCTTCAGAAACGAAGGGTCTGGATGATCTGCTCTTCTAGATTATCTGTCGTCCCTGGTCCCCTGTACCCATTTAGGTGTTCGCCGTGGCTCCTACTCCTGTGTCCAGTCCCTGCTCACCCTCCTTCCCTCAGTTGCCTGTCCCTGGTATGGTGTGTGGCCCAGCAGCTCTCCTGGTCACCCGGGGGGGAGTCCAAAGGCCAGCCCCCACTCCTCCTCCCTGTGGCCCCAAACCCTTCCTTGCGGGCCCCAGCCCCAACCCCTCCTCCCTGCGGCCCCCACCCCTTCTCCCTGCGGACCCAGCCCCCACCCCTCCTCCCTGCATCCCCACCCCTCCTCCCTGCAGGCCCCAGCCCCCACCCCTCCTCCCTGCGGCTCCAGCCCCTCACCTCAGCTTGGATGATGTTCCAGGCGTTCTTAAGCCCCACATTGTTCTCTGTGTTGTACAGCAACAGGCCTTCTTTCAGGTCCTTCTTGGCATTTTCATTTACCTGTCAGGTGGAGGGCAGACCCCTGAGTCCCTTCTCCAAGTGCTCAACACAGCTATGCTTGAATACTCCTGGTGATGGGGAGCTCACTAATGCCAGAGGATTCTATTTCCTAAGACTACACAGGTAATATGCCCCCCACGCCCCCCCAAACTCACCTTCCCCATGTCCCCCCCACCAAAACCTTTCATCTGGGCCTCTCCCAGCTCTCCTGCCTCCATCCTCCTTCCTCCCTTCCTCAGAAGTACTCTCTGTCTGTGTTTCTCCTCTGGCTTGTCCTGACCCCAACCCACTGCCACCCCATATGCCCCTCCCTTCTTATAAGGCCTACCTTGTCCATGTAGACAAAGAAGAGGATGAGTAAGATCAACTCTGCTAGGAGGATGATCAACAGGACGATGAAAAACTGGAAGGAGAGAGTGTCAGTGTGGACACGGCCAAGGATGGGGTGCACACAAGGGCTAGGGAGGCAGGGGACAGGCAGCACCTAGACAGGGCTTCCCAGGTATGGGAGAGGCCAGCAACGGCTCCTGAGGAGTCCCTGATAGCTAAGGGTGGGAGATGAAGGAGACAGACAATCAAGGAGTGGAAGGGACAACGAGGGCCGAGATACCCCATCATGAGGAAGAGGGGTGCGGTCGGGCAGAGAACATTCTAGAAACAGTTTCTGTTGGGCATCCAATAGGCTGGTGGTTGTCCCAGGCCTTGCCTGTCTCAGTGACCCAGACGCAGGGAGATGGGAGTTCAGAGGGTTGGGGCCACGGAGTTCCCTCACACGGAGTTCAGAGCGTTGGGGGTGTGGTGTTCACTTACACTGAGGAGGAGGCACTTATTTTCCTTGATGGCCCCCAGGCAGCCGAGGAAGCCTGTCACCATGACAATAGTGCCTATGGCGATGACCAGGTTGGCTGCAGACAGCGAGGGGAAGCTGGGGGAGAAGGTGGCAAAGTTGCCTTGGGACACGGATAGCCAAATGCCCACTCCAAGCAGCCCACAGCCACAGAGCTGGAGAGAAAGGAAAGCCGTTAGATCAGCACCGCTCCGGTGTTCATCTCCGTGGAACCCGAAAGGCTGCGTGTCCCCACCCCCAACTCAGAGACCAGAAACGGGTGAGAACGCGGCCACAGGTCAGATATGGCCACAGGCCCTAATCACGTCGGCTGTGAGACCCAGACAAACCCTCAGCCTCTCCACGTCTCAGTCTCCGCATCTGGCAAATGGCATCATGCTAGCTTTGCGAACCTCCTAGGGTCACTCTGAGGATCGAATTTTAAACGACACAGACAAAAATCCTATAACAAACACGGAAGGTCCCAGACACACACGAGTGGCTGTGGTTACTCCACTTGTCACCGGAGAGGCATTCAGGAAGGAGTCTGGGAGGAGGGGCGCAGTGCTCAGGGAAGGAGAGTGAGGACTCGTCTCTGGGGCTGGGAAGATTGTCCGAGTCCAGTTTCTCAGAGCCAGACATTCTGGAGACCGCGTCCTCCTGCCCTGTCCAGAAAGGCCATTTGCCCACTCTTCTCAGGAGCCTGAAGAACAAATTTCCCACTGATGGAAGGAGAAAGGAACGCATCGGGCTGGCCGTGAGAATCCATCACTGCCTTTGCCCTCCATCCATATGAGCCAGCAGCCCGCGCTCTGGGCCTGAAAACCGACTCTCCTCCACGGCCCCCCTGGGCCTGCGATGCCAGCGCTTCACCCGGGGACGCTTGGGTTTCACTGGCTGCGGGTCTCCACGGCTGCCTTGTTTTACACTCCATATAGCTGACACTCGCCCGCTCCCTCCGGCTCCGAGGAAGTATGCTGAGTCTGAGGAGCCAATCAATCAGTCAACCGATATTTATTGAGTACCTACAGCCTGCGGCGTCCTGTGCCAGAAGAGCCACAGCCACTTCCGAGACCTGCCTTCCTGGGGCCTCCGTGCTGCATAGATGGAAACAATAAAAAAGCAGCATCGACCCCACGCAGTCAGTATACACTGGTGCCAAATAAACAGTACGGTAGTTCAGAGGAGGCAACCACTGTCCTGGCCCAAGATGTCAGCTGGAGGAGGCAGTCTCTAGAGGGCGGGGGTACTTGGGGCAGGTGGGGGACGAGAACATTCCACGCAGGGTAAAAGCATACACGTAAGGACTCGGGAGGCACAGACATGGATCTGACACCAGGCTCCAGCTTTTCCTGGTAGTGAGACCTTGCAAACTCCTTTTACACCCCATGAGAATGACACCGCCCGCCCTCTGGATTGTTGGGGGAATTTAAATGGAAGAAAGCATGTGAAGTGCATGGCCACTGCCAGGTGCTAGTCTCTGAAAGGCATTTGCTGACCAGCTCCCATGTGCCAGGGGTTGTGCTGTGACCCCAGGAATTGAGCACATCCCTGCTCTCGAGCTGCTCTACCTCCAGAGGGGAGACCCTGACGGACCAGCAGAGACAAGGCGGCTATGAGTAGGCAGCGAGCGGTTCTCACATGCGTGCACGGAGGCTAAGGGGGAGAGGCACAGGCTGCCCCTAGGGGGCGGCCTTTTCTTCCCCTGTTCAGTCCACAAACCTAAACTGAGCACCCTAAGTGCCAGGGCCCGTTCTATGTGCTGGGGCAGAGAGGGCGAGCAGCACAGGCAAACCCCCCCCCCCATGAACAGGCTATTCTTACAGGGCACACGGATGCTACATGAGCGAACAAGTAATAGAATCTCAGGTGACAGCACATGCGGCGAAGAAAAACGAGGATGGCAGGAGTTAGAAAGTTTCGGGGGACACAGTGGTCAGAGAAGGCCTCCCAGAAAGGCAGCATTTGAGTAGGGACCCAAATAAAGAGGGGAAGTGGAAGAATGTTCTAGATAGAGGGAATAGCAAGTGCAGAAGCCCTGAGGTAGGAATGAGCCTGGCCAGCCCAGGGGGGAACAAGGTGCCCAGGTAGCTGCACAGAGGGGATGAGGTGACAAGTGGTAGGGGACCAGTAGGTGGGGTGGCAGGGGACAGATGAGACAAGATCCTGCAGGCATCGGTAAAGAAAACGGGTGTGGGATGCCCCTAGGGCTGGAGAGTGACATGATTTATGTGTGGATGCTGCTCAGAGAAGACTGCTGGAGGTCAAAGGGGGAACCCCAGAGCACAATCAGGAGGCCACGGCAGGGATCAGGCAAGAACTGGGGGCGACCCACACCAGGTGGCTCTGAATGAGGTTTATCTGTAAGGTAGGATTGACAGGACTTGCTGGGATTTAAAAGATGAGCAGGATTTTCATAAATGAGCAACCGGAAAGGTGATCCAGACAGGGCAGGATGAAAGAAATGCGGGTATTCCCACGTATTACTAAACCAGAGACGGTTCAAGGAGCTGGGGAGGAAGGGGAGTGAGTGGAGCAGTGGTCCTACGCCTCCTGCATTCGCAGCAGTCACACTGGAACCACCTCAAGACTCCCGAGGAATGGGCACACTCAGGCCTAGAGCATCCACCCCATGGGGTATCCACCAAGCTTTGCAGGGGGGATGGTTGCCACCACCCTTGTAACCACTAGGTGGCGCTCCAGGCTGGGTCAGAAGCTCTGAAACTTTCATCCAACTTCTCAGAAGGACTTTTTTCAATCTGGTCAGTTCCTATACTGCCGTCTCAATTTTTCTTTCATTAATCATACCATGAAAATTCATGATCTTCATGCTGAAGATTTATGGCTCTAAAAGCCACAGGATGGAATGATTGAGAGGAAACCCCACGGCTGCCAGGTCACTCACTACAGTTAGAGGAGCCTGTCGTTAAAGAGACATGGACTTGGGACCCCTGGAGCTTCAGGATGCCGTTACCACCCTGCAGTGGGGACACCGGGGGCCCCCAGGACCCTCCTCAGTCACAGTGCAGCTTTCTCCGGAAGCCAGTTCCCACCGGGCCTGGCAGGGGCCCCTCTCTACCTCCTTTCTCCATCTCCCTCCTGGGGAGAACTGCTGTGAGGTCCAGGAGCCTCTATCTCGGAAAACCTCAGTGGTTCAGAAATTCCCAGGACGTGGTCATCTCTCAAAATGGACTATGATCTTGCTCCACATGCTTCGAGTTGGTGTGCAAGCTTCCCAAAACCCCACCCAGGAGCCTCCCTCTACCACAGTAAGGGAACAGCACTTGGCTCTGTGCCCCACCTGCTTCCTTTCTCACTTCCGGTCTGAGGTCCCACCACACCCCAGGCTAGACCCCAGCCTACAGGTGGTGCAGTCCCCACACACAGCCTGTAGTTAAGCCCTGGGGTGCAGGGAGCTAGCTGAGTGAATGAGACCCCTGCGGTGCACTCCAGGCAGAAAGAAAATGTGAATGATCAGGCCCTGAGCTCACAGATTAGGACAGCAAGGCCATGGCACCACCAGGCCAGGCCCAGACCTGGCTCCCTGGCCCGCCTTTGGTGTGGAGTCCCTTCTGTACCCCGACTCTAGGAGACCGGTCAGTGCATGCTGAGCCTGGGCCGATGGGTGAAGGGCACTGCCTTAGCCCCTGCCTCATGCCCAGGTCCCGGCCTTGCTCCCCTGCCTGCCTCTGGCCTGTTTTCAGCCCAGCCTGCAGAGAGCTGCCTGAATCCTTTTTCTAAGATGCTGCTTTCATCATGCTGCTCCCCTGTGTGACCTTACAATTCTTTAGCTCTCTGAGGCCCAATTTCCTTTAAAATGTGGGATTTGGACTAGAGAATTTCTCAGGTCCCTGCCAGCACGGGCTTAGCCAAGACTGAGACGCGATGCTCTCATGTCCCTGCCTGGTGGTTCTCGACCCAGAGCGATGTTGCTCCCCTCCAGACACCTGGCGGTGTCTGGGGACATGTTTGGCCATCACGACTTGGAGGGGCTCCTACTGCCATGTGAGTGAGTAGAGGCCAGGGTTACTGCTAAACAACCTACAATGCATATAGGACAGTCCCTCACCACAAAGAACTATCCAGCCACAAATGTGGATGGTGGGCAAGAAACCCAGGGTCCACTCTCTGGCCATCACCTCCAGGAGGCAGCCATCACAGAAAGAAGCCAGTGTATTCCCTCCCAGGGTAGAGCAGTGTCCTGGTTCTGAAAGGGACAGTAATACATGGAAGGAGTGGAGAGCTGGCGAGACTCTATCCCGGGAGCTGGTGAGAAACGGGGCAGGAGCAGGGAAGAGGTCAATGTTTGGTGCATGGCAATGGACAGGAGGGAGGAGATGACAGCAGAAAAGGCTTGCTGGGCAGGAAGGCAAGAAGACAGGAAGCAGACCTCTGAAGCCAGAGCAAGGGGCAAAGGAGGGCGTGGCAGGAATGGGGGTGGGGGGGAGGAGCACTGCCCCATGCAGACGGTGCCCAGCACAGGAAGGAGACAAGGTCTGCAGTGCCAGAGAACTTAGCTGGTGGCATTCGGGAAAATTCCCTTCCAAAACCAGAGGACTGTCTCAGCTAAGATGACCGAGCTACAGTCAAACCCAGGGCAGGAAGAGACTCCAAAGTGAGGCAGGGTGACTCAGGGAACCACGATCTAGCCAAGGTTAGCGCTGACCAACCTGAGGTCACCAGCCGGCCAGCACCCCTCTCCAAGCAGGGGGGACCCAGTGACCACTGTGACCACCAAGCCCTCCTGCTCCCTGCCCCCTCCCCCAACCAAGGGCATTTCTAAATATTTTCAGTTCAGCACTCCAAATAAATCCACATCCAAATGTGAGAAAACAAGCTCCTACCCCTGAACTTGCCCGTGGCCCGGATTTCTATGAGGACAGGGATTCGGGTCTGTTTTGTTCACTGCTAAGTCCCCAGAGCCTAAAACAGTACCTCACCCTTGGCATTGCCTTTGGGTGTCCTTCCTATGGGCTCTCCTGTCCAAGGCCCTTCACAGACTCTGCAAAGGAAGAAAGTACAGGCCTTTCAGGGGGGCATCTCAGGGTTTTCCTGGTCACCGTTGGGCTCATCTGCCAGATGCACAGCCGGTAAACTGAGGCCCAGCCAGGCCATGGCCATATAGTGAACAGGCACTCCAGACCCGATTCAGTCATGAAGCCTGTTGTAATTAGCCAAATACCCCCGTGGCATTTTTCTTCATCTTCAGTTTGAATCATATTGATTTGTAGTTTTAATATATGTTTCTGCCTCGTGTCTTTATGTATTTTTCATGCAGGCATCCCATTTCTCTGGGTGGGGCGGGGGGGAGTTCTGTGATTTCCCCTTCAACCCAACCTCCCTCCTTAGCGTCTACCCCTGACTCAGAGCACAGGACAGCCACTTCCTGTGTCCCCTCCTAGCTGCCAACCGTCTCTGCCCTATGTGGGGGTGGCCTTCCATGGGGGTGACCTCCTGTGCTAGGGCTGGGCCCAGAGCAGCGCATCAGGGGCCTGCCCAGCCTTCTGTGCAGACTTGCTACCCACCCCCCACGGAAACACCAGCACTTCCGGAGCCAGGCTCACTCTCCTCCATTTCTCTTCCATGGAGGGCCCAGAACACGCCTGGGATACTCCATAAACATTAGCTCCATGCATGGATGGATGGATGGATGGAAGGAAGGAAGGAAGGTGGAAGGAGGGCCTGAGCAGGCCACAGCCCGGGAACAGGACCAGACCCAGACACACAAACCCACCTGAATAAGAAGCCCCCCCCCCATATATCCCCTCGTCCCTATTCCTAGAACCCCCAAGTTCCCCAAGTTACTCCTAACTCAGCCCCCTGAGCCCCTCATTTGCCTGTGTGAGTTGCCTGCCCGTCTGCCCCCCACAGCCTCATTGCCTCTGCCTTGCAGGAGCTTTCCAAACACTAGGTCTCAACACTCCCCAGCGCTCTCTATGAGTCAGGGCCAAGTGCAGCGTTTAATGGCATTTAATAAATTAGTGGATGTGGAGAATAAAAAAGAAAACCAAAACGACTTTAGTTTCACAGCCTGACGTGCAGCTAGTAATGATCCCACCTGGTCCTGGGAGAAGCCAGCCTGCCAAGAACTGCATCACAGGGAAAAGGGACAATACATCGGCACCAGGAGTCGGGCCACTACTTTGTATTTCAGACACCCCTTGCCTCCAAGGGGCCTGCGGCTCATTCAGTGTCACAGCCATAAAGGGGGGGAAGGGAGGGAGCCAGACAATGTCTTTGCCAAAGTCACCCGGCAGGCAGGAGGATCAGAGCACAGAGGGGAGGTGGCCAGCCCTGAGCAGTCTCCTTTGTGAGGCTGGCCCTGGCCCCCACAGACCGGCCCCCACCCCGCGCATCCCAGGGTCGCAGCACTCAGCATCCACCAACGGTCAGTACACGCCGTTCCGTCTTTGTGCAATTCTGGGTCCTCAAGAATCCTTTCTGATTAACTCAAGAACGCACTTCCTTGTGGCTGACGTGCACATGCACCAATCGTCGCTTTGCCTGAGCAGCCACCGAGAACACGTGTGGCAGGCTTTTAAATATCGGAAGGCCTGTATCTCACCGTCCTTTCCCAAGTCTTCTGGTCTATTCAAGGGCTTTCACATCTTTGTCTCTGAGTCACCCTCCACTGCTCATCCCTGTCCCACACTCAAAGTTCCAGCTACTGAGGGGACAGCAGAGTACAAAGATCCCCCTCTCACCTCCTATACTCTGAGCCCTATACTTCTAGTAATCCAGCCTAAGCCCCCACTGGCTTGGCGGGCATCCCCTCCCCTCCCCATGGTTTTGGCTCACGTAGAGCTTGTGCATAATTTAAAGTGAAACAGCAGGACTCATCGGTCATTCTTTTTTTGACCCCACACTTTCTCTCAAAGCCTCCAATTTCTTCACATCTTCACCTCGCAGCCCCCAATATCACCAGCTTACATAGGTGACAGAGAGCTCACACCCATATTTCTGAGCTGAATTCTCCTCCAAATAAACATTACATAAAGCATTTGCATATCTAGAACCCAGTTACATTTTGATTATCGCAGAATGAGGTTATTTTCTCAGATGGTTCTCGGAGAGAGCATTTAAACCTGGCCAAACTTCAGGGACACTGTGTTTGGTTGCTGCAAGACTCGGAGGCTAACAGACCTCTTAAATTATATGTTTCAGGAGTCCACTTCTCTCCAGAGAACTTTGTGGAGACACTGAGACCGTGGTAACGCCCCGTTGGGGGGTTGTCTGGGGACAACTCACCAGAACCCCCCGTCAGGTCAGAGTGGCCATGGGTCCTGTCACAATACCTCTTGTGCCCTCACACTCTAAATGTACATGACGATGAAAGAGTTCGTGGAGACTTTGAGGACAGCCCCTGGCCACCCTCCAGGGGGTTGGAGGCCTTGGGTGCGGGCAAAGGTGCAGTCACCAGCAGTCCTGGCCCCAGCTGGCCGCACAGAGGGGTTGGTGTCCTCTGACCCCAGCAGGGGAGGAGGCCGACTTTGCCAAAGCACTGCCCATCTATCTGGGCTTCCTGGCCGGGCCTCAGCACGGAGGGCATGTGCCATGCCCAGGGACTCACTCAAACCAAGGCATCTGTGGGACTCCAGGGTGACCAGCCCTGGGGGCAGGGACAGTCTGTGTCTGTCCTAGGGCTCCAAAGGCTCCGAAGAGTGCTGAGAGCAGGACTAGTCCCTGATACAGCTGACGCCCAGAGAGCAAAGGGCAGGGGCTAGAAATGGGAGGGAAGGGTGTCTACCTTGTGCTTCCCAACACAGCCCCTTTAAACTCCGGTCTTCTGCAACTCTCCTCTGTCTGGGAGAAAGGCTTGCAGCGTGCCGTGGCTCACCTCCCGCACCTCCACCAGCACCCCGGCCCCTGAGCCATCTGGAAGCCTCTAATCTGACAGCAGGTCCCAGATCAACTTTTTCAGGTGCCGGCATCTTTCTGCCTTCTCAAACTGAGCAGGGGGAGGTGGGTGGCGGGGAGGATGAAAAAGGATGTAGAGACAAGCCCAGAACCCCCTTGGGGGTCCGAAGTGGGCCAGAGGCTGCCAGAAGGAAGCCTGCGGAATGGCCCCCAGAAGGACCACGGAATGATGCGTGGCTGTGAAGCCAGAGAGCAGTGGATGACACAGAGCCGCCGCCAGGCTTGTAAAGCAGGAGTGATCACTCACCAGTCCATAAACATCGATTCCCACCACCAGTGGGGCTTCCTGGGCAGGCCAAGCGCACAGCCGGGGTGCTGGGGGGAGGGACACTCGGGAGCACTCGTAGCCACCATTTCCCACGCTGACCCCAGCCCATCCTGCTCGGCTCACTGCTGGCAGTGGGAGCTGGGGGCCCTGACAGGGAGATTCTGCTCAAGGACCCAGACAGATTTTGCACAGAGACCACGCGGCTGTTTCACCCTCTCTGGGAGCACACAGGAGGAAGCAGGCTAAAGGCTGAAGGGACAGGGGCACGCACAAGAGGGAGGCTGATGGTCCTCTGTCCCCGGCCCCCTCTAGAGGCTCTGTTCCCTGAGCTAGCTGGCGGGCTGCCCTTTGCTGGGACAGTGTCGGGGGTGGGGAGCATGACCCCTGGACATGTCTTTTCCCCAAACTCCAGAACTTGTCAACACTCAACAGGAAGCGGCCTGGAGCCTGAGGCCACCCACACACAGTAACACACTCAGTCAGGATGCCAGGGTCAGAGGGGTGCTGTCTTTGCTGGGCCGGGGAGGGTACATGTAGCTCTCCTCCCCTGCACTCCCAGAGCCATGACTGCCGGCCCCTCGGGGACTCAGCCTGGGACCACAGTTGGAGCCACATTCTTAACTCCCAAGGTCGCCGTAAATTGAGACGGAAGGCGCCAAGGACTCCAAGGAGCTTGTCCAAGGAGTCTGGAGAAAGGATTTTCCAATCACTGCATATTTTTTCCTTCCTGCATTTGTTTTATTTTGTGCCTCTGGAGAGAAAGGCCCTTCTGACAGCATCAAAGTGTGGAGAAGTACGTGAAGCCAGGTTGCCAAGGGAGGCAGGGAGGGGCTCAGGAAAGCAGCCTTCAAGGATCATGGTGACAGTGGTGGCCACCTGGGCTTCTCTGAGAAGGCAGGGTGGCCAGCAGCCTGGCTCTCAGGATGGCAGGCTCGGGGACATCGATGTGCTATGCAGCTCTGGCCAGCCACCTGGCCTCTCGGAGACAATGCTCCGCTAAAAGGGAGAGAAACCAGCCCCCCGGCACTCGGGGACGCAGAGAGGATGAATAGGATTACGCCTGCAGAGCACTTTGTGTTCCTTGGAATATAAATATCCTACAAGGTGCTGGGCTATTATTCAAACTCCTTGGAAAACGCAGGGGAGCAGGACAAGGATCCCTTGAATTCCTATCACATCTTTCTGGCAAAGAGCTCAAATGAGACTATAACTCATCCTGGGGAACGGGGAAGGGGGCAGGGACCGTTCTCCTGTTTGAGGAAAGTGCCCCCACCCCCACCAGAGGGGAAGAAAAGCCACAGCGTGGAAACGTGTCTGTTACTGGGCCTCTCAGCGGCG
Source organism: Cryptoprocta ferox (assembly GCA_028646485.1). Classification (NCBI taxonomy): domain Eukaryota; kingdom Metazoa; phylum Chordata; class Mammalia; order Carnivora; family Eupleridae; genus Cryptoprocta; species Cryptoprocta ferox. The sequence continues at coordinate 96,689,528 of CM053571.1, forward strand.
AGGCTCCTCCATTCTGCCTGTCACAAATGGACGCCCTTTTAATAATCTTCTACAGCTCAAGTTCAGCAAATAACACTCTATAATTACACGTACAGATATCCGGGAAGATCGTGGCTGACAACCAGGTCCATCTGTGGGCCCAGGACAGCCATCCACACACACTTCCGCGGTAACCCTGGGACGTGGCCGACACATGACTGGTCTTCTCTCCAGGGATCCTGTGCCCACAGCCTGATTATTTACACTGCCAGATGGGAGCCGTGTCCACCAGGCCAGGATTTGGCATTTCTGACACGCTTTGTGGGAGACATGGGCTGGTGATGGTCGGGTCCCTCTGCCAGAGATGGTGTCAGCGCAGCAGCCCCAGTGACCACCTAAGACCCCTCCCCGCTCTGTGCCAAGCCCTGCCCACCTCTTCATCCTCCTGGCAGAACGGGAGACCACAGCTCGCCCTACTATTATTCCATACGTGCACGCAATTCAGGTGACTCTACTGACAGCTGCTTGTCCAAGGTCAGGGAGCTCATTCCCGGGGGAGCAGTGCTTCACACCTCGCCCCTGCCCCTGCCCTGACCTCCCTGCATTAACCCTTCGATACCATGCTGCTGGGGCCAGCAGAGCATAAGCACTCGTGAGCACCGACCATGAGCCAGCACAGTCCCAACTGACTGGCCCCAACTGCCTCATTTAACCCTCTCAACCCAGTGGCAGGGAGCGGGGATGCTATATTTAGCCTCCCCATTTTACAGATAAGACAACAAAGGCACAAAGAGGCTATGTGGTGAAGGAACCCAGGAAGCCTGACCCCAGACACCACGTTCTGACCCGCCATGCCCCACTGCTCAGACCCAGGTCGTCCCACATGAACCGGAAAGGGTGTCCCCTAGACATATCTATCTGGAGAAAGGAAGGCTGCTTGTGCTGTGGTGTGTGCAAGCCAGGTTCTGTGACCTGGAAGCCTACTTGTGCACCGGGAGGGCAGGAAGAGAAAAGGCAGTGAGGGTGGATATGGCAGTGGTGACAGGGTGGCGTCCAGGGTGACAATGGTGATGAAGACAATAACAGTACCTATAAGAATGCTAGCATTTATTGACCCCATATTACATGCCAGGTACTGTGTCAACCTCTCTGCAAAAACCATACATACAAGGTGGTTACTATTATTTCCTCCCCCCCAACTTCACATATGGGAAAACTAAGGATCAGAGATTAAGTATCTTGTCTAAACTCACACATGTGGTTGGCCAGCCTCGGATTTTAATCTGATTTGATGTGACTCCAAACCCTATGACTGAAACCTCTCTGTGCCTCCTACAGACCTAAGAAAAATCCAAAACCTCATTGTATTAAACCTTTGCAATAAGTTTCTACCCCAATCTGAGTCAAGGCAGGTGGGAATGGGGTGCTGAAGCGTGCAGGGACCCAGGAAGAGTCCAGCGTGAGGGACAGAAGCAGAGGGATTGGAACAGTGGCCTCAGCCCTGCTGCCTGGCTGGGGGAGTGGGGAGTGGAGGCGGGGCCGGGGAGCAGGGAAGGTGGGCACGGGCAGGGAGCGCGTGCATGGGAAGCCGTGTCCCAAATGCAGGCAGGGGTGTGCACCTGGGATGCACATGGGTTGGGGCTGCCCAAGTCCAGCCAAGGTAATGCACCTACTTACCTGACTTTGCCAGAGTTATGCAAATTGTTAGCTTTACCTCTCCAAGCAGCAGCAAGAAGGAACAAAACTGGTCTGGAGCTTGACAGACCTTTTAGAGGTGTCTACATCTCCACAAAAGAGGAGTTTGTGCAAATAATCACAATCTCTGCCATTCGTTTTCTAGCATGTTCTTTCACATACACAGTCTCACACACGCGGCCCCAACAGCCTCGGGAGGAGCTGTTACCCCACTTCACAGATGAGGGAGTTTCGGCCCACGGGAGTGAAGCCCTCCTCTCACGCAGTGCCTAGAACCAAGCTGCGTGGTGTGAGGGACCAGGGAGCAGCTTCATCTGACCCACTGGGAAATGGAGCTGCACAGTAACGCACACAAGCCACTCAAAGGCTGTCCACTTGTTAGAGAGGAGAAATACGGAGGGCCTGACTGATAACCCATTCACTGAGCCTTCCGCATCGGTCTCTCACCAGGTGCCTCCAAGGTCTCTGCCCTGAGCCGGGCACCGCGCTGGCCACGGACACACACGAGCCAAAGACAGGTTCGCTGCTCTGGGAACATCCAAGCCAGCTGGACCAGCAAGTCGGGGTGATAAAAACCAGCCACAATGGAGAACGGCACCTGGCCAGTGCTGAGTGTCAGGGCAGGCAGACTAGGCACCGCTCTGGCCTTGGAGCCAGGTAGACTGGGTTCAAAGTCTCAGTGCCCTCATCTACCATCAGATGGGGAAGGGGGGGGAGTGGGAGGAGTGTCTGAAAACATTCCCAGTGCTTGTTTTTAAATGGGGGGATTTGTGGTACCTACCATGAAGTCGTAGCTGAGATTAAATGAGATTTATGAAAATAAACTTCCTAGCGTGGTGTCATATACAGAGCTATAAACGGGAGGCATCATTAGTATTTACAGGCTGCAGTCTCCATTCACCCAGGTGACCGAGACCAGGCAGAGCAGCTGTAAGCCAGGGGCCAGCGCTGGAGAGAGGTAAAGATGTCCTGCCCAGGCTGGAGCCCCACTGTCCCGAGCCCCCAGCACCCCCGGCCAGGTTCTGTGGGCCCTCCTCCTCCAAAACAGCACAGCACGTCTGCCCAGACATGCTTTACTCACCCTGCCGGCCCGCCACTCCCCAGCCACCCATCTCCGGGAGGCAGCTCCCTTTCCCGATGTGTGAGCTGCTTTCTTTTGGCAGGGAGCTGCTGCCGTCTGTGCTCTGGACCGTAAAACAAGTTTTCATCAATAAATTAAGATAAGCAGAAAGCCAGCTCGAAAGGAGGCGGGCTGAGGCGGGCAGACGGGCGGGCGAGAAGTCGCTCCATGACCCAGAAGGGACTAAAGTAAATCCAAAGCAAGACTAGGGCTCACGGCCTTCTCTCCCCGGATCCCAAGGGCCCCATTTGACCCAGACTGCTCAGAGAGGGGGAGACATGGGAAGTCACCAGGCCTCTCTTGGGGCCCATTCCATCCTCAGGGCGGGTAAGCAAGTGTCAGTCACAAGTCAGGTTCTCAGCAATGCTCTGAACCAAAATAATGATCCAAATCACTGCGTTAGACAAGCTAAATCTAATCAGACACTGGTCTGCCCCATCACTAGCAGGAGAGAGCCACCTCTGAAAGGAAAAACATCATTCTTACAGCTTCCCCATGCCTCCTCATGAACCGCCAAGTCCCCGAAACACACCTTGCACACGTCTACCTCCACGCCTTGCTCACAGCATCTTCCCCTACCCGGGATGTCTTCCTCTTCCCTTTTCACCTTTCTCCATCCAACCCAGGGCCTTCAAGGCCCAGCTGACACCCCACCTCCTCCTCCATGCTGGCCAAGCCCACGCTGACCACCCCTAGCATCCCGCAGCAGCTCGACTGTCTGACAACTCATCCGCCTTAAGAGCTTCTCCCATGTGCCAGTACTGACCTCTGCAGGTGTGCACTCCAGTCATTATTAGTATTTATGGGTTTCAGTCTCCATTCACTCAGGTTACGGAGAGCAGGCAGAGCAGCTTTAAGCCAGGACCAGTGGTGAAGAGAGGTGGAGAGGTCCTCATTTATCAACAGCCAGGTATGGACTGAGTGAGCCCACGTGAAGCAGGGATACGGAAACACGGAAGCAAGGCACGTTTTCAGCTCCAACAGGAGTGCCTCCCCAGCCCTGGTGTAATGGTACACAACCAGCTTCCGTCCCTGATGCTCTTAAACAGGCCAAGCACTTGGAGGGAGACGGGCCAGCTGTCTGTCCACCACCACACAGGGAGAGGTGCGAGGCTCTGCATACGTTTACGGGTCAGTCGACGGGTAAGTCTTTAGACAAAGCGGGGTGATGGGCCTGACCACACAGCACGTGCCACAGCGCTGCGAAGGGCTGCGAACCTCCAGCAGATGGGTTCCCCCCGGAGCCTCCTGGCTCCCCTACTCAGAATACAAAAGATTGAACTTGATAATATCCCAAACCCCTTCCAGCCCTAAGATCCTGGGATTTCACTTCTGCTCAGTCCTCATTCTTGCTGTGTGAGTTAGGGAGGATGACTGAGGCCAAGGCCTTTGAGGTTGAGTGACCGGCCCACAAACTGCAGGCCCACAGCCTGCCTCCCATCTGGGGGAGGGGGCTACTTCTCTCGCAGGGAGGGAGAGTGCCAGGCTCTGAGCTGGGCCTGAGAAGTGTTATGTGATTTACGCTCACCCCTTGATCTGAACTCCCAGTTGAGGAAACAGATGACCATGGGAGAGGCTTGCTCTTGCTAGGGTCCCCCAGTCTCGGGCCCAGTCAGATGCCCGTTCAGCACCCTGCCTCAGGAACCCACCGTGAACATACCCCCAGACAGAGGGAGGAGATGGCAAAGATTCAGGCCACACTGACATTAAATCAAGACTGCTAATTATACCCCAACCTGGACATAAATCAGAATCAATTACTTTTGAGCTCAGGCAAGGCACTTCCCAAACTTGGAAGGAGCAGAGTAATGTGAGGGCTTTGATCAAGTCTAGGCTACAGGGAGGCCTAGCTCTAAAGCAGATCCCAGTGGGCCCTCCCTCCCCTCTCCCACTCCTGCCACGCATGCACACGCGTGCGCACGCACACACACACACACAGAAGCACTCCTTCTACCAAGACCTGGAGGGGGGAAATGATGCCATTTTATAAAGGGCAAACAGAGGGAAAATAACCTACATGTGAAACTGTGAGTTGGCAGGGGGCTCTGAGAACAAAGTTCAGCCAATGGAAGAAACACGTTGAAATAGCAAAAAGAAACAATTACTATGTATTTTCATATGAGATCCTGAGGAATAAATTTGCTCTTCCTTTTGCTTATTCAACAGAAAGGAAGACAGAGCGAGAGAGAGCAAGAGCAAGCAAGCAGTAGCCGGAGAGGGGTGAGGACACAGCAGAATGCAGACGCTTGCACTTTGTAGTTCCACATTTCCCTTAAGCTCTCAAAAGAGTGTTTTTTGAGATACAGGCGGACACGGGAGTCAAAAGAAATAGAAAAAATAACATTGTAAGTGGAGAGACTTAGGGTGCTGTCTCCAGGGGCACCCAGAAAAGAGACACCCTCAAATTAAGAAGGAGAGGTGCCACTTCCAACTCATTTGGCAAACAGAAGATACGTTAAAAAAAAAAAAATCACTTGAAGATAGAACTTTAATGTCCGTGGCACCAGCTGCTCAGGGGAGCTAGAGCCTGGCTTCATGTCAGGAAAATTCTGACCTCTTTGCAAAAGCGAACCTCCAGGGTAGCCCCACGGATTCCGCCCCTTCTGCAGAAAGCAGGTCACCTCAGGCCCAGAGAGGAGGGGGCTGCGCCAGCACTGGAACCACTGTGGGTGGGGGCGTGGTCCACGTTAGGATTCACCTGCCTTGTCCGTGAGCATGACACTGAACGCTGGAAACACTGGACGCAGGTGAGGACCGTGCACCTGCACCAGGCGCCCACACTGCCTCTCGGGTCACAAATGCCCGAGACCCTTTGCTTGCACCAAACGACAGTACCTCTTTTCCATGGCATCGGCAGCACTCTGCCCACCGTCTGCCACATCAGGGAGTCTGTCCAAGGCTCCTGCACATGTGCTTTTCCACCCGTATCCCTACCTTGGGGATGTGCTTCCTTCACCTCTTCTTCCATCCCAGAGTTAAACTTGGACCTGTGGGGCGCCTGCGGGGGCTCAATAGGTTAAGCATCTGACTCTTGATTTGGACTCAGGTCATGATCTTACAGTTCGTGGGACCAAGCCCTGCGTCAGGCTCTGTGCTGATGGCGCAGAGCCTGTTTGGGATTTTCTCTCTCTCTCTGCCCCTCCCCGCCTTTGAAAATAAATAAAAACAAAACAAACTTGGATCTGTGGCCAGCAGTTACAAGCACAGGCTGTGGAGTGAGCACCTAGCTTCTGCATCCCAGTTCTACCCCTCACCAAACATAATTGGACTGGCTGATCTCTGTGACTCCGACCCCTTGTGTGCGAAATGGAGAGAAGAACACTGTCTCTAAAACAAAATCCATGTAGTACTTACCGTGTAAGGTGGTTGGGAAAATTAAACAGAACAAAGCTTGTAAAGCTCTTAGAACAAGAGCACGGCCTAACATCATCAAGGTTTACCATTGTCATTGTTACCCTTCTATGTCTCATCCATCTCAAATCCTTCGGCCACATCCTTGCAAATCTCCTGCACCTACCTTATCTCCTCCATGCCCGCAGCCCAGTTCCTGCTCTCACCCCTTTGGCCGGAACCCTGGGAGGCACCCCTGTTGGTCGCCCCCACCTCCTCTCTGTCATCACAATCTAAACACTCTGCCTGGAGCCCATCGTGCCTCACATTCCAGACCCTGGAAGGCTGCTGCAGCCCACGCCATGTGGCTGGAACTCCTCAGGATCACCTTTTCATTATTCATGTGCCACTATCCCCTACAATCTGGGGTACTCGCCCCTCTGTGATATACCCCACACCGTGAGCCTGTATGTCTTTCTTCTAGCTCTTCCCCCACCAGCCATGCCTTTCCTTTCACCCCCTACCACTCCACAATCCTTCCTGTGAAGGAAGGGTCTGTGACCTCCACCCACCCCTCCGTGTCTGTGCACTCGAAGCACCTGACAACTCGCAGTATTTGCCCTGCAAATATTCACTGCTTGTTGGCTTTGTTTAAGCCACTCTCATTTTGCATCTCCTATGGTGCCTTGCATAGAGTAGGCTCTCAAGAGGTGTTTTTTCAATATGGAACTGTTTTCAACAAGGCAAGCTCCCCGCAGGATGAGACTAAGACGGTACAATTTGCTCTGTGTGGCTACCAGCCGGTACTCTGGGGAAAAGGGTACCTCTGCTTACACTGTCCAGGATCATAGCAGCCAAGCAAGCCCCACCTCCAGGAATACCAAGGACACCCATATTCTTCAGCAGCACAGAAATGTTCTGTCAAATGCAGCTACATCCCCGTCCCTACCCCAAGGCACGTGACCACGGGGATTACCAGTGACCTTCCTTGTGTGACTCGTTCATGCAACCATCTTGCTTTCTCTCCTCCATAGTGAGTAAGCACAAACTACGCCAGGAACCGTGTCTAACAGCACTGAGCACCTCCCAGGATCTCAAAGCGCTCTGCCTGACTGCTGTGGGGCGGGAGTGGGCAGCCCCTCTCTGGGCTCCAGACTCATGCACCCACTTGTCTACTTGTTCTCTCCATCTGAATGTCTCACAGGCATCTCTCACTGAATAGGTTCACAGGAGAAATCTTGGAGTTCATGCCATAGGGACCCTGAGGGTCCCCAATGACTCTTTGCCCTACCTGGTGTCCCATGCCATCCGTCACCACGTCCTGCCACTTCTGCCTCCAATTTCCTTCTCTGGTCCATCCATTTCTCTCCATCTCCACTGCTACCATCTCTTCCCTGAACCTCTGCGATCACTTTCTGCTTTCTCAGCTGCCACTCTTGCCCATCTATACTCCATTCTACACAGAGCAGCCAGAATGGTCCTTGTTCCAATTTCCAATGTCCCCCTTTGTGTGTGGAACAAATTCTGAATCCTTCCCACAGCCTACAAGACCCATGTTCCGGCCTCCCCCTTGCCCGCCTGCTCCGTGCTCTGCTCCCACTTACTGGCCTTAGTTCCCAAGGCACGCCCCACTATTTTGCATTTGGTATTTCCTTTGTCCAGAATGTTCTTCCTTAGGTAGTCATGTGGTTGGTTTATTCTTACCCTTCGAGTTTCCCTTGCCTCCTTCCCATCTCGTGTGGCAATTTGTTATTACTTTGTTTGTTTATTATTGTCTGTCTTCTCTATTAGACTATGAGCTCCATGAGATAAGAGATCTCTGACTTGTTCCTTGTGCATCTAGGATACTGCACTGTGCCAGGCACATGGTAAAGGTTCAGTAAATATCTGCGGACAAGAGGGACAAAGGGAGGGAGGAGACCAGGACTTGGAAATCCTCTGTCCTTGAGAATGTTCCTCAAAAGTAGCATTTAGTATACACGGATTAAGCTTCTTGGCGTCCCCAAGATCCTGGGAGCGGTAGCGGCATACTGAGTGGTAGCACATGGAAAAGGCCACAGGATGTAAAACGCTCTGGCAAACAAAAATGAGATAGAACACAGGCAGTAAAGTCAATGGACTCAAGTGAGTTGAAATCTTTGCCGTGGCCATGCAACCTCAGGAAAGCACCTTCATCTCTCCAGGCCTGAATTTCTCACTTACAAAAAGACAATACCAAACTCACGGGGTTGTGTAAATACAGTGCCTGGTATAGAGTGTGCACTCATGTAAAATTATTCTTCCAAGGATTCTAGGGGTTCAGACGCCACACGCTTTTTCTTTTTATGTTTTTAAATTTTTAATGTTTATTTATTTTTGAGAGACAGAAAGAGACAGAGCGTGAACACAGGAGGGGGAGAGAGAGAGACACACTGAGAATCCGAAGCAGGCTTCAGGCTCCGAACTGTCAGCACAGAGCCTGATGCGGGGCTTAACCCATGAACCATGAGATCATGACCTGAGCTGAAGTAGGACGCTTAACTGACCGAGCCACCCAGGCGCCCCCCTCCACACACACACACTCTTTCTAATTAAATGAGTCCCATCTTCCTGCTCCCCAGGCGCTGGGCTGCCTAGGTGTCACCATCACTCATGCATCAGCCACCTCATCTCAGGATCTCACCCAAAGGACTAAAGGCAGCAAGGAGTGACTTCATGTTGTCCACGGAGAGCAGGTGCATTTGGATGCCACGGAGCCTCTGCTGGGAGTCACCAAGGGAAGCCTGCTCCCAGACCAACCCATCACTCCCTGGCTGAAGACCCTCGAGCAGGCGCTGGGGCACCAGGGGAAAGGTCACGGCATGGGGTTGTCCAACAGTCCTTGGGACCCAGGGTCACCCTGTGCTGCTTGCAGCCTCAGTGGGAGGGCGAAGAGGGAGGATAACAACCAACTTGCCTAACATCTTGGTCTCCAAAACCAAACGGCAGCTCAAAAGCCAAGGAAGGGATGGAGGCTCCCTCCACCCTTGGCTGCTCCCTGAAGGAGAGGACAAAGGACCTGCCCAGACCAAAAGTGCTCACTGAGGTCTCCCTCCTTCCCTTCCCCCATCCCAGCAGAGAGAACACCAGGGAGACTATGAACGCCAGAATATATCCCTGGATAGAGAGAACACGTCCTGGGCCCACAGCACTTGGACGCATGACGAACCTTGCCAAGGCTCTCCCCTCCTGACCCCCAAAGCCTGCAGGCTGGGACACCAGGGTGCAGATTCAGCCCAAGAGTGTGTCATGCTGCACCTGCAGACGGGTTGACTCTCAACTAGCCCTTGAGGCCCCTATGCTTGTCATCACCAGCCTTTGCCTGTGTGAGGTGCCCAAACCCTCTGGTCTAACAGCCAAGGTCCTCCATGAGCTGATCACAGGCTCATCCCCCAGTATGCCCATCGTGAGCCGTTTCACTCATCACCCAAACAGCCCCTGTCTGGAAGGAAGATTCTGCTTCTCCTGAGTCACCCCACAAGACCAGCTACGGTCCTGTGCCTTCAGAGGTAGCTTTCTCGGGTAAAGAGCATGAAGAAACAGAAGAATACAATACAATCCTCTCCATTTCCGGGCACCTGCAGTATTTGTCCTCTGCCCGAAGCCTCCTGACTCGTCACACGTGGTGGTTAGAAAGAAGCCACTGCAGCAGGGAGAAAGGGCATCGGAAGGGGACGGCCAGCAGGCAGGCTCCAGAAAGCCTGCTGAGAGGCCAGCAGAGGGGAGCCGGGTGGTAGCAGTGGAGGGGCCTGGCTTTTAGCAGGAGAGCTTGTTGGGGATAATTTATTCCTCCCCACGTCTCAGCGGGTTTCAGCTAGTTGAGTTTATAATGGAACTAGCAGTTGCTGTTGTTCTTGGACGGCACGGCTCTGTGATAGGGGAGCGAGCACTGCACAGATACGGCAGCCATAAAGCAGAAGACGGCCCATTGGGGGCCATGACACTCCACAGGGACCAGGTTTTACAGTCCTAGAAAGAGGAGGTTCCAAGAAACCCATGAGCATGGCCTACCCATCACAGAAGGAAACAGAGCGGGACCCCGGCTCCGGGAGGGAAGCGCGTCACACTTGCGGAAGAAAGCTGGGCCAGAACCCCACGCACTTGAAGGGCAAGGAATGAGCACCTCCGTACATGGCAGCAGAAAACTGCCCCCCGCTGCCCTGGTGGGGGGGTTGGCACAGAGGGGGGTGGGTAAGGGCCAGAAACTTACCCTTACTCTGCAAACATTGTGCCTCCGGACGACTGGGTGGGAATAGGAAATCCCGGTGAACTGCAGAAGGGGAGCTTTGTGCTTTTCCTTTTGAGAGTCATTGGAAATGTGGTGGGGAGGGGTCTCCTAACTCGTTGGACTGTGGGGGCAATTGACGCACGTGATGGCGTCTTCCACCCAAGTCACCGCTGATATTCGGCAAAGCCAGGCTCCCTGAGCAGGGAGAAGTAGCTTCTGTCCTCATTACCCACAGGGCTGCCCCAGCACAGGCCTCTGTGTGGATTGCCTGGTTGAAAACATGGTCACAGGGCAGAGTCCATTCTGTATTTCAGGAACCAGCCCTCCCCTGGGACGGGCCGTGCCAAAATCCAGCTCTGCTCTGTTCAGGCAATGTGGGACGGTCACAATTCTGGGGTTCTTCTGCAGTCGCCCTGAAAGAGTTAACCTGGCCTCAAAGTCAAGATCAGGGGCGCCGCTAGGGAGCTTATCTGACCTCCTGAAGGGATTAGCACCCTGCTCAAGAAATGCCAATCAGCCAACAGGGCCGAATTTAACCTCGTCCATCCCTCCTAACCCCAGCCAGGGCACTCTCAAAATCGACGATTACGCTACAGCGGCCCGTCATCCACTATTTATAACCCACCCGCCCTGTGTGGGGAACCAGACACCTCCCGTCACAGCGAGGTGCCGAGCACCAGGCCTGTGGCCTTGGCCTCAGGGACTTGGCCACGCTGGACCCCTGCGGGAGGGTCTCCCCAAGGTTCTGAGTGGCCCTGCCCCATCCCCTTGGAGGCACTGAGGGCTGCATTCAACAGGGTCTCACACTTTTGGCGCAGCTCCCTGGGGAGCTCCAGGCCCCCTACTGGATGGGGCGTGGCTCCCTGGCTTCTCACTACCTCACCGCTAGGCCTGGCGGTCCTGCCCCCACTAACGGCTGGCGCCCCCCACGTGTTCTCCTCCCTCCTTCTCACTCCTTCATCACCTCCCTGGCTCCTGACCACCCAGCAAAGGGGAAGCAAGGGCAAAACCAGAAAAGAAGTGGGAGTGGAGACACCTACATAAACAAGCCTTGATGGCAGAATGGGTCTAGCTCAGGGTGCACATCTCCCCACCTTCTGTAAAAGAGGTGGTAAATGAATAATCCAGACAATGGAAAAGCATTCAGTGCTGAGAGAAATGAGCCACAGAGACATAAAGGAGACTTCAATGCATATCACTAAGTGAAAGAAGCCAATCGGAAATCACTGGATGATTCCATATGTACTTTGTGATTCCAACCATAGGACATTCTACGGAGACAAGAAAGGCCAAACTATGGAGACAATAAAAAGATCCATGGTGGCAGGGGGATGAATAGGGGGAGCACAGAGGATTTTCAGGGCAGTAAACATGCTCTGCATGATACTACAATGATGGATACAGGACACTGTATTGTATGTCTGCCTGAACCCACTGAATGCACACAACCAAGAGTGAACCCCAAGATAAACTATGGACTCCAGATGATCACTGTGTCAATGTAGGTCGAATCTTGGTAAAAAAAAAAAAAAAAAAAAAAATGTACCATGCTGGTCAGTGACATTGATAATGGGGGAGGCCGTGCATGTGTGGGAAGCAGGGGATACATGGGAAATCCCTGTGTATTCCTCTCAATGTTGTGGTAAACCTCAACGTGCTCTTCAAAAGAGAGAGAGAGAGAGGGAGGTGGGGCACCTGGGTGGCTCAGTCGATTAAGTGTCTGACTCTTGGTTTCGGCTCAGGTCACGATCTCGTGGTTGGTGAGTTCGAGCCTCGCATCAGGCTCCACGCTGACAGAGTGGAGCCTGCTTGGGATTCTCTCTCCTTTCTCCCCTCTCCCCCCCCCCCCTCTCCCTCTCTGTCTAAATAAACTTAAAAACATTAAAAAAAAAAAAAAGAGGTGGGTGACCAGCTAACAGCCCTGCCTGCAAGGATGTAACTGGAGAGAGAAAGATGGCCCTCCAGTTCAAGGAAACCAAAAAGAGCAGATGCCATGCCTCAGAGATACAAAGGGGAAATCCCGCTTTGTTCCTACGTGGTTGGCATGTCTGCTGAACCTGACTCTTCTCTGGACCCACAACATTGCTAAGACTTCTGACACCACCATATCCTCAAGGATTTGTTTATTTGCCTACACAAAGATTTCATCTTAAGCACATTTGCCTAAATGGTAGTTTGCTTTATCTTAAGGGTAACCTACAGAGAGGGATCCCACGATTTCTGTGTTACGGGGTTAGATGCCCCAAGAGGTTCCTCCTGCAAACTAGTCACTCTCATGGTTCTGCCACCACCAAAAGGGAAATCCCAATGGCGCTCCTCTGAAACCCCAACAGGCACCCCTCCTGTCCTCCCTAAACCAGCCTACAGAGGCCACATCTCCTTGGGGTGGCACGGGGACAAGTCTCGCAAAAATGGTGGCAGAGGGCTGAGCGGGGAGAAAGTGCTAGAGAAAAGTTTAATAATAGAGCTGGGTTGGGCACGGCCCGTTTCCTTTTTCAGTTGTCCTGATCGGCTGCTCCCATTACGCGATGCGGCTGCAGGCAGGGCGAGTCAGCTGCCGTGGAGATTCAAACCCAGGTCAGCCCAGGGGCCACGTCTCCTCAGGCCACCTCTGCGAAGGGTCCACATGCCACAGTCAGATGAGGCCCAAATGCACAAACTCACTGGGCTCGCCTAACGCAGCCTCTCTATAAAAAGCCCGGAGCTGGCGGGACAGACAGAGCCAGGCCGGAAGCCCCAAGGTTGACTGTCCTGCACCCATCAGCCCTCCAGCCCGGCCACGTGCCTCACTCCTCATTGTCTCTCTTGACTGCAGACTGCTATTTTGGGCTCTGGGGGACAAAGGGGAGCTGATGACTGCAGCAAGAAGCCCACATGGTGGGCAGGTTGGCATCAGAACAGCTCTCCTGGCAACGGGACAGCTGCTGCCCTCTCTCCAGCCTCTCTCCTGTCCCTGGAAACCAGCAAATACAATGCACTCAATAGTCAACACTCACGTGTGCACGGAGCATCCGCCCCGCACAGCAGCTACAGACCGCAGAGAGACACACGGGATACACGTTTGTCACCGTTGATGGGTCATTAATGAAAATGGACTCAAAATCGATACTGAAAGAACAGGACTGGGGAAAGGTACACTTGGAAGCAAGACCCTTAGCAATTTTCACTTGCCGTATCTGTCAAATGGGTTTGCCAACAGTACCTCCTTCAGGGTTGTCACCAAGCTACAGTGAGTTAAGGCACAAAAAGCACTTAGAGCAGTGCCTGGTACCTAGTACATGTCCCACAGGCACTGGGTAATGTCCTTGACACTGCCGTTGTTGTCATCGTCATCAGATGAATAAGACAGAACCAAGCCTTTCCCTTTCGCTCTCTTTCTGCCAGAGAAATGTGCTGAGCATGTGGTCTGGGGCCTGGGGCTCAGGCACAAGCTGGTTAAGAAGGCAGCTGCGGACCCAACCCAGGAGCAAGGCCGAGGACCAGTGCCCAAGTGTATGTGGACCTAGATGTGGCTCTTCCCCATTGTCCGCACCTCTAAAATGAGAAGACCCCCTCCCCATTTACACCTCCAATGTGAGGGGCGGCGGGGCAAAGAAGAGGGTGCCTAAGCACTGAAAAGGTATGGAAAGGAAGCTTGAGTCCTGAAGGCAGTCAGCACCTGGCCCAAAGAAGGCAAGGTGGGGCCTGACATTGGAGTGGGCCCTCACTGAGCCTGAGCTTCAAAGATAACCCCCACTGCCACCATTTGGGGAACAGGACGGTGTACCAAGCTCTGGGCTGGGTGTTACAGATACATTTTTCAATTTCATATCATACCTGTCCAAGGACGTGGGCACTATTACCCAAGACTAACTAGTGAGGTCAGGCTCAGTCCCCAGCTCTGTCTGACCCCATACTCATTACCCCTCCACTCCCCTGCTGGGCATCAGTCACCCGAGAAGGTTTCTGACATCTCAGATGCCGAGAACCTGCCCTGGGACTTATGCATCAGGATCCCCAGGGCTATACCCACCCATCTGCCCAGCCAGCAGTGGGCTCCACTGGGCTGAGGCAGGGTGGTTAGAAATATCCCCAAGCATGTGCTGCCCCTTGAGACTTGACATGCTGTAGCCTCTCCCTACGTCGCCTCTAGAATGAACACCCTGTCACCACCACCAATAGCATCCTACCCCCGTGACAGGGCTCCTGGGGCAGCAACCAGATTCTAATCCTCACCTGCTGCCCTGTGGACCTCTGATGGAGGACTATTTCCTACCTAAGTTGATCCTGGGCTGATTGGTGGCTCGTCCTCTCTGGGCTTCAGCACCACCGTGATTACTATCTGTCTATGACATTCTGTGAACTGTACGCAGGCTATGGAAGTCCCAGCAGCATCCACTGCGGTGGCCAAGCTCGTCCAGCACCTCCTTGGGGCAGGCACCCCCCGTCAGACCCATTAACCCCTTGCACCCCCACTACCAGATGAGGTAGGTGTCATTATCATCCCCATTTACAGATAAGAAACCGAGGCTCACAGAGGTGAAGAAACTTGCCCAGTGAGAACGAATCCAGATTCTAAGATCCTGAGCACCAGCCTCTATTGGATCCTTCATGAGTGATTATTATTACTTCATTTATTGAGCCAGCAGGCAGCCTCATAAGTAATTTAACAACCTTTACTGCCTGCTTCTATCGTCTTTTTATTTGGTTTTCTTAGAAACTTGGGTCTGCTTCGAGTAAGCCATGCCTGGTGGGGAGAGTGACTTTGGCAAGTGAAGCAGGATGACGGGCTCAGGAGATGTCCCAGATGTGTTGATAACCATTCTCCAAGGTCACAGGAGCACTTTGAGAAGCAGGGCAAAGTGAGCCCCCTTTTTCCAGATGGCAAGGACAAACAGGGTGATCAAACAGCTTGCCCATACACGGCCGCAGCAACACAGGACAGCAGACAAACCGAGCCTCCCAACGGCAGTCTGGGGCTCACTGTGTAATCATAGATACCCTCTCCTAGTCTGTCCTGGAACAGCCCTATTTCCCATCCCCTGTGCCCTCCCCACAAGACAGTTGTCCACTGGCCCATGTAGGGAGAAAGTGACAAGCCCCCACGGGGGAAGGGTCCTCAGCTCAGCCTGGGAGGCACCTCTCAGCTCCCTTTAGTTTAAAATAGGCCACGAGGATGCCTGCCAAGATCCAATGCTCTTGGCAAACAGGAGGGTTATATTTCTGGCTGCGCACGGTGAAACGCTGGACCAGGGAAGGCTTCCCAAACCAACAGCTGACTCCGGCTGTGATGACAAGACGATCCTGAGAGAGTCGGCTGGAGCCCAGCTAGCTGCGGGCACCCTGCATGTGTACAGTAGGGGGGCCCCGTCCCCACCCCCGGAGCTCTGAGAGCACGGGGACGGCTATATAAGGGCATGGGGCTGGGGGGAGCCCGGGGGGCTGGGATTTCTGCCTGGCCCCAGCAAGAGCTCACGCTCACACGGGCATGTGCCCACACCTGCCGCGGATGAACATTCCTGCATGCCATTCCCTGGCCTGGAATGGGCTTCCCCATTTCACTGCCATCACCATACCCTGCAAACACTACTCTCATCTCACCTGCTCCGGCAAGCCTTTCCAGAGGCTCCACCTCTCCGCAGCCACACCAGCACCAGAGGGTGTGAAAATCATGTGGCCCGTGAGGGACAGGGGTAGGAGCCAGAGATGTGTGGCAGACACGTGGCCGGGAACACGGGTGCGGGTTTTAAGTACAAGAAGGCCATGGCTCACTGTCTGGACGTACTCCATGAAGTTCTGGAGCAGAGAACAGGGACCCAGAATTAGAACCTACAAGGTGAAAAGCAGTCCCTTAGCCTCACCCGCCCAGAGACCCAAAGGACCAACATGGCGGCTGCCACTGGAAGTCTGGGCAGAGACTCTGCGGCTACCTGCAAGGAACTTCTGCTTTGGGCCAGGGCTGTCCCACGAGTCTGCGGCCATCCCAGTCACTTTCCACTCTGTTTCCACATTAGCTAGGAGCTTCCCAGAGCAGGGTCTGCTTCCCAGGTTAGCTCCCAACTCTGAGCCCAATGGTACTCTAGCACTGTGCTGAGTAGCTGCCCATCCGGGGGTGGGGGCAGCTGGCTGGTGGTGGGGGTCAAAGTGGGAAGCCCCAGGCAGCCCAGGGGAAGGGTGGGGGCTGAGGGGCCATTGTCCTCCGTGTCCTTGTACTCTTTATAACTAAAGGCGTCCTTTTCAACAAAAAACCTACACACACATATACACACACACAGAGAAACTCATCAAAAGGTGAATGAATAGTGGTTCTCTCTGGATGATGATATTATGAGTGATTTGCATTTATGCTGTATTTTTTCTCTATCTTTTCCAATAATCCCCAATGATCACATACTGATTTCATAACCAGAAATAAACTTTTTAAAGAAGAAGTAACCTCCTTCTCTCCTCTCAGACCCCTGAACCCATCATTAGTTGAGAGCGGCCATTCAGAGACCTTGACCCTCCTTTTTCCCATGCCACCTAGGACATTCACACACACCAGGGAAGGATGTCACGATGCAAGTGGATTTCATCATTGTTGGGAAAGAAACGGCACTAGACTTCTCCATCTCTCAGGTGCTGGACGCCTGTGTGACAGCATGTGGCACATGGTGCACGCTCGATGTTATTTCCTTCCCATAGTCCTGGAGGTGGGCTCTGCTCATGTTCTTCATGCCAGCAAGGCTCCCTACCCACCTCCAAAGACAGCCTTCGACCCTTAGCATGCCTGCAACCTCTTTAAGGAGCCCATGATGGTAGGGAGCCAACAACAGACTCTAATGTCGACACGGGATGGCACCAGGTCACACCCATCATTGTGCATTTAACTCCCACATGCAGGTAGGAAAGAGAAAGATGAAAATGAAGAAAGGGAGCTGAGAAGGAAGGGGAGGCTGAAAGGAGACAAAAGAGCGCATGCACTGGAGCAGGACACCATCCCCACCTGCCACCCCGTCCACTTTGCACCACCTTTAATCCCTCCTGGGCTCCAAGCCCCTTCTCAGGCCAGGTCGCCGTGCCCATCACGGCCATGAACCTGGCCGTCCCCAGGCCTGGCAGCCTGCGAACGGCACAGAAGTCCGAGAGCCGAGCGCTGCATACCTTAGGCACTCCATCATAGCACCCGAAATGGGTTCTGGTGTCACAGGCATGATGCCGTGAGCCAGCCAGCCTGGCATGGGCCGTCTCCACAACTGCTGAGAAGCTGGCCTCAGCATGGGCAGGCTGGATTCGGAGTGGGAGCAGAGACAGGGCTTCTCATCGAAGGTCTGTGCCGCTCCAGGCAGAGCTGAGGAAGGGGCACAGGAGCCTGGCCCTCAGCATGCCCAACTCTAATGGGTGACTCACTCGCACACATTCAACACACCAAACACCACAAGAGGCAAGTGAAAAGGTGAGGCATGAAGGCAGATTCTAAAAGCAGTGAACTCCTCATTCTAGAAACACAAAGCCTGCAGAGGATTAGATCAAAGTTTGCAAAATCCTGAGGGACAATGACAGAGTCAAAGCAGACCTGTCCGACAGATCCCGAAATAGAACCTCAGGCATCCCTCAAAGCTTACAAAAAAAATTATCTGAGGACAAATAAAAGGCGGTTCAGCATTACACATGGGCAAAGGCAAGGGGCTCATTACCATGCGGGGTGGCACTGGACAAAGACATGGCTAAGACAAGACAGCTTAGATAAACCCAGGGGTGACAGAGCCACAGCAGGCCGTTAAAGGGAGCAGGGAAGTTGGGGCACTCGTGACCTTCACACATGGCCGGCCCTGTGGCAGACACGCTAGATGAGCCGTTTACCTGGCATGGGTAGCCCTGCTCACATGCCCCGTGAGCCGTCAACACTGCTCACCAACAAGGTGCCATCCAGAGTTCAAATCCTAGCTCTAGTACTCACTTGAAGGTGGAGTAAATTACCTAACCTCTCTGGGGCCATTCCCTCATTTGCAAAATAAAGATAAGGATATTTCTGTGTGGGGATGATCTGAGGATTAAACCAAGTAACGTATGTGAACCCCAAGGCCAGGGCCTGTTATGTGGGAGGTGGGCAGCAAATAGCAACAATCCATATTCACTTCACCAAAATATCAGATGCGGTTCTGCCCACAGGAACATCAGAAGCACACATCAATAACCCAGCATGAGTGCAAGCCAGCAAGAATTGTAGGAGAGAGAGAAAGTGGAAGAGGAGTTCGGAGGTTCTACCTAGAGGAGTCAGGGAAGGTTTTACGGGAGAAGAGAGGTGCACTTGACATGGAGTCTTCGAAGAAAAGGGGATGGACTTGTAATGGGCACAGATAATTGGTATGGAAGAAACCATGGGCAGGAAGGAAAGCATGAGCCACACGGCAGCACAGGAAGGAAGTAGAACAGGAAATGACATCTGAGCACTTCCTGGGGGTCACCCAGGGTGCTGTGTGACAGGTGGGAACAGGGACCGTGAGGGGTGGTCCACAGGGTGCCTGACATCATCAAAAGAGGGACTTCAGGTCGGAAGGTCCAGGCTGTGGAGATGGGGAGCATGGCCTCCGCTGAGCGCTGGTACCTTGCATGGGAGTGGAGAGAAGGCTGTTAACACGGCTACGGCACTAGGAAGAAGCAGCCAGCAGTCATGAAACCAATGATCTAAGAGAAACTGAGGATAGGAAGATCAGGAAAGGCCCTAATGAGTGGGCAAGGGATGCGGGGGTCCTGACCGAAGGAAGTGGCAGTACAAATGTACAGGTCAGGGACAGATGGGGAGGGGACAGGCAGAGTTTCTGGTCTGACAGCTGGGAGGTGGTGGGACCTGCTACCAAACCAAATAACACAGGAGAAAGGAGGGCTTCTGAAGAGGAAGACGACACTAGTTTGAGGCACTAGGTACGCGTGGAGACACTGGAATGTGGTGGGAAGTGTGGTAAGGGAGGGCTGCAGACCTGACACCAGAAGATACGGCTTAGCCACGTACCCCGGAGCCTCAAAACATAATCAAACTGTGTTTTAACCATGCCGTGCCCGAGTTCCACTTCACAAACTATTCCCCTTTGTGGGCTTATTGTAAAGAGTAGATGTAACGTATGTAAAGATACACCATAAACTACAAAGCACTTGATACATGGAAGAAGTTATTATCAGAGTTCATAGCTGACACTAAGAGGCTAGACAGTTTTGTCAAGGGAGAGAGAGAAGAACAAGAGGGAGGGAGGACCACAGGGAGGGATATCCAGTCAGAGCAAGAAGCAGCCCTGGAGAAAGCAGAGAAGCAGAAGATAAACCAGGAGAATACAGCATCTCAAACGTCAAAGAAAGAGTATCTTATCTCCAAAGATGGGCTACATATGCCAGTCTCCCCTGCAGCCCATGTCGATGCACCCAAGCGGCCAGCCCTGGCCATCACTGCCCGATGGCCCACAGGGAACAGGTACCCTCAGTCCATCCTGAACAGGATGACAATGTCAAAGCTAAGTAGAGAGTGTACCACGCAGAACTGCAGCACCTCAAAGGAGTAACGGCCGCAGATGTAACTATGAGGTGTGGGTGCCAAGTGAGGGAGGGCGTATCAAAATCTCGGGGGTCAGGTCAGCAAAGAAGCATTCAGCAGCCACTTGCTCCCTGATTACAATGAAGTGGCCACCGCTCTAACGTGCAGAGCCGAGCACGTCTGTGGGAGAAGGGCAGGAACCAGGCTGGCTGTCACTTCATTGAGAGACGGTCGTCTACCTCCAGCATCCTCCCTGCCCCACTTCACCACCCCACGGGCTCGCATGCGCTGGACCCACACACTGCCCCATTCCAGCAAGCTGTGGGGCTGGAGGAGGCAGGCCGTGTGCTTCTGCGAGGTAGTGACGGAGCTTCTCCATGAGTCTGGGAGCCAGCAGTGGGAAACAAATAGCCCAGAGGGCAGTCCACAAGGGAAGCAGTAGTGAGCACACCATCTAGTGGGCCGGCACTGAGACCGATGGAGCTCACCGGGATCTGAACCTTCCAGACCAGCCTCTGTCAAAACCAGACTGCCACAATAGAAGAAAGGTGACGGTGGGGAATGAGGCTGGGGTGCTTCTTTGTGGAACAGAGCACCCCATTCCTCGCTGGGTCTCTATCCTCTACTATGTCTATCTCTGAGGAGGCTTTGAGATCTTGCCAGTCATTTTGGCCTGGCACTCTCTCAGGCTTCCCTGTGCCCCGTCCTGCTCTGGAGACCTAGAGAACTGAAGCAGAAGGAACTGAGAGCTTCTGGTCCCATCCCCTGCCTCCAAGCTGACCTACGCCCTCACATCACAGATGATCAGCCACCACCACTCTTTCCCTTGGGGACAGGAGGGCCAGCAAATCCTATCAGCCATAACCAGAACAACTGAATCTCCTCTCTCTGACTCTGCCTTTAACAAACTTCACCAGCCTCTGTCGGATTGTTTCTGCTATCTCTGCTCATGGCCAGGCCTAAGCGAGGCCCACAGTCATTCCCAAGATGCTTTCTCAATAAACTCGTTGGCATTCAGACCAATACACATTTCTAGAGCACCATCTAGGAGCCCAGCACCTAAGACTCCTCTTCTCTGCTCCGGACAAGACCACACCCTTCCTTCCACCCATCCCCTAGGACCATGCTCTTTTCCGATTACCCTCACCCCCCAGCAGCCAGAAACACACTGCCGACAATCTATCCTGGAAGTTGTCCCACTTCGCCCACAGAGCAGGCTCAACCGCTTCACCTACGCCCTCAGGAGCACAAATACACGCACGGCCAAGCCCCTGTGAGCTGCCCTGAGCTGGACTGGCACCAGATGGCCAACAGCACTTGAAGAGGGGAGCAGGGAAAGACGCCAGGGCTGTTCTGAACAGCCACCAGCTCCAGTTTTGCTCTGCTCTGCCTCCAATGAGGCTGTTACGAGGCCCAGAAATTGAAGGGTCATGATCAGGAAGGATGTGGGTGCACCGACTCAGATAACAGGGGTTTGGAACAACCAGCCTACTGTTCCCTGGCGCTGAGAAGGGAACGGACTCGGGATCCCAAATTTTTTAAATCAGAAATTTTGCCAGTTGACCATGTGCCTTCCTCCCTCTCCACTACAGGGAGCATACTCAATGGGTAAATTGGGTTCAAGCCCTTCTGTTCCACAGTCCTCCTACCTCCCCCCCTCCCCAGGATGGCTGTGATGAGCTCATCAGAGTCCTAGGAAGCGGGGCACTGACACTGGGAAGAAGGGGGCTGGCCTAGAGGTGGGGGTGAGCAGCCCTCAACCTCCCTAGACTTTGAGGAGAATGCCCGGGGTTGCCCTGCGGAAACTCTTCAGCATACAAAACTGGAGCTCCCCCACCAATCACAAAAGTGCAGAAGACAGACACAGAATCAATCCCGATGCCACTAAGCTTTGTGGCCTCACCCCCTGCACCTCAGTGCCATGAGCAAAGGATGTTTGGGGGTGGGGAGATGCAGCCCAGGCCTCCATCATCCCTCTTTTGACGGTTTTGGCAGCCAATATGCTGCAAGGAAGCAAAGTGGGGAGGACAGGGGAGCAGGCAGCCCTTTTCCTAGTCAGTTGTAGGCGGTGGGGGCCCCAAGTCCATGGTCATATGGCAAATCAAGGGCAAACACTGTCCCATCTTACTCCCCTTCCCTCCAACACAGCTAGGCTTCCACGCAACTTGCCCCCCTCCTTTGAAACATTCAAAAGCAGTTTGAGAGAAACAAAATTGACAAACATTTCTCCTGGCAAGACTCAACTTTCCCTTTCCATTTTCAGGGTGGAAGCCCAGGAGCAGCTCTGAGGACATCCGTCTGTCCTTCCTGCACATGGTCACCTCCCCTTGGCAGCAGCCTTGGAACTGGAATGGACCTGGCACCTTCCGGGCTGTTGCACCGGCTAGCAGGTGCAAGAAACGTGCCTTGGTCCAGGCATGTGCTCACTCGCTTGGCCGCCTCAGGACGGTGCTATCAGAGTGGTGCTGAGTTCCAGAACCAGAGGCCGCCAGTGAGAAGCAGAGGGGAAGCACCTGCCAGGGGCTGGAGGGGAGCATGGGTGGTACCTGGGACTCAGGGAGGTCTGCTCTCCTCCCTTCAGTAGCACCTCGGCCCACTAGGCTGCAGCACACAGATGTGTCTTCCCCAGAAGCCTGGGTGCCACGGAGTTGAGAAGCTAAGGCACCGAGAGGGAGAGAGACTTGGCAGAATTAGGTCCATGAAGCTCCAACAGCATAGTGCTGGATACTGAGAGACAAAGCTGGGTCAACTGTCCTCAGGAAAGGGAGGGAAGAGCCCAGCCACACTCAGGGTGAGAATGTTCCAGAGCCTGGCTAGGGCAGTGCAAACCTAGTGAACCACGCACCCTCCCTTCTCTGCTGTGGAACTCCAGCAAGATTTGGCTCCACTAACCCTTTCTCCTCCATTACTCGGGCTCTCACACCCATGACTAAAGACACCATCAACCAGATGGTCCCCTTCGGGGGAGCCGCTGGGGGCTCACCATCTGGTGGGACCTGCTGCCACTGATGCTCACTGTCTGCCTACAACACAGGGACCAACAGGGCACACGGGATGCAAGAGTGCCTTCTCCCAAAGTGGACCTGGCCAGGTGCTCTGCAGAAGCCCCAGCACACACCACCAGGAGCCTCTCCCCATCTCTGTACTTGTGTCTCCCTCTGCGGAGGGCTGGGAGGAGCAGGACCCAGCTCCAGGGCTACGGCCGGCAGGACCTGGCCTCCCCCTGGCTGGGGCTGAGAGGCAGCGGCAGGTGGGGCTTCCAGACACCTGTTTGTGGGAATGGCTAAGGAGCTCTAGGGATTCAAGGAGAGAAAGAAAGGCCCAGGGTAAGGATGAGACCTGCCTAAACTCACTGATCCATGAGGACCAGAGTCCCTGTGGCTGAGTCTCATGGAGAGGGGACAGGAGTTCGGGTCAAGAAAGTTGAATCACAAAGTAATCTTCCTGTCTCTGAGCAGACTGTTGAGGTGAAAAAAATCACATCACTTAAGCATCTGTCGCCTTGGAGTACACAAGTGCCCCAGACAGGCCCTGCTGCTAAAACTTACACCCAGCAGGCACAGTAGGCAAGCTGGGAGGGCACAGCCTTGTCCGGAGCCCAGATACGGCAAACAGAGGCCACAGTACTTTCTACTGATCAGCCAACGCCTGGCCAAATAAACCTTCAGTTCTCAGGGGTCCAGAACCAGAGGGCATGTGGGGACAGAGGAGCCCTCTGATGGCTGGCAGAGGTAGCTCGATCATAGAAGGCTTCTCAAAGGCAGCGGCCTTGAACCCAGTTTCCTCCTGCACCCCTGCCATCCACCATAGGCCACGGGCCATGCTGTCTGCCCGCCTGACAACCTGTATCAGAGGAGACAGGAAAGCAATGAGGCGTTCATGTGCCTCTTCAGCCAACCCTGGGCAAGGAGGACCCAGAGAGAGGGGGCTGGAGGGGCGGAGACAGGGCCTGTAGCCTGGCTTCTCCCCTTCATGGGTGCCCAGGACTGACGCCATCTTGGCTGTGATCTGGTCCTGCACTAAGCGGCTTAGCCGCCCTATCTCTTCAGCTCAAGGCTCAGCTGTCTGAGGACGAGGGGAGTAGAGCCACCCCGCAGGAACTGAGCGCCTCCAGCCAGATGGAGCCACTGTGACCCGAGCTACTCGGAAAGCCAAGCCAGTCACTCGGCTTCTCTGAACCTCCTGTGTGTGAAAGCCCCTCTGTCTGGGGCTGTAGCAGGAGCGCAACAAGGCAGGAGGAGCAGGGGCCCAGCACCGCGCCTGGTCCACAGGAGATGCCCGGTGGAAACGTACAAAGAGGCCCTGGGACTCTACATGTTCCTACTGAGGTCCTGGTTGGACCCAAGGATAGGCTCACACTTCACGGTGGGCGACAGGGGATGCATACAGGCTGTGGGGAGCAGTCATTACGGAGGCGCACGTGATGCCCAATAGTCAATGTTGCTGGAGATCCTGCGAGGAAAGGAGGCGGCATGAGGGGTCCTTGGGGATCACACGCTGGGTGCCCAGGCCCAGGGAGAGCTCACCCTGACCTCGAGGCACATCCGGGGTGCAGCTGGGGCTCTCCACTCCAGCAGCCCGCCCCTCCCCACAAGGCGTAGGCGAGCCCCAGTGGTCAGCGGGCCCTCTCTGTGCTGTCCTGTGCCATCAGCTGAGCACATGGAGAAGGGCAGGGACAGTCCCCATCCTTGGGAGCTGGAGGCAAGGGGGGAGGACAGCGGGCCATCAGGGACTCTGCCCAGAGCTAATGGTGGGAGCTCGGGCAGGCCGTGCCCCGCTCTCAGGAGTTGCTCCCCAACTGAAGACCAGGAGCTGCCCTAGCTGGTTGCTAGGAGGGGGCCAGAGGAAGCTCAGTGAGGAGGGGCAGGCTGGGCGCAATCCCAGGGCTCGAGGCCACCAGGTAGAAGGCGTGCCTACCCCAACCCTAATCCAGGGAAGGCCAGGTGGCAGGTCCCCTCCCAGACTGCCCTGGAGCAGCCCATCTCCTCCCCACTCTCCTCCCCACTTGCTCAGGGCTTTGAATAAGCAGCTCCTAAGTCCTGGGGCCAATGTCGCCTGCAGGCTTCTCCCTGCTGCTGAGGAGCAGTCCTGTTGGGATCAAATGAACAATAATGCACCCCAGGGGATGGAGGAGGCCCGTGAAGAGGACCCCCGAAGCTGGCCTGAGGGACACCAGAGGTGGCAGGGAGGTGGCAAGATGGTGGGACGGCAGAGCGTTCTCTCTCTTGATTCGACTACTCCCTACCCGGAAGAAGGTCTTCAGAAGAAGGGAACCCCTCCTCCCGAGGGCCAGCAGCCCCCCACATGCTGGAGCCCCAACTCCGAGCAGCTGCCTGGCAGAGGCCCGTGCCCTCCACTGCTCCTCGTCAGGACGCGGCCCCGGCTAGCAGCATTCCATTCTATCCTGGGCCCGGTGACACAGCAGAGCCCTAGGCTGGCAGCCCCACTGGGCACACCCTGAGGCTAGCACCTCCACCCAAGGTCAGGGCCTGTCAAAGGCCCGGAGCCACACCCACCAAGCGGAGCGGGACTGGGGTGAGCGCGTTGGTCAGAGTTCCAGCACCCCATGTCACCATTTTATAGGCAAGAAACCGAGACTCAGAAGGGCAATGACGGTTTGAAAATCATGCCGCCCATTCCTCCTTGAACATTTCTCTGGATCTCCATTCCTCACCTAAATGTATACGGTGTTTGGCAGAGCTCAGAACTGTACACCAAAGAGTCCATTTTACAGCGTGCAAAGTACGGTATGCTGCGAGCATTTTCCCTACTTCATGATCAATAGTTCCAAACTCACTCACTGCCAGACGTACCACGCTTGAACTGTTCCCCAACGTAGGACGCTCAAATTGTTTCCAGTTCTCCTTTACTACAAATTGCTCTTTAATGAACACCCTCACATATATTTGACAGCATTTCTGACTATTTTCTCAGGGTGGATTCTTAGAAGCACAGCCCCTGAGTGGAGGACAGGGCCAATTTTAAGGCTCTCCGTACCCTCCATGAGCGCATCTAGTGCGAAGTCTGCATCACCTTATGCTCCCCCAGCACTGTATCATATTAGCAAAGACCAGTGTGAAAATCCGGGCACATATGAAACACAAGAAAATAGTACACTCTTATTGTCAGAATTGGGATTTCTTTCATTACTACTGATGTTATGCCTTCTTTCTCATGCTTATGGATCACTAATATTTCTTCTTACACAAACCTAATTACAGCAACAGCCAGCAAGCCACAATTCTCAAAAGTCCACGCCATTTCAGTGTTATTGTTATAATATATCAAATATATATTCCATCACAGAGGTTCATATTATGCTCATATTTAATGCCATGGTACAGTAGAGACAGGCACGGGGCAGCCTAGGGAGCACCAGATTTGAAGCCAGACAGTCCTGAGTTTAAATGCCTGCACCCTCAAGTACCCACTGGGTGACCTTGAGAAAGTTACTTAGCCTCCCTTAGCTTCAGTTTCATCTGCTCTGGCAAGCAGAACACGGGAAACATAATAACTACCCTGAAAGGGTCCCCACGCCAACCAGGCAAGGTACTCAGTGTAGGACCCCGCACACGGTGGGTTCTCAGCGGGAAACAATAGTTACCACACAGACGCTACTGAAAGGCCCTATACACAGAGCGCCCATCCTGGGAGATGGGGAGGGAAGAGGGAGAGCCATCACTGCTATGATGCTAAATTCCAGCATGGCATTCAAAAGAAGGCCTTCCCACTAGTTACACTTTACAAACGGGGCCCTTATCCTTTGAGGGTTATCAGTGGGAAAGCAGGGAATGGACCCAATGACCCTGGCTTTTCCTCCCCAGGAGACAAGAAAAGAAAAAAATTCAATGTCCCAGTAAGCTTCAAAAGGCAGCAGGAAGTGATCACTTTCCTACATGGGGGGTCCTGGTCCCTGTGTAGAGGGCTCAGTTCTAATGGAACAGAGCAGCAGGGAGGAGAGATGCCGGGGGTGGGGGTGGGGGGTTGAGAATGGCCGGAACTGCTCTGGGTGCTGCAGGCTGGGGCTGGCTGCAGCCATCACTACCGAGAGGGGAAAATCATTAAGCAATCCTAAGACACAGCCTCATGGCTTAGATGCCTCCCCTCCCTTCTCTAAAGGCTGGCAGCCGGACTGTCTACTCCACAAACCTGGCAGCTCACTAACGCCACGAAGCCCAGAACCTCCCTCCTGCTCCGCCTCTCACCATGTAAGTGTCATTCTGGGGCCACAGACAGATGAGTCTAACCAACCCAGACATAGGCAGGCAGGGAAAGACACCACCAGCCCATCTGGCAAGAGAGATCAGTCAAATCTCCCCTTTAAGCAAGAAAACAAGCCTTTTAATGGGCAAGCCCCCCCCCCCGGCCAGCCAGAACACGAGGCCACCCCAAAAGCCAAAGAGAGGCCAGGTAGAAAGCAATTCTCATATTTGCCCACCTTAACACCTTTGAGAGGCAGTGTAACAGATAAGAACAAGAGCCTTGGGGGTCTCCAGCCTGGATTCAAATCCTGGTTTCCTTGCTGCCCAGCTGTGTGAGCTTAAGCATGTTACCTGGCCTCTTTGAGCCTCCATTCCACATCCATAAGATGGGAATGCTGGCAGAATCGCTCCCATAGGATCGCTGTGAGGACTGAGTGAGGTGAAGCATGAGAAGGGCCTAGAACAACATCGGATGCATAGCAAGTACTGAACTGATAAGAGCTGGTGCTGTTCACCAGTGAAGAGGTGGGGTGTGGAGATTACAGAGAACGCCCTCTGGGACTGAGTGCTCTTTGTGGACTGTCCACTTTCCAGATGACCATGGTTCTGCTGGGGCTGCTCCTCTGGGAAGAGCCAGCCTCACCGCCCCCCACCTCGTGCACACCACCCACACCTCAGCCTGCAGTGGGGCCTTCTGAATCCAAACACAACCCTCGAAGGGTTCAAAAAGTAGCTCTGTGTCAAATGACAGGCTACTTGGCATCTACTCGAAAACACTCCAGAAGAAAGATGAGGCAGGGAGCAGCAGGCCGTGGGAGCTTCGTGATGGGTCCACAAGGGTTCCTTACACTATTCTATTTCTGTACCTGTTTGAAAATGTCCACAATGAAAAGTTGGAAGGAAGCAGGAGCTATTTCATAACCCTTGGCCCCACCCCGTCAGACCTCGTCTCTGCACCGAGGAACTCGGGGATGCCCTCCTTCTGCACACCCTATCATCAGGGTTCTCTTGCCTTTATTCCTTTTGAAAACCTCCAGACTCCTAGCTGTTTTCCTCCCCCTACTCAGCCCCTTCCTTCTCTCCTTCCTCTGTCCTGCCCTACCCGATGCCTTCGGAGCTCCAGATGACCCTCCAAGAAGGCCACGTCCAGGGCAGCGGGCTATGAACTGGGACATCCGGGTTTCGGCCTGTACTGACCTATACACCTAACCTCTCCCCACGTCAGATCAAACGGGCACTCAGCAGAGCCGGCAGGCAGATTTTTAGCAGTCGCTGCTGCTACTTTGAAAAGGTAGAAGAGAGTCCCCAGCCCCCTTCTCTGAGCCTGCTCACGGGCGTGAGTCTCAGGCAGTGGAGCTCTAATAAGGTGATTTCCATGGCAAACACTCCTCACCCACAGAGGGGTTAGGGAAATGGGAGCACGGGCACTAAGGCCATACTAACAGGGACAAAAATGAAAACCAAGAGAGGTGAGGGGTGCATTCTTCTGCAGACGTACTTGAGTGTGCATCTTCACAGATGATGAGCTTGAGGCAGGGAAGCGGCATTCCTGGTAAGGGTGGGCCCCTGTCACTCCCTATCCCAGCTGCCTTCTGAGCCCAGGGTTTCTCCCTCCTTTCCCTCCCAGGATGACAGGACTCAGGCCTGGAAAACAGGAGGCTCCTAGGATCACAGGATGAATCAGAAGCCCTCGGGTCGAATTCCAGCCAAGTCCTTCCATGTGGGTGACTGTGGAGAAACTCCCCTACCCCTCTCTGAGCATCACCTGACCCTCTTCCGGGAGTACCATGCCTTGGGGGCAAGTAGAGAGAAAGCACAACAGGAAACACCTTGGGGGTGAAGGTACTACACAAGCAGAGGGAACAGACCGCGTGCCCAGGAGCTAGTCACCATCAGTGAGCCAGGTTCCCCAGGTGCTAAGCACCGACTGGCCCGTCTGCTGCTGTGGTCAAAATGGCTTTGGCTGACATCTCCCAGTGCATCCACACACTGCCCCACTAGGGACGGGGGTTTGAAGTAGCAATAAACTTCACCCCCATCTTCTGAGTAGGGCAATGAGGGCATGTGACCTTGCCCCAGAACAGGGAATAAAAGGACAGTTGGCTTTGGGTCTAAACCCAGAAGTCCTGACCCCCAGCCAAGGCTCTCCCCAAGAGACACTGAAGAGCTGACATTGTTTTCTGGGAAAGAGCACCATTTCAAGCTCAGTTTTCCTGCCAGCAAAGTGAAGGAGCCGGTCCTGATAAGTCAATGACATTCACAAAGGGCACCGTGGGAACAAACAAAAGCCACAAACCACAATTCAGCACAAAGCAGGCTGGCCCTCAGCAGCTGCAGACTGTGCTCAGCCCAACATGTCCTGGGGGTGGGGCAGGAGGGATCACTGAGCGATGGCCAGGGAAGGAGTTTGCCCTGCCCGCCAGATTGAGGGAGGGCAGCAGAGTGAGAACAGCAAAGGATGCAGAGTCAGGACGTGGGTTCAAGGCTCGGCTCAGCTCAGCTGCTTCTAGCCATCAGCCTGAGGCCAAGCGCTCCGTTTTCTTACCTGTGAAACGAAAAGAATCCATCTTCTCTATAGGAGAGAGGCAAGCGCAGTGGAAACTGCAAGCAGCATGCAAAAACAAGGAATATCTAGACTTCTTGAGGATGAGAGTGGGAGGGGAGAGGAAGAAAGGTGGGAAGACAAAAGAAGTCAGGGAGGGGTCCCCAGTGGAGCTCAGAGTTTGAAACCCCACCTGCTGGCTTTACCACCAAGCCCTTTGTCACCGCAGGAAATACAACCTGCGGCAAATATATGCCGAGTTCATAAACATGATTAAAAAGGTTGTTTGCAAAGTTCATAGAGGGAAACGAGCTGCAGATGGTGGCAGTAATGCCCTTCCACAGCAGGCAACAGCTGGCTATGTGGACTCAGGACAGCTGGGGGCGGGGGGAGGTGCTAATGCCCACTCTTGGCTTTGGAAGTAGAGGGTGCACTGACCCTACCTTCTCTGTGACTGGGGATCGGGGACCCTTCCAATAAGTGAAACCCTAAGCCATAAAGCTGCCATCCATTCCACGGAGATCAATCAGGTTTTGGATTCCAGCTGAATGAGGAGGGCAGGCCAAGGCCAGACAGAGGAGCCTGTGAGGTGAGGAGGCTTCCTCAGGTGGGACACAGCCTGCCAGCTCTGACAGCCCAGCCCCGGGGGCTGCCCGGGGCAGGAGGGGGTTAGCCGATCTGAGGTCTCTCCCCGCTCTGAGGCCAACAGGCTTCCCTGGTGTGAGAAGAAGGGGTTGGAAATACAAGGGACCAGAACCTTCTCTCCTGCTCATGGCTTTGCAGGGGGCTTTGTAGGTCACATTTCACCGAAGCAGGTATCAGCCTATCTGTCTTTGATGGTGAGCCACCGGGAGGCAGGGTCCCAGGACTCTCTGTGTCACTGGCTTCCTAGTGAAGCAGCCAACATAGACACTTTATAAATGCAACAAAGGAGACAACACTGATGAGGATAAGACAATGAGCCCTTGGCCCCATTCTCT
Organism: Cryptoprocta ferox; assembly: GCA_028646485.1. NCBI lineage: Eukaryota > Metazoa > Chordata > Mammalia > Carnivora > Eupleridae > Cryptoprocta > Cryptoprocta ferox. Next base: position 96,720,106 of record CM053571.1, read on the forward strand.
CGACACACCTACTGCCTCAGCCCCTTCCTCCCCACCCCTGCTTCAGGAGCGGTCCCACCTGCCCCAGGAAGCCCTCCCTGACGGACCATCCACGGCAGCCCTCACACTGCACTGCTCCCGTGCGAGCTGCCGCTTCATGTGCATCTGTTGGCCAACCGGGGGTCCCCTATGGGCAGTGCCCCATCTGTATGACACTTCTCAAATGTTCCCTGCACCGTGAGGAGCCCAGAGAGTGCCCAGCGATGACTTCCATGACTAGATCCGAGCATGCAGACCTGTGTCCCCGCACATCACTGTGGGCCCTCTGACTCCTGTTGAGCTTGGAGAAGACTCATTGGTCTGCCACCAAAAATCTGCCAAGGCCTGGACTCACATATGATTCCTCTACAAAGGTTGGGGAGCACACACCCAGGCTTATGAGTCTCTTCTCTTCCCCCACCTCATTTTTTCCGGTTCCAGAAAGCCCCAACTAATCTCTCAGTGAATACCACGGGCTCTGTCATATTCAGATCCAGCCAACTGCATACCAGACACTCTTCACATGTCATCTTCTTTACTGAGAGAGGCAACATGGCGGTGGCGAAGGGCACAGGGGCCAGCTGGGGGTGAACGGACTCTGTAACCACCAACTGTGTGGCCTCGGACAAGTTACCTCACCTCTCTGAGCTGCAGCTGCCTCCTCTGTTAAACGGAGGTCCCCATCACCACTCTTTCATGTTTGCTGCCGAAATGTTTGTAACATGTTCACAAAGTGTACAGCCCTCTTAGAAAGCACCCAGTAAATGGTAATTAATATTACATTATTCCCATCAATCCCTCAAGGTATTACTGTCTTCTCTCTACCCAGAGAAGAGAATAAAGCTCAGAGATATCAGGTTCAGAGTCACAAAGATGTTGCTAAGGAGACAGAGATGGGGATTTGAACTCAGGTATTTTGACTTAGGGTGCACTGTTCTTGCAGAGAACACTAAATGGACAGAGAGGCAGCAGGGTGGGCCTGGGGAAGGTCCCAGCTTCAAGCGACAGGGACCAAGTAGCTGGGGGACCCTGGGTCGGGTATCTGCAACCCTGACTTCAGCAGCCCCCTGAAAAATGAGGAATGGCCTTGGCAAGTCTTTGTTTGAGAGGCTTGGCTGGTGTCCCCCAAGTTAGATGCTGCTGCCCTCAAAGCTAATGAGACTGGTATCTGCTCTCTCCACTCAGGAAACAGGGAAGGTGTGGGGCCAGCCGTCAGCCTTCATACGTGATGGGAAAGCAACAGTTTTCAACACTCTGGCTGCAGTGAGAACCCAGCGCACAGGGGCACCACCTCCTCTGTCTGCGAACAGCCAGCAATGACCAGAGGGTGGGAGATGGGATGCAGTGGGGATTTTGCAGACAACAACCCCCTCGACAGGGAAAATCGCACACATGCGCCCATCACGCCCAGTCTGGCCAATCTCCTGAGACTCTGGTTACATAGATACAACCTCAAGGAGAATAGGCATGTTCACAGACATGATCTCCTTGGGCCTGTTGGGCCACCCCGGGGAAGCACATACTTTTGCCCCATTTTATGGATGAGGAAACTAGAAAACATTAGGCGATTTTCCCAACATCGCAGAAATAGCAAGGAAAAGGCTAGGATGCAAACCCCGGTCTTCAGGTTCCAGGCCAGGGTTCTTTCCGGAACAGAGTGCTGTTCGTTTGCCCTCCCGTTCATTCATTATTCTCCCTTTGTTCCACTCATTCCTTCATTTGCTCACCTACATTTCTGACCCTCAATGTCATTTATCCACTACTACCTTCTCCCACTGCCTGAGAACCTGTGGGAGACCAGAGTGATGTTTTCTCTTCCTGCAGACCTGCCCTGCCAGGAATGCCCCCTTCCCCAAGCCTTCCCCACAGAGCTGGACGCCGCAAACAGCGGCTGGTCCCAGAGTAAGTGCTGGGGACACCGCAGACGACTCCATGCTTCAGCCTTGACCGCAGCCCTGGTCTAGAACCGGCCCCTCCACTGCACAGTGAAAAGCCTCACACAGGTACCTGAACCTTCCAGAAATCTGGCTCTGGGAACGGTATTTTGGGAGGAGGGCATGGAGTAAGGAGCGGGAAAGGCAACGGAGCCTGTCACCCAGCTCACAGGCAAGTGCATGTGGCTGAACTGGATACAGCCAATTAATTAGTCAATTAATGACAGTATTTACTGAGTACCCACCACTGTGCCCAGAGCTGCAGGGGGCACCAGGGACTGGGAGACAAAGCTTCTACCCTCAAGGGACTGATGATCTGGTTGAGGGAAGGAGGCACACACATCTGGAAAGAGAACGGATCAGGCAGGAAGCACCACAGTCTCAACTACAAAACAGACATGAAGAGCTACTACGGAATTCAGAGGAAGGTAAGGCACCTGCAACTGGGGACAGAAAGATTTCATTCAGACCATGGGATATAATAAGGGAGACGTAGAAGGATGGCCAGGATTTTGATCTGGGATGGTACAGAAGGAAATCCCCCAAACTACCTTCTCAACACCACAGCTAATGCAAAAGACTGCCTTATCCTTCCTTCCCCAATCGTAGCTAAATATTTCACCTTTTTTATATAGGCACATGGCAGAGACTCCAGGGTTGGAAAGCAGATCAGTAAATTAGATCTGTGAGAACATCTCAGCCACACACACACACACACACTCCATTCATCCCCGCTCTGCTGTGAAGTGATGGCCATTCTCTGCAGCCTGCTGTGGGCTCAGACCTGGAGCCGCTGGAAGGAACGTGGCTTGGGCCATTGGCTTTGGAATTATCCCCTGCAGAGACCAGACTGCTCCCCTGACCAGGACAGATCCAGCCTCTCTACCCCACGACCCCAGCCAGAGAAAACCACGCCTGACCGGGACCAGCCAGGAGGATAGCTCTTTGCTTTGAGATCTGATGGTTCTCAGAAGAGAAGACTGTTCTTGTCCAACAAGCCAGCACCTCTAGCCCTAGGCTATGCCCTGGAGACACTCCTAGACACATGCCCGGTCAGGCATGCTCACCGCAGCTTGCCCCCAACAGCCAAAACAGCTAACAAAGGACAGGCTGTATAGTCACATAGTGAAATACTACAGAGAAGGGAAAACGAATGAACAATAGCTACTAACATAACATGGGTAAATCTTCGACACATAAACCTGAGTAAAAAAATGCAAGCTACCGAAAGCTACATACAGCATACCAACATCTCATACAGCTCGAGTGCAAGTAAAATTATAGGGGTTATGTTTAAGAATATGTGTCAGTGGCAACACCACACAACTAAGGGGAAAGAGTGAGAAGAACGCAATCAGGAGAGCGGTTCCCTCTGAGGGGAGAGAGAGGCCAGAGGCACACATGGGGGGATGAGCGATGGCCAGAGGCAAGGTATTGGTGAGGACTGCCATGACCTTAGGTTGGGTGGCAGGTTCAGGGGTGACCCTCCTACCAGCCTTCATAACTTATGTACATTTTGTCTTTATCAAATACTACTTAATAAAATAACCTAATGAGCTTGCTAGCTCAGGAGATTAATAATTTAACGTGGCTGTGGAAGCTCAAGAAGTCAGTGAGCCAACCCACCAATGGTCACGTAGCCACATGGAACAGCCGGAGCGGTGGTGGGGCTGGGCAGGGGCTGCACCCCTCAGCCAGCAAGCTTTAGGATTCAGAGCATGCGGCTTCCCAGCCCCTGCTCCTGGGCACACCCCGTGTTCTCTCTCCCTGCTCCTGCAAGGGAGGGGGAGTCTGAGAAGCATGAGGAGCAGCAGAGCTGTGCAGACTGCAGAGGACAAGACGGGACAAGGACAGCTGTCAGCACAGGAGAAGGCCAGCCACAGAGAGAGAACCTGTGTAGTTCTGGGGAACAGAGCAAGGCCAATGAGAAAGAATCAGCCAAAACTAATGTGTCCTGGAAGGGAGCAAGCAGCCCTAGGAGGCGGTGAGTATCCACCACAGGTGGCCACGTGGAGAAGCTAGAGCTGGGCTGTCTACTGCACCTGCTAAGGGACAAGGCCAGGGCCACTTGAGAGAGCGAATATGAGCAGACGAACCGAATGTCACTCCCAGGATCAGGGAGGGCTGGATGCGTCAGCATCACCTGGGGCGCTGATGAGTTGAACCACTCCCAAATTCCTACTTCGGACCAACAAGGCATCTCCACAGGTGGGAACTGCAAGTCCAAGGTTGTGTGAGCTTCCCCAGCCATTCTGAAGCATCACTAGGCTAAAAACCACCAGATTTAATGTCCTTTAAGAATCCTTTTAGTTCAAGATTCTGTAGACCAACTGCACCAGTGGTCTTGAGCAGCAAGCGGGCAATCAGGGCAGGGGATGGGCTTCTGGGTCTCAGTACCTCTGATGATCCAGCCCAGATCCCTCCACTACATGCTTCTTGCCTCTGGATGAAGAAAAAAAAAAAAAAAAAAAAAAAGTTAAACTGGCTTCACCGACTCTGGCTATCTGGGAGGATTTTTCAAAAGCAAATAAATAAATAAATAAATCTCATGGTAAAAAGAGAAACAAGCTTATAAAGGAAACTGGAGATCAGGAGAGAAAATCTTCTGAGAGGAGATGGCACACGTTTCCCCGGGATTTACCATTACGTGTGCCAGGAGCAGGTACTTGGTTATACAGGACACTCTGGTAGCCGGAAAGCCCATGCCCACTTCACTTCCAAAGCTCACCATGCTGAGGCCCATAAGAACTGTGCCAAAAAGAAAGATCCAGCACCTACGGGCTTCTGGAGAAGCTGGGACTGATGTCCTGCAGACACCAAGTCCCCTCCCAGGGCATGTGTAACTGCGCTGTTGCACTGGAGATGCACAGGATGCTCCCAGGCAGTTCCTGGCCAGAGGCAGCCCATCGCAGGGCCGGCCCCAGGCTCAGGGAGCTCTCAGTGCCGGGGGCGCAGTGGCCAACTCTCCCGGCTGGGCATGCATGCAACAGCGGGTGGAAAGGCAGTGGTGGGAGGAATCTTGGAGGCCAGACGGCCCCCAGAGTGAAAGGCCCTGCCCAGAGCCAACAAGAAACCTGACCCGGGAGATCATCTGAAGGCGCCGCCCGCCCACGGCCTGGAGCGAACCCCATCCAGGCTCCAAAGCGAACATCTGTTGTCCTGGCACCATGGCTGGCCAATTCCACGTGAATTTCCACCCTCCCCACCCCTATCAGCTCCAGTCTTTGCCCCTTGATGGTGACCTCTTTAGGGTGGGCCTGGCATGGGGTACAGACAGGTCAGGTTGTGATGTGCGGGTTTGGTGAGCTGTCTCCAAGCTCTCACCAGTGGCATCTCTCCCTGGTGAAATGGGGCCGATGCCAGGGATTTTGCCCCAGCCAAGGCCAGAGCGAGGCCCAGCTTGGGAATGCTGTCCTTGCTGAAGCCCCATCTCACAGCACGTTTAGTGTCTGCAGTGGTGGCAGCAGAACCAGAGTCTTCCACCTGAAAGAATCGGGAGGGGCAGCACACTGATGGAAATCCCAGGGTCCCAGATGGGGGAGGTGCTTGGCCCTAGGTCACGGAGCCAGGGAACCTGGGACTGTCCCTGCTTCCCTTCACTCCCATCTGCCTCTCCCATTTCTGCACCTGCTGCCCTGTTGCTTCTGCAGTGATAAGAGGCTCCACAGAGCAGAGAGAGAAAGAATGTATGGCATTCCCTGGTGAGAACTTAAAATGACTTTTAAAAACTCACAATCCTTACACACTCTCTTGACCAAGCACTGTCCCCAGTTCGAGGTGTCCTTCACCTGCTGGACAGGCTTGTGGAGATCAAGCTGGGCCCTGACAGCACACAGCCCCCCAGCCCCACCCCATTGCTACACCTCTAGGCAGGGAGAGTTCACAGAGATCCTACTGGCTTAGGGCCTCCAAACAAGGCCCATGGCATCCTTAAGGAGTCTCTAGGGTGACTAGGGAACAACAAAGCTTCCAACAAATTGGTACTTGCTCAGGGAACAGAGACCCAGGAGCAGTGGCTGAACAATGAAGAAAAGAAGGGTGTGCTAGGGATGGAAGGAGAGGGTAGGGGGACAGTTGGCATGACAGGCTGGAAGGGGCTTCTGCCGCTGTTCCCAGACAGCGAAAAACCTGGGAAAAACCTCATGGACTGAGAAACCACTATTCCACCCCCATTTTAGAAGACTATACCCCAAGCGTTGAGGAGCATTCAGTAGGCACCTACTATTTGCAGAGGCAGGTACAAGACAAGTGGACTTACTGTCCTCTAGAAACATTCAGTTCCAGGAATAAAGGGAAAGCCCGGGTGCACGCAGCGCTGCAAGAGAAGGGGCTGCCTGGCCCCGGGCAGTGGGAGAAGGGCCTGGGAGGGAAGAGGTGGTGAGACATGGACAGGGGAGTCAGGCCCACAAGGGACAGGGAAGCTGGGCCGCAGGACTACACAACAGGACACACCTAGGAAGAGACGGGTCTTGACCCTGTCTCCTAATCTGCAAAACCATTCATCCTCTCAGACAACCTGGGATGTCTGCCACCCCTGCCCAGGTCCCAAGTGTCTCTAACGGAAGCCCGAGCAGGCTTGGGGCAATCCTGAGGGCAATCCAGGGACACAGATGGCATGGAGGTGGGGGCGAAGCAGGGCTCCACAGAGCAGGTGCCAGGAGGGGTGGGAACCATAGGAAGGACAGAGAATGACCTGAGAATGAGGAAAGGAGCCACACTAGACATGGTCAGGTCTCAATCTCCCACTCAGGGACCACAGGAGGCAAACTCATCTGGCCCAAGGGAGTCAGGGCTGGCTCTGACCTTCGCACACAGCAGAGGGTTCCTAAATGTCTTTGCAACAGAAGCGGGTGCAACAGGGCCTGCCTGCCAGAGCAGAGGCTGCGGGGCTCCCTCTGCATTCCACCCAGGCCATACCTGGCAGGATGGGGGTGCCCCCACGAGTCTGCTTTCCCCCCTCTCTTTCCAAAGTCAGCAAAACTCAGCAGGGGAACTGCACATAGCTCAACCTTGAGGCAAAGCCCTCCACGCTCATCAGCCCTGTGCACAAGGTTTTCAGTCTGGCGTGGCCTCTACTGCGTAGACAGGTCCCGGTGAAAGCCCCTTGCCAGCAAGTCCCAGACAGGAATGCTGCACAGCACAGTCAGGCCAGAGGTAAGGAGAAAGTGTCTGATCACCAGAGCAAGACAACCATGGGTGCTTCCCCTAGTCCCACAGTTCCAGAGTTTAGGGATGGAAGGAAAGAAGGCAGAGCAAGGCTACACGCCAAATGCAAGTTCAAGGTCAGAGGTACGCTCAAGGGCCAAGCCACGATGCCACGGCATGATGAGACCCGGTGTAGGAGTCAACTTCCCAGTTCTACTGGCTGCCTCCTGCTGGGAGGGCAGGTACAGATCCCTGGCCTCCACCATCCCCTAGGTCTGAAATGGGACCAACCTGCCTCCGGTGCCCACTGTACCTGAGGATGCCCTGGGCAGTGCACGGACACACCATGTCATCATCCTGGGGGTGTGGCCTTATTTGGAAAGGGGTCTTTGCATGTGTGATTAAGTTAAGGATCTAGAGATGAGGAAATCGTTCTGGATGACCCTGGTGGGCCCTTACATGCACTGTGAGCGTCCTTACAAGAGACAGCAGGGGGGAAATTAGGTGCACAGAGAAGAATGTGACATGAGGGTGGAAGCAGAGATTGAAGTCCTATAAAACGGAGAAAGAGATCAGAGCGATGCAGCCAAAAGCCAAGGAGTGCCAGCAGCCACCAGAAGCTGCAAGAGGCAAGGAAGCGTTCTGCCCTGGAACCTCCCGAGGAAGTGTGGCCCTGCGAGCACCCTGATGTGGTCTTCTAACCTCCAGATCTCTGTGAGAAGACATTTCTGTTGTTTTAAGCCACCAAATGTGGCTACAGCCACACTGGAAACCCTGGAAGGGAACTGTCCTAAGTTTCCATCAAGAAACCTGCTTGGGCATCAACCTGTGCCCAGGCTGAGAGGTGCTGCCCCCCCAGAAGTGGGTGCTGTCACCCGGTTAACAGGTCCTGTCACCAGGGAATGGGTGCTGTCAACCGGGAACAGGCGCTGTCACCCAGGAACGGGCTCTATCACCTGGGAACAGGCTGTCACCTGGGCACAGGCCCCGTTGCCCGGGCACAGGCACTGCTCTACAGGCCACAGAGCAGCCAGGGCTCTGGGCTGGTGCTAGAGCCATATCCGCTCCCTTCCAAGCCTGCCTGCCAGGGGGACAGGGTGGAGGGAGCATGGCCTCTGGGGCCCAATGGCTTGGGTATTACCTCTGTGACCCTGTTACCCAACATCTCTGCACTTTAGTTTCCTCACAGAAAATGGGGCTGTATTGGTATTGTGTCCCAAGGTGGTTGAGGAAACTCAATATTGCAAATATTGTAAAATATTTTTTAATGCCTGTAGAACACTTAGCAGAGTGCCTAGCACACGGCAATTGCTCAATAAATATTAGCTGCCATTGTTAGATCCTTGAAAGGGGGCATGAAGAGCAAAAGAGCAAGGGATATGAAGGTGTCTGCTGAACAGGGAGGGGCCACACAAATGGCAGTTGTTTTTAGTTACTGTAACTTGGCAGAAGTCAAGTGCTTTGCCACCGCAGCTCACGCGAGAAGGACCGGTCACCCCTGTTTGTGAAGAACCTCACCTCCGCTCATCTTCAAGCCCCCCAGGGCACCGGACCCCACCTCATGTAGGTCTGGTGCAGGGAGCAAAGGGGTGTGTGGAGAATACTGTGAGATGACATGACAGGAGGGAGGTTCGGAGCGGGTCTGGCCCACAAGGCAGCCTGCTGCACGGACACTCGCCCACTGAAAAGGGCTCTGTCCCCTCAGGCCTCTGACCTTGGGAACCTCAAGGAACCTAGGAGCATACAGGCCATGGAAACCATGCGCAAGGAGCTTGTCAAGAGGCTGAAGCAGCCCTCCAGCCCCTCCCCCTGCAGCACAAAGAAGCCCAGACTGCATACCCTTGGGGGACACATTCAGGCCCAGAAAAAACCCAGGACGCACATGCGTGGCAGACAACTTCTAATGCTGTTCTGGGGCTCTTAGTCTCCCTGTGTTGGTTAAAATTACTGTTGGCCTCAGCTCTCGCATTTAATTTCCCACCACTGAACAACCATTTAGATTTGCCCAAGGTGGTGTTTCTCGTGGAGTACAGACAGTACAGGGCTCAGCGTCCACAGGCTGCAGACTAGGGTTCCATTTTGGCCCCCGCCACCCACCCAGGCCTGCTGGGGAAGCGCTGGGTGTCCCCCTCTGCACCTCAGTATCTCCCTAATCAACAGGAGGAGGACCTGGCCTCCTCTATAGTCAGGGCTACCATGTGGAAATCCTCAGAAAGGACTCAGGTCACAAATGAGGGGGGAGCCCTAAAATCTGAACACACCTGCTCTTTACCTAGAGGTGGGGCCTTGGGACTCTCTACCTCTAGGTAAAGAGCAGTCAGTGTTCTACCCAGAGAAAAGGAGAAACTAGGTGATCCCTCAAGGACCCTCTTGAGCAGAGGAGTCAGAGGTGGGCGCTCCTAAGGCTGCTGACATGTGAATCTGACCTTTCGAGAGCTGACTGCTCCCTAAGAAATATCCTGGCCAGTCTTCCTTGAGCTTGTGGACCAACTGGGAATATTCCTCCTCTCAAAGCCCAAAGACCAAGAACGGAAGGTTATCTTCTCTGGCCTATAAAGAAGTTTCTCCTGCTATGTGCAATTCAAAGAATAAAAAATAATCTCTTTTCCGGAAAGATCCTGCCATCCCCCTTCCATACCACCCTCTCCACCTCACATACAGAGTACTGACATCAGCAGGGGAGAGAACAGAACAGCACCTCTGACCCCTCTCTCCTGTCTGCCATCCACACTGATGGGCCCTGTCGTGGTTTACTGTGGTCAGAAGAAAGGAAAAGCAGTTCCCAGCTGGCTCCCAATTGGGCTAGTGGGAAGGGGCACAGAAGAAATGTCCCTCTGGGTCCCTCGGGCACGAGCTTGTTCTTCGAGCTGGAAAAGAACGCATCCACCTTTCCCAGGGATTCAGCCTGGTGGCCCAGGACGAAGGAGTGGCCTGGTCACGGCCCCTCTGATGAGCACAGCCTATTTAAAAACAATCCCCCCTGCTTCCCCAGACTAAAGGCAATCACTCTGCTCCCATCTTCCTGTTATTATAGAGAGGAGGGGGGCTGTTTTCCCACCTTTTTAAAGCTCCGGAACCAAGCATGAGTCAGGCAGTGTGCAGGGATACATTGCTCATCTTCTCATGAGGATGCAACAGGCCAACATCCCACAGAGGCCTGCCTCGCTCGCAGCTGCCAACAAACTCCCCCCAAAGCAGCACTGCACACGTGACTCCTGCTGTGCTCGGAGCTGCCGTGCCCATCTGGGGTGTGACACCCTTCCCGTGACCTCGCCCTCGCTTCAATGGAAGGTGCAGAAAGGGCTGCCGACCTCCCCAGCGCAGACTCCCTTCACTGCTGGGTAGGCCCGCAGGCTGGGGAGGGCGTAGGATGCCAGAAGTCAAAGCCCTGTCTGGTGTGAGGTCACTCACCTCCCTTCACCTTGGGAGCAGATGAACACATTCCTAGAGTCCCCAACATTAGGCTGGATGCCCCACACAGAACTAGTAAAAGGTGACACTCACACTCAGCTGTGATTGAGTGATGGCAAATTATTGCTGAGGATGCGCATCACTCCCCATGGCCACCTTGTGAGCTTGACCATCACCCTGCCCCCCACTCTTAGCAGCCACTCCCTCCCCCAACCACCCCCCCCCCTCACAGTGAGCTGATCTAAGGCAGACCTGCTTTCACCAAACAGGAAGCACGCTGCTACAGCGAAGCTGACAGAACTGAGGAATCTGTCAGGGGGCCTGCACTGACGTCAAACCAGACCCGACAGCTGTCATTCCCCCAGCCCATCACGTGGCCATCCTGGCGCAATGCGTGTGTCTGAGAATGAGCAGGCGCTCGGCCTTGTCTGAGATGCAGGGCTGCTCAGAGCCATCCATGCGGATCCCACCCCTCTGGGCACAGCCTCCCCAGAGACAGGGTCCAGAGGTCACTTCTCCCCAGCCTGGGCCTGGGGCAGTGCAGAAAACCAGCCCTGAACCGGAGCCTGGGCCTGGGGTTCTAGTCCTGCCTCTGCCACCACCTTGCCCTGAATCGTAGGCCAAACACCTCTCCTTCTCTGGGTCCTAGCTTCCTCATGTGTAACAAGAGAGGGATGAGCTCGCTGGGCTTTTTCCCTCCCATAGCCTGCAAACTCCAGGGTTCTGAACTCCACCTCACTGGCTTGTGAAGGTGCCTAGGACACCGCCTGGCAGAGCGGTGCAACCTCGGTAAGGCCCAGCCACTCCGAGTAGAGAGCCTCACTGTCCCATTTATAAGTGTGCGAGGGTCCCAGGGAAAACCAGATGCTCCCAATGAAGACAGTGCTGCCTGAAATCTACCACACAGAGTGACGGACGGGCCAGGTACACACATTCAGCCAAGGGAGGAGTGAGTAGGTTGAATCTGAAGCAGTGGGGACTCTGGTTAGATGGAAGGAAGAACTTCCTGCCTGTCAATTAGAAAAACTTTTCTTTCTTTTTTTCAGAGATCTGTTTTTTTTTTTTTTCTAAGTAGGCTTCATGCCCAGCATGGAAGCCAGCACAGGGCTTGAACTCACAACCCTGAGATCAAGACCTGAGCTGAGATCAAGAGTCGCATGCTTAACCGACTGAGCCACCCAGGCGCCCTCTTACAGAGATCTTGAGCCATGGTTAGTATGGGTCCTCCTGAAGAAGCACACACACACCTAAAGAGAGAGAAACAGACAGGTAGCAGTTTTCAACCTTGGCTACACATGCAAATCCTTTGGGGGGGGGGGGGGGTCTTTCAATACCCAGATGCCCAGGACATACCGCAGCACAATTAAACCAGACTTTCTGAAGACGGAAGCCAGCATCATTATTTTGTTTTAAATCCACTGCGCAACTGCAATGTACACAGAAGACGAAGAAGCGTGCTGATGTCTGGCTGCCCCATCAGCCACTGGGTTAATCGCTCTCCTAACAAGCTACCCCTGCTCCTACAGCCAGATGTGCGCTCCAGCGTTAAAGCGCTCAGACTCCCATTCTCTTGCCAAAATTTCATACCAGGGTGAAAACAGTGCCGTCCCCCCCAGGTGAGGGGACAGAAGTAAGGCTGGGAACTGCTAGGGAGGCAGGGTGCAAAGTAACAAGTGGGCTTCATGAGTACATTTGTTTACTCTAAGGCAAGATAGACATGCAAACACACACACAGACACGCATCCACAGGTGCGCGCGCGCGCGCGCACACACACACACACACACACACACACAGGCACTACATACATTGAGGCTCTTAAGGCTGTTGCTCCAGGCCTAAAGCATCTCAGCAGCAAACCACACAGAAAACACCCCACAAAGCCAGGGGGGCTGGAAAAGGCCATGACACAAACGAGGGCCCCGTCCCACTCCTCCACGGGACATCAACACGAGCATTCCCAGCCCCACTCCTGACAAATCCAGTCGTGACATGTCTCCATCCAGGGCTGGCCACGCTGGGGGAGGGCTTGGCAGTGAGCTGTGTTCAAATTAGCCGGGAAAAGGGCGCGGAATTTCACTGTAATTGGTCATGTTTGTTCCAAGGATGACGACTACAGCACATTTCTCATGTTAATGTCGTCCAACTACCCGTGTACTGCAATTACTCTGCATCGATTTTAAAGCCGACTTAGCACAATAGCGGCTTCTAATTTGTAAGCAAAACCTCGGTGGCATAAATCAAACTGTTAGAGGCAACGCCACTGCCGCATGTTAATGGGGAGTTAATAGACAGGGGGAGGGCAGCTGGGGCACCAGGCCCCTGCGGGTCCATCTCCGCCAGGTGCCCACATTCCACCTGTGTGTCTGCCTTGGCCTCCATGTGCATTTCCAGTGGCAGCTCCCCAGGTCTGAAGAGCCAGAGCTGTGACTGAGGCCCCTCTCTGCTCTCAGCTATAGGACAAAACCCACAGTGTGGAGAAGTCGGCTGGTCCTGTGTTCCAGCATGAGGCCTGGGGATGATTTAAGGAGAGAACTATAAATTGTGGGAGAACAAAGACCCAGAGGCCAGCACTTGGTGAACTTGACTCTCTGGTCCTCACTACCAATTAATATTTCTTGAGGATCCGCCAAAGAAAGGGTCCTTGGATTTGGCACCCTCTTGGCAGGAATGTGGGCCTCCGGAGCCAAGACACAAAATGAGCCGTCCATCACACACGACCCCACATACCATGTGATCAGGATCCTCTTGGTGGCATGAGGCTCAGGAGAAGTAGTCGAGAGTCAAGGCCCCTGTGACTCTTCCCAGATACAGATCCATGGGGTGCTGGGGTGGCCTATTAGCCCGGCAAGGGAAAAGCCATGGGCCTGGAGACTTGTCCTGGTAAACGCCCAGGAGGAACTTTCTAGCCCTCCCTTTGCCACCATCACGGTCCAGCCTGGGCAGGGTTTGAGCCCACCAGTTGCTTCTGCTCCCAACTCTGGAAGTACAAGTTACACCAGAGCCAAACAGGCCTCCCCTGGGCTGGAGCCAGGGCCCTATGTACAGGAAGTGGGGGTCCCCACTCACACATGCTGCTCTTCCCAGGGCAGTCATGGCCGTGCCTCTCCCTTCTGCATCCTGACAGAGCCAAGCCCAGGCTGTGCCTTGAGTACCAGAGAAGTTCAATAACAACAGTGGAAGAACTGTCAGGAAAAGACAGTGCAGAACCCCGCACAGCTCTAAGGAAATGTGTTCCTAACAGAGCACCTGAGACAGCTGCTCACTTTCTTTCCAATATACTCTCGTTCAGGGTTCTTTAAACAACACATTTCATGGTGTCAAAAGAAAGGCTTCGATTAGGTGCTCAAAGAGCTTTAATATTTCTCTTTAATACAAAATAATGTCTCAATATGTCAAGGCAGTCTAGTATGACAAGTCAGGAACTATGTTGCATCCCTGTTTTTGTCTTTCCCGGAGCAAGCAGGTGTTTGAACGAATGAACAAACACACAAGGGAAAGAGCCAGTAAAGGGGAGAGTGAAAAATCTAGAGAGTGGTCCTAACAAGAGATCATCCTCCCACCACCAACAATGAAGGGAGCCTGGAAAGCCCTGACTGTGTGTTCACAGTGGTGAATGAGTCCCCGTGTCCCCAGGGCATCTCTCTCCCCCTCCCCCACCCATCGAGAGCCAGCAAGCCTGCAAAAGGTCAACCTGATGCCAAGTCTCCAGAGCTCTCCTGTCCCAGAGCCATAAAAGGTGACTTGAAGTATCTCTTTAAATCTTTGGAAAAGAGCAACGGGTGAAGGATGGCTCCAGAGTCAAGAACCATCACACAGGAAAAGGCCAGTGCATCCTTCATCTAAGATCTATGACCAGCAGGGCCTGGCCTTTGAAGAGCAGAATCTGGAAACGGCCTGCCCCTCCCACCTGAGGCCCCTCAGCTCGTGGCCTGGTGTGCCACCACTGCCTCATACTGAGACAGCCCCGCCAGGCAGACCAGGAATGTCCTCCACAGGCCAGGACAGCAGGGCTAAGCCCTGCGCTTGGGCCCTCCTGCCCACCCAAGGAAAACACATCAATACCAGATTCTTCTGCAGATACCCCCATGCTTCCCACTCCCCAGGAAATGGCCCAGGTTGAGCCTGATCCACAAAAGCCTCACCTCTGCCTGCTCTACGGAAAACACTCCAGCCCACATTTGCTGAGCTACTCTGGGACAGGGTGCATTCTGCTGGAGGGGAAGTGAGGCTTGCCCCCTGGGGCAGGGGCACCTGCCATGTGGGTTCCCATCCATGAGGCCTGCAGCCAACCATCGAGGTGCCACCCGCCCACCCAGACCCCCTGGAGAGCATTTGGGACGGTGCCCAGGGTTTGCCAATCCTGGCAGCTCTACTCAGAGTCATACTTCCTTGGTCTATTATCAGCCTGGAACAGAAAACGGCACTGCAGGTATGCCCCCTGCTTTCTTGAAATTTTGCATTGTGCCACTTTTACACAAGACCTATATCAATACCTGTTTTCGCTGGCTGGAAGAAACCCGAAGAGGATTTTCACTTTTACCAAAAACACCGTTCAGCATTTGTTTTGCAGCCGGCCATTATAGAGGCGGTGCACACCCTGAGCTGTGAGAGTGGCCCCGCCGAGCTCCTTCCCTGAGAAACGACACTCCGCATCTCGGCATCAAGCTGCCATAGCTTTGAACTGTATCTGTAAGCATCTATGCTTTATCTCCATTTATTTTGTGCCTCTGTTAGCAAGATGTGCCCTACGGTATCAGAAAAGCCTAAGAGAGGTTATTTTTTTGCATCTGGGAATGCTCAAAAATTATTTCCATATAAATTAATGGTAATTGCTTCTTCACTCTACGCCGTTTCTGCTTGTGAAATGTTTCATAGGAAGACTTTACTTTTGGATAGCGGCGGGGGGAACCTATATGGTAGTTAGGAGCAAGGAAGGCTCTGGAATCAATGAGACAAGGGACAAGAGAGGCCAGGGGCTCAGACCAGGGCCCACCACAGGTAAGCTTCCAGAAGTAAGAGCTGCACCGATAACTAGCATTCAGCCTAGTCTGAGAAACTTGCTTGATTTATTCCCTCTATTTAACTCATCCTTTCCACTTCCCCTATTTCTCCCTACTCGTGTGTATTCCTAAATCCAGAGCAAAATGTACAAATTTTCTAAGGAAGAGGTCTCAGTTGAACAGAGCTACCTGTCCAGCTGATCCTTTGCTCCTGGCATGAGAGGTATGGACAAGTGTCCCTCCATTCTCCCGAAAATCAGTCTTGATCAGGTGCCCAACCCAACACAGCCACTGTGGTTGAGTAAATGCAGCTCCCTGGGGAGGTGCTACTTAATAGAGGTAGCAGCGGCGGTGGTGGCGGCCTCATCATTATCATCATCATCATCATGGTGACAAGGTAAGCAGGAGCTATCCTTCCTTGTGTGCTGTGCTGGGACATTCCCTGCTCGCCCCCCCTCAACAACCCCCCGGGATAGGTTGTGCGTCATGGTCAGTGTCCACAGTGGAAACAAAGTGAGCCCAGAGAGGCTAAGGAATCTCACTAGATCATGGTCAAACTGAGTGTGTGACTCTGGGCTCATGTCACCACCACAGCCACTACACTATCCGCCCCCAAGCCTGCCAACAGGAAGGAAAACCACCTGTAAAGCCCTTGTCCCCAGCACATCACTCTCCATTTAAGGCCCGTGCTTCACAACAGAACCTAGACAGCCAGGAAGAGTGGCTGTCTGTCTGGCTGAGTGGCCCTGACAGCCAACACGTCCACCCTGGCTCCCTGTACCTCTGGATCCCTCCTTTGGGGGTCCCAGCTATATTCCAGGACATGGATTGCCAGGGGGTGAAGGAAGAGGAGAACTATCAGGTTGTTTTTTTAATGACCCAGATTCCAGCCAGATGCATTTGTTATTGGCAGCGGAGAGCCAGCGGAGCTAAGAACACAGGCAGCTGGTGATGTCTTAATCACTGCGGAGAGGAAGGGACAGGCAGACTCAGCCCCTGGAGCTGGCTACCTGAGGCTCTCTGCCGGCGTCTGCCCCGCCCCTCCAGCTGTCCCTGTGCCTTCTCCTTTCTTTCCCCTTATTCCTTTTCCTCTCCTTCCCCCTGCTGAGGATCTGCTTTTGTCCTTCCTAAGTGGGGCACCCGGTCTCCCCACACGCACGCCTCAGCCCCACCAGCAAGGCCAGGTGGGACATCTCTGCCCGCCCGGGTCCCCGGCTGGTCTGGCTAATGCAGACCCCAGGGGCCTCCTCCACGGCCTTCTTCTGCGAGCTCAGTAAGAGGTTTCAACTCTAGTTTAAACATTGTGTCCCTAGAGCCCATCCTAAAAGCATAGAATAGCCCACCTTCGATTTTCTCCCCCATCTCTGGCAAAGAGATCTCCAAGCACTCAGCAGCTGGGAACTCGTTCCTCATCTGTCCATCTCTCCCTGCCCTGCAGGAGGCTGTGCGCGGGGGAGGGAGGGACAGAATGGCTTGCCTCATTCTGCTGAGGAGAAAGCCAAAACAAAGCCTAGAGAAAATAAGGGCCCAGCGGAGGAAGTGGGGGCTGAGAACAGAAACCAGGCACCCACACCCCAATCCTGAACACATGTTCCCTATTTCGCTCTGCCAAGGAACATGGCTATACTACCCCAGCAAGCATCACCTGAACTGAAGACAGCCACCACATGCCATACCATAGGCTAAACCCTCTTCATACAGTGTTTCAGTTACTCCATGAACCAACCTAGAGAGCAGATCTATTATTCTCCCATTTCACAGATGAGGAGGTCAAGGCTCAAAGAGTTGAGCACCTTGTCAGGCTCATACAAACAGCAAATAGTAATGCCAAGAGACAAACCCAATGCCTCCAGAGCCAGTGCTCTTCCCACATATGACCTTTCACTTCCCAAACCAGGCAGCCTGAGAAGCCTGGCAGAAGGGAAGGGGCAGTGAATCAGATGCTGGGAGGCGGAAGGGAAGGGTGGCTCCAGGGATGCAAACAGGGGTGGCTGCAGCCAGGGGAAATTAGTCTCTGTGGGGTCTGATTTTCTTTTCCCCTCCCAAAGGAAAAGACCTCTTCCGATTTCCTGGCATGAGTGAAAGGGGGAGAAACGTGTCTGCATAAGAGCACAGTGTCTGGAGCGAGGCTCACCCCTCGCTCTCCTCTCAAAGGCCAGGCCGTCCACCACATCGGGGCCCCTCACTGCTGCCTCAGTGATGCAGACAGATGGTCATCAGAGAAGTCAGGTGCTGGGTGTAGTGGGGTTGTTTGTACTCCCTCCTTCCTTCTCCCATCACCTAGAACGCAGGAGCTACGTCCAGCCCCCGACTGAGTCAGTGGACATCTCCATCAGGGGACCCACGACTGCCTCCCCAGTAGGGCTCCCAGGTCTGCCCTCCCTTCTCAGTCCCGGCATCCAATGTCAGGGGGTATCAAGTCAGGGGCAGTGTGGAAAGCCTGTCTACTTAGTTATCTACTCAATACAGTCAGTGAAGAGAACCCAGAAGGGAGAGAGAGGTGTGAAGAGAAGTTGGGGAACACCAAACAGAAAAAGACAAGAAAAAATAGTCCAGGAAATTAAGTATAAATAGCAAGGCAAGAGGCTGCCCTCTGTCTCTCAGCCCTCTGCCCCTTCCCCGTTTCTCCAGCCCTTTCTCCCACCACGTTCAGAAGCCCACTCTGGCAGCCTTGCCTCCCCCGGGACGGGGGCCCTGTGGGTAGTGGCCTGGCCTGGAATTTCACAAGGGCCCTGCGAGTCTGCGGTGGGCCCAGACAGAAGCAAGGGGCCATGGGTGTCTGTGTTGGAAGGCTGGAGGGCAGGGCCTTGGCAAAGAAGGTTCACACTTCCCCCAGGACGCCTGCAGTTCTGTGGAGAAACCAGCCCACAAGTCTACTTGGGAAGCTGAGTCAGGCCACCTCCTGACTATACCTAATACAAACGGGTTTCCATGCCCACTGGGGCACTCTGGGTTCCAGTGCATTCCACCACGTCCAAGAAGGCTTTATTTATTCCCCATGTGACTTGGACCCCCAATATAACCCCTTCTCTCTCTACAACTCAGTCTCCCTAAAAGCAAAATAAGGCTGTTGATACTCTGGTAAACCTCCCCGAGGAGCAAATGTCCTTTGGGAGACAGTATACAGTACTGATCATAGGGAGAACTGAAGCTGGAAAAGTCCTCCGGCTCATCCTGCCCAGACCCTGGCCTCCAGACACTCGCCTTAACCAGGCTGGGTGAGCGGGGTGGGGGTGGGCATCTCTGTGGAAGGAAAGGGACTGCTCACATCCTCGGTGTGCGTCCACAGAGAAGTGGGTGACTGTGAGTGCTCTGTAAGTGCCCCGCCCCCAAAACCTACTTCCACATCTCCATGCTTAAAGCAGAAACCAGCAGGCTTTGTTCCTCAGAGGATGACTGGCCTGGCTTGAGTATCCCCACAGGGCAGATAAGCCCAAGCAAGCAAATTCGCTCAAATTCCCGTCAATCAAAGTGCCAGACTTATGGCTCAGCGACTAGCCACAGGGCCTAGTGGGGGAAGGGCCTCCCCAGAAGATCCCCCCAGCACAGGATTCTTCCCTGGCAGAGCTGGGGCCACAGCTGCCATGAGCAAGGGCAAGGCAACGGACGGGATATGCAGCGGGTCAGACAGATCAGCCACCAGGAAAATGAAACCAGCTCTCTGTGATCTGGAGACACGGGTCATCTTAGTAAACCCCTGGCGGAAGGAATGAGCCTGAACAAGCTAGACCGAGCAGTCCTAGATGAATCTGGAGGGGCATCTGTAGTTCCTACCCAGACAACCCATTTTCCCCGCACTGACCTGCTACAGAACCCCAGGGATGCTGGAAGGCGCCCCCTCCCACCACCACACTTCCTGGACAGCCACGAGCAGGCTTTGCTGGGGTGTCAAGCACGGTGGGGTGCCTCGGCAGGCAGCCGCAGGAGCCGGAATCAAGCACTTCATTCACACACGTACAGTGGCCGCCTGGGTGGAGAAATCCCTCTGGGAACAAGCCACTGTGCAGCTTTATAGCCCACTCAGAAACAGGAAGGCAGGAAGGTGGTGGCAGAAACAGACACGGAAAATGGTGGGAGTCAACAAAAAGAAACAAGATAGTAATCCCAATTTACATAGCACCACCCTACACAGACTCTGGAGAACTTTCGCGAGCACCATCCCAAGGTACCCGCCTGACCATTCCTCCAGGTTGGCCAGCCAAGTGTTTAGGTTTATCCCCATTTTACAGATGAGAAATTGAAGTCAGAGATCCTCATGGGTGGGCCACAGCAGAGCTGTGAGGCTTTTTCCATGCTCCCCCAGAGTCCTTCTAACAAAGTCAGAGAAAAGGATGGACCCAGGGGCTCTGGGCCAGAAGGGGAGATGCAGCAGGCAAAGGCAAAGAGCCCCAAAAGGGAAAACAAGCACGCAATGTGTGTGCTCTCCAGTTGAGGACACCCATCCTGCTGGTCCTCACACGGGAAGGAGAGGGGCAGACAGGTTCCCGAATTCACGATCAAGCAGCCCACTGAAGGGAAACCGTCCCCAGCTTGGAGCCTTGAGTTTAGTGGGGTCAGGTGGGGGCTGTTTGTTTTCTCAAAGGGTGGCAGCTGGGGGCACAAGGTAGGGCCAGGGGACAGGGAGGCAGCTGGTGCCAGGACTGCCCCAGATAGACGGAGGTGGGAAAGGGGGGGAGACAGAGGCGGGAGGCATCGTAGTGCGAGGGAACAGCGAAGACACTGTTCAGGGGACTTAGGGGAACGCAGGAAGGGAAAGAAAGCTCTTCCTAATGATGAATGCTGGAGGGCGGAATTGGAACAATCGTAATTAAGGCTTCTAACAATAGGAAGGGAGCCGAGACAGTTCTGTGTGTCAAACAAGGTGCTGAGCTCCTCTCCCGCAGTGAGGGTGCTTAATAAAGCGGCCCACCCCTCATTACCTGCTTAGTGGGTGACAGCCCTCTCGGGTGGGGGTGGGGATGGAGGCCAGGCAAAACCAGCGGCTGCTGTGGCTGTCCCCATCTCCTGCTCAGACCCAGCCACAACCCTGCAGAGGGAAATGGGAAGCAAGGGAAATTCCCTACCTGCCAGTGAGCAAGGAAACCAAGGTCCAGGGAGTCAACACTCACTGGGGAATGTTCAGTGCACCTAGCACATGACCCTCCAGGCAGAGCAGAATCTGGGGCAGGTTTGTGAGGTTCAGGCAGTGAGTTCTGGCACATCAAGGACACACCCGGCCCTGCTCCATGGGCCCTCCCTCCCTCTGGACTGTCTCCCCACTTGTGAGATATAAAGGAATCATCCTTGGTCCCTCACTCTACCAAGGCTACTATGAGGAAAGGAAGATAAGCTATCTCAAGAATCATCAGCTCTTTGAAAACACAAAGGGAGCAAAAGAAATGTATAAAATTGCAGATGTCAGAGTCCAAAGGGAGCTTAGAAATGAGCTGGTCCAAGTCTATCATTGTCCAGATGTGGAAACTTAGGACCAGAGAAGGGAAGTAATTTGTCCAGGGTCACACAGTTAGCAATGCAGCCAGAACTAGAATTCAAGTGTCTGTGCCCCATGCCCTGCTCTTTCCCAGTCTGTCACCTTGATCCCAAAAGCACAACTGAGAATTAACTGTGTATGTCTTGCACGAAACACAGGATTCCTGCATTTTTAGAAATGGGGAGGAAATGCAGGATTCACGGCTGGGCACACCAGGATTTTGCAGGCTGCTGGAAGGGCCATCCAACCCACCCTACCCCCCAACAAATTCTGAGGAGCCCCCAGCCAAAAAAGATGAGAGAAAACAAATCAGCAATGCCGAGAATCTTGTCAATCTTCCTCCTACAGCTCTTGATTCAGACCCGCCACCCTCTACAGAGTGGCTTTTTATGAAACATGCACTTTTCACACAGACTCCCCTCCTCCCACCAGGCAGGCTGAGAAAGGGGCAGGCGAAGGGGGGCTTGAGGCAGAGGGGAGGGAATGGGGGCCTCGAGCCCTTCTCTTTGGCTGCCATAAATGGAAACAAATCAAGCACCTTGTGCGCTCAGCTCTTCCAACAGCATCAACTTCCTTCCCCCCTGCCCTCCTGAGGGTCCCCCAATCTCCTCCCCACCAGGCCCCCAGGCCCCAGGGACCGGTCATGGTGGGTGTCCTAAATGGCTCAGACATCACAGAGCTCTGGCCCAGAACCCAGGCTGACAAGCTGTCACTCTGATTTGGGTCCCATGAGCTCTTGCCCACAGGCAGGAGAAGCCTCCCTTGAGTGGGTGGGGGGCACAGTCAGGCCTCAAAACACACCTGACATCTGGAGAGAACACACTGGGGGCTGCCCCTCCATGAATGGAGCGCAGAAGGCTTCAGGTCCTTCCGCCAGCCCCTGCAGGCTCCTCAGATCCCCGTGCCAGCCCAGCCCAGGCCACATTCACCATGTCCTCCACACCTCAGGGTGCTGCACAGACCTTCCACCCAACGGTCTCTACACTTTGCCAGGTACCACTCAAGGTACTGTCTTTAAAGGGGTCCCCAATGACCAGCAAACCGCTCTACCGAAGCAATTCCTTGCCTACCACAATCCGGCTCAAAACTCTCTTGCATTAGCCCCTTTCTCTGGCTTCAAATATCACCTCATTTTTCTTGCCTCCACCTCCTCCATCCTCCCCATCCCCCTGCTGCTTGTCCAGAAGCCCTCTGCCTCACTGTCCTCTTCCCCCTTCCCTGCCTTCTCCCCAGGTGTACATCTTCCATCCTCTGGGCCCTCGGGTTTTCTCCTCTCTGCCGTCAGATACTCCCTGAGGGCCTCTCTCCTCTATAAAGCCTGCTCTGCTCAGAACACAGATGGCAGGTCCTGGACATGAACATCCTGACACCGCCCTCCACGGTCAGGAGAGCACTTAGCATCGTGCTGCGGCATGGCAGGTACTCGATACGCACTGTCCCTTCCATCCCAGGGAGGTGCCCACCCCCATGTGCACCTGTTGGAGGACCACCTTCTCCTCTATGCTAGCCTCATTCATCAGGTCTGTACACACGGCCGCAGTGAGCCTGAGTGCTAGGTCCTGCTCCAGGCCCTCATCCTGCTGACCACATTCAGGCACGCCCCAAAGGCCATCCCGCCTCCTCACCACGTGGCTGAATACCATTCTTTTGTCAAGGATCAGCTCAAGTCCTGCCTCTTGCATAGAGCCCTCCCTGTCCACCTGGACTTGCACTGCTACCGCAGCTCCCTCTTCTCGGAAGCCAAGGCAAATAGGAAACACGCTCCTGTGATTATGTAAGAATATAGACTCTTTATAAGCACCCACTACATGTGAGAGGCCATGCACAGGAACTCTGACATTAGTTATTCAACAAGTCCCCGCTGCCTTAGGATACTGGATGGGGAGCCCACGGGTCGCACATTGACGATGTCCAAAAATGCACCAACCCTGGTCTGGCCAACTGCATGTGTGGGCTCCCTGTGGCATGCTCCACTGCCTTCCTGGACACCCTGTGACAGCGGCTGGCTCTTCCCAGCTAGACTACAAGCCTCTCTAGAGCAGGGACAGAGTGAGTTCTTGTTCCCCTACAACGAGATTAGCAGACCATGAGCATAACTCAGGACTCACTGGCTGATCGCAGAGAACA
This sequence comes from Cryptoprocta ferox, assembly GCA_028646485.1. Lineage (NCBI taxonomy): Eukaryota > Metazoa > Chordata > Mammalia > Carnivora > Eupleridae > Cryptoprocta > Cryptoprocta ferox. The sequence continues at coordinate 96,743,212 of CM053571.1, forward strand.
CATTTTTGGGAATTCAGAGATTTAGGACTGGGGAATGTCAGGAAACTCCAGGGCAGGGCTGAAAAGTAGCCGCAGCACTGTGGGCACACCCTCCCTAGAGCATCAGCGGGCCCTGCCAGCAGACCCAACAGCACTCACCAGGGGTGGGCATGGAAGGGGACTGACACACTGGAATCCATATGCAGCGTTTGCTGGGAGATGCCTCAAAGGTGTCTTGGCTCTGGGGAAGCTGGAGAACCTACCTACCTACCCCCGAGCAACTCAGACATACAGCACCGAGAGATGAGAGGAGCACCACGGCTGCCAAATCTCCCCCGGACAGGCAGCCACGATGGCCACACAAACACAGCAGGAGCTGCTGGATGGGGGTGGGGAGGTCTCAGCCTCCCCATCTGCTCCTGACCCCAGGAGGTGGGGAGGATACTTCCAGGGGATGAGCAAATCCTAGCAGTGGCGTCTGGCATTTGGGGGGCAAAACCCTTCAGCAGACATCTACCATTTCTGCCTTTGCCCCTTCTTTTAGTGTCAGCCCCCCTGTTTTCCTTTGAGGAATCCTCTCCTCCCCATTGCATACAGCCCTGTCCCATCAATCAAGGTGCTCTGCTCAGCCCTGGCCAAGGATGGGCTCATGACCAGTTAGACCCTCTGTCCCAGGAAGTCAATTCCTCAGCAGTGAGCCCCAAGGGGCCAAAAGCTGACAGAGTCAACATGACCAAGGTCATCATTAGCTTGTAGTAACGACACCCCAGAGCAGCTCTGGCTCCTGTCCCTGTGTGTGGCCTGTTGCTCAGCTTTCCTTTCTAGCCTGTGAGCTAACCTTGTCTCTCCGTAGATACTGAAAGATCCGCAGATAGAAACATAGGGGTGGAGACAGCAGAAAGGAAAAGCAAGCAGGGCCAGTGCATCGCCAAATGCTCAACAACACTGCTGGGCTGAGGTCATAGAGATAAATAGTCTGTGTTCTGGAGTTTGCCGTGGTTGGTGTGTGGTACTTGCAACCTACAAGCCCCAGAATCCATCCAGGAAATGGGTTGCTTAACATGAGGACACCAGCTTGGTCACACACACTTGCGGGCAATCTAACTAAATTGACATATTCATTTACAATGGACCCTTGAACAACACCAATCTCCCCACAGTCAAAACTGTGCACTCACATCAATCTATACTTATTCAAATATGCTGCCAGAACTCTTAGAAAGATCTTTGAGACATGTGTCTTTTCAGAGTGTATTAATTACAGCACATTGTGGTTATTACTTTCTTTCAAAGAAATATTACCCATATGGAACAAAATGCTATTACTAATAAAAATGTCCTTTACACATGTGTAAAAAAAATCTGTACATAACTTTTGACTCCCCCAAAACTTAACTACTAATAGCCTACTGTTGACTAGAAGCCTTACTGATAACATACACAGTTGATCAACACGTATTTTCTATGTTAAATATATGTATTGTACACTGCGTTCTTACATTAAAGTAAGCTAGAGAAAAGAAAATATTAAATAATGAGGAAAATACATTTACAGTATTGTACTGGAAAAAAATCTGCTTATAAGTGGACCCACACAGTTCAAACCCGTGTTCAAGGGTCAATTGTATATATAAATATACAGACACGTATTCGTACTATAAGAATGTTTCCAAACGTTTACACTGTATATTCATACACTTATATATACACGCCATATGTGCGTCTGTATACATGCGTGCACACTTACACATATGTATATGTGTATGTCTACCTGTGTGTGTGTGTGTTTGGGACAAGGGGGAGCTCTGAGAACTTACAAGTTAGGTACCTAAGTGGACAATCCAAGTGCAGAACCAGTCCAGCAGAAGAGAAGGAAACAATAACCTTTAGGCATCTGCCCCACAGTCTGTGCTACCCAGGGACTCCTCACACAGAGACACACGCCTTCCGACTGCCCCCAACCCCACCCCTCCTGGCTTCAACTGGCAAGCGTCTCTCCTCTGCCACATGGGGTCCCAGCCCCGAGACTCTGAAAGGGCACCCCCAGCCCTGATCCTGGGGGAGGGTGAGCAGTGGGCAGGGCCACACGGAGCCCCTGGTTGGGCACACGGGAGCGAGCCCGCCATGACCAAGCAGGGTTGCATTTTGGGGTTCTGTTCTGAGGCGGCTGGCAGCTCCCTTCACACATGGCCACAGGCTCTGACATGGACAGAAATACAATTGAACCCCTGCTCCCTCATCTCCTTTTCTGCCAAAAGGCAAATCTAATCATGTTTTTCCTTTCACAGGCTCTTCCTACTTCCCCCTCACACTAGAAATCATTTTTCAGGCCATCCCACTTAATTTCTAACTCCCCAACAGGAAGGGAAACTGAGGCATAGAGAGGTGGAATTTTTCGAGTGCTTATCACTCATCACACAGTGACAGAGGAATGACACCAAGGGCCTATCTAGAACCAGATCACAGGGCACTAAAGCCCATGAGTCCACAGCAGCTCTAGAAACGAATGCATGGAGGCAATGGTATTTTCCAGAGTCCTGGGGGAGGGTGCTATGCGTGCTATATAAAAAGGGCACTAATAAACCACTGCTCAGGGAGACACCCACCAAGGGCTTGCTGTGATAGGGCTGGTGGTCACAAAGCCACCTTCCAAGGCGTGAGTATGTGTGGCTGTAAGGGTCCTGTTTGGCTAAGTGGGATCCTCCAGTTGGGGGCCAGTATGGCTCCCCCACAGCATGGGGCCTTTCCTTTAGATAAACCCCAATCATATTTAAAGGGTATCCCATGCAAGAGGCATCCCATCATGAGTCTCCCCAAGCCCCCTTTACCTAGCACTTCTGGGCAGTTCAGCCAGCCCACAGACCAACACACATTTACTGAGTACCAATCATGAACAAGCAAGGCACAGATGGTAAGATGAAGGCCCCTCACACTCACCTCCTCCTGCTCATGGCCTATGGCCTTGGGTGACCATGCCTCTAGCCTCAGTGTCCTCATCTACACATAGGTACCACTGCCCACTCGAGGTAGCTGCAAGGATCTAAAGTTCCTAGAAGATGCTAGTGGAGTGGGGGAACAAGATACAAAATATAAAAGCAGGACCATATGGTTAGAACAGTAAACCCTGCCAGGGGGTCTGGGTGGCTCAGTCAGTTGAGCGTCGGACTTCGGCTCAGGTCATGATCTCATGGTTCATGAATTTGAGCCCCATATGGGGCTTGCTGCTGCCTGAAGCCTGCTTCAGATCCTCTGTCTCCCTCTCTCTCTGCCCCTCCCCTGCTCACTCTTTCTCTCTCAAAGAAAAAAAAAAAACAAAAAAAACAAAAAACAGTAAACCCTGCCATGATGGGGTGAGTAGAATCTGAACTACTTAATAGCACAATGCTGGGTCATGCTTTTGGGAAGCTGGGAAGAAAACAGTCTTCATTCTGGGGTACTCTAATACGAAGCATAAAAAACAGATCATGAAACCTAGACTGTATACAACTGACCACCCACTTACCTGAGAAAGGCCCTGACGATCACTAGGTGGTCATCTCCTGACCCATTTCTGTTGGGGCTGGGACCGGGGGAGGGAAGGCACAAACCATCAAATCATCAAGGGGTCATATCCAAATATGCATAACACCGTCCTGTTATCACAGGGCTGCACCGCACCAAATTGGAAGCACAGGTCCAAGAAAAACACAAGTTAACAGTTAACAGAGGAAGGAGCTGGATCAGGATGACCTCCCAGAGTAAGTCACAGAAAGAATACGGGCTCTGAACCCAGGTTCAAATCCCAGTTCTGTCACTTTCCACCTTAGTGATTTGGGGCAAAAATCCCTAACCTGCCTGAGCTTCCAACACCTCGGAGGCAAAATGAGTATATAATCCTACCTCTCCTCATCAGGTGCTGTGGAGGGTAGATAAGGCAACAAAGTAATCTAGGGAAGTGTCCAGCACAGCACCTGGCCAACTACTCAGCCCCACCACACCATGAGGAGGAGTGGCTGGAAGGGCTGCTCCCCTTCTTCATCCTTGTGTGCACAAGAGTTCTCTGAACTATGAGGGGAGGGAGGGGTGGTGTCAAAAGATGGAAGATCAAAAGTCTCTACATAACAAAAGCTGTGTAAGAGCTTCATGGACAACACTACGAAACTTTACAGAAAGACGTTAAAGAAGGCCTAACATATGAAGTATACCATGTCCGTGAATAGAAACACATGCTTAGAATACAATTTATATTCATGACTGGAAATTAAAAAATAGAAATTCTCCCCCAAATTGATCAACAGACTCTATGCAAAGCCAATCCAACTACCAACAGGGCTTGCATAAAAGAGGGTGGGGAGAAGGGGTTGACTGATAGATTGATTTTTGGTGAAACTAAACAAACTGTATCCAAAATTTAGCAAAAGAACTAAGGGCCAAGAACAGCCAAAATATTCTTGTAAAAGCATCAGATGAGAGGATTTGCCATACCGGATATCAAGACCTATTAAAAAGTTGCGGTAACTAAGACAATGTGGCATAGGGATAGATAAATAGTGCCATGGAAAAGGCACAGTTGGCATCCGAGGGGAAATGAAGACTAGCCAATCACTGGAGCTAGGACCACTGATCTGTATATGGGGAAGAAAGAAATTGAGCCCTACCTCACACCACATGTAAATATGCATGCCAGACATATTAAGGACTTAAATGTTAAAAGAAAAACTTACGGAAATAAATACAGGTTGTCACCTTTAATCATTCACTCATTCATTAAAAAATTCATGAATGCCTATTATGTTGTGACAAGAGGTGTCCTATTACCAGCAATACAAAGAGATCCATGAGATAGTGTTTCTTAAATGATATGTAAAAAGTACAATCTAACAAAGGAAAGAGATGAATACATTTGACTATATTATAATAAAGAATTTCTGTTTCTCAAAGACCCTAAGAGGAAAGTGAAAAGATAAGCTATAAGCTGGAAGATACAGACTGTGTGTGCGGCACACTTAGTAGATAACAGATTAGCATCCAAAACATAGTAAAACTCCTAAAAAAATAGGAAAAAGCAAGCAACTCAATGGCAAAATGGACAAAAACATAAAACAGGGCTTCAAAGAAAAGAATGGCTAATAAACCTATGAAAAGATGCTCGCTAGTAATCAGAGACAAAATTTTAAGACATAAGATAGCATGTTATACCCACTACCCTGGAGAATGCCAAAACTTCCCATTGTCAACTGACATTCCGCTGGTGGAAGTATCAATCGATACATCCACTTCGGAAAATAATGTGGCATTATCTAGAAAAGCTGAAATGCATAGACCCTAAAACTTAGCAATGCCACTTCTTGCTACGTACCCTAAAGCAGTTCCGAAACTATGGACCACGGAAATGCTTAATACTTTGGAACTTGATAGCAATGTGATGTTTCCAGAACATTCAAGTACATTATCAACAACTGTCTAGACGTAGGTGAATCACCTGTGGTTTGAGCTGAGAAACCCTGGCCTATGTACACCAGGAGGATTGTCTGAAATAGTCACAGAAGCATGTTTTAAAAAAAAAGGAAGGAATCCAAATGCTTCTTATCAAATGATAATGGAATACTACGGAACAGTAAAAATAAGTGCATGATGGCCACACATATCAACACAAATGAATCAATAAACACAACATGGAAGTTTTACCAAATGGTGTGGTGTTCAAGAATGCTTACATATGTGGGAAAACTACATCAAAATATACCTAACACAAAATGTAAGGACACTGGCTCTCTCTAGGGGACAGGTTGGGGGCACGCTCGGGAAAGGGCATGCAGAGCCCTCATGGGTATAGCCAGTGTTTTATTTCTTAAGCTAAGGAACACATGGGTATGTGTTCCTCATGCAATTGTTTTAAACTACATGAATTTACATATGATATATTCCACAATTCAAAAAACAAATTTTCAGTGACTTTTTCTGGTTACTGAAGTGACCCGGACCTAGAGCCCCACATCTGCTCAGGTCACAGGCCAAGCTGCCCAGCCAGCAAAGTCCAACACTGAGTGTGCCAGAGGGAGTGACCTGCCCTTCGAGCAGCCAGCACAGAAGGCCCACGGAGACCCTGCAATATGACCACTGGCCCAGCTGGCCTGCTCCCAGCCTGATGCACTGCACCAGCAACAAAGTGAAGCAGGGAAAGGGTATGGGCTGCCTCACCTGGGAAGGCCAGAGGTAAGCATACAGTGTGGCAGGTGCGGCTGCCAGCCCTGGGGTCTGAGACCACACCACACCCCTTTCCCATCGCCTTCCCCTCCCATCCTTCATCCCAACAGACCTGCCTGAATCTTCCACTTCTACCCCACATATCCCTACAATCAGAAGACATTCTGAATGATCCCCAGCCTAAAGAGACACCTGGGGCTCCTTGCAGGGGTCCAAAGCCCTGACCAGCTCATCAGTCCAGCCCCGGGGCACGTGACTCTGTTAGAGGGGCTACCTACTCACATGCTCTCACTGCAGGAAGTGCAGTGCTAATAATAGCAGCTGCTAGGCATTGTGTCCAGCATGCCGGCATCCTGCTAAGCAGGATCCCTACAGAACACATGTATGGCCTCAGCTGGGCCTCGTCATAGCCCTGTAAGAGAGCTGATACTGTCAAGCATGAGAAAATCCAGGCACCTTCAGAACCCAGGCCCCATTCCTGGAGAATCTGACTCAGTAGGTGAGTGGGAGGTGGGTGGGAGGCAGAGGGACACGGCCTCCATTCATGTAAAAAGGTATCTTGTTGATTTGAATCTACATCCTAGTGAAGAACCCTCAGGACAGACAGAAAGCTCTCTGAAGGCAGAAGCCACATCTCTGTTCTCCTCGGCCAGTCACCCTCCAACAGCCACTAGAACAGGACTCCCCTGCATGTACCAGTGCGCTAAGCCACCCAACACAAGGAAGATCAGAAACCCCACAGCCTTCCCTTCCAAGGGCTTCTTCTCCGGGTCTCCTCAGGGCCTTCAAAGCTTGCTGGGGCCCAAGGGAAGAGAAGGCAGAGCCCATCCCACTGGAAGCACAGACTCACTACATGAAAAGATATTTCAGATATCACCTGAGGCCCCATGACTAGCTAGAGAAGAGTAGGGGGTGAAAGCCTGATCTCTGTCCTGCCCTGCTCCCCCCACCCCCAGCCGTAGATCGGCTCACCCTCCAGCCCACGTGCCATTTGCAATGTCCCTGCCCCCACCCCCCACCACTTCTGCTGGTAGATTAGCTTTCAAATGTGAGCAGGGACAAAGCTGGCTCAGAAGACTTAACTCTGCCCGACGGGTTTAGCTCAGCTTCAAAGCTTCCTAACTGGAACCAAATAAGCGGGCATATCGCAGCTGGAAGGAGAGGCCGGAAGGGGGGAGATGACAGGGGCATCTCTGTAAGCTGGATTACCTACAGCAACAGCTTGCAGCCTGAGTGACACAGCAAGACCCGTCACGGTGCTCACTGTTGGAAAAACAAAACAGCCCTTCCCTCCGAGCCCTGGGGACAAAGGGAAGAGCGTCCACGGCCACTGGTGCGCACTCCACAGCCAGGCAGGGCCACCTCATGCTCAGAACACACGCAAACTCCCGGCCCCGGAAGCCGTTCTCACCTGGCACCGCCCAGCTGCCAGCACCCTTTGCTTCTCCGGGTTCGGCCCATTTCACATGTGCAGGAGGTTCTGTCTCTTCTACTGGGCTGCAAGCGCTCCCCGGGCACTGGCTCTGGAGCAGCTGTGTCTACCTCTCTCCACCTCTGTCCTTGCCTGGAACCCCACCCTCATCCGTCCAGCAAACTCTTCTTCATCCTTCAAAAGCCAGGTGTCACGGCTCTACTCTGTTATCTTTGTATCTTTTCTCTACTAAGCAGTGTCAATTATTCCATTAAGGAACTCTACTGAACACCTACTGCTCAGAACCATAACTGTTTACGGTAATTGTTTGTTTACGTGCCCGACTCCTCTACCAGCCTCTGAGCAGCTCCAGGGCCTGGCTTACAGCAGGTGCTCAGTAAATGCATGCAGTCCCCACTAGCCGCAGTGCATCCAGTCAGCCCTCTCAGTAGAAGGGACAGAAAAAAGACGCATGATTCACTAGTTCTTTTTTCTAAACTAGAAAACTCCTAAAGGAAACTCAGACTGGTTTTTTCCTCCCCTTTATTTCTGATGGACACAAACACTCTAGAGAGGGAGAGTCAGACAGCCACCGGGCAGGGGTGGGGAGACAAAAGGACAGTCAAGTCAGGCCACCTGGAGGCTGGGTCCAGACCTGCTGCTGTCCCTCCCTAGAATGCTGGAGAGGGGAAGAGGCCCCGGCTCTGACCCCTGCCTTGGGAGCCCTGTGTTCAAATGTGTGGTGGAGGACAGGCCGATGACCTCCCGATTCCGCGACTTCCTGGACCGAGAAAGCTGATCTGCCCCTATGCAAGCCCAGTCAGCCTGTTCTCACCAACTGGAGGCTCCTGTGCACGCAGCGGGCATTCAGTAAATAGTTGTGGCATGAGTGAATGGGCTTGATTGGGACCCCAACAGCCCAGCAAGCCCCAGAGCCCGCTGCCAAGTTCAGCCAAGGGCAGCCAGGCACATGGAGGCATGGCAGGGGGAGGGCGAGGCCCCCCATCCTCAGAAGAGGTCGGTGTGGTCTTCTGTGCTCTCCACTGGCAGGCCAGCCAAATGCAGGGCAGAACCGTGGCCCTTTCCTCAAGGCAGTGACAGCACGCACCCTGCTTCAGCTGGGACTCTCTCCTTTCTATCCTCTTCCACCCCGCCCCCTCTTGATTGACACCAGTGCTGGCTCTGACATGATTTAAAAATAGATATTAAGACAAGGAAGTTTAATTTTTAATGCTTTGGAAAGGAAGTGAACACAGAGCCGGCATTCATTCCTTCATGGCCACGTTCTGGGGTCTCGGAGCACCAGCCCCCTCTCCCCCAAACAGCCATGCCTGACCCACTCCGAAGGTCTGCTTGGAGGAGGCCTCTGGGGAGACAGCCTGATGCCTCACACCTGAGCCCTTCAAGAAGCCTCTAAATGCCTCTCCCTGCCCAGCTTCGCTAGTCTCCTGCTTGGGGGAGACCTGTTTGGACCCCGTTCAGACCCCTCAGCCCACTTCCCACACTTCCCTTGCCAGACAGAAGGAACCACAAAGACTCCTTAGACACCCAGGCCCTCCAGCATCGATTGTGCACAGACCCGTGTCCTGGACCACCATGGACCAACGGGGAGCCAGGAAGCCCGAAGACAAACTCACAACACAGCCAAGCCAGTAACAAACACATGCCTCCGACGTGACAGGAGAGCCCTAAGCCAATAGCCTGCACCCAGAAACAAGTGAATGGTCTGCAAGGGGCCAAGCGACAGAGACCTGACCCCACTTAGGGGAGGTTAATCAGGGCCTCCAGCCGGCACCCTACCCATGGCAGCCTGGCCCCAACTTTTCCCCTGCTCCAGCAGGCACACCGAACACTGCTTCTTTGGCTAATTGGCCTTTATTAAGGGAGCAATCCACAAGGAATAGCCTTTCCAAAGGAGCCAGAATGTCACTGCTCTGCCAGCCATGATTTAAAGTGACAGGGCAGCTCTGCTGGCACGCATCAAAAGTGACCATTATCCTGAGTGGCAATTAGGCCAGCAACCCCAGGCCCATCCCACCCTTCCTTATCAGATGGGAGCTGGATTTGGTTTGGGAGTGGCTGGGCCAGCACCACGATCTGCTGTCCCGAGAAGGGGACACGGGCCTCAGCACCCAAAGCCCATCCTTACACTCTCTCTCTCCTCTACTCAGAGTTTAAAGCGCTGAGCCTCCTTTGCCCTCCTGGAGGGGCTCCAATTCACTCCATGTCTCCCCAGGTACTCCACCAGATGACTCTAGGAGGGCTCAGAGATGCGGCTGACAGAAGGAGCTGTCCCGTGGTTTCCACTGCTGGGAGAAATACCCTGGGATGGGTTTGATTACCAGTGTACAGGCCCCTTGGGATGGAGAAACTTCTGTCCCAACTCAGGCCTCCTATTCCTTGTCCACCAAGAAGCCAGCATTGTCTTTGGCCCCAAGGATCAGGGTGAGGTGTGCTAGGGAAGAGGAGGAGGCATGACCCCTGACTCCTCCTCCCCTCGCCCCACCATCTCTAGCAGGCCCTCGGAAACATTGCCCTGAGTGCCAACGTGGCTAGCACCATCTGGGTGAGGTGAAGTCAGTGGTGCCAAGAGCAGACCTGGACACCACCCCCTCCCCCAGTAGCCTGCAAGTCACCTGCCCTTTTCTTGGTGAGGAGGAGCCCAGGCCACATAGCTCAGCCTCTATCCTGCCCCCGGTGATGTCACCCAGGTCCTCACTAATAGCAATACTCTAGAACTCCACCCAGTGGCAAGAAACCAGGATTCTCATGCCTGGGGATGGGGGTGGGTGGGTGGGTGGGTGTGTGTGTGCGCGCGCGCACGCGCGCAGCGTGACGGCTGCACTTCTCTGCACTGGGAATCCTCCCAGCAGGCTCTGAGAAGGCAGGGGGGTGTGGTGGCAGCGGTGAGTTGGAGAACTACCAGGTAGGCTCCAGGATCTATAGGAAGATCTCCATCTATTGATTGCAAGCCTCAGGTTCAACTCTAATGTCTCAGAAAAGTCTTCTTTTGGGACCTGAGCCACAAGACTAGAAAAAGCGATGGCTACATAATTCCTAACAATTGCTCTGGGTCCCACGGGCCTCGGGCACTGACCAGCCCTGCATCCCTCCTCACCCCTACCATCTCCCTCACCTCTAGCCTTTCTCTTCCTGTGTGCATTGGAAAGCGGCAGAAGTCTCCCAGGGGTCCTGCCTCGTCAACTACCCCATCTGCCTTTGGCCTAAACACCTTCATTCTTTCTCTTCTGATTTGGCTTTTTCCTCTGCTGTTTCTCTCCTATCAGGCCCAAGCACCTGCCTGCAGGACATCTTTGTTCAAGTACAGTCACCTGCACCATGCCCAAATCCTGGCTAACTGCCTGCTACACCATCTCCACCTCCCAAGGAACACAGTGGCAAATACTCTTACACATGCAAGCATCTGTTTCTCTTCTGCTAACTTTCCATCTTTCCTAAGGTCTACATCTTATTTCATAACTCACATACTACCGGCAAAAAAGAACTGGGTCTTTGAGATTCAATTTCTCCCAGCTTGTAGCATGTCATAGGAATTCTGAAGATAGTTAAGTAATCAGAAAAGTCAGAGATTCAGAGACTCCTTGCCCAGTGAAAGAGTGGTGGTGGGTACCTCCTAATTAGGAAAAGACGGCAAGTTCTCTCACTATAACCAAAGAAAAGAAAGCCATTCCATCAATCAGCTCATTAACCTCTGCCAAGCTTTTAAGGGAAGATGAAAAGAGCTGCTTGTCACCCCACAGTTAGGTTGCTTAGGAGAACCTTCATCACAGGCAAGTCTGAGAACTAACTTCTCTTCCCTATCAAGAGGGGCTCCCTACCACACAATAAGATGTGGCTTTACCACTCTGACCTGCCATTCGTTCACTAACATAAAATGAGTGCCTACTATGTGCAGCACACGGCCCACTGTGCCAACATGTGAGGGAGCAGGTCTCTAAACTAAGCCAGGACCATTCTGGAGAAGGAGCCACAAGCAGTTATATCTACTCTGGCCAGCAGGTGGCGGGGTGGGGGTGGGGAGGAAAGGAGGGCTGCTGAGTGGGAGGCACTGGCCTAGGCACTGAGCATCCCAAGGTCTTTCCAGTAAGTGTTAAGATATACAGAGTGGGGCAAGGAAGAAAGGTAGGTTGAGACTATGAACAAGGGCAGAGAGGGAAACTCCACCATGAAAGTGAGGCAGCATCCATTTAAGTCGTAGGCACCGGAGAAATACCCACCGGTACTTGGCTGAGGCGGATGCCCGCAAATGAGTCAGACGACCCAGGAGCACTTGCCCAAAGGCGGCCACAAAATCATTCTTGACATTCCAGTGGTTCTGCCCCAATTTCCATAAAGCACTCACCATGGGACAGGTAACGTATTAACTGCGGTGGCTGGAGGGCCCGGGTCCATGCAGACATCCGGGGAAATCCAATTCAAACGATCTCAAACCAGGCTTCTCGGAAGAAAAGCGGCAGCCTGTGCCCCAGGCCAGGAATGGGGTTCCCCCCACACACACACACAGAGGGAAGGCAAGGATGCAGGGTGTCCCATAACTAATGGGCTCAGACATGAGGGAGACCATCACAAGAGCCCCCACAGACAGGAAAGGAAACCCAGTCATTAAGGGATAATGCAATCTGCCCAAGGTCACACAAGAAGCTGACACAGAACCAAGACTAGACCGTGTCTTCTTCCCGCCCAGCCCTGAGCTCTCCCCTTCTATGGGAAAAGTCACCCCCCCACACACACACCCACCCAAAAAAAGTTGGTCAGTTAAAGCAGGTCACTTCACACAAGTGTTGAACATCAAAGCACAACCGCCTTTACAGAGCTTCACTGTGAATGACTTTCTCCTGCCCCCAGTGCTCCTCCTGGACCACAGGCAGCTGACAGCCTCCAGCAGGCAGGACAGGCCCTGGGGCAGGGCCAAACATCTGTGCTGACTACGTAGGGGCTCTGGTGAAGAAAGGCAGAGGCAGCAGTTGGGATGAAGGAACAATTAGATATGAATTTAAGTTTTCAAATTTGCCTAACTAGTATTTCTTCTGCACGCATGCACATGTGTGCACACTCGGCCTCCAGAGTCACAGAGGGCGGAGAACAATTCCAAGCTGCCCCACCCACTGACACCTTCTCTAGAAAATAACCTCCCACCAAGGATAGGGGCGCTCCCTTTGTCCCTTCCAGTCTCTGGGGCTCCTGGAGCCGGAGAGGGCTGGCATTCCATGGTGGGAGCGCATGGCCAGCCCGCTCCCTGCCCAGTCCACTGCAATCCCTCAAAAGCAGCTGCCCGCCACCCGATGGCAGCATCCCTCCCACACTCTCCTTTTCCACACAAGCCCTAACTCCGGCATATCTGCAGGCTAGCAAACTCGAGTCTCTCGGTTTGGGATAGGGGCTCCCCTCCTTTTACTGGGACTCACTGAAAGAGTCAGAGGAAGTGACCTCCATGATCCCTCCCACTCCACCTCATGTCCATAAAATACTGCAGATCCTATTCTTGTGTATTCAGGAGAAATACAAGAGGAAACTCGAAAACCATCCACACTTGTGCCAGTCTTCAACTCAAGGTCACTGTTAAAAATTCTGTTAAAAATTCTGGCCCCACACCTATTTCTGCAGGTTACCCAGCTGAAGGCATTTCCAACATGGGTTTCTTACAGGGGAGGGAGGTGGTGGCAAACTTTGTCAGCCACCTAGGAGTAGAGTATGTATCTCCTGGAAGACAGGCAAGTTGGAGCCTCCATTCAGCCACCACGGAGAGAGAAAGGAAGAGAAAGATGAATGAAAGGGGGGGTTCGATTTTTTTAAACCCCACACTTACCGTTGTGCAGAAAGCAGGGCAATGCAGCACCCAGGAGGAAGAGGGTATCACGCTAGGATAAGCAACGAAGAGGGGAGGTGGCAAAGGAGAGAGAGACGCAAGGACTTACCCAGAATATCAAATTGAAGAGGAACATCATGTACTTCAAGCAGCAGAGGCAGCCCCTGGCCATGTTGCACTTCTTAAATTCTAGGAGAAAAACAAAGGACAGGTCCAGGTAAAACACCACGTACTTGCTGCCTTTGGGTGCATTGTACTTGTCAGTCTTAACGCCAGCCTCGGCGCGGCTCTGGCCCCGCGAGCCCGCGGTGCCGTAGAAGGCGCCGGCCGTGAAGCCGCGGCCGAACGGTCGGCCGGAGGTGGACGGCTTGGCGAAGTCCGAGTCCTTGCTGTCCAAAGATGGACTCCGGTGGATCGAAGAGTCCTCGCTACTCGACTTCTCCATGCTCGCGTCGTTCCCGGGGGGCGCGAGGGGCGGGGGGCATCGCTCCCGGAGTGGGACGGAGGGGGCGCCCAAGTCGGGCGCGGGCTGCGGGCGGGCTGGCGGAGCCCTGCACGCCCCCTCTCTGTACCCGGGCGCACTCCCGACCAGACCCCGTGCTCAGGGGCAGCTGCCTCTCGGACGGCGCCCCGCTCCCAGCCGGCTGGCCCGGGAAGGCTCTGCGGTGCGGCGCGGCGCGGCTCGGCTCGGCTCTACGCGCGCTCGCGAACGCTCTCCGGGAACTGGCTGGCCTGCGTAACTTAACGTCTTTGGGGAGGCTGCAATTTGATTTCTCTTTCCAGAGCGTCAGCTCGCCTCCCGGGTGCACCGGCCGCTCCACGCCTGGCACAAGGGCGCCAGGATCCAGGTCCCCGGGCACACCTCTCCCTGCCCAGCCCCAGCGCCGAGCCCGACCACTTCGCGGGCGCTCCGCCTCCTCTCGCTCCGCGACTTTGCGGAGCTGCTCGCCGGTCCTGGGCTGCCCGGGCGCGAGGCCGGCCGTGCCGAGGGATCCGCCGCAGCTGCCACCGCTGGGCTTTCCCTGCGAAATCCCAGCCCCGACTTCTGACTCCAAAATTGCCCAGAGCCCCCTCCCCGGGCCCTCGGCCCCGCCCCCTGCTTTGCATTCGACCAATGAGCAGTAGGCCTGCCGGGGGGGGGGGGGGGGGGCAGCCTCCCCCTCCCCAATGACACATTATCTTTAATAGGATTAGCGTTCTGCTGTGTGCCTATACAAGTGCGCCGCGAGCCCTCGCTAAATGTCAAGGGCTCTGGAGCTGGGGGTAAACCAGAACCTTCATCGGAAGGCGCTGGTCTCTACTACAGGAGAAAGAGGGGCGGCGAGAGAAAGAGAATGGCTGGAGGTACCAACGACCCAAGGAAACCAGAGGAAAGGGCTGGGGAGGACAGGAGGAGGAAAGAAGCGCGGCCACTTTCGAGCTGGCCGCCGCCCCCCCCCGGCCCCCGTGCACACCGGGGCCTGTCCGACCCGGGGCACACGGTCTCCCTGCCATACACACATACACACACACACACACACACACACACACACACTCACGCCTTTGCACACGTGGGTCTGGCTACGGCATGCAGGGAAAAGAGACCGCAGGGGAGGCGCGAGGTGTGGGAAAGGCGCTTGGGGCCTCCGCTGGGCGCGCGCCGCCCTCCCCGCCCCCTCCGCGCGCGCGCGCGCGCGCACGCTCCAGCGCACGCTCCAGCACACACGGGGCTCTGCGAGGCTCCTGCAGCTGCGCGAGGCCCCCCAACCCCCACCGCCCCCGCGTTCCCGGGTGGGATGCGGTGCTGGCTGAGACCGTAGCGGGACTGAGAAGAGTAGGTGCCAGAAGTAAGGTCCTGCCTTGTCCCTCTGAATCCTGCCTATGCCAAGGGTGACGTAGGAGTGCTCTTGGACACAGGCAGGGTCCTCTCCCCCGTGAAGAGGGCACGAAAGGGGCTGGTCAAGGGAAACAGCACGAGGAATGCTCTAACTGAGGGACTTGGGGAACATCCAGGAGGAGCCCTTCATCCCCCTGTTAAAAAAAAAAAAAACTGCACCTGTGTCCCCTGGGCTTGTGCAGAAGTCTGCACTGCTGATCCGGAGCTACCATACCTGGCAAACAAAGAAAACTAGAAGCCTGGCGGGGGTGGGGCGGCTAGGAGCCCACCTCTCTCTTCTGCTCGGAGCAAGAGAATGCTGAGAGCCCCAGAAAGCAGGGCCAAGTAGTTACCAGGGTCTGTATTCTAGCACCGAACACCGGCCTTGGCCTCTAGGAGGCGCTAGACAAGGATGGCTGGATAGAGGAATTCCTACCCCTCAGTGGGAGTAGGAGTGTGAAATGTCCACCCCGGATCCCATCAGACATTTATTCCACCCTGCTATGTGGCTGAGCATGGCGCTTGAGGAAACACATATAAGTTGTGCTGCTCCCTGCCCTTCACACACACACAATCTAGTCAGGAAGACAGAAGGACATTAATCACCAAGGCGATGGGCAAGAACATAATTGGCTGTGGCCCAGAGGGAAGGGGGCATTAATTGCAACCGCAGGGGCCAGAAGATCCTCATTGCAGGTTGGCTGTGGTGGTTCCATGCTGAGTGTGAACGCTCACTGGCTCAGAGAAGTGCTGGCACCCCACTTCTCTAAAGGGACCTGCAGTGGTGTCACTATTCTAAGCCCCTTCCCCACTTACATGGCTGCCCAGCAATGAAACCTAATGAGGGTCACAGCCATGGCACCTCAGTCTCCTGGTTGGGCACAGCAGTCTTCTGGATGCTTTCTACAGATGAGGGGCAGATGTCTGGCTGGCTCCTGACCGAACCCACTGCCACCTGACTGGAATGGCTAATGCCATTTGTCCTCTTCAGTCCTGACTGGCTCCCACGGGCTCCCGGGTGCCACTCCATTCTCATAACATTACTTCTTTGACGCAGGAGAGATCATTTACCAGCTGGACTGCGGGTCAGGAGACCTGTTTTTCACTCTGAACTCAGTTTTGAGCTGTGTGATCAAGGACAAGGTAGTTTGCCTTTCTGAGCTACCATTTCCTCCTCTTTAACATGGGGGTTAATAGAGCCTCCCCCCAAGAGGTGTTGCGAGAATAAAGTGAACTGGCAGATGTAAATAAACTGAGCAAATGCAAGGGCCTGTTATCACTAGTCTCAGACAGAGATTAGGTGGTATCAGCCAGGGCCCTCCCAGGCTGGCCCCTCTACCTTCTCAATTCCTTCCCCCTCGATTCACACCTTGTTCAGTGAGAATAGCTTCTGCATTGTCCCTGGATCTTCACCTTTATTTCTAAGTGAATTTAGGCCACTAACTATTTCCTGGTAGGCCAGGGCGAAGGAAAGGTAAGAGAAGAGGAGGCTGCTAGTAACAGTTCTGCTCACTCCTGGTCACCCTTGTGGGAAGGGCACTGATGTCCGGGTCTTCGGTCCATTAACAAAGTTCAGTGATGTCCCCTCAGGGCACCTGGCTCAGCCATTATGAGAATAACAAGAGCAACAGAGATTCATAAGTGCTCATTATATTCCAGGCACCCAGCTTCACACACCATAACTCCCTGAATCCTCATGACAACCCTACAGAATAGGGATTATTATCCCCATTTTACAGATGAGGGAACTGTATGATTTCAAAGCCCATTTCTTTACTCTCTTGAGCTCTAAACCAAGTTCACACCCTTGGGAATCTTCCAGTCTAAGAGACAGAATCTAACAGTACAAAGGCAACCTGAAATTGCATGTCCTGATGAGAGGTCATTAGATAAAAGGACCTCAAGAGGGGGAAAAAAAAAAGCCTTCTGCCCCCACGCCAAGACCGTACCTAGAGAAGCCCAAAGCAGAGCAATATAGCACATTCCATGACAGGACCAGTGAAGAGCTGTCCCTTGTGCCCCCTGGAGAAGGTATGGACAGGGAAAGAGGAGGCGGGAGGGCATCCCAGGAAGGCAAGGGTATGGTACATGGAGGGGGCAGTGAGGAGACAGGCCTGCCTGGAGCAGGATAATGTGCCTGAGAGTCAAAGTGAGCTACTGTGCACGGCCTTGCATGACACAGGAAAAGTTTGGACTTCATCCTGGAGCTTCCCAAGCAGTGGAGGCACATGACAAAATTGGTGCCCTAGGAAGCTGGGCCTGGCAGCAGCGTGGAGAACTGAGAAGATCAGCTGCTGTGGTTGTCCCGATTTCTTAATATTTGGGGTACATAAGTAACCACCAGAGATCAAAGGTGGTCTGAGACACTATGTCTCCTGCCCACCCCCTGATCCACTCAACCACTCACCATGCTCAGGAGAGCTGGAAGATACAGCTTGCCCTTGAGGATCTCTGAGCATGTGAACAAGGCAGAGCTGCCTTGCCGTGCCCCCTTTTTTTTAAACGACAAAAAAAAGTGAAGCTAGTACAGAATTCCCAGAGGGGAGAAAGAGAAGTGAATACGTGAAATCAACATGCAACATCTCCTCTGACTGGCAACTGGGGAGATGTGGGCTCCGAGTAAATGCCAAGCTCTCTCTGCCTCTTTCCGAGTTTCTCAGGCTTGCAGTGAGACAGAGCCCAGCTGTGGTCTCTCACTCACCCACACACAATCAGAGCTGATGGGCCAACACAGATCCCCTTCCTGACCTACGCTGAATATTTCTGTATTTGGCACCGTGTGTAGCTCATGAGGTATCCTGTACCTCCAAGCTTCAAACAGGGCGGCTTCATTGAGAATTTAGGTTAGACACGAGGTGGCACTTGCTATCCTAGGGAACGTGTGAGACGGGCCATCATTGTAGAAGGGAGGCTTACCTCATCCCAATTTTTAAACTCCAAACTTGGGATCTTTCTAAGCAACACAGAAAATGCTTTAATTGCTGAGCAAACCATTTACCCATGGTGCCAAAAGAAAAGAAGGCCGGGGAGGTCCCTAGGAAGGAGGCAATCTCCCACGAGGTTTGCCCGAAGGCTCAGCAGGCAAGGAATGGTTAGGAGGGTCCAGAGGCAGGGGCAGGTCTCCTCTTTGCCATGGAAATTAAACAGCTACAAGGTCACGTGTTACCATACTTGGCCAGGATTTAGGAGGATGGTAACAATGCCAGTAAAAAGGTCAGAGTCTAAAAGAACTACAGGTAGTTCTGGTTTTTATGTGTTAAGTTTCTGAGACTAGTAAGGAAAACAAACAAACAGAGCTTGGCTGCAGTGATCAGGTTCACAGTTAGACAGGATCGCTCTGGACAGTCTACCAAAGGTGGTCCAGGTACCTCGCTCTCTGGGATGAGGTTTGTTCCTCCTTCCTTTGAGCCCCCAGCTGTTTGTTCAGCCTGCGATTATAGTTTGTCCATACGCCTCTGCTCTGGCCACTGGGCTTCCCCAAGGAGGCAGGGGCTGGGTCTGAACCATTCCATCACCCCCCCCCCCGGGCCCATCACAGTGACCACCACAGGGCGGGTACTCAGAATTTGTCGGTAGGTAGAGGGGAAAGGAAGACCACGATGCCTGAGTCCTGGGTTCTCTCTAAGGATAGCCTGAGAGCCCCAAGTTCATTAACCAGAGAATGGGACACAAGCCAGAAATCTATGGAATTGTTCCTGGAAAGCAGGCTATCTGCGGCCATCAGAACCTGATGAGGGAACTCAGGAAATGTAAAATTCCCAGCTACAGATAACAGGGGATAAAGGCCACAAGGTCAACCGTTTTGTTCAGAGCCATATTCCCAATACACAGAGCAGCATGGGATGGGTGAGGAAACAGACGGATAAATACTTATGGATCCAAGAGCCATTTTGGAGGAAGACATAGAAGAGGCATGAAGCGGAACACAGGGAAGACTGACAGGAACAAGACAGAGGCCAAGCTGCCCATGGACCCCTCCCCATCCAGGGTGGAGACAGAGGGCCTTTTAGAGGTGCTCTAAGGACAATGACATCTGCGTCCACTGAGCCCCTGGTGAACTCGTGCAGGCTCCCTAGTACTGCGGTCATGTCTCAAAGCTCAAGAGCTGGCCGTGATCAGCCCCTGTCAGAGGCCACTCCTGGCTACTGAGAAGCCATGACTGTGAAGAGACCCTCAGCTATGCATCCACACTCCCCAAGTGAGAGGTGAGCACACTGGTCAGAGCATGTGCTGGTACTACTGTGAGTAGTTAGTTCCGAGAAAACCGGGTACAGCTATAGCCCAACCGGACCACTCGTGACCCAGTCAGGAGTGCTGGAAATAAGTCTTCTAGATCATGAGAAGCCAGGTGAAGGGTATGTATGGGTCGCCAGAAAACCAGCACCACTCAACACATGCCACATGTCCTTGTGACCGTGGGCCAGAGGGGCTCGGTTCTGCGAGAAATGATGGGTCAGATGCCGTCAATGACCCCTGCCCATACCCACCACCCGACCCAACCACAGAGAACAGAGTTCTAGCAAAATGATGTCATGGAAATGCTCTGGGCTTTGGGACCAAATGGACCTGTGTCCAAACCCCTTCTGGAGCAGGTTATTCTAGAACTGCCAGGAAACCTAGAATGACCACTTACCCACATGTATCTCAGTTTCCCCAACCACAAAATGGAGATAATAATATACACCTTCCCAGGCAGTAAGAAGCTAGGGATTAGGGGCGCCTGGGTGGCTCAGTCAGTTAAGCGTCTGACGTCGGCGCAGGTCATGATCTCGTGGTTCGTGAGTTTGAGCCCCACGTCGGGCTCTGTGCTGACAGCTCAGAGCCTGGAACCTGCTTCGGATTCTGTGTCTCCCTCTCTCTCTGCCCCTGCCCTGCTCACACTCTGTGTCTCCCTCTCTCAAAAATAAAAATAAAATAAATATTAAAAAATTTTAAAAAAGAAACTACAGATTAAAGGTTAAAACTATAATACACACAGCACAATGTCTGAAACAGAGACGTTCAAAGGAATTGAGGCGCTATTATCACTATCAACATAATTATTATAGTAAATATGGTCCCAGTCCCCATCTAACTACAATGCAGTTGAATATACAACACATAATCAATACATAATGTTCTGTGGCTCAAATTCTAAGCGTGAGCACTGGCTCATCCTTAGGCCCTCAGTTCCGGGCCCCCTTGTCCTGGGCCCAACACGCCTGCATTTGATCATCCCATCTGTCAGAGTGCCATCCACCTACCAACGTCACCTAAATGTTTACCTGGCCCTGCCCCATCTCCCGAGCCCCAAGTGCACATACCCAGCTCCCATTTGGCAGCCCCACTTGCTGCCTCACAGGCAGCTCCAATTTCGCATGCCCCACAGGGACTGACCTTGCCCTAGCCCGGCTCCTCTGGCCATACCCTCCCCTTCTCAATAAACGGCCTAACACTCACCCCATCCATTCCTTATGCCAGGAGTCCAACACACACCCTTTACTCCTCATTGGCACTGCCACTTGCTCCCACCTCCAATCAAACACAAGTTCCATCCAATGAGCCGCCTTCTACTTCTGTCTCCATGGGCAATTCCCTGGTCCATCCTACACCATGTTTCACCTGGGCTCCTGCCCCAGCCCAGGATGAGCTCCCGTTCCCACCTCGGCCCCAGGTCCTCTTCCTGGGGCACCAACACTGTCTTCTCACTCTCGGTGCTCCCCTACTTTAATTCTTCCAGAGGCTTCCCATTTTCCCGAGATTAGGATTGTGTGTGTGTGTGTGTGTGTGTGTGTGTGCGCGCGCGCGCACGCACGCGCTCGCTCATCTACTTCGATATTGCCATCCAAATTCCTGAAACACCCAGAGGGGTTGGCACCCCTGGCCCCGGCCTACCTGTCCAGCATCAAGTGCAAGATTACTATCTTCTCTTGCTCATTATGCCCCAGCCAGCGAACCCCCTGAGCTTGCTCTCTCCTCAGAGCCTTTGCCCATGCTGTTCCCTCTGCCTGGAATGCTCTTGCTCAACCCACTGCCTGACTTAGTTTTACTCACCCCTGAGCTCTCGCAAATTCTTCAAAAGAGTTTCTTCTGGTTTGCTGGCTGCCTCCGCAGGCCACACGGAAGCGCCCCTGTCCATCAACAATACAGCCTCAGCACCACTCACCTCTTCCTGCCTTGCACTCAGCCCAGCGTGAAAGTACACATTGGTGGGGTGCCTGGGGGGCTCAGTCGGTTAAGCATCCAACTTTGGGGGCATGATCTTGCGGTCTGTGAGTTTGAGACCCGTATCCGGCTCTGTGCTGACAGCTCAGAGCCTGGAGTCTGCTTCATATTCTGTGTCTCCCTCCCTCTCTGCCCATCTCCCGCTCTCTCTCCCTCTCTCTCTCTCCGTCTCTCTCTCTCAAAAATAAACATTTAAAAATTAAAAAAAATAAAGTACACATTTACTTGAGTGACAGTTTTCTGTCTCACTCTCCTATTTGACTATGAACCTGAGGGCAGCAGGGACTGGGTCTGTTTTTTCTCACTGCTGTGTACCCAGCACAATACCTGACCAGCATCAGGGGCTCAATAAATACTTGATAACAAATGAATGGGGGCTCAAGGCAGGGTGTGCACAGGACAAGCCAGCATCATTAGGAAAGGCCTTCCAGTTGCATGTACACTTTGGGCCACCAAAGGAACAAAACCTCAGGATACTAGTTACCTATGTGATCTCTAGTTCTCAACTACAAAACAAGGAGCTTGGACTAGGTGGTTCAAGGCACTCTCCAGACTTGCAGCCCTGAAATTCCCACCTGTGAAATGGGAAGATGGGTGGGACTGGACAGGCAGAGGGCAGGAGGAAGGGTATGCTGGGAGGGGAATGGCTACACAAAGCCAGAGGGCAGAAGAATGCCCAGGACATCCGGCAAGGACACGTCCACATGGCCAGCCAAAACGAAGCTTTGCAGAAAGTGCGTGCAGGAGCGAGGTGGGGGTGGAGCAGAGATGACCCTGGATGCCAATTACAAACCTGCATAGGTGCTTCCCCACCTCCTCCTTCCCCTACTCCTCTTGTGGACCCCATCCCTTGCACCCTCCTCCATCTACACTCCCACCAAGATGAACATGTATCAAAGTTGTCGCTTCCTCTGCCTGAAACTCCCTTTCCACACACCTCTGACTGGCTAACTTTCACTACCCAGGTGCCATCCATGTGATCTCCTCCTGAAATCTGGGGCCCCTCCTTGGAGCTCCAGAGCCCATCCCAGCATGGCACTGCCCATTCGCCACCCTTCCCGCCCCCAAGATTGTGCTCCTTGAGAGCACGGGCTGTGTCCATCATCTTTGCAGGCCAGCCCTTCGCACAGTGTCTCGCACACTGTGCTCTTAAACACCCAGGTGCTCTTAAATACCACCAAACTTGTGAGTGAAGCAGTGAGGGTCTTTGAGGGGCTTGTGAGCCAGAGATAGTCTCTCTTTAGAAAAATGCATTTGGCTTAGAGCAGGGGAGGCTTTAAGCAAAGAGCAGGAATGGACACTCACAAAGGACAACAGTGTTTTCTTTGAGGCGGTTTACACAGTGAGAGGGAGCAGCCCTAGAAGCATAGGCTGGTGGCCCACCCTGTGCGATGCCCACCTCTTGGCCTTTTTTCCCAAGAAAATTCTAAACCAGCACCATCTTTCATCCCAAGACCAATCAGCATCCCTGTTGGATCCCCTGAAGGGCCTGGTGTGCAAGGCATTGTGCTGGACAGATGTACCCGGACCCACAGACACGTACACACTGACCCATTCACTCCAGGGAGACAGAGAGAAAGAAAGGATTTGTTATTAGTACTTATCAAAGAGGGCAGGTGGCTTCAGGGAGGATGAGATAAGGCCAGAACGCCAGGCACAGGGATGTGTGATGAAGCCTGTTTATTGCCATGCACCAGTGGAAATTTACTGACCCAGCGAATCCAATATTCCTAAACCACTCCATGGAGGGCACTGACTTGCCAGCTGGGACAGCACTCTCTGACCCAGCATCTAGCCTGCCTGCAAAGCCAGCCCCTGCAGCTGGGACCCTTCCGCTGATGCAGGAGCTGCTGCCTCCCCTCTTCCCTCTGTCCCTCCACTGAGCCTGGAAGGGAATGGGCAGCGCATGAGTAGCGCTTGGGGACGCTCTAAAAAGAAGATGGAGACAAAACAGTGCCCCAGGTTCCACTGGCTCACGGGAAGGGAGCCTGCACTTGTTATGCCCCAGCTGGAGAGTGAGAAGCGTGTGGGTGAATGGAGGGAAGACATATTTGGGCATCCCTACTGGGTAGAAGTTGGCTAGCGAAGGACTCACAGGTCTCGTTGTGCATGAAGCCACTCGTGGTCTCTGAACTTGCACCAGCCATTTGGTCAAGTGCAGCAGCGGCACCGGCCCAAACCCCACTGCGTCTTTCTTCCCTTTGCCTGCCTCAGGCAGAGCTGCGTCCATGCAGCTAGGTTAGCCAAGGTGCCTCCAGCGGAGGGGGCCTCAGAGAAGCATCCATCCCAAACCTGGAGGCATCTTTCTCATCTCACAGTAGTTAAAATGAGAAAGGTCACCAACCACACCCTTTAGTCTGCTATTTGGGCTTCCAAAACTCTCAGGGTCCTGCAGTGTTCTTCCAAAGCTTCCCAGATTGTTCCATGGAGTTGTAACCCAATCGTACATGACATGTACCCAACACATGCTAGACTGACCCAGGCGTGCCCAATACATGTTAGACTGCAGACAGCATCCACACACGTTCCCTGTTACAGCCTCCCCTCAAGACTGCCAGTGCCACTCTACCTCCCACCTGTCACAGTCCCCTTACTGCCTCCAGTCCTCCTCCTAAACTCCCCCCGCCACAGGCTGCCACCACCACTGTCTAGAGACAGGGCTCTGAGAGGCCACACTGCCCCTCTCACCAGTTCAAAAGCTTCACCGGCTTTATTCACTGGGGGTTTAACACAAACACTCAAGCTTGGCATTCGAGACTGTCCTTTGTGGGACTTATTTCCCATGAGTCCCTGACCCATGCCATGCGTCCCCAGCAGTCAGAGCTCCTCACTGTTCTCTGGACACATCCCCACCTCCCCGCCTCCATACTCGGTCTTATGCACTGTCTCCCACCCGCGAGGGCTTCCCCCACCCATCTCTGTCTTTGGTAAATGGTTCCAGACTCCCCTCAAATGCCACAGCCTCCGTGAAGAAAACTCTGATCCTAAGGATCCCCCAAAACTAAGAGGCCCTCTTCTTGTTCTGAACCTCTCCTTGGGGCACTACGTTCACTCTGCCTTGTATCATGGCTGTTTGCATAAATGTCTTCCTACCAGATGACAGGAAGATCTGAGGGGATGAACTCACCTGTGTGCCTCTTGCAGCAACCAGTCGGATGTGTGGTGGACATGTAAGAAATCTGAAGAAAAACTGACTGAATCCCTCACGCAATCCACATGGCCCCCAAACCTCAGCCCCACCTTCACCATATGTACTCACCTCAACCCATGTATTGGACACGCCTGACACTGCCCTCAGCCTTCCTAGTAGGTGCTCCCCCTGCTAAATCACTGGGATTTGTCCTCCCTTCTGGAGGCCCTTTCTGGGGTCACCCACCAGACCTGGCCATCTCCTGAACCACCGGAGAGCTCAGATGTCTAGCCTGGAGCTCAGTGTGGCTGTGCTCCGCGAGGCCCAATGTGCCTGGGTGGCTGCGTGTCACTCATCCCCCAAGCTCGGCCCCACGGGGTACTTCTATATCCCAGTCAGGCCAAATGCCAAGGCGCACCTGCTCTTCCCCTCCCCCACACCGCTGCCAGAGGAAATGCCAGCCCGCAGCCTCGGCCGGACACAGCAGGGATAGGCACTGAGCACTGGCATGGCCCCTCTCTCCCTCTACCCCCAAGCCTGAAGCTGACCAGCATCCAACCTGGCTTATCCCCGATCCTTCCATGAATGCACGCTCGACTGTTCGGTCCTCTGTCTGCCCCGGAAGAGAGAGCACAAGACAAACACTCTTGCCACAGGGAGCCAGGCAGAATAAGGGGCTGGGGCCCCAGTCCCAGCTCTGACACCTACTGTTGGTGTGACCTGCATACCCAGAGGCACACAGCTCTCTGAGCATAGCATACATTTTTTAACTGGATGAATGAATGAGCACACTTCCATTTTCTTGTCTGTAACCTGGGGCTGGGTGTGATTGTGAGGGACAGATGAGGCATGGTCTGGGAAACTCTTTCATCAAATGGACAGTTCTACATGTCAGAACCTTCTAGCCACACACACACTGTAACCATCCAATGTGCTTCCTATGAACTTGATGTAAAGGCAAAGGACACTATACTGGTTACTAATCACTGGAGATTTCCTGGGCTCACCACCGTGGGTGTTACTGAGAAGCATCAGAACTTAGGAGCTAAAGGTCCATTTGGGGGAAGAGCAACAAAATGAAAGGGCAGCAGGCGACAGAAGCCCACGTGCACGTGCCAGAGCAGGTGGTACACACGGAGTGCTCAGGGACCTGCCCGGGGAAGGCGTGGCCTATCTGGGAAGCCTTCCTGGAAGAGGATGGGATGCATGCTGAGTTCTCATCCTCACTGAAGGAGGCCAGAGGACAGGGGTCCCAGATACCCGAACACCATGAGCAAAGACATATGACTCAGCCTGTTCAAGGGGCTTTCGTACTTACAAGTGTACGTGATGGTCACCACACTCCTACAAGAAAATGGGCAGGGACATCATCTCAATATGTAAATGAGGAAACTAAGCACCAAAGAGAGAAGAGGGCTTGTCTAAGCTAGTTAGGGGCAGGGGCGCCTGGGCGGCTCAGTCAGTTAAGTGTCCGACTTCGCCTCAGGTCATGATCTCATGGTTCATGAGTTCAAGCCCCGCACTGAGCTCTGTGCTGACAGTTTGGAGCCTGAAGCCTGTTTCGGATTCTGTGTTTCCCTCTCTCTCTGCCGCCGCCCCACTTGCGCGCACGTGCGCGCGCGCGCTCTCTCTCTCTCTCTCAATAAATGAACATTAAAAAAAATTTTTAAGCTGGTTAGAGGCAGAGTTGGGACTGAACCTATGTCTCCTGCCTTCTAAACCAGAGATCTATCCCTACACCAAGTGGTTTTACCTGGTCCCAGCACTGGAGCTGGCTTTTAGGCACAAAGCAGACCCCTACTGAGGCATGCACATGGCGTGCTACATACACAGAGGGAGGCGAAGGAAAGGGAAGGAAGGAGATGAGAGAGCACTCATGCATCAGGATTGCCCAGCCAGGAGTGACAGAGAAGCCCCATATCATGGCACCAGGGCCAAGCCCCGTCAACCCTGGGGAACACACCAGCACTCCCAACACAGCTTGCATCACCCCCTCAGCCAGCATGTCCCTCGTGCTCTCTCTGACCTCACACGGTAGGAACATATGTATGTGCTTTGCCAAAGGAAAGCAAACAGAGGCCCTGTCCTCCAAAGCCCCAGTCCATGCATAGTAGAGATAATAAGCCAGTGGTGGGCTGGTAAATACGTAACAACCAGCCCTCCAGGGGGAAAAGCCATGATTTGTAGTGCTTGCAAGTTTCTACGGTGTAGATACTTCCACCATGGCCAATTTCAGGCTACCAATGGCTTAACAAACAGGTGACAAATTTCCCGGTTATTTACTAATAGGCTCTTGAGAGTGCGTACCCATAGACTCCAGTAAACCACTGTAATAGCCCAGCTCCCTTCCCTCCAGAAGAAACTCCACAGCAAGGAGAAGAAACCTGGCATCGTCCTGTCCTCCTCCCCAGGAGAAGAAGTCTCGTGGTCAGGGTGTGGGAATAGGAATGGAGGTCAGACAAGTCCTGGAGAAGGCATGAAGAAGGTACCCCACAGGTGGCCTAATAACCAGAGAAAGGCCACAAAAATTAGCTCCTGGATACAGGGACCCTGTCGTGTAAGTCAGACCAGGTTACTACTCTGCTCAGAACCTTCTAATGGCTTCCATCTCTCTCAGAGTAACACACACAGCTCACTCTGCCCACTACAGCCACACTGTTTCTTCCAGCAGAGGTTTTATGCTGGCTGTTCCCTCGACTGGAACATTCTTCCTCTAGATCTCCGCATGGCCAGCTCTTTCGTCTCCTTCACACCTTTGTCAATGTCACCCACTCAATGAGACCTTCCCTGACCACTCCATGTAAAACTGTACCTCCCCCAGCACACTCAATCTCTGCTACCCTGTTTGGCTTTCTCCATAGCACTTATCCCCAACATACAATATAATTTACAGGCAGACCTCAGAGATATTGCGAGTTCAGTTCCAGACTGCTGTAATAAAGTGAGTATCGCAATAAAGTGAATATCACAGTAATGCAAGTATTGCAATAAAGCAAGCCAACTGAATTTTGGGGTTTCTCAGAGCACATAAAACTTATGTTTAAACTACTCTACTCTAGTAAGTATGCAACAGCATTATATCTTAAAAAAAATTACATACCCTTAATTTTAAAATATTTTATTGCTAAAAAATGCTATCATCTGAGCCTTCAGCGAGTTGTAATCACTGATCACAGATCACCATAACAAATGTAATAATGAAAAGTCTGAAATATCGCAAGAACTACAGAAACTTGACACAGAGGCCAAAGTGCGCAAATGCTGTTTGTTGGGAAAATGGTGCCCACAGACTCACTGGACATAGGGTTGTCACAAACCTCCAGTTTGTAAACAACGCAATGTCTGCAAAGCGCAATAAAGGACAGCACACTAACACAAAGTATGCCTTCGCTTTTTTGTTAATTGTTTATGCTCTCCCTCCCCCACCAGAAGGAAGCCTCTTGAGGGCAGAGATTTGCTCTGTTCGTTCCTTGCTGCCTCTCTACCGCCCAGAACAGAGCTTTCCCCATGGCAGGTACTCAGTAAGCACTCGCTGGATGAATGAATGCCTAGAGGACACCCCTGCCGAATCCTCTAAGTGCCATTTTGGCTTCCCAAGAGGAGGCAACCGGGGAGTGAGGGAGCCCAGTGGTTAGTGCCCACCTGACTGGGACTCAAGATACCTATGTTCTGCCACTGACTTGGCCCAGCAGCACCCTCCACCACCACCCCCACCCCATGCCTCATTTTCTCTCTTCATTTAGGCTGGAATGGGACCCTACATGGCTAACTCTGGGCAGTACCAAGGGCCAGGGCTAGGGCCAGAGAGGACACCAACCTGAAGGCCTCTGAGCTCAACAGTAGGAGGCTCTGGATTCAGATTCAAGGCATTCCCTTAAAAGGTCTTCGAAAAAACAAGCTCTTTGCTTCCCCTCTGCACCACCCACCCCTGAGCTCCCAACCACACCACCCCCTGTTCCCCCAGCCCTGAGGCTAGAAGAAACCCTCAAAGCATACTCTCCACCCCAGTAGAGAGTTAGAGCCAGCGGAGCCCCAACTCCGCGCGGCTGCCCCATCATGCCTCAGGCGGGCTCCCCACATGCAAAGCAGCCAGCTCATACTGCTATTTTAAGCTCTGCGGGCCCAGCTGTAGCACGTAGCCACAGCGGGCCAGAGGCCCGGCTGGAGGTAGGAGACTCACTAAGAGTGCTGACCTGGGGAGCTCGGAAAGGGAGTGCCGGCCACCCTGCATAACACCAGCCCTTCCTCGGTGGGGCCGGAAACTCCCAGTCCACACCCTCGAATCCACCAGCCACAGGGAAAGTGAATCAAGAGCTGCGTTGGGCACACCCAGATTCCATTTCTGAATGTGACCCCCTAAGTTTCCACATTAAAATGACTCCTTGCCCCACCCGGACAACCTCAGAAATTCCAACAAAGCTGGAGCTAGTGCACCCATCTCCCAGGACCCAGCAACACAAGTCCACACCACAAATGCAGACTGAATGAAGGGAGCCACCCACCATTGTCTGAGAAGAGCTTATTCACGGAGTCCCTCTCCACTCCTCTCCCCAACTCCAGTCCCCGCTCAGTGACTCTGCACACTGCTAGGCACACGGCCAGACTCAACAAATACTTGCGTACTAAGTGACTGTTTCCAAATGTATTCTGAAACCAAGTATGGTCAGGGGACAAGCTAGTCTTGATTATTTTTATCATCTTTAATGTATACATTTTGGGGGCATGAGAGTGGCTCTATCCGTTAAGCATCTGACTCTTGATTTCGACTCAAGTCATGATCCCACCATTCATAAGATCGAGCCGTGTGTCTGCACTGACAACTCAGAGCCTGCTTGAGATTCTCATTCTCTCTCTCTCTCTCTCTCTCTCTCTCCACAGCACCCCAACCTCCACTTGCACATGCTCATGCCCTCTCTCTCAAAATAAATAAATAAACATTTTAAAAAATACATATGGGGCGCTTGGGTGGCTCAGTTTGTTAGGTGTCCAGCTTGGCTCAGGTCATGATCTTGCAGTTCATGAGTTCGAGCCCCGTGCCAGGCTCTGTGCTGACAGCTTAGAGCCTGGAGCCTGCTTCGAATTCTGTGTCTCCCTCTCTCTCTGCCCCTCTCCTGCTCACACTCTGTCTCTCTCTCAAAAATAAATAAGCAATGAAAAAAATACATATATATATGCATTTCTACTGACATCATCAGGCACCAAACTGAGAATAAAGACCATAGGACCAAGGAACCAGTAGAGTTTAGTAACTAATTAGGGATGCCCCAGGCCACGCCCCTTCCAGGGAGGGCTGCCACCCCTCAACTCCAGGGGCACAGTTACACTTTGTTCTCTGGGAAGCCTGTCCCCTGAATTTGTGCGACACGAAGGCCCTGCCCCTTCCATCAACCAGGAGATGGCTTGAGAAACAACGCAAAGAACAGAAGTCTGAGTGCAGGCTATCCCCACCCCAACCTGATGCTACAGGCCATCAGCAGCCCCCACCCAGGGCAGGATGGGTCACGCATGTCAGGAGCTCCCAGGAGCAACCCACAGCTCTAATTGCTCAGTTTAAGCAACATCAGCACCAGAGAAAAGGGAGAAGCGACCCAGGAGTTGCTGTAATTAGGGAGCTCTGGGACCTCTCTTCTTGCTACCCATCTATCGCAAGGCTGAAGCAGCCACCCACATGGTAAAGAAATAGATTCACCACCCAGACTAGGGGGATGTAGAGGGCAATTCCTTGAATTTTCTTGTTGGAAGAAGATCCCAGAAGCTATGGGTCTTCAGAGATGGTCTGATTCACTTCTCTCCTCCCCTCCCCTTCCCTGGCTTTAATCAACCCAGACGGCTGCTTCGGAACATTTCTATTATAATTGTAAAAGCAAGGACGATCGCTTGCAACTACAGAAAAGTGTACGTTCAGAAATGTTGCATAAGTAAGGATCTCTCCCTCACAAAAGTCCCAGGAAGTAGCACACACCACTGCATTGGATGTGACGCGACTTGCACCGAGCCAGTCACTGAGGGGCCACAACCAGGTCTTCCCAGCCTGATCCAGTGCCCTTTCCAAGTGCTGGGTTCCCTCCAAAACACATTTCTGTTAGTATGGTTCTCAGGCCACCTACTTCCAAACCTTTGCATGTTCTGATACGAAAGGCAAATTCCTGAGCCCACTCTGGCCTTCTGGAGTCCCCACCATGATAACCTCCCCTGTTAATAAAACCTTCAAGGGACTCTAAAACATGCTGAATTTGGAGGGGCCCTGCCGGCCCTTCCTTTCACTACCTACCACATCTAGCAAGTCCTCCAGGCCTAGAGGCTGTTTGGGTACAAGTTCTCCACTGCTCCCTTTGGTTCATCTCCTGAAGATACATCTGCACATAATCACCAAAGTCACCCTGAGACATTTCTGTCAGTAATCTGAAGTCACACCAGCTGGGAAGACAATCCTGGCCAAGAGCTCCCCTCTCCAGCAAGAACATATCTGCCAAAATCACTCTGTCAGCCCAAGCCCATTCTCACAGACGTGCCTAATGAAGAAGGACATGGTGGGGGTGGGGGTGGGGGCGGGGGGGGGGAAGGGAAGGAAGAACAGAATGGTAGGATTAGGTCACTCTGGAGCTGCTTTTCTTTCCCTCCTGCATGTGTCATCAAAGACACAGCACTCTGCCTCTGATTGTTCACTTTCAGATAGGCTCTCACGCCAGCAAAGCTGACAAAGTAGATACCCAGCACTCCCTACGTCAGCCCTCGAGTCGGCTTTCAACCCGCGCTCCATCATCTGTCCTGACCTTGTATCCACCATTCTGTCTTGGCCTGTACTCCTGTGTGGCTGTTCCCGCCTCAGGGAGGGCTCCACGGGCTGCCTCAGCTCTCCACCAGCCTGCCCCAATTCTGGGCTTCAATGAGCATCCCCTCCCTTGGCATGGAAGCTCCTCAGGTTGATGGCCCAGTTATAGATCTTCCCGGCCTCATGACCCCACCACATACTGCCCGCTCACCACCCTCTGATCATGAGTCTCCCCAACTCAGCCTGGGCAGCCCGACCGGGCAAGTCTTGTCTTTGTAAAGGGACTGTCAGCTGCAAGAGAGCAGAGCACGAGTCAATTCCTGCTGTGTCCCCTTAGCATCCAGTCATGTGTTAGTGACTCAGTAACTGCTTGTTGAGTGAATGAACGAAGTCTAAAAATCTAGCCCAGCCACCCCCTCTGGTGGTATCTGGTGCTTACCAAAAAAAAAAAAAAAACCAGGGCGGGGGGTGGGGGGGAACCAAGGGGTGAAAGAGAGAAGAGAAAGAGACATGCTCACTCACATAAGGACAAGAACAAGGTAATGAGCTCAGAGGGCCATGGGCCCCAGGGAGCCTGCTGGGGTGTACCGACAGTTTCCGTACCTCCCAATATCTTCTGTCAGTAACCAGGACGGGCAAATTAGCAATTTCCTCATTCCATCAGCAGAGCATCTCCCAAGCAGAAAGCCTGTCTGATCTGGGTGAATTAATTGAGTAATTAACTTCCCTAATCTGCTCCCTCCAGGCCTGCCTTCCAGAAAGGGATAGCAGCAGCCCAGGGGAGGACTGATAAGGGGCAGGAGAGAGACCCCTTGCCCCCTCGGGATCCTGCAGGCTTCTCCACCAGCCTGTCCCACAGCACACACAGCCCGCCAGACTTCAAACCCCGCTCGAGGCCGTGCATGTGCTCTGACGGTGGTCCCCCCTTCTCAATCTGCTTGGATACGGGCTATTTTTGAGCTCGGTATTGAGGCCTCCGTTTGAGGCCAGTTTTGAGCTCTGGTGCCCAAGGGACATCACAGGCAACCTGTCGGATACAGCAAAGGAGCAGGGAGGAGCAGCTGGAGTGAATCTGGGCAAATCACAGGAGGTATACGACTGCTGTAAAGGGCTGGCCGGCACAGTGGAGCAGCAGGAAGATACATGGCATGGAGCCCCAAGACCCAGGTCTGAGGCCCAGCTTTGTCTTTGAGGGACTGTGAGACTTCAGGCAAGCCACTTAACCCCTGGGAGCTGCAGTCTCCCCATCTGCAAAATGGGCGTAATATCTCCCTCCCTCCCTCCAGGGCGGTCCTAGGAGCCGGTGAGCCCAGGAAGAGCTGCTCGCTGATGTCCTATCTGCGCCCCTCTGCAGAAGCCCCCTGAGGAAGACCATGCAAGGCAGCAACTGGCTGTGCCCAAACGCCGCCTGGGCATCACCTAACAGCTCTAACTACCGTAAAGCTGCTCCTTGTTCTGAGCTTTCCCCCTTAGAGACGTGGATGGGGTGTAGGGAGACGTGAGCCACAAACTCAGTCACATCAGTATCAAATCCCAGCTCTGCCCCCTGACAAGTTACTTCACTGCCCTGCACCTCAGTTTCCTCACCTGAATTATGAGTCCCATAAATGTTTAACGATGCACCGAGTTGATGATCTACATAGGGGCCTGATTCAGTGCCTGGAAACCCTACACTCAATAAATAGTAGATAATATTTCTTTTAATTATCATCATCATCATTATTCTGGCTAATAGAATTAGTTCCTCCCTCCGGAGCAGTAAAACAGAGGCCTCATTCCTCACCCAGGTGCCAGGCTTTCCCATGTAAGAAGGCAGTATCATGTGCCCCTGAGTCTTCTCTTCCCCAAGCAAAACATCATCCCCATTTCTTTCCGCTGTTACTCATGCAGCAACCTACAGATCCTTTGCTGCCCTGCCCACTCGCCTCCTGGCCTCTCCCAGTCTGCCAATGCCCTCCCTTAGATGCAGTGCCCTCAACTACTGCAGCTGATCAATACAGTACCCCCAGCACCCACCTCAGCACCCAACACATAGCAGGGGTACAGAAAGTACTGGTGACAGAGCAGTCGATGAATGGGCTGAACACTATTCTCCATGGAATCTGAACAATTGCAAAGGGCAATAGGCTGTGATAGCTCTTGATCTGGATGCTCTGTTTCCACCAGTGCAGCCCAGCACTGAACTCCCTTCATACTGTGCATCAGACCATCACAAACATAAGCCCCAAGCGGCACCAGGTCCTGCCTGGGGGTGTCACATCAAGCATTTGAAGCCTGAGTTGAAAGTCCCCCTTTGACACTCCTGCAGCTTTCTAAATCTAAGTATAACATTTGCCCATCGCCTTCCATCTCGTCAGTTTCTCTCCATTATTACAGCATACTTGTGACTTCAAGTCCCGATTCTAACAACCAATGTATTGGTAAAGTATTTCTCTCAGCGTTTAGACGATCACAGAATTTTTGCATTAGAGTGGATGTTAAAAATCATCAGGCTTAATCTCTGCCCTATCCAAATGAGGAAATCCCAGACTGATGAAGTAACTTGCCCAAGGACACCTGTAATTTTGTGGCAAAACTGAGATTTGAGCCCTGGATCCTTCCTCTCAGCCCAAATCACTAATATTAATGCTATAAAAATCTGAGTACCTACCTTGTACCAGGATTTCAGTAGCTATTTTCCCCAATCCTCCTAACAAGCCTGAAAGATAAACACTGCTTTCCCCACTTGACAGATGAGAGAGGTTAGGTGATTCATCCCAGACCACACAGACCAGGAGTATATGGCCAAGCTAGGAAAGGAACGTGTTCTTTCTCCGGAAGCCCTGCCCTAAGTCGCCAAGCACTGGAACACTTCCACCAGGATGTCCCCCAGGAATGCAAACCAGCAGGCCTAAATCTACGTTTGTTACTTCTCTCCCCGCTATCCATCTGTTCTTCCTTTGCTATTTTCTACTCTGTTAACAGCATCACCACCAGCTTAGTCACTTGATCTATAAACCTAGAGAGATTCCTCAGACTCTGTTACTTTTATCTCTTCACCCTGCAGATTCAAGCAAGCCTCCATGCCCCAGACCCCACCCCCTCTCCCTCATGCCATTCCCTTGACCAAACTCCTCAATGATATCTCCTTCTCATAAAAGCAACAAAAGGCTACTACCAAAACCTCCTGCCTGGTTTCCCCTTCCCAGCCCGCTCCAGTTCCTGGACACCTTTACAGTCGCCCTCACCAGCATCTGATCTTACGTTGCTCCAGCTTAAAAACTTGTTGATTCTATTCCAAATTTCTTTTATCACCACCTGGCAGGCCTGTCACTCGTACATCCTGCAAGACCCAACTCAACCCTCATCGCTTCCCAGTCTGGTCTCTGCCCTCCTAACTCCCCCCTGCTTGCCTTTATAAGCACCTCTACCCGTACTTCCTTCACAAGCCTTTCACCCCCCTTTGGAGGTGAGCTCCTTGAAGGCAGGAAGGTGCCATCTCTGAATCCTCAGCTCCAATCCGTGGATTTGGTAATTTACTCAACCTTGAAAACACTCCATGAATAACTGTTGAGTAAATTAGCTGTTTCATAAATCAGTGCTCTGTGTATGCTTTTAGTGTGGAAAACAACCTGTTAGGTAAAACAAACAAACAAACAAACAAAACCCTGTGTCTTAGGATCAAATTTATTTTAGGAAGATGATGTTAACATACTGACTGACAGTGGTCCTTGTTAAAAGATGCGTGAAATCCAAGCCTCCTGGACAGGAGTTTGCTTTGAAGGCATAGATGACCATAAGGAAAAGAGAAACCCAACCGCACAAAATAAAAACTCTGAGCTGTAGTAGATATGTGACTATGACCCAAATGAATTAACTTGCTAATTGTTTCCATTTGCTTTAATCTATAGCAACTCCCAGGTTAGTGTTTTCCAAACTGCAGGTCATTGCTCATTAATGGGTTACGAAATCAGTTTAGTGGGTCAGGAAGAGTATTTTTAAAAACTAAACAGAAAATGCTAGAATTATGTATCTCACATGGTAATTTCATGAAACATTTTTTCAGATGTAGCATGCACATGGATGTGGGCATAGATGTGCACACGCACACACAGATGCACGCACGCGTGCACACACACATACACGGGCATGTACTGAGTCACAAAATTTGAGCCATGGCCTGGGATCTTTAGGGGTGGTATGTCCAGCCCATGAAGGTCTCAGGACGTGGACTGACTTCCCATAAGAGCAGGGACTTTATAGGCATGAAGTTCAGAGCTGGCTACTTTCTGCAAGGGCCACACCTGGTCAGGATGTTTTACCCAGCTACAGGAAATACCCTAGATTCATCTTCCAAGACAGAAATGTGCTTAAAGATGCCCAAATGTTATGTGCACTATGAGAAAACACAGCAAGTTTTGTCGTTGTGGAAATCCGTCCCTGGGTCATTTGATCCAGCGACCTCATCTAATGGGCAGAATTCTGGCTAGAAATGTGGGCACAGGGTACTTGCCTGAGAAACTGGGAGAACAGTGCCCACCTCCAAGCGAAGCAAAATCTCGAATGGACAATGTATAATACGGACTCTTTATTCATGTATTCCTCTCTTGATGGCTGAAACAAAGTTGATTTAAAAAATGCATGAAGTTAGCTCAGCACAGAACTATACCTTCCTACCCCATTAAAAGAGAGCAAACCAATTCTGAATTGAGCCAATATTTTATCCATTACAAATTCTGCTCAGCTGTCTTGCATCATGTGTCGAAAGTAGACACCACCTCCCACTGGTTCTCCAAAACAGAAGGAACACATCATACTCTCATGCATTTAAAGGCTCTGCACAAAGGACGATGGCCTTGCGTCTTGCTTCATTTAGGGCTGTATGAGGGGACTAGATGCAAAATGCAAGGGGAAGACTTCACAAGAGGCTGTTAAGGACAGGGGCAGGTGAGCCCTGGGTGGGCTGGACCCTGCCCCACCTGTAGTCCCAGCGGCCGAGTGTCGCGTGTGTAATGCGCCCAGCATGGAAGAAGCACGGTCCCTTCCTTCCTAGATGACTCTGGGAGGTGCCTTCCTGTCTGTGGCATCCGTGGTTCCAGGATGAGGCGGGCTGGTGACTGTGGGGTTGCCACAAACAATCAGCCCTCCCCCCGGGGCCCCACGGCCTATTTCCAGCTCCTGATAGTTCCTGTCTAATGCCAGCGTGGACTGAGGAATCCAGGGCATCCTGGGCCCAGCATTGTTCAAATCACACATTCCTCTTCATGAAAAGCTACTGAATAACTTTCATTCCTCCACCCTCCCAGGAGAAACCACATCAGAGGATAAGCAACCAGATCCCATGTGTGATGGGAACAGAGGGGGACGGCGGGAGCCATAGGGGTCTCCGCCACTGTCCATCAGACCCTCTGCAGCGGATACACAGACTGGCCCAGACGCTCACCTGCCCCATCCCGTGGGCTTAACCCACTCTCAAACCTGGGCAGCAGGAGCAGGTGTGAGTGACCAGAGCCCACCTGCACCCTTGGCCCAGACACACTGCTTTCCAAGTGTCGAAGTTTCTATGCCATCCTTCTCCCTGCCATTTTGGGAACACTGCCAATACACCTTCAGGGAAAGGAAGAAGACTGCCCATGTGTATTGAGAATCTGAGTGTCAGGCACTGGGTGAAGGACAAGGGGTCCGGAACCTCTCAATCTCTATCAGGCAACAGGCATACTGAAGATGGAAATGCAGATGGAGAAAAAAGCACAACAGATATGCCAATATTGTAGGGATGGGTGACAAAAAAGAGAAGGAAGGAGAGGTCGAAAAAAGCAGAGGAGAAAGAGAAAAAGAAGTCTACAGTGGGGCGAGGTGAAGCACACCCTGGCCCACCACCCTGTGGCCCACAGCACTTGCCACTCAAAGCCAAGCAAACTGCAAGAACTTGCTTTCAGCCCACGAGCAGCTTCCAATCCTCCTGGAGGCCAAGCAGCGGGCAAGACTCCTTCCCGAGGCTGAGCCCAAAGGACCCCAAACTCCCAGGTGGCACCCAGCCCACCCTCACCAGCCATGTCTCCAACCAGAGAGACATTCTGTGTGAATGACTTCTGCGACAAGGGATTTCACTGATCTGGCTTCCGACTTGTAAAAAAGACTTGGGAACACTACAAGTCATGGAAATACAAATTAAAGTGGCCAAACTATCACTGTTTACATACCTATCAGGTTATACACACACACACACACACACACACACACACACACACGTGTGTGGTAACGTATATATACAAATATATATTTATATATAACTTACATATAATGTAAATACTTATTTATATATTTTTTTCAATGCTGGCAAGAGTGTGGCACATCTCCTGGGGGCCTCCCACTCCCCGGTGCCTGGCCGACTCCCCACATCCCTTGCTCACTGCCTTGGCCTTGGCACCCCCTCCTCCCAGGGCTCTCCTCAGAAGACCGTCCAGCACCTTCCTAACACTCAGACCTGCTCATTTAGCTCCGCTGTGGAAACACTTCAATGGCTCCAGTTTTTACGGAGTGTCTGAAGAAAAGCTCTGGTGGGTTATTTGGAGAAGACTGCACAGAACCCCACAGGGCCCCCAGCATGCACAATTCTTGGCTGAGTGTCAGGGGTAAGGTGGAGCTGGGTCGGGGGGGACAATGTGGGGATGGGAAGCCTGCTGGGAGTTTTCCATGGATTTCCTCAGACAGGGGCCAATACCTTCTCCCCTGTGACTAGGTCCCAGGATGGAGTGCAAGTCACCAAATGAAAAGGGAGGAAGTCTTAGCAGTGGTGAAGTTATTCGACTATTTGGTCTTTTTTCACTAGGGTTTTCACTGCAACTAGACAAGAGACAAAATATTTTCATCAACCAAAAGACACTGAGGGTCCTCACACAGCGAGGGGGCAGGTATATTACGTGGACATCACAGCCCGCTGGTAAACAGGTAACTCGGGTGACAGTGAGGAGATGCCTGTTACATGCCAGCTGCTTGTGCCCTTTGCACATTCTGTTCCCTGCGTGGAATGCACTCCCCTCTCCTGGCCACTGTTTTCTCTGTGGCACCTCTCCCCTCCCCACCCCAGGCAAAACTAGACGGTCTCCTCACCATTCTCTGAAGCCCCCCACATTAAGACCCTTGGTCTGCACACTGCTGGGTGAGTCCTGATGCTGGGAATGGGGAGGAGAGAGGGAACAGGAGGTGATTCTCGTTGAACTCGAATCCCAGAACCTAGCACAGCACCTGCCTCATAAGAGGTGAAATGCATGCATGAATGAATGAATGAATGAGCAGTGAACAGATGCACGCCAGGCAGAGAGTACCCCTGGAGGTGAAGGGAGACAAACCCCAAACCCATGGCTCTCCAGGCTCTCTGAGGAATAGGATGGGCTGTGAGTGTTCCCGAGAGGGGACAGGAGCAGGGGCAGGGCTGACCAGAGCCCTGGGAGCCAGCATGGGTCTGTTTAATATGCAGCATGTAGATTCCCAGAAATCAATGCTCATTTTTAAAACACCGCCGCCCAGAGCCACCCTCCCTGCTTGGTTCCATGGTCGGTGTTAAGTATCTTTCTATTTATAAAGCAACTCTCACTGCAGTGGTGCAATGCCGGTCCCACACCCAGCCGCGGAGGTGGGGCAGAGTGGGACAGAGGGAGAAACTGAGGCCTAGAAATAATGCCAGAGAGGGACTCTCCCCCTACCCTGGGGCCTTCTCACTGGAGGGCCTGCTGACCAGCTGGGAGGTGCTGCTCTTCCTCTTGGCTTTTATGACCACCACTAGACAAGCTGGGCCTCTCAGAGTGAGTCTAATGAAGCACTAAGGGAAATGAGCCCAGAGGGACAGGAAGCTCGAGCAGCTCGTCCCTCTGGACAGGACTTTCCAAGTCCTGGCTTCTGACCTTCCCAGCATCCGTCCGCTCGCTCCCCATCTCATACCTTCTCCAAGGCAGTCACACTCCAGCTCGCAGGAACTGACCTCCCCATTCCTTCTCTATCTCTCTGTCCCCCCGCCCATCTCCGGGAGCCTGGACATCCCAGTGCCTTTATGATCAAGGCCCAGGAAGAGAGACACAAAAGAATTGTGTTACCATCTTGGGCTTCTCCCTCCCAGTTTGGGCCTCAGTTCTGAGGGGCTGCCCTGCTCCCCAGCGTCACCCCTCAGCGAAATGCTGCCCGGGCTCCGGCACATCACACGCGACACCCTTCATTTAGCAGGGCTCATGTCCTCAGGAGACACAGGAAGTCAGAGGCTCATGCCAACACTTCACAACATGCAGGGCACAAAGCTGGTGACGGGAGCATCATGACTGCTCCTGGCCACCTCCTCAGAAAATGAGGAAGGAAAGATGAGAGGCTGAAGAGTCAGGCAGCCTTCTTACACCTCCTGTAAGAATCAGGAGGCCCCTGCAGTCCCGGCCACGTCGGTTAACACCACAGCTGAACCACCACTGCATGCTGGGCCCGGAACTAGACACCCCGAGGAAGGCCCCAGGCAGAGCAAGACGCACATGCTTGTGAAGACAGACACACAAAGCCCTCTCGGTTTTCTAACGCCCAGAATCCGGGAACGTCAGAACTGGTAGGCGATCTAGAAGCCATGCAGGTGCAAACACTCTTTAGGATTTAAGGAAAAAATGAGCTTCCAGAGGAAAGAATTAATTCATCTCTGGTCATCCAGCAAGACCGTAACGGAACTGATAGAAAAACCCACATCCCTTGACTGCGTGGTCAGTGTCTTTCCACTATACTTTCTTCATTTGACAAACACTGGCACAAGGGGCCGATTTAAGACATAGTTGGCCCCTATACTCAGGAAGCTTAGAATTTAAGAAAAGACAGGGGCGCCTGGGTGGCTCAGTCGGTTGAGCGTCCGACTTCGGCTCAGGTCATGGTCTCACGGTTCGTGAGTTTGAGCCCTGCGTCGGGCTCTATGCTGACTACTAGCTCGGAGCCTGGAGTCTGTCTTCGGATTCTGTGTCTCCCTCTCTCTCTGACCCTCCCCTGCTCATGCTGTCTCTCTCTCTCTCTCTCTCTCTCTCTCTCTCAAAAAAAAAAAAATTAAAAAAAAAGAATTAAAGAAAAGAGATAGAGAGAGGGAGACGGATGAAGAGATATATGAAACAAACAAAAACTAAAACAAAACCAACCCGTTGAGCAGCACAAGAGTGTGCAGGCGGTATGATACCAACGGGGCACAGAGAGGGGGTGACAGCTTCCGCTGGCGGGGGTCACTGAGCTGGGCCCACGGGGTGAGCAGGAGTCAGCCTGCCTAGCACAGAGAAGAGGAGGGTGTCCCCATCCTGGGGAGAGCAAGTGGCATGGGTGCACCCCAGAGAGTGGAAGTACTTGACAAAATCGAGAAGGACCAGAAGAGCAGTGTGGTTGCCGGGTGCCGCTTGTGAGGGTCACAGAGGCAGGGCTGGGCCCCGTGCACAGGGCCTGGAAGGCACCCCCAGAGCCTGGGCCTTCCCTCAGGACAAGAGGGCGCCAATGAAGTCAATCC
Organism: Cryptoprocta ferox; assembly: GCA_028646485.1. Lineage (NCBI taxonomy): Eukaryota > Metazoa > Chordata > Mammalia > Carnivora > Eupleridae > Cryptoprocta > Cryptoprocta ferox. Next base: position 96,784,063 of record CM053571.1, read on the forward strand.
ACCGAAGAAAAATGAGCGTCCTCCACACACCAGGCACGGGTAACCAGGTGAGCGGGCATGGCCACTCCGCTGTATGGCAAAGGACAGCCCGGAGGGGGCTAACAAGGAAGCTGTTGTAACGTTTGGGTAAGACACCTGGAGCGCCTCACCTGGGAAAGTGGGGTCCAGAGGCAGAGTGGAGGTGGAGACAACAGAGCCCCAGTGCGGGGAGGGCCGGGATACGTGGTAACGTCCTTCACAGGGACCTCCCTCTTCATTTAATAGACTCGCCTGCCTTGTGTGGTTAGTTACTTTCTGTGCCTACACGCCTCGGACAGCTTTGTATTCCCCACAGGCACAATCGATCCCCGCAGGTGGACGTTGATTACAAAGCAAGCACGACTCCACAGCTGGAGAAAGCCTTCCTAAGTGACATGCTGAAGGAGCTAGTACAAGAGTGGGTCACATGAACCAGCCCCTCCCGCCACCCAACCCGCCACCCACCTCACCCCCTCCATTTGTCCACAGATGGGGTCACACGGCCAGTGGCTCCAACCAGCCATGGGCACCAGGAGCCCCCTCGGGCAGGGGAAGGTCCGTGGAAACACTCCAGACTAGCCTCCCATGACGCTGATTCTGTGCGCTACAGTGGGACTCTGAAAGCTGCTTTTAAGTTCCCTGGGTGAGTCACTCACTCACTCACTCCAGATACCAACTAGTTGTGAAATTCTCTCATTTTAGATATAAGCAGGCTTGCGAGGCTACATAAGGGTCCATCGCTTGATGGAGAAAGGCCACAGAGGGGAGAACTGCCTCAGTCAATGCTGACTCCCCCCCATGCTGCCTTGGCCGCAGAGAGGCCCCTGCACCCCAGCACCAATCTGCATCCCTCCCCCCACAGCAGTGCTCGGAGAGCAGAAGCTGGGGCTGGGGGCGGGGACACTAAGATGGATGGAGCCTGGTTTGCTAGCTGCTGCCAGAGGGCCAGGGAGGAAGAGAAGAAATGAAAAGCCTGGGAGATATTTTCCCCGTGATTTGTGCCGCTCGAGATGCCCTGTAGCAATATTTATCCTGCAGCTCTGTCCCACTTTCGTTTATTATCCAGCTTAGCCTGAGTTATCACAACCAGGACGGGACCCATAAACTAGCTACCTGACACCATCGGGACCGTGCAGCGTATTTTAAAATCTCAAGGAGCGGCTTCGATCCTCCATGGAAATTTAAAGAAATCGGTGCACTCCTCATCCTCTGGGGACTGTGGGCATTCTCAAAGCAGATACCAGGAGAACCTGTCTCATTCCTAGAGATGCACCCTGGACACCGCACCATCCATGCCCTTCCACATCCTACTCCCAGCACAAACTACGATCTGGTCACGACTCCTTGTTTGGGACTGTACATGACTTCCAGGGGCCCAGATCATTTCTAGGATTGAGTTTTAATCATCTGTCAACAGTATTTCATTAAAACATTTGCCAGTCAATGGATGAATAATGAATTAATTGAGCACCTTCTATTGCAATTTAGGTCTGTGCTGGGCAAAGGGGGTTAGAAGTATAAAACCAGGCTCTCAATCTTATCTACCAATGCTGCTCATAGAATCCACAGGGCTGAATAACTAACAATGCAGGAAGGATAGGGGTCCCGTGGGGTAGGGAGGGACAGCAGGGACCACCAGGAGAGGTCCAGCGCCAAGGGATCCAGAGGGTTGGGGCTGGCATCAAGAAAAATTTGACAAGAGGGTAGACAGTCATTCCCAAACTGACCGCAAACCATTTCGAAAGATCACAGATTAGATGTGTGATCTAGTTATTGGGTTTATGGCAGTGTATAAAAGCAGAAGAAAAAAACAAATCCCTTCTTATGGCTTACATTCTGATTTGAGGACAAGGGGGTGACAGTAAAGAAAGGCAATTAAGAAAGAAGTAAAAAAAAATTTATGTCTGATGTGCTGTAGAAAATAAAGATGGATAGGGAGTACCAGGAGCACAGGGGGTGGGGGAAGGAAAGCTGTTTTCAGCAGGTGGTCAGGGAAGGTCTCAGCGATTCACCAGAGAAGACCAGCGGGGAAGCTATTATCACAATCCAAGCAAGAGATGATGGACCGTGGCTTGGACCAGGGCTGCAGCAGTGGAAGTCAGAAGAAGAAAATGGATCCTGGTTCTTCTATAAAGGACATGGTGGGGCCGGGGGGGGAGACCCAACATGCACTTTTAGATACATTAAGATGCCTATGTGCATCTTAATGTGGAGATGTGATTCCATGATTTTATGAGTCAAAGAACTTTAGAAACAGAACAAACTTGAGAAGAATGACCTTGCATCCTCACCCAACACGTAATGATGGGATGGTGACTCGTGGTCACACCGCTCTCCCGGCGGGTGGCACTGCCATGCGGTCCGTCTGTGTCATCACCCCCAGCACTCCTGCCTGGCTCGCTGGGAGGACCGACCTGTGCATCTGTCCCCTTCTGTAGGTGACGTGCTCTGAGGCCAGAAGGAGCCAAAAGACTTGTGAAGGGCCTCTCTTACCTGGCTGCAGAGCCCAACTCTCTGCTACACACACACACAAATTAGCTTTTGTTTCCAGGAATATAATTTTGATGACAAGGAGGGGATGATCTCTGCTTCTATAAGATTTTTCATAAAAATTGCTTATGAATTTGAGTTCCCCCCCCCAAAAAAATTAGACATTAAATACCAAATCCATGCTACCTGATGTCTGGATGCAAACTGGACAGAGTTAGGAATGACACAAGAATATGAAATGTGAAGGCTGCCTCCACTGAAAGGAAGGAAAATACTAAGCCCTGGCATGGACCAATGTGGATATATCAAAAGGCTCTAGATACTCCCTCCAAACACCATAAAGGAGATAGATGGGAGAGAAATTCAGATTTAAGTGACATTTATTGAGCACCTTCTATTTCCAGGCTGTTCTTTCGATTCACTCAATCCTCACAGCAACCCTGGGAGACAGGTATTAGGATTCCCAGATGAAGGACGTGGAGCCTAGAGAAGTTAAGGGACTTGCTCAAGGTCACAGAAGCTAGAAAAGGACAGAGATGAGATTCGGGAGGACACCTTGCTCCTTCTCCAAGACATTTTGACTCCTAAGTCAGAGCCCTTCCATTGCCACACAGCCTCCCAAAAATGAGGAAAGATAGCCTCCCTCCCAGTCGGGATTAAGGGGATGGCTTAGCCTAGTTCAGGGCACTGAGCGCATCTCAAGGCTCCCCTCATCCTTCCCCTCCACCCTCTTCTCCAGGACTGGCACCTTCCTAGACCCAATTACTTCTGGCCAAAAGGAAGTCATCTGCCCATCAGGATGCCTGACATAGTCTTCTTCCCTCCTTCTAATATGTTTCAGAACTGCCTCCTCCATCAAGCCCTTCAAACTAACGCCATGCCTCTACCTCCCCCGATGAGCTAACAGAGTTGGAAGAACCTCACAAATATAGGGCTCTGCATGCATGACCTGGACCCTTGAGTCTACAACCCAACCCTCTCTAGCTGTAATTACCCACATCCCTTACTGACACCTATGGCTCTGAGTGTTTACAGTATTTATTATTAATAATGGTATCATATTACTTTTGAGCAGCACTTTTCACTCTTCCTAGGCTATCATATTGTTAATTCACGTGGTCCTTATCACTACCCTGGGCAGTAAGGAGGGTAGGTACGCCTGGCGCTACTTGGCATATGAGGAAACGGAGATACAGGGGACAGGGACCTCTCCAAGGACACCAGCCTAATTAATGCCGGAACGAGAAAGCAGAGCTTCTCATTTCCAGGCCAAAGGTCTTTCCGCTAGACCAGATGAACTCTCTGGCCTGACTTCCTAGAGCAGGGTCTCCTCCCACAGCTCCTCCCCGAGACTGCCAGAATCGATCACCCCTTCCCCTGGCCTGAAGCCAAGCTGTCCCTAACCACCTGAGTGTCCCTACCCACCCGAGACAGAGTGAGCGCCTTCTGCCCACCACAGGGAAAGGCAGAGCACCACAGAGAAAAGGCGCCCACGTGTGGAGGGCCTCTGCCACTCTCTGACACCCCCGTCCAAGAGCTGGAATGGTCAGAGGAAACTCAGAGCACGTGAAAACGGAGCCAGTCTTCTCCACCTGACGATATCCACAGAGAGTCCTATCCAGGCAGACTGCTGCCAGGGGCTCTGAAGCGGGGAGGGAGATGACAAGCAGATACGCATGCACACACTTATGTTCCCGGCTCCATTTAATGCCACATGAGATCACCACCTTATAGTTCCCCACTACCTTCCTCCTGAGTCTCATCCAAACCTGAGCTCATCCATCTGCACACTAGCACCGGCCAGGAGAGGAGGCGGGCCCGGCAACGGACCACATCTTATTCACTCGTTCACTCAACAAGAGTTTTGCTGATGGAGACACACGGGGAAGGAGGGGTGGGGGGCCACCTTGGCTTCCTGGAGGGACAGAGCCTGACCTGGGAAGAGAGGTGAGATTGACCAGATCTTCCCCAGTCCCTGTAAGCCCTCTCGAGACACTCGTTGGTAAAGAGGTTGGATGTAGCACTTCACGAGTAAAAAATACTAGACAGAAAGCGGGTAAGAGAGGGCGGGGGAATGGGGAGGGGTGTAGAAAGACAGAACAAGTAAGTGGGTGGTTGTCTGCTCTGGCTCCTCTCCTCGGGACCCTCAGATGCTCTTGTACCCCATCCCGGATCCATTACTTGTGTACATGTATTCTGCTCTGTGTGCTGGATGCTGTGGAACTGGGGACTTCAGGCAGAGCCAAGGGCTTGCTCTTCCAGCCCCAAGCACCTGGCACATACTCACTGGGAATGCACACATACTCATTCTTGGCGTTAAATTGAAGGAGGCATAAAGAAAAAGGCCAGAGGGAAGATTTTATGAAGACCTTATCAACTAAATAGGTTTGAAGCGTCTGGAAGGAGTTGCTACAGCATAGAGATGAGATTTTTTTTTTTTTTTTAATGATAAAAAGTGAATGGTTCTTTGTCAAGGATGGTTGATGCTACCCCTGCCTTGCAGGGGACTGAGCTAAATTGTACTGTCGGTTTTCCCAAGTCCAGGCTTCCACAGTGCTTTTTGGTGCCTTACATATGACATGATGGCAGCCTCCTGGGGCTGCTCTCCCGCCTGAACCCTGGCACTCCCTAAGACCGTCCAGGGAAAATCACCCTAGGCTGTGCCTTCGTCCACAAAGGGCTGAAACCCCTGCTGACTTCACTGTCTCCAAAGGTATATGCCTGTAACCCGAGCCAGCAGAATGAAGCCCAGAGCTCCCCAAGGAGCCAGCGGCATGGCTTTAAGGGGGTGGTCAGCACAAGTGAGCACACTGCCCCAGACAGGGACTCCGCAGGTCCAGTAGAAGGTACCGCCACCCACCACCTGGGTGATGCCGGTCAAGGCCACTGGAGGAAATTCGGTCAGCCTTGGTCCCTGCATTCCAGGCGAGCAGCTACATCTGTCCCCAGTGGTTCCCGGTCCCTGCCATTGCCAACGTGCGGAGGAGACCCATGCTCACAGCACTTAGGCAGCAGCTACGTGGACTTAGAGCCACATTTGAGGGGCTTATGCATGCCCCGAATACAACCCATCATGGGTTCCATGCCCCCACAGCCACCCTAGTCTGTCTCCATCATGCCCTCCAGCTGAACCTTGGGTCTATCCCAGCACATGTCCTCACTGAGCACCTACGTACATGCCTGGCGCTCTCCCAATCACTAAAGGAGGAGGCAGGTGCAGAAGCACACAATATAACCCCAGCCTCAAGGGGCTTGCAGCTCTTTCTATCCTAAGCTGACCAATACTAGATGGCAGTTAGATGTTTACTTACCATCCCTGAAATATGTCTTAGACTCTCTGTGTCTTCATTGGCTGGCCTAGAATAACTTCCTTAATGGAAGAGCTAAAAATTCCAGTGTGTGCTCAAGGCCCCATTTCTAGTGCTCAACTTCACTGGTCACCAGCAAAATCAATAAAAGCCATGCTCAAATATTACCACACATCTACCAGAAAGGCTAAAACAAAAAACAACAGAAAATACCAAGTCCTTGGATAAATACAGGCTATCCAGAACTCTCATACACTGTTGTTGGGAATCCAGATTGGGACAAACACTTTGGAAAACTGGCAATATCTCTGCACGTGCACTATTCCCATATTCTATGTCCACCCTTAACTACAGACCTATACAAATGAGACTTAATGATAAAGATATACCTGCATACCCACAGAAGTACTACTAAAAAAAAAAGTCTAGAAGCTACCAAAACGTCCATCAGCAGAACAGCTGAATCAATGATGGTATAGTCAGTCCCCTGGCAGAATGCTACATAACAATGAAAATGATTGAACTATACAGCCACCTCCAGCAACATGGACGAATCTCAAAATTTTAAAACCTTGAGGAAAAGAAGCCAGACACAGAGGAGCACATACTGTACGCTCCTACTGATGTGAAGCTCAAACATGAATCTATGCTATTAGATGTCAGGATAGTAGCCACCCTTGACTGGGGGTAGTGGCTGGAAAGGGGCATGAGGGTGACTTCTGGCTGCTGGTAATGCTCTGTTTCTTAATGTGGGAACTGGTCCTGTTGATGAACGCTCTTCGTAAGAGTTCAATTAATACTACATTTCCACGTATGTATGTTCTACCTGAATCAAAAGCTAGAAAAGTTTTCCATTCCTGTTCCCTTTTGTTCATCCTGCAGCCCTTTCATATTAAGGGACAAAGCTGTTCATGTAAAAGAAACCACTGATCATCTGTCAGTGTGTGTAATAAGCTAGTCGTTTTTCATCTCTAAAATGAAGAATACGAGATAATCTCTAAGGAACGTTCCAGCTCTAGATAGTCTGATGCTTTGATCCTATTCTTAGTAAAACCTCATTAATCAGTAATAAGAAATTGTTCCCAAATTAGTGAAAAATAAAAAAATATGGAACCTTTGTTTAAAGGCAGTGTGACAGCTTTCAAGAACTAAGCACATTACAAATTAAAATATAAATGTCCACCAAATTGAAGTTAATGAAAAAAATTACAATATACATTAGGCTTACATGACTTAATACTGCTTGGATATTATTAAAGTCCTGTCTCTTGCCCACGTTAAATCTTTCTTTCAACCACTTTAATCAAGACGAGTCATAAATGCCACATTACCACATCGGCGACATTACAAGTGACCAAATTAGAGCATTTTGATGGTAACACAGACCCAGACATCTATAACCCCTAAGTCCTAGCCACCTCCTTTCCCAGACCTGTTGGATGAAGCCCCCACCCCACACCTGGGAAAAGCTGAGCCGGGTCTGAGCCCTGTGCTGATCCCACTCCTCAAGGGCTGTCCTCTTGCATGAGGCTGCTCTCGAACATGGCTGACACGCAGATTACTGGGGAGACTTAAGACACCCCTGGGAGCCTGGCAACACCAATGATGGCAGCGGGACGGGAATGCTAGGCGCCATGATAAATAAAACCTCTGCTCAGTAGCTAATCTCATGGGCCCCTCACAAATACACAAACAGAAAGACTAAGGCTCCCTCGCAGCCTTGAGGGCTTACAACCAGAGGCACCACCCTCCGTGACTCCCAGCAGAGTCACAGCCTTGCTGGCAACTCTCTTTGGGCTCAGCATCTCCTTCCATACAATAGGAAGAAATCCTCCAAGCGCCTCACCCTGCTTTGACCGGATGGCATAGAACTGGTTCACTAACATTCTAAATATCTCTGGACTCCCCCACCAAATAGGAAAGTATGGAAGAATCACGGCTCAAAGGAAGTAATTTCGTGGAGGCATTGATGCAAGTCCAAGGAGTGGTATCTGCCCCCCAAATAGGCATCTCACCAAAGTTTGCTGAAAAGTGAGTGAGTGAACCTGATTCTCAGCTAACTCCCCACCAACAGCTCTCCTTTCCCCCCACCAACAGAGAGTGGATGATGGTTTTAGTGGACGAGCACTTGACTTGGGTCAAGTTAATTCACAGGGTCCCGCTTCTTTGCTAAAGATCTAAATGCACTACAGAGGACTCCGCCTGAAGACCTTCATTCCATCAGAAAAAAAGGGCAGCTGAGCTAGGCCTCCCTTCCCCCAGCCCCTGGGCTGTGAGTGCACTTCCCCTCCTCCAGGCTCCACCACCTGTCTCTGGACCAAATACGGATCACAGAGAGGCATTTCCTGAGCTCTGCAAGCTTGCTGACCCTGAAGGTTAATCCTACCCCTCTGTGGCCAGGCTACGCGATGATGATCCTCTCCCTCCCAACCAAGGGAACCATAGAATCCTAGAATTTCAGAGCCATAAGGGATCCGAGAAACCATCAAGTTCAAGACTCCAAAAGGTCCAGGGATTATCCCAGTTTCCCAAAGCAGAACGAAGAGGGCAGGGTTCAAAGCTAGGTCTTCTGACTCTCCGCCTAACGCTCTTTTTACTATACCGAAATTGACATCCAAGTGCCGTTTTGGCCCTTTAGTGGTGGCAACCTGCAGTGCTCTGCTAAAAACGATTGAGTCAGATGCAGAAGAAAGACTGCTGTGATCAATTAGCAACATCCACCTTGAGCCAAGGAGGAGGGTTTTGCATTAAGTATTTGCCAGCCTGCCACTAAGCCACACTGACTCCCAGGGTGAACACTCTGCATGTCCCCATCCAGAAACTCTGACTGTCATTCCGCAGGCTGGGACATGTGCAAGGGCCAGGGAGAATGACTATGCCTAAGGGGAAGAGAAGACACTGAGTCGAAGAGTGAAGGAGACCAGAATGAGTTGGGAGTAAAATCCAGAAAACTCTGCTTTTGTCTCAAATCAACTATTTTTATTGGGTGCCCGCTATTCATGTATTGGATAAACATGCATCAGACGCCCACTGTGTGCAAGGTATGGTGCAGCTCCCTCACCAGTGCTACATCCCACAGAGAGCAAACCTGCCTCCAGTCCCTGCTACTAACTTCAGGAACAAGTCAACTTCCTTTCTGCTCTGCAGACCCGGTGTCTGAAAACAGACGGCAAAACATCTCCCGGGATTGTTGTTAAGATTCACAAGCAAACATCTCTATGAAAGTGTGTTAGGAAACAGAAATCCCCATCCATTTAAGTATAGAGGGTCTCCATCATTTCCTCCTCCCCCTTTTCTCTCATTAGGGACTTGGCACCCACCAAGTCTGAGCCCCCTCACCGGTCAGTCTTCCCCCACAGGCCCTCTCTAGCTCAACATTCTTCCAGGTCAGGAACTATGGGGGGCACGGCAAAGAGACAAGGACAGAGAGAGAAGAGCTGCCTGGACAATTGGAGGGAGAAATCCAGCTGCTCCATTAACCATAGCAGGTGAGTCTCTAATATCCACAGGCAGCAACTCACACCAGAGATTTTCTGTATCCTCCGGGGCAGAGCAAGGGATTACCACTGATGTGTTATCTGCTCCAATTCTTCCTGCCAGGAGTCAAGTATAATACCTTAGTAATTCGGTCTCGTGGACGCTCCCTACACGGAGATATGCAAATTATACACAATGGCTAGGGAGGACCACACACGGACATCTGTGCCTCACAGATACTTCCTAGTCCACGATGTGAAACCCAGGAAAATCCTCTGGGTAACATAAAGCTGTAGGCAGAATGCTCACCTACGGGGAGGGAGGGGGTAGAGACCCACACCAATAATCTGTGACCTAGGCATCGTAATCAAGCAGACTTTGCTGAGTGACCAATGTCTGTGAAACACAGCGCTAGGTGTGGTGGGACTCAAGGGAGAAGGAATACAATAAAATACAGAACGAGAAAGCATGGTCCCTATCTCATGGCCTGTGTTTCAATTCTGGGGTTAAGACATACAGATATCTTACCACCGGGGACAGCACGGGAAGTGGCAAAACAGAGGTAGAAACATAATAAAGAGAAGATAAAAAAGAGAGAGAAGAAATCAACATATTCAATTATGGGGGCAAGAAGGAGTAGCTAAGGTTTGTGGACAAGATATATAAGCTAGACTGGGAACAGTTGATAGGCTCTGGAAGTCGGCCAAAGGGCAGTGGGGAATGTGGTAAAAGGAACAGATTGGGCACACAGTGTAAAAGCATCTGTTCATTCTTTCATCCATCCATCCACTTATTCAACAACTCTTTATAGCGCCAGGCAGTTTCTACATGCTGGAGATGTAGGCATGGGGGTCTGTGCTGACTGGAGCCAGGGACCTGGAAGAGGATGGGAATGAGCCCGGAGAAGAGAGCTGGGCCCTACTGGAGAGATCTGCCAATGACTGGCAACAGAGGGAAGAGAAGGCCTGTGCCCTCTGAGTCCCCCACTGCCTTCCCACAGATACTCTACCCAGCAGACTGCCCGGTGCCTCAGCGCCTACTTCAGCTTTCCTGGTGAGGAATATGGTGCTGGGAGGCCTGGGAGAGAAGGGGTACGTATAACCCAGAGCCTGATATAACCATAACTTGTCTTACTAACTTCCCTTAAATCCACCCGGGGGGACCTATTAGCTCTGCTGAAAAAGTGCTGAGGGGAAATAAAATGGTCCTTCCCTGGCCTGAAAGCAACGTCAGATTAAAGGATCCAAAAAGCTGAAAATGCCCTCATTCCTTTTTTCCCCAAACATCCGTCACCTCTGGTCTCAGTTGTCATAGTCATCTCCTCCTCAGCCCAATGGAGGGGCTGCAAGGGCACCACCAAGTCGACTCTGAGACCCTCAGATACCTCTCCAGGTAGAAGGAAAGTGGATAACTTCTCTGCTCTTGGTTCCCGCAGGTCCCACGGGCCAGGGACACCCTTGCTGTGATGGAAGCCCTCACCTCTTGCTCCGACCTTCACCATCATCAGAACCAATTATTTAGCATATGCAGGTGCACACAACACCATTCTGAAAGTTGTGAGGAGCAAGGTCAACAAACATCGAATTCTAAAATCCCAACACAAAAGACTCTTGAGCAGGGTCTAGGCAGCTGTGTGTTGTTGCTGCTGCAAGTGGAAAGGGAAAGGCGATGGAGAGAATTCTCCCCAAGCCAAGCGCCAGGCTAGTTGTTCCCCACACTGTCCCCTCCGATGGCAGGCTGCTCCGAATGACATTTAAGGCCCTGGCCATTTCAACACACAGTGCTGAACAGCCACAGATCCACATGCAAAGAAATGAAGTTGGACCCCTGCCTCACACCATACCCAAGAATTAACTCAAAAGGGATCATGGACTTAATGGAAGAGCTAAAACTATAAAACTCTTAGAAGAAAACACAGAGGGTAAATCTTTGTGACCTTGGGTTAGGCAAGGGTTTCTTAGGACACCAAAATCAGAAGTAATATGAGAAAAATTAGATTAACTTGGACTTCAACAGAACTAAAAGCTTGTACACTGCGAATGATACCACCAATAAAATAAAAAGACAACCCACAGAATATAAAGGAATAGTTGCAGATCATATATCTGATAGGGGGCTTATATCCAGAATATATAAAGAACTCTTACAACTCAACAATTAAGAGACAAATAATTTAAAAACAGGCAAAGTGCATCAATAGATATTTCCCCAAGGAAGATACCCAAATAAGTGCATGAACAGATACTCAACATCACTCCCCATCAGAGAAATGCAAATCAAAACCATAATGAGATGCCACCTCACACCCACTGGGTGGGTGGGTTTCTACAAACAAGACAGACAATAATAAGTGTTGACAAGGGTGTAGAGAAATTAAGGTCCTCTACACGTTGCTGGTGGGGATGTGAAATGATGCAGCCACTTTGGAAAACATCTTGGTGGTTCCTCAAAACATTAAATATGGAGTTACCATATGACCCAACACTTCCTCTCCTGGGTACTGAACTGAGAAAAAATGATACTATGTCCACACAGAAATGTGTACACAGATGTTTGCTGCAGTATTAGTCATTATCAGCCAAAACTGGAGGAACCCAAATGCCCATCAAGTGATGAATGGATAAACAAAAGGTGGAGTACCTATACAATGAATTCGTATTCAGCCATAAAAAGGAATGAAATATTTGTATGGTCTGCGACATGGATAAACCTTGTCATAAAAGATCCCATATTGTAGGACTCCACTTACAGGAAGTATCCAGAATGGACAAGTCTGTGGAGGCAGGACATAGGTTAGTGGTTGCCCAGGGCTGGGTTGGGGGGAAGTGAGGAATGACTGCTCACAGGTATGAGGTGTAATCTGGGGGTGATAAAATGTTCCAAAAAAAAAAAAAAAAAAAGGCTGTGGTGGTAGTAATACAGCTCTGTGAACATACTAACCCCCTGAGCTGTACCCGAAATGGGTGTGTTCCCTTGCTGGGGTTTCCACAACAAAGTACGACAGGCCAAGCGCTTAAACAACAGAAATTTCTTTCCTCACGGTTCTGGAGGCCAGAAATCCAAGATCCAGGTGTCGGCAGGTTTGCTTTCTCCTGGGGACTCTCTCCGAGGCTTGTAAATGGCTGTCTTCTTCCCGTGTCTTCACGTGGTCCTTCCTCTGTGCGTGCCTGTGTCCCAACCTCCCCTTCTTAAAGCACACCAGTCATATTGGATTGGGGCCCACCCCCATGACCTCATATAACCTTCACTACCTCTTTAAAGATCCTATTTCCAAATACAGTCACATTTTCAGATACAAGGGGTTAGGGCTTCAACATATAACTATCTGTAAAATCCCATTCCACAAATCCTGGAGATCAGCGAGCCCAAGCCCTTGTTTTGCGCATGTGGAACTGAGGCCCAGAAATGGGGAGCTACGTGCCCCCAAATAGCAGTTGGGCAGAGACAACTGAGAGTAGAACTCACGGCTGCTCCTACAAGTCTAGTGCTCTTTCTCCTACACCCTCCTTCCACCTGGAACTCTAGCGAGGGCTCGGAAACTGAACAGACAATACCGGGAAAAGGAAGAGAACTTAAAACTTAAAGAAAATGCCTGAGAACTTAGATCATGTGTGATCGAGAAGTAAATAGGCTCCACGGCTTGTGGGAAAGGGAGCAGACAGACGGCAGAGCTCTGAGGAGGCCCTGGGAGAGACCTGCACGGTGCCAGCAGAGGCCGTGAGCAAATTCGACATTAATTCAGTATCTGCTGTGTGCCATGTGAAATGGGAGCTTGTGACTGAGCAAGATGTGCTCTGCAGAAGAGCTGGCACTTCAGCTAATCCTTGAAGAACGGGCCCAATTCCACCGGGTGAGGGCTCTCCAAGCAGAAGGAGCCGGGTGACCAAACGCAGGTAATTTCCAGACCTGTTCAGGAAACAGCAAGTTGGCCGGCGTAGGGGAAGCATATGCTTTTGTCCAAGGAGCAGCGGGGGGTTACGAAGCAAAGGTAGGCTGAGGTCAGATCCTAGAGAGCTTTGCACGCTACGCTTAGAAGCATGAACTTGAGATGAGTAACAGGGAGCCACTGAAGGCTCTGGGACAGAAGTGGGGCATCATCCGAGGAGGGCTAGGGAGAGGTGGCCCCACCACATGGACTGGGATGCTCTTTCGTGAAGCATTCACGGGACGGGGGAGGATGGTAACAAGGAGAGCTGAAGGGAAGAAGCCGATGGGATTCAGGGAAGAGGAGAGCTCCCTGTTTCCAGGGTTGTTCGCCCAGATTTGTCTTAATTAGACTCGGGAAAGCGAGAAGTTGAGGCAAGCAAGAAAGGAGGGAACTCTCTGCAGGCACTGAAAAGCCGCCAACTCCCGGAGCCCATGTTGTGATCCAGTGCTGACAGCCCTTCATCTTTTCTACGGTGGTTTTTCTTTTTTTTTTTTTCAGGAGCTAGAGGGAGGGGTACCAAAGGGGAGGGAGACACAATGGAGTTGCTTAGTGAACAAAAGCCTGGCACATTTTTGCTCTTGTTTCTATCAGGGTGTGCTGCTCTGCCTGCACCCTATAATCATAGGCAATGCGGGGCCGCAGCCCATACCTTGCAGCGGAGGCGTGGACAGCAGTGTCGCCTGCCCGCCAGTGCCCGCCAAGCACCCGCCTGATCAGGGAGGGGGAGAAAGGGTCCAGGGACACACCAGAGAACAGGGAAGACAGCACAAGAGGTTGAGAGAGTCCTTGGTTCAAGTCCTGGATGTCTCCCTTTCCAGCTTTGTGACCGTGAGTCAGACACTTCCCCTCCCGAGGTCTCAGTTTCTTAGACTTCAACGCAGCAAGAGCCGCTACTATTAAGTGTATAGTACTCTGTGCCGGGATTATTTGAACTCTTATCCCCTACAAAACACCCTATGAGGTAAGTATTAGTCTCCCCATTTTACAGATAGAGAAACTAGGGTCCAGAAGTTCAAATGGTTAGTCAAGGTCAGAAAGCTATGCTTAAACCCGTATTTGTCTAGCTTCAAAATTCACATTCTTAAACAGTATCACACTTAATGTGAAGTAAGTGGAAATAATAAAACCTGCTCTTCGCTCCCACACCTGCTGGCCATGAGGTTCAGTGGGGAAAAATCACTCTCGATACTGCAAGAGTATTGTCTTTACAGATCCTGTAGTTACTCAAGGTCCAAAGGTTCACGTCAGCTAGAACTCACCTCAGCTGAGGCCCTAGACCCAGGCCCTTCTCCTACACAAAACCCTCCAACCAGCCCAGCCTTCCTTCCACCCTGTGGACCCACTGTCACTTTATCCGGGATGCTCTTGGTCCCTGGATTCCATTCGACCCCAAGAAGCAAAGCCCAAGTCTCACCTGGGTTCCAAACTCCAACAAGAGTCTACCCTATTGGGAGATGGTGTGGATCCCCATGAGATCCCTCAGTCCTGATCACTGGGGTTCCCCCACAGCTGCCCCTCACTCGCCCCAATCCTGGAGGAGATTACATGAGAGGACTCAGATAAAGCATCCAGTACAGTGCCCAGCACCAACAAGTCAGCCATTCTTTACTGCTGTTCACAAGATCTGGGTACAGGCACCACACAGCCTTTTGATTCTTTAATAGCATGTTCCCTCCCCCTTGGGTAGTCATCACATGCCACAGGTACACCCAGACACACATCCTGATGCTCCTGACATAAGCCGGGAAGGATATTGACCTATTATTAATAGAGGAAAATCGGACCTGACATTGTCAGTGATCTGAAGCCTCTCAGCTGAGGAAAGCTTTGTTTTTTTAATAAATAATATATAACACAGGGAGTTTATTTCCCTAGCAAGTCGTACTTCTTAAGTATCACTTGGCTCGTACGTCAAGGCTGTCATCTGGGGAACCCGTGGAGTGATGCTGGCGTCTTCAAGTCCCTTTCTCCTTCCTGAGGAGTTCAGAGCACTGCAGAAGGATCTCCCTTCATCTTCTCTACGGCTCTGGGAGAGGACTGGGGATAGGGGCCCCTGACAACACTGCCTCCAGTGTGCCTACAATAAATACTTGCTAACTGCCCAAGGGGGATGATTTTCCTCACTGCACAGATGTGAAGATGGAGGAAAGGCAATTTACTCAGCACCCACCTAATCCAATTTTCCCAGTTCTGATTCTGCGCTTCAAGCCCTCTCTCACTTGAGACCTAGCTCCTCGCAAAGGTCTTGCGGCAGGGACTAGAAAATTGAGCTGCGGTCTCTTGCTCAAGACGGACCAACAGACACAGATGCCCGGTCTCATTGCTGACCCAAATGGTATAGGGAGAGTAAGGGAGGACATCCCAAACCCTGACAGCAGCATCACCCGTCCCTGCCTGGGCGCTCCTCACTGGTGTCACCAATCATGCAATGCTCTGTGTTGTCGTGTGTGCACGAGCTGCTCCCTTCCCCACAATTTTGATTAATTGTACAGCTTTATGCTCCTTGTACCCTCCCCTGAATAACATAGCAACTGACATAACACAACTGCCCTGCATAACAGCTGACCCTAACACAGAAAGCAGGGCTAACAAACTAGCACCCTAAAGCCACAGATAATGCTTTATTTCATCTGTACCATGTTTTCAATCTTTTAATCAGTTGCCAATAGTTAAAAACCACGAGACTTGACCCCAAAATCAGGAGTTCAAGACTTCCTTGAAAACTGGAAAATCTGGTAACACTAGGCTCATATTTTGGTGTGGGAACCATCAGCTGCAACCAAACCGCAGGAACAGGATAGCGGGTCTTTGATCTGTCACAGGACCCTGGCCCATGCTGCACCTCTGAGTTGGCAGCTTTGCCTATAGTTTGGTTGCATGTACCTGAATGGGTGGGCCTGTGGTCATTTCGGACTACAACGCCCCTGAGGGTGAGAGCTGGATCTACTTCTCGTGCTCTCAATGGGGTTCCACAGGGGTGTGCACTTAGAAAATCACCGAATGAGTTAAATGTGCACTGTCAAAATCTGTGTACCCCGGCCAGCAGGCTTCAGAGCCAGAGCTACCACAGAAATGCAGAGTTCCCAGCCTTTAAAATTCTGCTACCTAACTCACTTCCGAGGGTAGTTTGTAAGGCCAGACTTAGACCAAGGTCTGAGCTAAATCCTGTGGCTGCTCTCAGGCACCTGACTTCCGGCAGGCATTTAACAGCCCAGAATGAGATCTCCCATTGCTCTAGGAAAGAATGCCTGGCTTCTTGACTCATCCTAGACAATAATACAGAAAGGGGGGGGGGGGCGGGAGAGAAAGGAAGGGGTGGGGAGAGAGAGAGAGAGAGAGAGAGAGAAAGGAGACACATTCATAGACACACATGTGTGTAATATGAATATAATATATGGCTGTACATCAGGTCAGATTCCCGCATTAAATAAGCTAAAAAAGTGCCAACAAACTAAACGTTCAACAATGGGGGAAATTGATAAATACTCAAAGATTGCTATGTAGGCACTTAAAAGTCTAATTGTGATGATTATGTAGTTTGTGGTAGAACAGTAAAGCAAACAGAATGCAAAATTCTATCTACACTACGACTATAATCATGTGAAAATTATGTCTGCAAGTAAATACAGGCTGAAGGCATCATAGAAAATGGAAAGTTGATTTCTCATGGTGACAGGTTTGGGAGGCAGTTTTTTTCTTATTCCTTTGATTTGTACCCTCATCGTACACCAGTAGTTACAGGACAAGTATTTGTTTTTGAACTTCCCACCGCTCCTGACCCTAAAACAAGCTAGCACAATCCGAAGCGAGATAATGATGAGGGTTAGGTAGAAGACGTCTCCTCGGCTCAGGGCCTTCCGGGACTCCCACAGGGGTCAGGCACGAGACAAAAGTTTTGCCACCAATCAGCCTGCAGGGTTGGGGGGCACTCTCTGCACCTCCTCCACCACACGCACCCTATAAAAGGAGGCTCACTGAGGTGCTGTCTCCCAGGGCCCCCCTTCACAAGCCTGTGGCCCTCTACGGCTCTGCCGCTGGGCTGTGGTTTCAGAGCCCCCACCTTCGGGATGCTTCGGGAAAGGAGCAGGCTCCAAGGCCTCCAGGCCGGAATCAGCCACAGCAGCAGTCCCACCCCTCACTCCTTTTCGATACACGTTGCGTCGTGTCCATCACTGGGGACTCAGGAACCAGCCCAGGGACGAGGTTGCTGGCCGAGGCAGGCAGGGCATCAGGACAGGAGGACGGCCAAAGCACCTCCTAAAAGGAGGGGGCCCACCATGACATGGAGCCAAAGCCCACGCAAGCCGGGGGAAGGCAAGGGAGGAGCTGAGCATCAAGGGCCATGTGGACAACCAGAAGACGTGACCCCACAGTGGCCTCCTGATGGCCAGGTGCTGAGGACGGTAAGGTAGCCTTATTGTAAGCGGTGACAGAGAGCTGGTGCCTCAGAAAACAGAACGAGACACATTCTCACATATACTCTCCAAGCTGATCAGACTCCCCAGGGAGAGATTTCCTGCTATGAATTCCCCCTGGGACTGAGAGTGAGCTGGAGGAGGAAAAAACCGCCTCCGAGAATCACACCCCAAATCCAGCAGGGCATCCCATTTTCAGGGAAATTCACTTACACTCAATGGTTGCGCTGTTACTTTTCAATTCCAAAAACTGGCTTCTTTTAAGGGGGGGGGGGCAGGCAGGGAGTGGGAAAGAGGGAGAGAGGTATTTATTGGTGTCCCATCCTTTTCACTGTCTGGGGTTCACAGAGGGAGTCCCCAGGAATAGGGCCACAGTCCTGACAAGCAAGGATGGGAAGAGGGCAGCCCAGCTGGTCAGGTCATTAAGCCCCTTGAGAGGCATCTGCAAGCCGGGTGCTGGCCCAGCTGGTGGCATCTGCTGGAGGAGAGGTGGTAGGGAAGGGCAGGAGAAGGCCAACAGGGATGGAATAGACTCCTCGGCAGGCAGCCGGCCCCTCCTCCCGTAAGCAATCCCTACCCCAGGGTTATTTCCAGGCACTTTTTCCTGTGAGAAAAGAATGGGAGGCATGCAGCCCAGCCATTACCCAAATCCACCCCACCACGGCTCCGTGCCCAATTACATCCAGTGGGGGGGGAGCCCTCCGGAGCCTGTAATCAGCAAATCCGTTTAAGAAATGCAAACTGGCAGCCAGAAACAAGTGACAGAGGCAATGCAACAGAGAGCTTCCCTTACGGCCGGGTGCACGCATGCTCACAAGCTCTGCGGGCGTGTGTGAGCGTGCGGCGGCCACGCCAGGCTCTACAAACCACACGGAAAGGTGGCCAGAGACACTCCTGGACTTTTATAGCTCTTCAGGGACCTGATCTCCAGGAAGTGCTAGCAACTGCAATCCAATTGTGTCCCTGGCTAGAGAAGCCGGCTGGAGACTGGGGACTGCAGGGGGAGGAAGAACTTCATTGGGAAAAAATGTTGACAGAGTTGAATGTCGAGCGGAAGGACAAAGGCTTGGATGAAGGAGCCTTACTGAGCAATAAGGCATTCTGAGTGCTCCAGCAATTTGCATGCGGCCGTGCAGGGAGTACTGAGTTCATTCGGCGGGGCTGGCCTCCCCAAGGCCAGGCCAGGGGGAAGGTGAGGAAGGGGTAGCGTAGGCTCTCCTGCCGTGCCTGGGACTTAGCACCCTGAATCAGCCCTTAAGTGGGAATTCACCGAGGGCAACCCCCAGCTAGATGGAGAACCCAGAAAATTGAGGCCAGAGAAACATGCTACCTTCACCCAAGAGAAGCTAGCATGTATTGAGCACCTAGCATGGACCAAGCACATGATGCCTCTAATTCTAAGAACCTGCAGCAAAGTGGGTATATTATTCTAATACCGCAGACAAGAAGTCTAGGAATCCAGGCAATTCACCCTCGGCCATGTGGCTGGAACCAGGATAGACACCATACTACACTCCAGATACACTACACTCCATTGGGGGTTTCATGGTCCAGTTTTCCCTAAAGTGAACTCTGCCCACCCCGGACCCCTCCCTCAACAACAACACCACCTAGCTCACCAGGTGGCCTTAGTCAAGCCCCTTAGTCTCTCTGGGCATTGGCTGCCCCGTTCTATTCATGTGCACATAGAAAGGGTAAGTCAGCCCGTGACTCTGGCAGAGGAACTGAAACAGACGAAGGGAGCCTTCAACATGGTTCTCTGCACCGCAGCTAAAAGTAGTGGCCCCAGTGAGTATCTGCAACACCCCAACTCTCACGCCTCATTATAATGGTTAGCGCTCTTGCGTTCCTGTCTATTCCCCCCACCCCAGACTGTGCACTCCCTGGGGGAGGAACACTCCACCTAATTCTCCTTGCTCCCTCTGCCTACAGCTGCATCCGACACGGCACAGACACTCATTCAATGTCAGCTGGTTGAATGAGTGGGTCGATGAATGAATGCATGAACAAATGCTCCTTTTTAAAGCCAGGCACACTTCAGAAGAAAGCACTGATGAATATCTGTTTACCAGATTTCTCCTCAAAGGTAGAAAAGTTGGACCTTCCCAAACTGAACTTTGCATTGAAATCATCTGGAAAGCTTTATCAGAATACAGATTCCTGCACTACACCCAGAGTTTCAGACTCAGGAGAAGATCTGGGCTGGGGGCCCAGGAGTCTGAATTATTAAAAGGCTCCCCAGATGTCTCTAGCTCAATGCCAGGTCTGGAACCACTGATGTATATTACTTGGCTAACACCCATTCAGTCCTGCGCTGGGACCGGATGAAGTTAAGAAATAAAAACAAAACAAGTGACTCTCTCCTGCAGCCTTTTTTCCAAAGAGCTCCAACTGAGTTTTTATGCTGTCATGCTGTTACCTGCTGGGCTAAACCATAACACAGGGTGGCCATGCCTCTCCCCATTCTGTAGGTCGGCAAACTGAGGTCTGCCCAAGAAAGGTTATTTATTCTTCTTTTCACCTCTTCTTTGAGTTCCAGTAGAATGCAGGGTACTACAGCTTTCAAGGACTCGGCTACATTTCCAAAAAACAAAAACAAAATGAAAGAACAAGGCCAGCCACACACTTGGCTGCAGGACTGACATCTCTACGCCTCCCGTACAGACTTGGAGGACAAAACATAACTGTTGTTTGGCGGTCACACACCCCATGTTGGCCCCCCAGACGCAGAGCCTCTCGAGTGTCGGGCCATCAGGAAGAACAGAGCCCTATGCCCTTCATCTCAGGCCTGCCCTAGAGGTGGGAGAAGGGCCATTCATTCATTCTTTCATTCGTGAAGATTCCAGCACTGCTAAGACATGCCAAGCAGAGGAGGTTTGGAAAGTGCTGTGTCCCAAGCGGAGGTGAAGGAAGGACTTAGCTACCCCTATTCTTTTCAGTATGGCTGGCCGACAGCTGAGCTGCCCACAGCCCACTGTTTCTGTGGTGGGGGGGCCACCTCTCTAACTGGAGACACCTCTCAGAAGCAGGAGCCAGAGGCACCTCCTCGGGACACGCCTGAGAGGCCCCCTCTTCCCTTCCCCTCCTCCTTCCAGCCGGCCCTGGATGAGATTGATGGAGCTGAGGCAGCTGCAGCAGCGGGGGGTGCAGGGGGGACAACAGCTGGACAGAGGGAGGGCCCTTCCCCCGCTGGAGCCAGGCAGGAAGGAGGGGACGGGTCCCCTCCACGTACTTCTGCAGGAGTGGAATTTGAGCCTTCAGCCCCCCTCTCGCTGCGCTCCCCTGCCTCTCCAGGTCCTCCAGGCGGGCGGGTGTCTCTGGGTTCCACAAGCAGCAGGCCACTCACAGCCGCACATTCTAGGCCCCAGAGCGGGGGACCCACGCCGCCATGGGCCACACTCCCAGCAAACGTTCCGCACTCCTCCACCCGTGAGGGACCTGGGCACCCCACACACACCAGCTATCCCACAGACCACAGATGCCACAGGAAGGGGCCCGGAGTCCTGACCCCGACCCCGACATGGTGGAGGGCAATGCAGTGACCCACAATATGGAGTGCTGGCCTGTGACATGGATTCTGTCACACACTAAGCTTGTGACTCTTAACAGACCTGGAATCAATACCGGTGCTACTAAAAAGCTTCACGACTTTGATTTCTGGTTGCCTTGTCTGCAAAATGAGGACGATAATACCTACTTTATAGGGTAGTTCTTCTAAGTTGCGGGACCACATCCTGTTCCCTGATAGGTACCCGATGCATGATGGGCCTCAGGTTGTTCATCTGTAAAATGAGTGGGCTAGCCTGGACGGTGGATCAGGGCTCCTCCAGCACCTATAAAACAGACTCAGCCTCTGGCCAACAACCCTGGGGTGGATCTCCTTCATCCCTTTCCTCTAAAGGGAATCGCTGCTCAAAATACCTTCCTCGGTTCTGCAGTTTCTAGCAGATAAATATAAGGCCCTGAGGCTTCTCCCCTCCTGTTCCTCTATCCAGGCCCTACAACTCAATCTCCAAACGTGCCAAGGGCCAGCCCTCCACCTGCCAGGCCATGCCCCCCACACGTATGTAAACCATTCAGGCAGTTCAGTATTTCCTTACCAAGAGCAAATTACTCATTCCTAACACATCTCACACCGAAGATGACCCACCAGTGTGTGGCAACATTGCAAGTGGAAACTGTTGGTGCAGAACAGTACTATCCAATATGGCAGCCACTAGCAACATGGGGCCACTTATACTTAAATCGTAATTAATTACAACTAAATAAAATTAAAAACTCCGTTCCTTGGCATGCCTGGGTGGCTCAGTCAGTTGGCGACCAACTCTTGATTTCAGCTCAAGTCATGATGTCACCGTTGGTGAGAGTGAGCCCCATGTCAAGCCCTACACAGACAGCACAGAGCCTGCTTGGGCTGCTGTCTCTCCCTCTCTCTCTGCCCCTCCCCTGTTTGCTCGCTCTGTCTCTGTCTCTCTCTCTCTCTCTCTCCCTCAAACTAAACATTTTTTTTTTAAATAAAGAAAAACAAATTCTGTTCCCCAGCCACATTAGCCACATTTCCAATGCCCAACATTAGTAACTAGTGACTGCTATACTGGACAGTGCAGAATAGAATGTCTCCATCACCACAGCACTGGTCTAGAAGATGCTCTCAAGTCAGGGGCAGAACAGGTCCCAGGTGTCTCAGATTAAATCTGGAGGGGGACAGAGAGGAAGGGGGAGGGCAATCCTGGAGGAGGGGCCATTTCCCATCGCTTCAGTGGGCACACCACCAGGATGGGGGCTCCCACAGGCCCACCAACTCAGGGTAGGCCCCCCAGGGAGGGCTCCCTGGCCCCGACACCTGGCAGGATAGACAGACAGCTGTCACACCATGCTTCATTTTTGGGATGCATGGGACGTTTGTCATTCTCTCCAGCCCCTGGCAGACTCCCTGGCCTTTCCCAGCTCATGGTCTTCACCTTGTTTCAGAGCAAGGGGTGCTGCCACCCTCCTGCCGCCCAGCTTCAGCTGAGGTTTGACCTACAGGAAGCCTCAGCTCCTCCACGTCCATCCCAGGCTCAAAAATATCTGGCTGCTAGCCCAGACAGAGGGAAAGGAAGATGAGAAAGCTAGTTTCAATCAAGCACCTATTATATTCAAGGGACCACCCAAAAGTACTTCCACATTTTCCCGTTGGATCTCCCCCCAACCCCCTGCAAAATGCCGCAAGGTAAGTGTAGTTAAACCCATTCTCCAGATGAGGAAACTAAGGCTCAGAGAAGGAGCATGAGTTGTGCAAGCAAGAAAAGAAGGGTCACAGTCTCCGTGTAAACCCAGAAATGTTGGACTGAGGAGCTTATAATCTATTACCCCCTCCGTGGCCATGGGGACCACAGACAACCGATAAAGGAAGAGTATCCACTGTCACTCTCCCTCCCCAGGGAATTCTCCAAACACGTCAGCTCGACAGTCAGGACCTAGGGGCTTTCAGAGTTTCTGGCCTGAGACAGTCTGGAATCTCAGGAAGGTCTTGGCAGTGGCGAGGTGAAGAAAGGCCCTAGACAAAGCAGGGGGAGCAGGATATGGAAGAGAAGGAAGAAGGCAGTAGAGAGAACAGAAAAGCAGAATCATGGGAGGGGGCAAACCACATGGAGGTGTCTGAAAGTATTCCAAGTGTAATTAATACCTGTCTTCCTCAATTAGACCTCAGCTTCCATGAAAGCAATGCCATTGTCTTGCTCACTGCTGTGTCCCTAGCACTACCATGGTGCCTGGCACACAGCAGGTGCTCAATAAGTGCCTGTCGGAAAGATGGAAGGGTAGATGGAAAAACAAACAGAATGTCAAGAGACTGTGGAGAAAGACAAGTCCTCTTAGCCCTTTCAGAGTCCAACACCTCCAAGAAGTCTTCCTGACCTCAGCGCTCACTCAGCTCCAGAGGGCTCTGAAACTTCCGGAGCAGCCAGCCTCCTGGGCTCTATCTGCCTCTCTGCATCAGCCACCACCCATCCCTACTCTGCCGGAGACCACAGGTCATAAGTCTAGGCTATATCTGGGCTGAGGAAGACTGCAAAGATCATGCGGTCCCATCATCTCACCTATCAGGTGAGGAGACTAAGACTTAGGAGGGGAGCTGGCTTGGCCGGGGCCCAACTCCAAAAGAGAGAAAGTTTCTTGTGACAGTGCCAGCAGGAGCTTGATAACAGAAGCCCAGTGCTGAGCCCCAGTGCCCTGTAGTTCGCTCACAGGGCCAGGCAGTGCCTACAGCCCATCTGTCTCTTCAGCCTGCCAAGAGGCCTTCCTTCCCCTGTGCCCGTGTTGATGAAACCCACTGCGGGTGACTTCAGAACATTGCACCAGGGGGAGGTTTTGCTGGCCATGACGCCAGGCCTTTAATTTCCGATTTCCCAGCCTGATACCCCTAATCGTCAGAGCCCTCTCTGCTCTGAGCCCCATGTGGTCATACATCATCTTGGCTGATGCCAGCCATGCCTTCCCCCAGCCATCTGGACAGAAAAATGAGGAAAGAGCAGGACAGGATGATTTTGGCAAAGAGGACCAATGGGATGCTAAGGACACCTGGTCCCTACCCTTCCTGACCTCACCGTGTATGTGCTATTGGGATGCACAGTGATGAGCATGCTTTTCTCTCCCGGGCCTCAGTTTCTCTATAAGTAGTCAGGAATCTTCAGCCTCAAACTCAGCAAGATGTGTTGAGATGGGGGTTCCTTTACATCTGCCCCCAGGTAAAAACAAGGTTATATATCCATATAAATGCATATCCATATAATTCCATAGCAAACCCAAGTGGGGCCCCTTCTAGGTATGGTAGGGTCTCAGCCCTGGAAGAGCTCTCAATCAAGTCAAAGAGTCAAAACAAGTTCACATAAAAAGCTGCTTTCCAAATGAGAGCACTGGCACCGAAGGACACGGGACAAGGCCAGAGTGGACTGGCACAGTTAGGGAAGACACAACAGGAGACAGACAAGCTGGCACCAAAAGATGGGTGTGATCTCAAGAGTCAAGAGGTGAATGCAAGAGGTTGTGGGCCCTGAGCACAAGGCAAGCATGGTCCCTACTGAAGGACCTCACGGTCCAAGCAGAGAGCAAACACACCACCCACCGCGCGTACGGTGCCCTGCTCACAAGGGGGAGGCGGGGAGCACGGGAGACTTCGGGATGAAGCAGGGATCCTTGGGGCTCCTCAGGGAAGGGGCTGATTCCAGGGCTAGGGCAAGGAGAATAGACCATGAGCCTGGAGTACCTTGGGGTGCCAGAAAGTAAGGATAAGATGAGACCACGTTCAAAGGGCACAGGAGCCAAACTGAAAGGGCTTCCAATAGTCAGAGGTAGAATAATCCAAGCCACAAAACAACGACATTAGGGAACAAGAACTACAGCCGATAGAACAGAACACATATCCATGATCTTCATCACACAGTATATATGCATAAATTTGTTATATACTATACATTTTATAAAATAGATATAATAAATATTCATCAGTTTGTAATGACAAAAGAAATAACTTAATGATGAAATAAATAAATGTGGGACTGTGGAGAGGGGGCCAGCTCTTCGTACAGAAGAATTCCAATTAATAAACCGAGAAAATGAAGGAAATAGAAATTATCATTCGGCAAACACTGCCATAAAACTCACTACAGGCAAGACCACTGATGGATGCTAAAATTAGTGAGTAAAGTTTAAGGAAAACTTGAATAGTTGTATAGTCTCAAAGTATCATCCCGCAAGACATTTATGAATTACCAAAAGAAAAACAGTAACTTTATTGAGGAGATACTTGGCCAACACTACCTTCTCTAAGCAACCAAGGTGAATATCACCAGTAATACGACATATTGACAGCATGCACCCCTTGACACGATGCACTGAGAAGGACACAGCATCACATCTGCGGTATCCTTGCCAAAAATGCATAACCTCAATCTAATCATGAGAAAACACCAGACAAACCCAAAGCGAGAGACATTCTACAAAGTTCCTGATTAGCACTCTTCAATACCTTCAAGGCCATGAAAGTCAAAGAGAAACTGAGAAATCATCAAGGTTGGAGGAGACTAAGGAGACATAACAACTAAACGCAGTGTAGGATCCTGGAGCAGAAAAAGGACATTAGTGGGGAAAACCGAATAGTCTGTACTTTAGTGAGTAACATTCCACCAATTTCAATTTCTTGATATTTGACAGTTGCACTGTGGTTATGTAAGATGTTAACAACAACCCAAGAAAGCAAAAGGGCATATGTGCATGTGTATGCCACACGCATACAAGCTACAAGGCACACGCGTGCAGGAATGCAGGAATGTCAGGAAGTGTGCAAGAGAATGGGGAGCGGGGGGAGAATGGTCCTTTGCTGTTTCAGGCAGCGTGCTGAGCCTAGGATCCGATTTTCACAAAAGGATTACTAGATTACATTCTTTACCACAGGCAGCTGTCCCTGTCAAATAAATAATCACCGCCTTACATTTATATATCACCTTTCACCCTGCAGCCCTTTTCCGACAGCCAGCACCAGCCTGGGAACAGTCTTAGTCCTTCACATGGTGGGGAGGGGCCAGCCCACACCAGAGAGATCAACCCGAACCCCATCTGGTTTCCAAGAAAGGAAGGGCCGGGACCCCCAGTCAGAGAAGAAGGAGAAGCTCAGCAGCCAAGAGGGGAGAAGGGTGTGGGCAGATGGGTAGGGTGCCCCAGGACTAAATAAAGGCCAGTCCAAGAGAGGGAGAGGCAGGTGGCAGGTTCCCTTAAAGGGTATCTGGGTCAAGCAGTGTCAACCCAGGAACAGTAGGGCAGAGAGACTACCGGCTCTCAGCCTCCGAAGTGCGTGTGATGTTGGGCAGTTTCCTCATCCCTGAGATGTACCTATCACACAGGATTCCCATAGCATTAATCCATGTTAAGTAAGCACTTAGCATACTAGCTGACACCAAATCTTGCTAGTCACCTGCTGGCCACCTGGGAAAGGGCCAGAGCAAGGGCCAGATGGACAGAGTAGGTGTGGGCATGGTGGGAAATATAGGGACTTACTGATCCCAAGGAAAGAAGACCTGAATTTCCCAAGTGGCTGATCATCACGAGTCCACTGCTGAGCAGCACGGAGTAGGGTCCTTATGTCCATGCCATGGGTAGCTGCCCACTCAGAAATGGTGAGTTGTTCTGACATGGGGCTGTCCTGGCAAGGGGGAAAGGCAAGAGCTTCCCTGTAAAGTCCACAGAGCAGGGCTGGCCAGGCTGGGAAAGGAGGGAGGGGAGAGCTAACAATGGGGAGCTCAACTCAGAGAAAACCCTTTAGACCAGAGCACCTGTGTTTCCCAAGCAACTAAGACACCACGCAGAGCCACCCAGACCCTGCTTTCGGGGTATTTACAGTCCAGCTGCACTCAAGCGCCCACTGAAAAGTCGGGTCAAAACATGAGGGTCACCACCACCCATAATGCAAGCCAAGGGCAAATGAGAGGACCAGAGAAAACGCCAGGCACCAGAGACGGAAGAGGCCACTCGGGGTAACAGCATCAGGCAGGGCTTCCTCAAGGAAGCAGGACTCTCGCTAGACCTCGAAAGACATGTGGGGCTCCAAAGAGCAGAGACAGGGGAGGAAAGCCTGCATAGACACCAGTGCCATGACAGCATGCTCCGGAGGCAGGCAGGACGTCCATCACCGCCATGGTGGAGGCTGAGGGGGATGGGCTGGAAAAGCCACTTGGAGTCAGACTGAGAATCGCCAGAGCTTCAGCCTCTGAGTGAAGACACCTCTGTGTGCTGCTACAGCTCTTGTGCTGAGTCAGCTGGAGAGGCCGGAGGAGAGAGAAGGTTTGGGCATCAAGGAGCAGGTTTTCTGTCAACAGGTTGAGTGATTTTTTTTTTTAACTTTCTCATGACACAGGATACTTGAGAGCTGATAGAGACCGTGGAAGCTTAGGCCACCTTGTGTAAAACAAAACCCAAGCTTTCCCTTTGGCAAGGATCCCTTGGTCCACATCAACTGAGTCTCCGGGCTCCCCTCTGGCCTCCTGCATAGAGTTCCAACCTCTCCATTGGCCTCCATTGTGAAATCCCACATTTCCCACGGCCTTCTCCATAAAGTCCCAATGCTTCCCCTTGGTCATCTCCAATAAATCCTGAACTCCCTTGGTCCTTAGCCAATACACATCCAAACCTCCTTCTAATATCCTAAAGAAAACCCCAAGTTTCTCTTTAGCCTCCCCTGTCCACCTCCAAACTTCCACTGGCTACATGACTGAACCCATTCTACCCTTTGTCCTGTCCCAGCCCAGTACTGGGCATCCTCACCTATGGAACCTCACACCAGTCATCTGCCTTCCCACACCTAACGCCAAAACATCCCCACATCCTCCCACTGCAAGCCCAAACTACCTTTGAATCTCTTGTGCCCGACTACAAACCTTCCTCGTTCAAATTCCCCAAGAAATCCTGTACTTGACTTCCCTTGGACCTTCATCATCAAACCCCAAACTCTCCTCCACTTCCCCCACCAAACCTAAACCTCCAGCTTCCTCTAAGAAACCCTCAAGGGGGTTCCTTCTTGAGCAGGCTAGGAATGCTGATGGCAGCACCTCCCAGCCAATCCATGGCAAATGACAGGCATGTTATCCCCAGTCCATCCTGGACCCACGGGTGGGCCTGCCATCCCGGATTAGTATATACTTCACACCACACGTGAAACTGTCGGAGATGTGAACAACATCCTGTTTGACAAGACAGGTCCTTCAGCTCTGACGAAAAATCCCCAGGGGCGCCTGGGTGGCTCAGTCGGTTAAGCATCCTGAGTCTTGGTTTCAGCTCAGGTCACAATCTCACAGTTTGTGGGATGGAGCCCTACATCGGGCTCTGCGCTGACAGCACAGAGGCTGCTTGGGATTCTCTCTCTCCCTCTCTTCCTCTCTCAAAATAAATAAATAAACTATTAAAAATGAATAAATGAATGAATGAATGAATGAATATCCCTGTTTCCTAACTCCAAATGAACCTAGAAAGCCATGGCCGTGTCCCTCCCTAGACCTGCTGCTAAATGCTTACTTTCCGTTTCTGACCCTGCCTGATTGCCATAGTCCCTGGACCGTGCTTCAAGGAGCACTCGCCTAGATGATTACTTCCTCAGAGACTGTCCTGGTGGCTTCCCTGGGACACCTTTTGACAGCCGAACAAGAGGCCTTCCCAGGTGTGCAGATAACCAAGAGCTAAGTCGGTAGAGAGCAAGTTCCACACAGAGGGAAGCTCTCCACACACGGGACCAGCTGGGATCTGCTGTCCCTGTGCTTCTCGCTAGGCTGTGGCTGCAAAGGTCTGAGCCCCTGGTGGGTCAGCTGCCAGGCTGGAGCCTGCCCACCTGAGACGCAGGAGAAAATCCATCTGAGGGAAGCCCTGAGGAAGGCTGTGTCTATGGACCGCAAGGCTGCAAACTCTGTCAAGGGATGTGTCAAGGCAGGGCGGGAGGCAGGCCAGCTGGTCCCGGTGGCCCACTAAGAAAGCCAGGCCTCAAGGAGAAAGCCCCGCTGACTGCGCGGTAAGGGACACATGGGGAGGCTGGCCTCCGGTAGGAAGAGGGAGGAGGGGGGAAGGTGTGAACAGAAAAGGGGAAAATCTAATTAAAACTGGTTCCTGCTCAGCCACCTGCTAAAAACCACAGCTCACCCAAGACTTGGACAGAGGCTCTCGGACAACACTGCCAAAGGTTTCTCCCCGAGGCCTCGCACAGATGGGGAGGGAGGGAGGAGGGAAAGAGCAGCGCAACGCCGCCGTCCTTCCGCGAACCCCCCCAAAAGAAAAAGGCTCACGAAGCTGAAACCTGAGAAGATGCCAAGGGGCAGCAGGAGGCAATTTACAGCCGGGAAAACTGAGCACTGGAGCCAGATGTGGGCACAGGGGAGGAGGGGGGGGGTGTCTAAAGCCGGTGTGAGCCAAGGGGGTGGGGCAGGGGCCCGAGGGGGTGGAGCAGAGACCTGAGGGGGTGTGGCAGAGACCCGAGGGGGTGGGGCAGAGGCCCGAGAGGGTGGGGCAGAGGCCCAAGAGGATGGGGCAAAGACAGGAGGCTGATGCCCTCCCAGAGAACAGGTCAGCGGGGATGGTGAATCCTGGGCTCAGTGGCCAGAGGACAGCCTGGTGACAGGGCTGGAGGGAGAGAAGCAAAGGCAAGGAGACAGATGGAGGAAAGCCAAAGAAGAAACCGAGGCGGGGGCGAGCCCAGAAAAGAGGTCCATGAGAGAGGTCTGCAGGAGCGTGGCACAGGCTGGACACCTGGACCTCTGCCCTCTATCCCATTTGCCCCTGGACTAGCTCCTTCCTCTGACATCTGTGACTCCAAGAGGTGGTGAGTGAGAATCAGTGAGGAGACAAAGCTGACTCTCCTTCCTGTCTTAGCCCTGCACTGCACGCGCACACACACACACACACACACACACACACACACCACAAGGGGATCTGGTCTTCCCAGCTTTCTGCCACACCTGCCAAACCCCACCCCAGGCGGAGGGGCCAGTCCAGGGTGAGGACAGGATGGGAAAACCCATTCCAGAGTGGGAATCTGTGGGCCACCGCACCATTGCATATGACCGGTGTGGTCCTAGATGCATGAAGGGGCGGCTGAGACCCAGAGAGGGGAAAGGCCAAACCCCAGGTCACACAGCGGTGAGGGGAAGCCAGACCCCAGGCACCTGACTCTCAGCTCCGTGCTCTCCCTGCTCCCTATACTACCTCTCTGGTTCCCAGAACCAGCAGCAGCCCCAGTTTAAGGAAACGAAGCTGCCCCCTCTCTTGAACATCAAGGGGCCTGGGATAGGATGTGGGGAGGAAGTCAAGCCCCCTAAAGAGCTGAACACAGAAATCCATGTGACAAGAGGTGGAATTATTTCCCCTGGAAAAAAAAAATTAATAAAAAGCCCTCCCTTACCAAACCCCAGGGGTATTTGGCTGGAAGCTGACGTAATACAGAGAGGAGAGGCCAAGGGGAAAGGAGCCCCCCCAACCCTCAGCAAGCCTACTGCCAGGAGCACAACAGGGAGACTGCAGCTGGAGCTGGTGGGGGGAGGGTGAGGGGGACAGGACAGGCCAAGCAGGATGTTGGAGCCGGAGATGCAGTCCTTGGCGGGTGTCTGGCTGGAAAGCAGAAGCCTTTGAACTGGCAACCCTGGGGGTAATGCTTCCTTGGGGCCCAAATCCAGGCTAGCATGGACGTGGGGTGCCCAGAGCAGGGTATGTCAGAGGTTTCACAGTGGCTGTGTCACACAGCAGAACCTGCTGGACGTAAAGCCAGGTAGGAGGTGGGAAGCAAGAGGCAGGGTTTGGGGAGAGCAGGGAGTCAGAACAATGACTCAGGTTCCAGAGACAGACACTGGGGTCCTCCAGTGAGGAGGGGGTGGGGGGCCTGTGGTGGCCAGGAGCAGGGGGCCCAGGGAAAAGTAGGCAGGCAGGGCCAGTGTCTATCTTCCCATCGCCTCCTGTCACTCAGCTGCTGCAGTTCTGATAAAGCTGACATGGTTTTGTGCCCAGAAAGAGTGGAGCTGAGTGTAGAAGACCAGGACCTCAAGAAGACCCACCTCAGAGAGGGGAAAAGACAAAGAGGAGGATAGAAGCCAAACCCATTGTTGCTGCTCCAAATTTGGAAGGTGCTGCACCAGAGGGGCCCAACTGGAAAGGCGGTCTGAGCAAAAGCCCCCATGCTTCAGAGAAGCCCAGAGCAGTACTGGTACCTCAAAATGCTAGCAGAAGCCCAGTTCCCAGCACAAAAACACCCTCCCCAACCTGATCCATGCCCTCATAGTACAATGGCCAATGGAAGGTTCTAACAGCTGGGGCCACCTGGAAGTCCCATAGTACAAAGTGTGAGCTGGGGCTGGGTCCCAGGCTAAGCTGCCCTCCATCCTCCCTCCCGCTCGGGGTGCGAGACAATGGAATGCCCGAGCTCTTACTTGCAGACTTGGGCTCTTTGGCTTCCCACAGGGCATTAGCACACACTTTCCTCTTCCCAAGGTGCCGGCTGTGACTATAAAGTACGGGGGTAGGTCTTCTGACAGTCATCCTGGTCCTGAGACTGAGTGAGTGCTTTTCTTACTCCCAACACATGCACCTGCTTCGCTACAAAAAGAGAGGCAACACAGTGTGGTCCAACAAAATGCCACCGGACGTGGGATCTGAACACCGGAGTCAGCATTCTGTATTTGAGGAGTTGGGCCCATCCTTACTTTTCTATGGGCCTCAGTCTCCTCATCTGTAAAAAAGGGGATACCCCAGGACGCAACACAGGGTAAGACCTTTGGAAAGACCACGTGAGACCATGGGAGATGAGGAAGAACCACATACACTAGAATACAAACTGCAGAGTAATACACAAAATGCTTAAGAATGAGCACAATCCCGGGGCGCCTGGGTGGCTCAGTTGGTTGAGCATCTGACTCATGGTTTCAGCCCAGGTCATGGTCTTGTGGTTCATGAGTTTGAGCCCTGCATCAGGCTCTGTGCTATCAACACAGAGCCTGCTTGGGATTCTCTGTCTCTCCCACTCTCTCTGCCCCTCCCCTGCTCACTCTCTCTCCTCTCAAAATAAATAAAGTTAAAAAGAAAAATGAGCACAGGCTTATGTGGCATGTGACTTTTCACGAGATCCAGCCTGCTGCATTCAAATCCCTGCATGTGAGGAATGAAGAGTTCGGGGTGGATGGAGCATCCCCTGGTTCAAGTGCGTGCTTTGCAAATGTCTGCCACTACCACGCATCACTGTTAGTGTGGCCCACGTCCTCGGCCTCTGTGCTGTGGTCTCTCCCTCGCCACCACTGCACCCATCAGTGTGTCCACAAGCCGCCAAGCTGGGGACTTCGCAGGGAGCGAGTGACTCTGGGCCTCAGCTCCTGGTCCCTTTAAGGCACGAAAACCCAGCCCGGGACATATGAGAAGACTTCTCCAATCGTGGGAGCTGTGCTCAAGGAGTCTGGGTCACACTGAGGGAAGGCTCCTGAAAAGCCACCTCCCCGCATGGGAGCTGTTTGAGCTGAGACAGCCACTTCTCAAGAATGTTGTGGGAGAGTCGGGCATCGGGCCGCCTCAGCTTCACCCCAGCCTTTCCTCATACCCATCCCGGAATCAGCAAGACATGGAATCTGAGAGTCCAGTGTGCCATCCAAGAAACGATGGCTGACCACCTAGAGCAAAGGGCTTGACCTAAATAAAATCAACATGGAAGAGAAATTGGGAGGTTTCCTGCTGCCATCTAGTGGCCGACACAAATAAGAGCAGGCAACGAGCCAGCAGGCCACCAGCCAAGAGGTGACCAGTAGTGAGCCTCGTACCCCTGACCAGGAGTGAGTGACCAGCCACGTGAGGCAGAACCTAGCAGAAGGCAGAGGGTGCAAGAAAAATTTTTAAAGTGCTGGAAAAAAGCCTGTCGGTTAGCCTCCAGAGATTGAGGGAGGAAGAGCGTGGTTCACTTACCCATGTAAGAAATAAAAATGGTGGTCCGCTGGGTGAATAAAATAAAAACTAAAAAAAATTTTAAAAATATATTTTAATGGCTCGCTGACTCTTGGGCAAGGCACCGCATAGGCACTGAGAAAAAGCAGGTAAACAAGGTGCTGGCCCTGCCCTGACCATGGAAACCTTCCCATATGGCCTCTCCCCCTCAGCAATCCCAGGCCCCATGCAGCCTCGCTCCTGTCACACATGTCTACCAGCCCCTGACTTTGCCATGCCTTTCCCCATGCTGGTCCCTCTTCTCCCTGCAAATGTCACCACCCCTTCCACATCACATCATCCCCTCTCCTTGTGCTCTCACGCTGGACGGTGATTACTGGACTGCACGTCCCACCAGATCCAGCCCCCTGCTCTCAGCTAGCTGTCACATCCACAGAGCTGCGTGGCTGGCTTCACAGGCCAGGCCAAATTGGATCCCAGAGCCCCCAGACACTTCTTACCTCCTGTCTTGGAAGATACAGCACCCTAACCCTGCCATGCCAAGCCACAGGACCAGTGTCCAGAGACCTCCCTCCATCCCTCCAAAAGGCCTATCTGTCTGCCGGCCTGTCTGTGAGCCTCCTGCTACAGGCTGCCTTCTACCTATGAGCAGCAACCCTGAGCAGAGGCAAGCAGGCCCTCACAGACCTTAGGTGCTCCCCTTGGATTGGCAGAGCACAGGCCAGAATCAGGAGACCTGGGCTCCAGCCTCAATTGGCCCCTAACTGGCTGCACTAATACTCCTGGCAAGTTTCTTCTTTCCAAAAGCCTTAAAATTTCCCCATTTGTAGAATGAAGGCTCATTGCTTGGGTCCTATTACTTGACTACAGGTCAAAACATCTATGACACTAATTCAAACTAATGGGTCAATGACCAATAATAGCTAATTGTGTAACTGCTCCCACAATACTCTCATCCTGAGGGGGGGGGGAAGGCCTTGACCCATCACCCATTCATTCATATGGTAACTGAACACCCATGTGCTTGTGGTGGGATCAATATTTTCAGCAGTGCAACTTGCTTAGCTCTGCTCCAGACACAAGGAGAAAGGCAGATGAGGAAGGCAAAATGTCACTGCAGAGCTGACACGGGCAAAGTGGAAAGAAGGAAGGAAGGCCCTTGCCCTGCGCCTGAAACACACTCCTGACGGGAGTGCCCCACCCTTACCTGACCCACTTTGCAGGCACCGTTTCTTGTATTCACCCCTCACAGCAACCCTGGGAGCTGACTGTGTTTATAATTGAAGAAACTGAGTTACCCAGTGAGCGTGGAACTGCGAGCTGAGTGCTGGTGGTGCCCTGCCCTCTCCTGCCCTCCATCGACGCATATTCATGGTTATCTGAGCCCTGAGGTTCCCCACCCCTCATTCAAGGTTGTCCTTCCTGTGATCCCTTATTCAAGTCTGCACACCAGAGTTGGTCAGAGCCCCCTGAGCAGGACCCCCAACCGCCCACCCAGGTTTTAAGAAACATCATTCTGGGGCACAACTGAACTCTTTCTGTTGGATATGCTCAGCCTGATGGCACCCGTTGTTTTGGAACTGCCCTTGGATAACAGTTAAAAAAGAAAAAGGAATGCACTGGAAAGAAAGCCCTGGAAGGACTTAGAACCCACAGGAAGTTTTATCTGATTTCCCCTGAGAAGGGCTCTGAGGTTGGGGAACGGCTATGGGGGTGGGGGGCTCTCACATTTTATTCCATCACTTTTACATTACTTCACTTTCTGCAGCAACCAAATTTTCACATAGTAACTGAGTCTTATTTTAAACACTCTGTGCAGATAGACGGCAGATCTACACCCAGTACTTGTAAGGAAAGTGCCAGTGGGGCGCACCAGGTCTCGCAGGACAGGCTCCTAGAGCAGGAGACAGTCCACGGCCTTTTCCAGGATGGGTGGGGTCCCCTGGGCACAGGCAGATGGTGGCATGGTTTCTGGAGCAAGAGACAAACTCTCTGCCCCCCAAAATACCTCATCCATCTGCTCATTCATGCCTGGAATTCCTTAACTGAGGGGCAGTCTTTGATTCCTTGGTCAGAAATAGGCCTGAAACCGTAAACCTACCCAAGAGAAGCAAAACAGTGCCTTCAAGTCATACTCAGAGGGAACAAGGTCACTGGTGTTGGGGGAATTGGGGGAACTAGGCTCTTCCAAGGCTCTCAGAATAATCTGTGGCCAAGATGGGGATGTTCAGGCTGGAGGTAGTAATAACCTGATGGATTAATAACAGCCCAAAGGTGAGAAAGAGGACTCGTGCCAGCCTGCAGGAAGGCATCTGTCCTCACGCTGGCTTGGATGGAAAGAGAGAGCCCGCAGACCAGGACTGGGGAGGACCAGCTGGAAGAAGTGTGACCACCTGGGCTGAAAGAACCAGACTCTGAGAAGCTCCACAAGCCAGAGGAAGGGATGACGCCCTCAAGAGGAGACTGGATAAGAGAAAGTAGCAGATCTGGAGCCCACGGCACTGCTTCCAGCCTCACCGGAGGCCTGCCCTGGGATCTGAGCATTTTAAACAGGATCTAGACAAAGGGGGCCACACACTGTGGAAAGTGCCAGTAGGGTGGCGGAAGACCTGAAAACTGGGCCAAAAGATAGCGGGAACATTACCACTGAAGGAGACTGCTTCAATGTCGCTGGACATCAGGGAAATGCAACTCAAAACCACAATGAGATAGCACTTCACATCCACTAGAATGGTCGTAATTTTTTTTTAATTTTTTTAATGGAAATAACTGTTGGCACGGAGGTGGAGAAATTGAACCCTCCTACTTGTTGGTGGGGAAAATGTAAAATGGGGTAGCCGATGTGGAATACAGTTTGGCAGACCCTCAAAACGTTAAACACAGAATTACCGTATGAACCAGCCACCCCACTCCTAGGAATCTACCTGGAAGAATTGGAAACAGGTATCCAAACAGAGACTTGTGCACGAGTGTTCACGACAGGTACATTCACAATAGTCGAAAGGTGGAAACAGCCCAAATGTCTAACAACAGATGAATGGATAAACAAAATACAGTCTGTAAAATGACGTTTGGGGGTGATGGTGGGGGAGTTCTTTGGGTTCAGAGCTGATGGCCCTCTACGTACTATGAAGTTGGGGGAGGTAAGATCAAAAGGGAAGGCTCCAGAGGGGCTTTGATGTGGAGACGAGGACTCAAAGATACCTGAGGCCTTGCTATTGTCAAGCTAAGGTTGTTTTTCCTCTAGTAAGGCAATAACATGAGGCCAGTGGGAAGCCCCTGGAGAAATGTTTTCCTCGTCCTTTGCCTCAAGTGTTTGTCAATGGGCTGCAGTTTATAAGGAAATTTAATTTTACCTGCCATTTTCTTCTTGCCTTGGTTCCCCATATCACTGTGGAGGGGTGACATTGGGGCTCCAGGAAAATGAGTCTACAGGTTTCTCGAGATTAGGCTATTGATAAGGTTGCCTTTTTCTTGTAATTTACTAAGATATTTGTAAACTGATGGAGACTCATGTCCTGTAGGACTGTGATCTCTATCAGTTAACCATTTGTTTTGTTTCCTTTCTTTTGTTTTTGGGCAATAGGGAGTACCTGAGGAATATCACACATACCCCACCTTGGGGGGGGGGTGCTTTGCTGGCTTGTACTTTGCCCTCAGCCTGCCTCATGCTCCCTCATCGTATACATACCAGGGAATGCAATTTGAGCCATAAAAAGGATTGAAGTACTGACACATGCTACAATATGGACGAGTCTTGACAATACTATGCCAACTATTGAAATAAGCCAGACACAAAGGCCGTATTATATGATTTGATTCATACAAAATGTCCAGAATAGGCAAATCCATAGGCAGATATCAGATCAGTGGTTCCCAGGCACTGCAGGGAGGGGAGATGAACGGGGCGGGGGGGGGGGGGGATGGGATGATGTCTCAGGAGTGTGGATCTGTGTTTGGGGTTGTGAGAAGTGAGATGAAATACGAAATAGAAGCAGCGCTGTCTAGTTAACAACAGTGAAAATATTGGAAATATGTACGAACCCACCCCTCCCCCAAAATGGAGTCCGAAATCCTTGGACACTTTATTTCCTGGTTTTTCCCCTCTCCATTTTGCGGGCTTATTTTCATGAGCTTATTTTCACGGGTTTTGCAATGAGCATGCACCAAAGAACTGAAGTCTCTACATCACCTCAGGAATGTACGTTTTGTCTTCCATGGGCATAGGCCATGTCAGGGTAAGGCTGTAACCTCTGTAGTACTCAGCCAATGAGGAACCGAGGGAGGGACTTCCTGCTAGGAGATAAATGGTCTGCTGTAACTGCCCCGAGTGAGCCTGTCCATCAGACACCTACTCTTGCAAGAACGTTGATTAAAGCCTCCCTTCACTGTGCTCTGAGTCTCGGTATCTCTTCTTTGATTGGGTCAGTGGGCTTATTTCTCACAGGGTGATAAAAAAGTTGTGGCACTAGATGGTGGTGATGGTTTCACAACACAGTGAATGTACTTAACGCCAATGAATAGTCCGCTTTCAAATGGTTAAAATGGTAACTTTATGTTATGTGTGCTTTACCACAATAAAAATAAATGTTTTCAGAAACGGAGAGTACTTTGGGAGGGACATGATACCTGATGGGAAAATCCTGAGGGTGTGTCCAGAAGAGATCAGAGGACAGGGCTTGTTCTGTGAGTTCCCACAGTAAGGAACCCACCAGAAGTCAAACTCTGACAGTACAGTGTGTGTGGTGGCACATTTGATGAGGGAGCATGGGGCAGGCTGAGGGCAAAATACAGGCTAATAGCACCCCCCTCCCAGGTGGGATATGTGTGATATTCCTTGGTCACCCCTGGCTACCCAGAACAAAGGAAAGGGGTTTAAGTGCCTGCCATGTTGATGTGGGAAACTAAGGCAAATGAAAAATTAAATTCCCTTATTGCCCACAGCCCATTGACAGGTCCTTGAAACCACCAGAGTGACCTCCCTCTAGGAGCTCAGCTGCCTGGATGATGACACTTTGCTGGGGGCAAAAGAGAATCTTAGCTTAACATTATCCCGACCTCGAGGATCCTATAAGTCTATTTTAACATATAAAAATTCCTTTGGAAACTTCCTTTATCTCAACTGCCCCCAAGATATATGCTGGCAATCATACTCCAAGCTTATGGCTCCCTGATATACGTCTGAAGGGTCTCATGACTGATTTATTAAACGGTAATAAATGGTGTTTCCCTAGCAACAGCTAGCCCCTCAAGGTTCTGGAAACCTTCTTCCAAGATTCCTTAGAGACTTACTCTATCCCTAACCCCCTCCCAACCTGACGGTATATAATATCTGCTACCCGCCACAACCCCAGTGCAGCTCTTTCTGCCCACCAGTCCTGTCCCTGTGCTTTAATAAAATCATCTTTTTGCACCAAAGATGTCTTCAAGAATTCTTTCTTGGCCATCAGCTCTGGCCCTCTCCACCATCACCCCAAAACTTCATCACATTCACCACGTGATGTGTTAGGCACTGTGCCAACATAGATGCTACTATTGTCCCCTTTACCAGCATAGATGTTACTGTTGTCCCCATTTTTAGGTGAACAAACTGAGGCTCAGAGAAGGTAGGTAACTGGCCCCCAGTCACACAGTTAACGGAGGAGCTGAGCACCCGTGCTCTGTGCCAACATGCTCTACACCTCCATGCAGAGGACACAGCTGCTGCTTCAGAAAGCCTTAATCAAGCCCCACTAACACCTTTCGTGTGTGGCCTCCAGCTATTTGCTCAGCCTTGCTGTGCCCCCCGGCTTCCTCCATTGTAAAAACTGGAATAATGCCATCAACAGGCTCCAAGACCTGTTGGGACAATGAAATGAGATAATGAATGTGCCTAGCAGCTCCTGGCACATAAAGGGACTCCATAAACATTCAGTTCCTTTTTTTTCCCCTCAAAAGTACAGAAATTTACAAAGGTAGAGTAAACTCTGTTAGCAGGTGAAGAACACCCTGTCAAAGGAGGTGAGCAGGTGAGAAAAAGCAAAGGCCCCACTCAGCAAGGACAAGTAGCAGATGGGGGCCTGCCCCAGGTGACCTTGAAGCTTCTACCCTTCAAATCTGCTGTGGCTACAGAATGAGCCCTTTTCCCAAGAGCGGGCTACGGCAGAGGAAGAAAGGGAGCCATTCGAGGACACTGAGATCCTACAGGAATCCGAGTTCTCTCAAAAAGAAAAAAAGGTGAGAGAGGCGGGAGGCTGGGAACAACAAAAATAAAGTTTGCCAATAAAAATAGAAGGAACGTACGCTTTTAGAGCATCCCCATGTGTGCCAGACACTATGCTAAGCATTTTATATAGATTATCTCACTGAATCCTCACATCTCTGCAGGGCAGATACTATTATTACCCTCATCTCACTGATGAGGAAGCTGAAGCTAAAAGAGGTAAAGAAACTCGTTCAAGGTCACGGAAGTAGGAAGTGCTCGCACTGCCACCAGCTACAGGCCAATCCTAAGTGCCAGCCTCAAGAAGCCCTATCACCTGACGTGAGAGGTGATGGCCTTTGGGCTTCATCTGCCCAGATCCTGCCTCCTGCTTTCAGGCAGAAGTCTATCCAGAGCAGAAGCCTAGCCCCCAGCAGAACCTTCTCCCTGCCTGTCTATGGCTGGAAAGCCAAAGCCAGAAACTAATGCTAAGAAGAAACTGTGAGAAGATCCAGTGAATGTTTAGGGAAATGTTGCAAAGTAGAGGGGAAAAAAAAAAAAAAAAACTTCTGTTTTCACCAGCTCAGTCAGCTTTGGGAAGAAACCACAGGCCACTTGGAGCAGCTGCCAAACGCGCAGCCCGGTCCTGCTGGCACACTGGCTCTGGTGCGAGAGGGGTTCAAGTTTCCCGAGCTGGCCAGGCGGGACCTGTCACAGGCGCACGGCTGACTCTGCAGCGGCCGGGGGAAGGAAAGCAGCGGGGACATGACCCACGGGCCATCCCAACGCACCATCCTGAAGGAGCCAGAGTCCCTACAGTGCCCGAGGCCTCCCCCCCCCCACCCCGCTGCCTAGTCCATCCCACAGATCAACACCCCCTTCAGAAAAGAGGCTGCAGGCCGCTGGGCGCGCTCAGGGTCTGCACACCACCTGAATGGGGGCCAGTGGCACTGGGGGGGGGGGACATTAACGACCAGCAGTAAGCGGGTTCTCACTCTGCCGGGCTCTGACCCTGCCTGAGAGCCCAATCCTTGGTGGAAGCCATTCATCTTACTCTTCAGCCACCTTGAGAAGAAACTATGAGGATAAAAGAGACATATTCTGAAAAGGATGTTGAGATCCTCATTTGTTCGTGAGCTAACTTTTAAGGGCTTCTGATGTCTAGGACACTGTGCCAAACCCTATACATGGACTATCTTGTTTCATTTTCGCGAAAGCCCCAAGAGGTGGTAATCACCATCATCGCCATTTCAAAAGTGTCGAAAAGGGGCCTGTGCAATGACAAATTAGTAGGTGGTAGAATTAGGATACACACCCATGTGGTCTGACCTCAGAACCCACACTCTTAACCAAGATCCTTTACCACTTCCTAAAACAGACTCTCAGGAGCTAGTAAAAAGAATTATTAAACAAAGTTCCTGGCCTCAGAGCATTTACAGCCTGATGAGGGAAATGGATAAATGTATCCAATGCGCAGGGAAATGGCCTACGAATGCATGTATTATTACCAAAGGCGCGCATTTATTGCTTCCATTATACAAAGGCACACGCTGGAGAACCAATGGAATGACTGAAGGAAGAAGGTGGGAATTTAACTTTAAAATATGATGTGCACATTTGGGGCTCCTGGGTGGCTCAGTCGGTTAAGTATCCGCTCTTGGGAATTTAACTTTAAAATATGATGTGCACGTTTGGGGCTCCCGGGTGGCTCAGTCGGTTAAGTATCCGACTCTTGATTTCAGCTGGGGTCATGATCTCACAGTTTGTAAGTTCGAGCCCTGCATGGGCTCTGCACAGACAGTGCAGAGACCGCTTGGGATTCTCTCTCTCTCCCTCTCTCTCTGTCCCACCCCCTACCTCAAAATAAATGAATAAACTTTAAAAAATAATAAAATGAAATGAAATGAAATAAAAAAAAGTAAGATGTACACAATAGCCATACAGTGGAAACGACCCAAATGTCCATCAAGAGATGAATGGATAAATATATGCGGTCCATACATACAATGAAATAGATTATTCCACCTAAAAAGGGGATGAAATTCTGGCATAGAATTTAGTTCATGGGTTCAAGCACTTTACTGACAGCTCGGAGCTTGGAGCCTGCTTC
The DNA here is from genome assembly GCA_028646485.1 of Cryptoprocta ferox. Lineage (NCBI taxonomy): Eukaryota > Metazoa > Chordata > Mammalia > Carnivora > Eupleridae > Cryptoprocta > Cryptoprocta ferox. The sequence continues at coordinate 96,825,416 of CM053571.1, forward strand.
AGATTCTGTGTCTCCCTCTCTCTCTGTCCCTCCCCTGCTTGTGTATGCCCTCTATCTCAAAAATAAATAAACATCTAAAAAATTTTTAAGTAAAAAAATGGTTAAAATGGTGAATGTTCTGTATACCTTGTCACAATAAAAAAATTTTCTAAAGAAAAGAAATATACTGGTGGTGATGGGGCAAGCCTACTGTACCTTAAACGTTTTGTCTTTGCTCTAACCAGTGAGAAACCCAGAGTGCAACCCAAGCAGCCCTGTTGTGGGGTGCAGGGGTGTTGAGTGGTCATGAAGCCAGGAAGATGTATCTCTTGGGCGATGTGGGAAATCCAGCTTTTTGTGTTTAAGGCCTCCTTGAAGATGACCTGAAAACGGGCCTTCTGTATTTTGAAAGTTTACTCCCCACTGAGTGTGGATAGCCAAGGAAGTAGGTGGGATCAGCCTTTATGTGTCTGCAGGTCCAAAAGGAGCCCCAGGTCCTGACAGTGGAGTCTGGGGGTTAAGAAAGTGGTCAGGGCTCTGGACCCATAGGATGATGAACCACTGAACCCACATTCCAGGCAGTGTCCCACCCCACACAAGTTGAGAACTAAGACAAGGATGGGGGGAGCCTCTCCTCCAAAAATAACAATATTACTACCTTAATATTAGTTGTATATTCATTGATCCCTTATCGAGCATTTGATAAGCATTCTCTCATTTAATTTCTATTACATCCCTATGGTGTTTTAGCATAATGCCCACTTTACAGAGGAGGAAAGTAGGGCTCCAAGAAGCTAGAAGCGGTGCTCACAATCACTGGGCTATTAAGCCAGGATCTGAATCTCTCTGATCCAAAACCTGTTTTCTGAACCACTATAAGATAACATTTTCTTTGTACTCTTGAATACAACACACTCAAAGGAAGTCTCATTGCTGGGAGTGAATATTGCCACAAAGGCCAGTATTTATCCAAACAACGTATATGGGAGCCTTAAATGCCAGGTGGCATGCTAAGTCCTCATCGATACCTACAAAACACAAACAATAAGGCTGTTGTTGAGTTCGGATCACAAGTCTTTTCGGGGCTCACTTGAGAGTCAGTTTCAAGCTTCCTATCCGCCACAGAACTCTGTTAAGACAGCAAACCGTGTCTCTCTTCCATTCTTCTGTGGTGAAACCACGCAGGACTGGTATTCCCTAGTAGGCCATGGGAACGACGCATCATTTTAAATTGGGCTTTCCGAGGCCATGTAAGGCAGGAGCAGAAAATTCTTCTGACAAAGGCCATCTGAACTACAAAGGGAAAATCAATTGGGATCGCATGAGTGGAGAGACACTTAAATTAGGGCTTTCTTTTAGAGGGAAGTATAAACTGTCTCTCTTGTCATCGTATTCAGGAAACACAGACAATAAAAAAACAACACATATTTTTTTAAAATCCTTCTTCAGTTTATAAATTTATGGCCAATTAAGGGAGAAACCAGGAGAGGGGAGAGTGTGATAGGGAATAAAGAGGGAGCTCGAAGGCAGAGGAACCACCTCCCCAAACACACTTAATGCCATGCTCTGGAAAGCGCTGGAGACTGCGCTCTGCAGGGCACAGCAGCGCTGTGTCCATGCAACCAGTACCCTGGCTTCTGGGAGATGCCTGAGACATGGATATTCTTGCTGTTGTTACTGTAAAGAAATTTCAGAAACTATAAAAGAACATAAAAAAGAAAATAAAAATCACTAATAATCAGTACCATCATTAGCATTTGGGGTATATTTCCTTGGGTCTTTTTTCTTCACAGTTTTAAAAAATTAGGATTTATAGCTGATATGGTTTTAAATCTTACAGTATTTGCTTGACACATTCTCATAAGCCTTATCTTGAGTCATAGATGATTTTTGAAGACATGACTTTTTTTAAAGGCGGTACCACAGGGCATCAGAAGAATATGTCAGAATTTACATACCTAATCTACTGTTGGACATTTGGAATGTTTCCAATTTTAACTATCTATTATAAACAATGCTACAATGAAGACATATTATGCACATGTATATATATGTATACATATATACACACATATGTATATGATTACTTCCTTAATACAAGTGCCAAAAAACAGAATGACTGAGTCAGAGAGAATGAATATTTGATATAAATTTCCAATAACTGTACTAAAAATAATTCTAAGTAGTGTTGCATTTTTGCAACTCTAGACATAAATGGCATCACATCTCAGTATTTTCTACATGGACCAGTTTCTTTATTTTTAATTATTTATTTATTTATTTTGAGAGAGACAGAGACAGTGTGAGTGGGGAGGGGCAGTGAGAGGGAGAGAGAATCCCAAGCAGGCTCCGTGCTGTCAGCACAGAGCCCGATATGGGGCTCAAATTCACGAACCATGAGACCATGACCTGAGCCGAAATCAAGAGTCAGACACTTAACCGACCGAGCCACCCAGGGGCCCTTATATGGACCAGTTTCAATCACGCTGACAGCTGAGTCAGGAATTTCCCACTTCTGTTTTGAGGTGTCTCTTTATTCAGGTGCTCATATACCAGATGAAAATGCGGTTCCAAATCACTCTGGCAGCCCCACTGTTAGCACCAGTCACAATATGTCTTGCATCAGAAGTGGGTGATAACATGCTTGTTTCCTTCACTTTCCTGTAAACTCCAAAAACACAGGGACTTGGCCCCACTCACTTTTGCATGCTCTCTGCACAGCTTCTTTCAAACCACTGATCTTTCACCAAGAGTCATCTAAACTCTTCCACACACCCCATGTTCCTCCCTAGGAAGTCATATGTCACAGGACTTTGAAATGAGAAGGATCTGAGATCGTGGGCAAGCTCCTTGCCCTCTGGTGCTTCAGATGCCTTGTCTGTAAAATGGGGGTAATGATACGTCCCTCAGAGAGCTACCAAAGGACTGTTAGATAAATTATGGAAAGTGCTTGTGTGATAGGAACCTCAAAAACACTCAATAAACAATCGCTTTTGTTTAAAAAAAATCATAATGCATGAACACAAACCCACCAAAAAATTGCTTAATCCTCTACCCACTGGAGGAGATTAAAGAATCATACAGCTGTCTTTCTCATCTGAAGCTCATCCAGTTCCTGGATGCCTGGGTAGAGACTCAGAACCTTCATGGATGGTGCCAAACCCACTGAACCTCAAACCAAGTTTAAGGGAGGCCTGGCAGAGCTTGGCATGGATGGCAGGCAGCTGGTCAGCACGGAGCCTCCAGAGCTCTGGTCAGCTGTGCACTATGGAGTGAGGACAAGCTATAGGGAAACCAAAATGCAACAGCCTGAAATCAACCCAAGCAGAACAGGACTTTGGGGCACCAAGAGCCAGCAGGGAAACGGTTCAAGATGCCACTGGCTCCTCCCAACGGGGAAGCCTGGAAGCAGGTTGACTGGTGTAGCCGCCACTCCCTCACTGACCCTGGACAGATCTGCTATTGTTCATCGACAGTGCTGGGAGTTGAGTCACTGTGGCATTGTCCAAATGCTCTATCAGGAGGAAACAGCTGGACAGACCAACACCAAGTGCAGGAAACCTCCACCTCCACCAGAGCTCCCCTTGGAGCCCCTGCCCTGTCTGAGAGGCCCAGCATCCTGCCTGCCTATCCCTCAGGGACCCCTGACCAACCCCAAGGCCTCCATGGTCTGAACAGACGTCTCTGTTTCCTGCCTGCATTTGCCTGGGGCAAAATACATGTTTTTGTGTGGCATTTTGGCAACACTCCAAGGGGCGGGGAGGTGGGGTCTCCTGGGTTCAACCTGCCAGTAAATAGAAACCAAAGTGGAAGCAAATAGGCAGTAGACAAAACACAATTATACTGAGTCAATTGGAAGAGGACCTACCATACGGCAAGGAAAGGGTTTTTCTCTGGACTCAAACATGAGCAACCGGATGCCACGTCACTGTGATGGTGCGCTCACACGGGGCTGGAGACTGACACCTCTGGAAGGAGGACCTCTGGAAGGAGGACTTCATGTCAACTTCCTTATCTAGGGACTTGACCAGGGTCTCCTGTGCCACTGGGACTTAGAAATAACTAAGAGGGGCACCTGGGTGGCTCAGTCGGTTAAACATCTGACTTGATTTCAGCTCAGGTTATGATCTCACAGTCCTGAGATCCAGCCCCGCATCTCTCTCTCTCTCTCTCAAAAAGAAAAAAATAATAATAAATAACTCAGAAAAGCAGCTGGGCAGTTCATTGTTTAAGGTCAGAGAGAGCCAAGTGTGACTCCTGCCTCTAACAGTGAGTAGCTGTGTGAGTTATGTAACATCCTTAACCCGAGGCAGGTAGAAAACACAAGTTAATGACACCAGCCAGGTTTACAGGCACATTCCCACACTATGTTAACACCAAGGGGGGTCGAGAAATCACAGACCTCACCTGAGGCTGGTGGCTGAGACTCAGATCCGGCCAATTTGTTGCCCCAAGCAACGTGGACTCACTGTAACCAGACTTTTCATCTCTAAAAGCCCCAAATCTCTATTTTTGTGAAATCTCTTCACTGTTTAAGTTTTAATAAATAAGCAGTAACACCAAAGGAGCTCAAACAAAACACATCTGTAGCCTGGATCTGATATAGGGGCCACTGGATTGATTACAACCTCAGCTCTCAACGTCAGGTTCCTCATCTGCAAAACCAGGGCAAATGAAAGAGCCTGGTGTCAGGAGGATTTAATGTCTAAGCCCGTCAGGTTTCACACAGGATGGCACATAGGAAGCGCGTGACAAACAGCGACTGCTATAACTCAGCAGAGCTGGAAGGGCCTCGAAGAGGAAACATCAGGGGCGCCTGGGTGGCTCAGTTGGTTGAGCATCTTGACTTCGGCTCAGGTCATGATCTCACAGCTCGTGAGTTCGAGCCCCACATCAGGCTCTGTGCTGACAGCTCAGAGCCTGGAGCCTGTTTCGGATTCTGTGTCTCCCTCTCTCTCTGCCCCTCCCCAGCTCATGCTCTGTCTCTCTCTCTCCCTCGAAATAAATGAACATTAAGAAAAGAATTTAAAAAAAAAGAAGAAGAAGAAGAAGAAGAGGAAACATCAGAGAGGGCCTGTGGCTGATCCGAGATCTGCGAATGAGCCCCTGGCAAGAGGGCCTGGGCCTGACCCAGGTCCCGGGACTCTCACCTAAGTTGCACAGGCCCCCAGCAGCCCCTCCCAGTGATAGACTCAGTTTATCCAAATGGCCCTGCAACTGTCCCTCACGAGTGCCGGCCTCATCAATCATTGTGGGCGGCTCCCCCAAGGCCAGCGTGCCCATCTTTGCTTCACTCACAGAAGTTGGCCTCACGCCAGGCAGGTGACAAGGCTTACTTGCTGTGAACTGACCAACGATGAAGGTCAGCAGTGATGCTCTCCCCTCCTCCACCCCTGAATCCCAGTGTTCCTCTTCAGGCTTGGCCCGTGCCAGGCTCAGTCCTCTGACGTATCCCAGCCTGGTCTGGGGGGTAAGGGAAGACTGGGCATGAAAGGATGGGGGTGACATCAACAAGCAGAGAGCAGGAAGAGGGGATAGAGGAGGCCTGAACAAAAGGAGGCAGGTGGGGAGGCCCAGAGGTGCCCCTGGGGCCAGTGTGGGCTGGTGCAGCTGGAGGGCAGAGGACCAGTGGAATGTAGAGGGTGTGGGAGAGTGGGCTGGGAAGGAAGGTGTGGTGGCTGGTGAGACCAGGGTCCCCAGGCTGAGGGGCTCTGGACCAGCCAGCCTGCTAGGTTTCTGTCACACAAGAGCCCTAATTAGGCAGCAGGAACCAGATCTTTCCAGGTTTAACCAGCCAACTGGCTTCCAAAGCCACAGAGCTGTGGTCCCTGAGGTGAAGGAGCACCAAGGTTGTATCCTGTGCCCAGGCCCCAGGGGTATCCTGTTTGAACTTGCTCTGACCGGAACATTTTTCACCCTTGATGTCTCAGGGAGTGAAGGCCCTGGAATTTCTCCTGGCCCCTTCCATAGCATACATTAAAGCTTTCCAGTTAACACTAGCTAAAAAGCAAACCTTAGCCTCCAAGAGGCAGCTGGGAAAGGAGGAGAGAAGGAGCTTGGGCTCCATATTTCCCAATGGAAGCATCTCGGGTTGTAGAACTTGGAGGGAAAGGACGTGAGGCATCGTGGTGCAAACCCCTCATGTCACAGCGAGGCCCAGAACAGGGAGCGACGGGGCCACCAGCTGCCAGGCCCGTGATGTCAGGACACTGTGACTTCCCCCACCTTCCCGAGTGTTCTCACCTAGGAACATCTCCAGAGTGCTGCAAACACGGCCATCTCACCTTCCTGTCTCCCCCTTCTCACAAAAGCCCGAGGTCACTCACACCTTCTAGTACCGGTCTCTCTCACCTGCTGATGGCTCACTCTCCTCCTCAAATCTCTGGAGGTGACAGGCAGGTGGGGTGTGTCACCAGCCACCGGGGGGGGGGGGGGTTCTCAGGTTAAATATCCCTTCAGGTTGCGGTGGACAAGAGGGAAGGGGAACGGAGAAAGGGTGAGGGAAGGGGAGAGGGCTGAGACTACCAGAATAAAAAAGAACACGCAAACATCGTGTGGCTACGAGAGAGGATTTCACACCAATCCTCCAGAAAAGCCAGAAGAGAGATCTGGAGACTCCAACAGGCCTCGTGGGCCTCAGAATCCAGTTTCCCCTCCTGGAAAGACCACAGACTTTGGAATCCCCCAGACAGGAGTTTAAGTCCTTCTCTGGCATATCCCACTGTATGACCTCAGGGGGCAGCTAATGAGCCCCTCTGAGCCTTGTTTTCTTCATTTTATAAAGTAGATGTCTAGCCCAGTCCCTGAGGCATCAAGGGAAAGCAATGACCGCTGGTTCTTCAGGTCACTGAGGCTTTCTTCCTGGTATTAAACTGCTCTTTGCCCCCTCCTGAGCATCCCGGGGGCGAAAAGCACAGGCGCTTGTCCAGGTAGCAGTCAGAGAATGAGCTGGAAGAACATTCATTTGTGACTGACTTTCTAAACAACATCCCACACACTTGGGATAAGCACTGGGTGTTGCATGTAAGCAATGAACCACGAGAATCTACCCCCAAAACCAAGAACGCACTGTACACACTGTATGGTAGCCAATTAGACAATAAATTATATTTAAAAAATTTTTTAAATAAATAACAAATAAACAACATCCCACATACCTTCTCTGTAGGTGGAGTAACCCACACTATTATGCCCACAGAACACCAAGGAAGGTGCTTAGCTCCAAGTTCACCCCCCTCCGAACCCTGTCCCAGGGTTCCTGAGCCCTTAGCCCTGTGCCCTCCAGCTCTCCACTACCATCCACCAAAGTCCTGTCATTGCAACCTGTCCGTCATGCTTAATAATGGTGCCTGGAGCCTCTTCCCATCTCTGGAGGGCACTGGGAAGAAGAAGAGGGAGGGGTAGATGTGTTTCCACAGGTCACAGATGAGGAGACTGAGGCAGGGACACGAAATTGTAGGCTGCTACTGGGCCATCAGCCTCTGGCAGATTCTCACTCAGAAACTAGGAGCGGTGAAGGCACCAGTCAGCAGTGGGAGGGAGGGGGCGCGAAGGCCTCTAAGGGGGAATGCTGTGGGGTTGAGCTCATGCCGAAGTTTTCCCATATGTGTCAATAATACAGACCCAAAAAAAGAGGGATCAGGTAATCCAGTAGGAAAGAGAGACATCATCCTCACCATCCTCCTCACCACTGCTAACAGCCACACCATGCTTTCTACGGGCCAAGCAAGTTCTAGAAGCTTTACACGCATCAACTCACTTCGTAGTCCTGATAACCTGGTGAAACAGGTCCTTTAGTATCTCCATTTCACAAGGGAGAAAAGGTCTGGAGAACTTGTCCAGGACCACGACAGGGAGTGGTGGGCCTGGTATGTGAACCAGGAGGTCGGCCTTGGCCATTTGCTTTGCCACTTCTCACATCTAGGCTGCCCTCACCTCCTAAGCTCTGAGAAGACAGCTCGCAGGCAAGTGGTCAGACTCCGAAACTCCAGCACCTGTAGCCACAGCCCCCCAAGGTGCTTTCTTCAATGGGAGGAGCCGGACCAGGATCTGCTGGGCGGCCTGGATGGATGTCCCGGTCCTTGGCCTCTGCCTTCTGCCTCCAGGCAGGGAGGAGGTACAGGAGGAAGACCGGGGCAGAAGTTACAGTGGTATTCTGTTCCCACTGACTCAGAATTCCAGAACAGACGGACAGGGGAATTTCTGAATGAGTAACTAACCACAGAAGAATAAAGTTATGTAAATCAGCCTGGAACACAGGAAGAAATGCAGGCATGGGCTTTCGGGCCTAAGGAAGTGGGAAATGCCCAAACTGTGTGCTCCCTCACCGTTCCTGCCTCGGGGCAGAGCTGGGCCTGTTGTGGGTTTCTAGACTCTTCCTGATTCTAAAACTACTAGGTTTTTACCCCATGGGCAGCAGAGCAGGAATTGCTAAACACATTTGGATTTCTCCAACCAAAAAAAGAAAGAGGCCCTAGGATACAAAAATCAGACAGACAAATGATAGAGCTCTGATTCCTCCCCTTCCTCGTGTTATTTTTGCTAAAGTGCTTTTATTAACAGGCTGCTTGTCACCATCTCCCTCCAGCAGCTTATAAAACTGAGCCCAAGAAATGTATCAACAGCTCTGCCTCATCAGGACAGGAGGTGACAGGGGAAACACTCAAACTCTCAATCACAAACCCTTTGAGCCGAGCGGGTTGCCCCTGCGATGCCCATCAGGGAGCCAGATGATGAAGGCAGTCTGTGCTGCCTTCCTATAGACTAAGCTTGGAACGCGGGAAGGGGAAATAGCCAGGCTTTAGCTGGAATTTTATTTTTTCCATAATCTTGAATGAAGTTATCTTTCCTTCTTGAGGACTTTCTTCCATAAAACTGTCCTGCTGGTAAAGGTGAAGATTTGTCACCCTCTTAGGCTTACAACTCATTCTGGCGCTCGGTTTGCGTGGCTCTCCAATGGGGGTGGGGGGGCTCAGGCTGAGTCCGGGAAACAACAAGCGGCAAGCTGGAGTGCATCCAAAGGCAGCCACCGGGGCAGTGGGGTCTAGAAATGAAGTTATCTGAGAGACAGCTGGTGGAACTGGAGAAGAGGTACGGGGGTAACTGTTGTCAAATATTCCCGGGTTGTCATGTGGACGAGGGAGCAGGCATGCACTCCCGGGCTCGGCCGACAGAGACAAGGCCAAAGGCCGGCTCCAGAGAGGCAGACCTGAAAACCAGAGCTGTCCAGCGATCGGAGGGGGTGCCCGTCACTGGAAACGTCCAAGCAGAAGCTGGCTGCAGGACTGGAAACCAACACAAGCCACGAGTGAGAAGGACAACCACTGAGGAACCTTCCTACTATGACAATCTATCTTCACCTTACAACAATGAGGAGCCAGGTGATCTCAGGGAGGGCAAGGTCTGTTGATTGGCTTTGTACTATTATCATTTATGCTCAGCACTTCATACACATGACCCTGTTTTGTCTTTAGCATGACCCATAAGGTGCGTGCTAGGCCTGCCACATAGCAGGTGCCCAGAAGAGATGTGAATACAGTGAATGTGTGAGTGAATCCCTTTTACCGAGGGGAAAACAGAGACCTACAGAGACTAAGCATCTTGCTAATGTCAAGCATCTGGGCACAGCAGAGCCAGTCTGTGCCCCGCATTCTGAGCCCCCAGGCCTGCATCCTGATCTACTGCACTGCTCACTATGGCAACTGCCTTGGTCTTCGGAGACCTGTTAGAGTTGGCGGGCTGTGACCAAGTGCAACAAGCCCATTGCTAACAGCCATCAGGTTTTGTTTCCCAAATATGCTCTAATAAGCATGCACTGCTCTTACAAAAGAAAATGACAAGCCTTATCCAGATGCTCAATGCAGCCCACCATCTCACAGCCAAAGGTGTGTCCAGTGAAAAACGAACTGGCCAGTCAAAAAGACAAGCAGTAGGAGAGTCGTTGAAAAAATTAAAATAGGCGCGCCTGGGTGGCTCAGTCAGTTAAGCCTCTGACTCTTGATTTCAGCTCAGGTTATGATCTCAAAGTTTGTGAGATTGAGCCCTGTGTGGGGCTCTGAGTGGACAGCACAGAGCCTGCTTAGGAATTCTCTCTCCCACCCTCTCTCTCTTCCCCTCCTCTAATCACACATTCTCTCTCTCTCTCTCAAAATAAGTAAATAAACTTAAAAAATTCAAAATAAAAAGTCGTCGGCAAGGATGTGGACAAACTGGAACCCTCATACACTGGTAGGTGGGGTGTAAGATGGTGCAGCTGCTTCGGAGAACATTCTGGCAGCTCCTCGAGAGGCTCAGCATAAAGTTACCATATGACCCAGAATTCCACTTGTAGGTATTTGCCCAAGAGAAATGAAAACACACATTTGCACAAAAAATTGTACATGAATGTTCACAGCAACATTAGTCATAGCAATCTAAAGGTGGAAACAACTGAAATGTCTGTCAACTGATAAATGAATAAGGACAAACAGCATGTGGTCTGCCCACACCATGGAATATTATCCAGACTTAAAAAAAAATCCTAACACAGGCTACAACATGGATGACCCTTGAAAATATCATGCTAAGTGAAAAACTCATCATAAAAGACCACATATGATATGACTCCATTATATGAAACGTCCAGAAGAGGCAAATCTATAGAGGAAGAAAAGTACATGAATGGGGCTGTTTGTGGGGACGGGAATGACTGCTAATGGATATGAGGTTTCTTGGGCAGGGAATGAAATGTTCCAAAATTTATAGTGATGATAGTCACATAACTGAAAATATGCTAAAAACCACTGAATTGTTCACTTTGAAAAGGGGTGAATTTTATGATATGTAAATTATTAGTTAATAAAGATGTTTTTAATTTTTTTAATGTTTACTTATTTTGGAGACAGAGCACGAGCAGGGGAAGGGCAGAGAGAGAGGGAGACACAGAATCCAAAGCAGGTTCCAGGCTCTGAGCTGTCAGCACAGAGCCCGACATAGGGCTCAAACCCATGGATGGCGAGAACATGACTTAAGCCAAAGTTGGCCACTCAACAAACTGAGCCACCCAGGTACCCCAATAAAGCTGTTTTAAAAAAAAAAAAAAAGAAAAGAAACAGTTGGCTATCTTCCTCAATTTTAACAGACCACAAGGAATCTGATAAGGAATAGAAATTATAGAGTAAATCAAGGGAAGGCAGCAGCTCATAAACTCATTACCTCTTACCATGTCCAAGATGCCATCCACTTGTTCAACAACTACTTACTGAGAACCTACTATAAGCTGTGCATTGTGCTACATCAGACAGAGGTCCATAAACTACAGGCTGGCAGAATCCAGCCCACTGCCTATACAGCCTGCAAACTAACAATCCTTTTTCCATTTTTATAAGGTTGGTAAAAATCAAAGCAGAATAGTATTTCATGACATGTGGCAATTATATGAAATTCCAATATTGGTGTCCATAAATAAATTGGACACAGCCACGCTCATTCGTGTATGTATTGTCTATGGCCACTTCTGTGCTTCAAGGGCCAAGCTAAGTAGTTACAACAGAGACCAAACGATCTGCAAAGACTAAAATATTTATTTACTTTTGTTAACATTTATTTATTATTGAGAGACAGAGAGAGATAGAGAATGAGCATGGGAGGGAAGAGAGAGGGGGAGACACCAAATCTTAAGGAGGCTCCAGGCTCTGAGCTGTCAGCACAGAGCCCAATGCAGGGCTCAGAACTCACAAACCGTGAGATGGTGAGCTGAGCTGAAGTTGGACACTTAACCGACTGAGCCTCACAGGCACCCCAAGCCTTTACAGGACCTGACAAAATTTGCCAACTACTGTGCTAGATGCTGGAGATGCAGGGGAGGAAAAGGGATGAGCGACAGTAGTTCAGGCCTCTGTCTCCTGGAGTTTTTGGTCCAGGGAGAAAAACATTCAGAGTCTGAGGACGACACAGGTGAGTATACAGTTATAAATGGAGAGAAATGCTATGAAGGAAAGAACCGACAGGCCTATGAGAGCACAGAACGAGGGGACTGACCCAGGTCAGGGATCAGGGAAGGCTTCCCTGTAGGCAAACCTGATTGACACCTGAAGGAGCAGATGGGAGCCACATGTGCAAAGGCCCTGGGGAAGGGGAGCTTGTGGCCTGGTGAAGAGCTCAGAGAAGCCCACACGGCTGCAGCACAGAGAAGAGGGCAGGCCCTGCAGGCAACAGTACTCCCAAGTCTGTGCTCCCCTGGAGACTGTGGGAAAGGGGCTGAGAACCACCTGAGAGTGGTGACTATGTACAAACCCTGTGCCCGATGAGCTAAGAAGACATGGGTGGGAGTGCTCATGAACCAAAAAATATTTCTTGATCATCTACCAAAGTGCCCCTCACTTTCTTTATCCAGTGTCACACAGGGCACAAAACAGGAAGAAGAGGCAGTCTGCAACTTCAAAGAAGCAAGCAGGGAATTGAGGAAACAAGTTCAAGTCCTCAGCTCCACTACTCACAGTCGCACTTTCTGACCCCAGAGGCCTGCTCCCTCTGGATCCCCTTATGAGAGGAGCATTCCCTGACCCCTTACACAAAATAACTCCCACCCCGTCACCCTCTCGCAGGCCCCGGGCACTCCCGGTGCCTAGTGGCGCACCATTTTCACCTCCTCGTTCACTCTGCCTGTACCACAGTCTGTTTGTTCACAGACTCGCTCTGACACGAGAACACAAGCTTTATGAGGGCAGGAACTCTGTCTTCTCACTGCTGTGTTCCCGCACCGAGACCTGACATAGAGTCAGCTCGCAGATCAGTATCGGTGGAAGAAGTGCAAACACAAAAACACTGAAAAAAAAAAAAAAACCACTAGATGGGGCACCTGGGTGGTTCAGTCACTTAAGCATCCAACCTCGGCCCAGATCATGATCTCACGGTTCATAAGTTTGAGCCTTGTGTTGGGCTCTGTGCTGACAGCTCAAAGCCTGGAGCCTGCTTTGGATTCTGCGTCTCCCTCTCTCTCTGCCCCTCCTCCGCTCACACTCTGTCTCTCTCTCTCAAACGTAAGAATAAACATTAAAAAAAACACACACTTGGAAAAAAAGTGGCCCCATTTCCTCACAGGAAAAATAAAAATAATAGAAGTTTCTACTTCATGAGTAAATAAGGTAATACAAATAAATACTGACTATTACTGCTAGCACCATCATCTTGTGTGATGAGGTTATTTTGTGTCACATGTTAACAGAGGCACTTCTTAAAAATTTTTCTTTTAACATTTATTCATTTTTGAGAAAGAGATAGAGTGTGAGTGGGGGAGGGGCTGAGAAAGAGGGAGACACAGCATCCGAAGCAGGCTCCAGGCTCTGAGCTGTCAGCACAGAGCCTGACACGGGGCTCGAACCCACGAGCGGCGAAATCATAACCTGAGCCAAAGTCAGACGCTTAACCGACTGAGCCACCCAGGCACCCCAACAGAGGCACTTTAAATACATACCATATTTGGGGCTCCTGGGTGGCTCAGTCGGTTGAGCATCCGACTTCAGCTCAGGTCATGATCTCACAGTTTGTGGGTTCAAGCCCCACATCGCACTCTGTGCTTATAGCTAGCTCAGAGCCTGGAGCCTGTCTTCAGATTCTGTCTCTCCCTCTCTCTCTGTCCCTCCCCTGTTCTCACTGTCTCTCTCTCTCAAAAAATAAATAAAACATAAAAAAAATTTAAATACATACCATATTCAATTCTCACGTAAACCCCATGAGATAACTTTCAGTACAAATTCCCTTTGAGAAGATGAGGAAACTGAAGCCCAGAGAGACCAGGTAAGCTGTCCAAGGTCACATCGCGAGTAAACAGCAGAATTAAAATCCAAATAGGCACCATTAGTCTTCAAGGTCTAGGCTCTTTCCTTTCTACCCAACTACAAACTAAAAAAGCCAAAGGCTGCTGCAGAGAGGTAGACCAGCGTACCCTGGGGCAGCTGAGGACTGTTCAGGAAGGAAGGGAGACTCTGATTCTGTTCTGAAGGTTGAAAGGGTCCAACTGAGCCAGAAGTGCAGGTGAAAGGTATTCTAAGTCCAAAAAAAAAAAAAAAAAAAAAAAAGGAGGTAGGGGCAGTTCTTTTCCGCAAGAGACCCACACTGTCATAACATGAGCAAGAGTGGACAGTAGTGGAGTCAAAGGACTAGCACTTGGGGACCTTCGATGAGTCTGGTTCGCCCACTAGCTTTACAGAGCAAGACACCAAGGTCCAAGGCGGTACAGTGACTTTGAAAGGCTGCCAAAGCCCTTGATGGTGCCTATGTTCCTATGTGCCTAAGCCTGCATTGTAAATTAGACGCGTTCTTATTCTTCTTCATTTAATTCCTCTTCAAAAATTACAGAAGTACCGCATGCTCACTACGGCCAGAGAAAATAAACCAAGATGAGGAAAAAGTCCACTGTGTCCCCACCACCAGCCATCAACTCTGTTAAACAGTTTGATATTTAACAGGTGTAGCATTCTGTTAAGTGGCCTGCATTTCAGGGGAAGTGCATTGTACTTCTGCTTCCGTTTTTGTCTCCAAGTCTCTTTGCAATTCATTCATTCGCATGTTCACTCATTGATTGGGCCAGTGACCGCTGAGGGTCTCGTGGGTCACTGGTGCAGCCCTGGGTACTGGGGGTTCTGCGATGAGCATGCATAATAAAATGACCTTTCATTCTGTTCCCACAAAGGCGGAAGACACACACCCCCTGCTCCGTGAAAAAACAACACAGAAGGGCAACTAAACATACCAACTACGTTTTGCCTAAAGCTCTCAGGGAGAACACGTGCATTCACCTGGGCTGGCCCCTGACACTCCGCTAAAACAAGAAAGAAAAGACCTTTGTTGAAGGCATAAGCCCCCAATTTCAGAGACAGCAGAAGGGGAGATGGTAGCCACACAATTTTAGAGACTGGAGGGCACAAGGACAAGGGCTAATTAACTTAAGAAACCTGACAGCACTGAATCCCAAAGCACTGGCCCCCCAGAATCCCCAGAAGGTGTAGGGACCAGCAGCACGAGGGAGGCCTGGTTACAGGTCTGCCTGAGAAAGAGTCCCAAGCCCCCCTACCTCCTCCCCATCTTCCCTCAGGCAGGTCAGTGTCCCCCCCCCCCCCATTCCAGGGGTTTATTCTCTGGAGAGAGTAAAGTGGAAGGTCTGCAGACTGGGGAAACTGAGCACAAGGAAATGCTGGGCCCCATGCTGGAAACAGCTAAGCTGAAGTACAGAAGGCCCAAATCCCTGCCCTCTTCCCCATTAGGTCCTGGGCACAGAGGGTCAGGCTTAGACTTTCCAGGTAGACTAACAGATGATTCGTCTCTAGGGAATCTTAACAGCTCAAGAGAAAACACCTACGATACTAACTTACTGGTTCCTGAGTGAAACAGGCCCACCAGCGCACCCTACATGAGGCCCAGAGTCCACAAGGGCCTCCCCACATATAAACACACAGAGCTTAAGGACTCACACAGACGTAAACAGACTACCAGAGTCGCTAGATTTCTGGAGAAAGCCTGTCACAGGAAAAACAGAGAAAAAGCACACATACACATACCTTATAGGCATTGGTAAGGAAGAATCCTTCCCCCCAAAATCAAACTATCATTAGTAGCCCCAGAGAAATAGATATTGCATCCATGAAACCAACAAAAGAATGCTATTTAAAAAAAAAAAAAATCTTTTCAGAAAACAGAACTCTTAAAAATTAAAAACATGCTAATTAACATGAAAACTTCAATAGAAAGCTGAAGAAATCTCCCAGAAAGGGGTGAGACTAGGAAAGAGAAAGAAAATAAAATGATAGGACCAATGCAGGAGACTCAGTATCCAAATTCTAGGAGCTCCAGGGGAAAGAAGAAAGAAAATGGCAAGAGAAAAATCATCTATGAAGTAATTCAAGACAGCTTCCCGGAACTAGTGTTTCAAGACTGAAAGGTTCCAGGGCGCCCTGCATGAACATATATCCACACTAAGGCATGTCACTTGTGATAGTTCAGAACACTAGACAAAGACAACTTTTACACAGGACACTACCAACTCCAGAGAGAAAAATCCTTTGTTACCCACAATGGATCAAAATGGGAATGGCATTAGACTTTTGGACGGTAACCCTGGAACTGAAAAGAAAACTAAGCAATATTTTGCACATGCACATACACAAATCCCTAGCCTAGAATTCTACACCAAACCAAGTATCAATAAAGTGTGAGCACAGAATGATTGTACATCTTCAGATTTGTAAGGCCAACAAACATTTATAGAGCACGTCTGATGTGGGTCCCTGCATTACCTGTATCAAGGCCAGATGCCTCACTGTCTATCCCACTAGGCTCTAGGGTAGCAACTGTCTTGTTCCTCTCAAGGGCTTCACCCAAGTGTTACAGGGTCAGACAGGAAAGGCACCCTCAGTAAGGGGGAGGCAGGGAACGCTTAGTGGACAGAAGGGGCATCTACAATGGCTCCTCAAGGCTATGTAAAGGATGTACAGCACAGTGTTGTCCCAGGAAGCAGGAATGCGTGCAAAGCCTTGGGGACCCATCACCCACCATCAATTTGCTGACCACAGATACGAGTCCTAGCCAACAGGTGAAACCCAAGCCAGGAACAAACGGACCCAAGTAGCATTAGTGACATTACCAGGTATTTGGGTTTGTTTTAATCATCTTTTCTAGAACGAGGTAATACACAAATTAAGAAAAATACCAAGCTGAGTGTGAAGAATGGGGACACTGAGGCGGGAGGCTGGCTCAGAGTGTGACCTAAGAGTCCCTGGAGCACTTGGCAGCCAGACAGGGCACAGGCCACCATGAAGCCAGTGCCCTAACAGGAGAGGAAAGCCAGACCTAACAACCTACCATGCAGAGGCCTCAGAGGAAGGGCACCTGGCATCTGGGGGCTGGGCAGGGGTGGGGAGGGTCTCTGTACCTGGGTCCTCTCTCCTCACGCTGACCTGAGAAAGCTGGAGCTTTAAGGCTCAGGAAGATCCCAGGCCAGAAGACTTAGAAAGAAGGCCCTAGTCACCTGGCTGGTCAGCCAAACTGGCTGGGAATGCAATCCAAGTTTCCAGGCCACCTCCCGCCCTTTACAGTCCTGCCTGACGGCCTTCAGGCTTTCGTGCAGATTTTCACACGCTGGCTTGCGAGGTCAGGAGAAGCTGCCGAAGCCTGGAATGTCTGGCCCCTCCCCCACTCTAACTCAAACTGATGGAGGCAGCGGTCTAGATAGAGCCCCCACCCTCGGCACCCTCTTCCCCACCCCCACCGCAGGAGGCGGCTGTCAGCTCGAGCCTAATTGGATTCCCGTGGCCCCGTGATGATGTTGTGTTCTGCAGTGGTGGTAGGTCAGCAGCAGTGAGGTTTCGGAAATAGAAACAAAGTCAGGGGCCTGTTTGCTTTGCTTCTGTGGCTGGGAATCCGCTGGGATCTGAGCAGCCAAGGAGATTTTCCTTCCCCAAAAGGTCCTTTTTCTACCCTGCGGGACAATGCACCTTCCTCCCCTGGCCCACCAAGGTCTGGCGCTGCAGGTGGTAAGTATTCAGGCTGGGGAAGTCCCTGCAGCTCCAGCCCCACAGGGAGTCTGGCCTGAGGTGCCCCCTCCTCTCTTTCTCAGGATCTCCCTCCCTTCACATCACCAGGGCCCAGGGCTGCATCAGCTCTCGGAGACCACTTACTAGGTAAGGGCAGGGAGTCCCGGCTCAGCCCCACCTCCCACACACTCAGACACCAAAGGTAAAGGTAAAAAGGACAAACCCAGATGAGCTCAGCTCTTCCCTCCCTGCCCCACTCCAGGTAAGCTGCACCCAGGCCTGGGCCTGGGGTCCCCTCCCTCGCTCCACCCCAGTTTTCCCACCCTGCAGCACTTTTTTTTTTTTTTAAAGTAAACTCAACCCCCAACACAGGGCTGGAACTCACATGCCCAAGATCAAGAGTTGCATGCTCTGTGGACTAAGCCAGCCAGGCGCCCCAGCACTTTTTTTTAAAGACAAGGAAAAATCTTCCTACTTCCTTAGAGAGCAATAAATATGAGGATTATGGAAGTGACATTCTGAAAGCGATCGAAGCTACTTGGAAGAAAAGGGGGAGATAAAATACAGGGCACTTTGGCCCAGACTTCACTCAGAAAGAGAGGGAGGCTCTGTCTCCAGGGAGGGGGAGACCATCTGCAGAGGTCCCCGCCTGCCTGCCTCGGGGCACTGAGCCCCAGTCGGTAGCAAAAATTCCAGGTCTCTGAGTACAAGGGTTTGTCTAATAGGCCAAACACAAAGACACAGGGCCCTCTCGGGCCCTGAGAGGCTGCTGTCTAGAGACAGGGCACAAATTCCACTTCCCAGACTGCTTCCCTCATCTGGAAGCAATTTGCTCCGGCCTCCACTCATCCAAGAGTAAAAGGAGAGAGCCGGCCCCTCACCCCTCTTCTGGGTGGCCCACTGAACACCTGAGAGGAGCCAGAGAAGGGGTGCAGGATCAGCCCGACCACCACACCCAGATGTCTGTTCGCTGCCATCCTAAACAATCCGTCCCTCTGCCACTGACAACTGGACGACAGTCAAGAGCACAAACTTTGGAATCAGATCGTCCTAAACTGACAGCCGGCTCTATCGGCTGAGTCTGGGTTTCCTCCTAAGGAAGATGGAGATAAAGTTGTCGGGAGGATTCAATGCGACCATGCTTGACACTCAACAAGCACTTGATAGAGAGCAGTTATTATTATTGCTGCTGCTGCCGCATACATACTCTCAGTCGATTCTCTACACAGCAGCCAGTGATCCTTTTAAAACGTGAGGCAGGTCTGTCTCTCCTTGATCAAATTCCTCCACTGGCTCCCACCTCACCACCAGAAAAGCTAACGTCCTCAAAAAAGGCTTTCAAGGCCCTATATGATCTGAGGACCATGACCTTGCCCTTACTTCACTCTAGCTGTACAGGCTTGAATGAGCCGCACACACTCCTGCCTCAGGGCCTTTGCACATCCTGTTCCCTCTGCCATGGGATGCACCTCCCCCACGTATCTTCAGGGCTGGCTCCATCACCTTCTGCCACCTCTGCTAAAATTCACCTCCTGAGTAAGGTCTTCCCTAAGTGCCCCATGTAAGCCATAATCCCGGAGCCCTGCCCTATCCTGCACCCCTTCCCTACTTCACTTTTCTCCATAGCTTCTGTTACCACCCAATATAATACGGAGCTGAAATTATTTGCTGATTGTCTATCTTCCCCACCAAAATATAAGCTCTTGAGGACAGGAATTTTCCTTCTCTCCTGCGTCCCCTGGCCCAGAGGAGCCCCTCAAACATCTGTGGAATGAGAGAGTCTCAGAACACTTAGGGTGAACCAAGCTGAGGCCAGGATCAAAATCACAAAGCCTCAGTCCCACTTACAAGCTGTCAGTCCTCCGAGGCTCAGTGGCTTCCTCTGGGAAAAAAAAAATCCTCATTCCAGCCACTTCTCAAGGTCATTGTCAGGGGGGAACGACGGTAAGATGTCGCCTGGGAATATGCTTCAGTACTTTCATAGCAGGGCGCTCTACAGAAAAAGGAAGACTCCACAATGCATCCCCCAGGCCAACTTTCAGTCCCAGGGCAGGGATCCAAAGTGCTAAGAGGAGCCTTACACAGAGAGGGATTTACACACACAGAGGTCCTGCCTCGAGGAACCAGCTAAGTCACGTCTGAGGTCCTCAGACAGGTGAGCACATCAGGTGCTAGTCCCCACCGAATCTCTGGTGCCCAGGACCTGCTTACACACAGTAGGTGCCCAACAGATGACCGGCAGAAGCACCAATGAGCAAATCCCATACTGAAAACCACATAGAGAACAATCAGATCACCAATATAAACACCCCCAATAAACTATTAGTTATCATAAAACAGCATGCAGACAACAGCCACCATGGCTAAGACTGACGAAAATAGTGGATATCTTTTTATTTTCTTCATATCGAGGGCAAATGTGTTCTAAGGCGGACACTAGGGCACTGGTGCAGAAGGCCACAGGGAAGGCTGAACAAGTTCGGGAAACCTCTGTTCAGTGAATGCATTTCAAGAATGAGGCCACAACACTCCCCATCATGGCGGAACGCACTCCGTCAACATTAGCTGTAATTATAGCATTGCTTTTATTACTGCCCTGGCAGCCTTCCAAGGGAACAAGCAGGCAGCTGGGAGACAAAACGCTGAAGTCTCCCGCCTGACAGCGAGGGACCTGGGCACACTACTGCCCCGCCGAACCTCACCCTCCTCACCTGTGAAGTGGCAGAGGCCGGGGCGTGCCGCACAGCCCTGGCCACACGAAGGCCGGGACTCCTTCGTCCCGGATGCTTTCGTTCAGTCGTCTGAGGACCCACCTTGTGCCAGCTGCCATCTTGATGCTGCCCGTACAGAGCAAATACAGAGAGCAGCGCGCCTTCTCTCCTGGAGCTCCCTTTCCAGTGGGGGCGCCCACTTTGTGGGCCCAGATACACTGGCGCTCCAGCCCTCCAGGCAGATCAGCTTCCAAGTAACAGTCCCTTTGCTCCTATGGGAGAAAGGGCTCCCATTTGCAAGGAGTGCTGCACTTTTGCTGAGGAAGAGGCTAAGCCCACACTGTCCAGGATGGCAAAAGCAGCTCTGGGAGCGGAAGCCTGGAACGTCGGTCCTGCAAATGAGCCCGTCCCCCAGCTCCCCTGTAGAGCCCTTGTTCCCATTTGCAGAGGAAGAAACAAGGCTTCTCCGTGTCAGACTTGTCTGACAAGGCTAAGAGGACCAGAGAACCCGAGTTCAAGAGTGCTCCTCACATCCATGACCATGCGTGACCCAGCAAACTGAAGGAAGAGCACACACTGGGAAGGAGGCTCTCGGGAGCTCGAGGCCACTTGGGGTCAGGCCAGGGCACTCAGCTGCCGGGAAGATTTCTCATCTCAGGTCTGCTTCCTGTAAAGCCCTTTCCCTAGAGCCTGCCCAGCTGCGACTTACCCCAGGCACAGGTGACTGCTGCAGACACCACGAGGGGGCCAGAGAGGTACCACGGGTCCCCTAGCGGACAACCTGACAAAGGCCCCTTCTACTGAGAGGTTGGGCAACAACTTCAGGGAAGCAGAAGATGGGGCCCTTGGCTGTTTGCCCCTTCTTTTTTTAATGTTTATTTATGGGGGGGGGCAGAGCGTGAGTGGGGGAGAGGGAGAGAGGGAGACACAGAATTAGAAACAGGCTCCAGGCTCTGAGCTGTCAGCACAGAGCCCGACGCAGGACTCAAACTCACAAACAATGAGATCATGACCTGAGCCGAAGTCAGAGGTTTAACCGACTGAGCCACCCAGGCAACCCCGGAATTTTGGCCCTTCTGAGCCAGCCCCCTACACTCTCCTCCAGCCACTGTGCTGCAGACCCGCCCTTCCTTCTCTGGCTGGAATCTTATTTGGAGTTCCCTAAAGGCTACCTTAAAAATGGGAAAAGGCTGGGGCACCTGGGTGACTCAGTCGGTTAAGCATCCAGCTTCAGCTCTGGTCATGATCTCACAATCCGTGAGTTCGAGCCCTGCATCAGGCTCTGTGCTGACAGTTCAGAGCCTAAAGTCTGCTTCGGATTCTGTGTCTCCCTTTCTCTCTGCCCTTACCCTGCTCGTGCCTCTCTCTCATTCTCTCTCAAAAGTAAATAAACGTTTAAAAAAATGTTTAATGGGAAAACGCAGGTGCTTGAAGATTCTCTTGAAAATCCTGCCACCACCACCAGTAAATGGGCCTCCACAGTGCACAAGATACCATCCCAGACCCCGTGGGGTGGCATCTCTCTGAGAGCTTTCAGTACAGGGAGGAGAGAGGCCCCACAGCAGAAGTGATGTGATCCCAGAGAAGCAAGCCAGTGAACAGGTCAAGAGGAGCAGTGTCTGTTCAGAGCGCCGTTCGCGAGCACGGAGACTGGCCGCAGCAAGACTGCTGGACCTTGCTGTGTGGGCAGGCGGAAGAACCACGGGCTAACCAGGGTCCTGCACTGTCTCAAAGGCACTGTGTCTCCAGACACAGGAGACAATGGGACAAGGCACCGACATAGGCACCAGCCCAGATGGATGGGGAGCCAGTCAGGCTGGAACTGAAATGATAGAGATGAGCACAGACTGTGAGCAGCTCGTCTGCAGGGCCACCAGAAGGAGTCCAGTTTAGGCAAGGATGAAGGCTTGTGAGGAGTACCACAAAACTGTAGTAAGGAGGGCATATTCAGATGTGCAGTGCGTCGGGGGGGGGGGGTGTGTGTGTGCTGGGGACTGAGAGTTTCAAGGAGGGATTAATCATGGGGCTCAAAGGGAGATGAAAGATTTAGAATCACTGAGTAGAAAAGTATCTTAGAAATGATCTCATACAACATCATATCTAATTTTACAATCCCAAACACAAAACCCCTGATCAATAAATATCAGTTTTTACTTAAACCCCAGAAGTGATGAAATGCTTACTACCTCCCAAGATAGCCCATTCACCAGCTAGATGGTCTAGCTGTTAGAAAGTTCTTCCCAGGGGCACCTGAGTGGCTGTCGGTTAAGCGTCCAACTCTTGATCTCAGCTGAGGTCATGATCTCACAGTTCCTGAGTTAGTGCCCCGCACTGGGCTCTGCACTAATGGCGCAGAGCCTGCTTGGGATTCTGTCTCTCCTTCTCTCTGCCCCTCTCCCGCTTGTGCTCCCTCTCTCTCAAAATAAATAAATAAACTTAAAAAAAAGAAAGACAGTTCTTCCTGGAACTGGATCCACATCTGATCTTCTGGAATCCCTTCATCCATGGGTCCTAGGTTTGGCCCTCTAAAGCTATAGGACACGTTTAAGCCCTCTTCTTCCACATCAATCCTGCGCATGTTAGAAAACAATGATCATGTCCCTCTTACCACTCCATAAAAGCAATTCCAGGACAGAACAAACATTCTGAAATCCTTCACCCAATTCCCATGGGGTACAGGGTCTAGCACCTTAGTCACCCTTCTCTGGGTGAATTTGGATTTGCCAGTGTCCCGACCAGAATTAACAAAACCCAAACTACAGATGTGGTGTAAGCTCCACAGAGCACAAAGAGAGTCTGAATTCCATACCCATTGAGGTATTGTTCTCCTTAGCAACCACATGGCATAGTTAGCTTACAGTTTCCTTCATTTCTCAGTCACTCATTCAATCAACAAACGTGAGCTGCCTACTTACTATATGCCAGTCACCAGACTATGTACAAGGGAAATACTATATTTTCTTTAATAACAAAAAAATACCATCCATCTTTGTGTTCAGGGAGACAGCCTACTTAGAGGGATAATAAACAGATCCAGATAAAATTATGAGGAAAAGAATATGCTGCATATGGGATCTGGTAAGAGTGCTGACGAGAGACACGTTCCCCAGGGAGGACGGAAGTGATGTCTGAGGTTAAGTCTTCCAATAATGCTGGACATCGGTTTACCGCCACAGTGAAGTCATGTGGACTGGCTCTACCCTCCTGGTACACCCCTAGAAAGCTGAACAGAATATATGGGACAATTCCCTTAGATGTGAGACAAAAGGCTGCACAAGACTGTAATCCCTGAGAAGAGGGAAACGAAAGAATGAGTCGTATGGCTACCCAGCTGACTGCCTGGAGGTGGCTTGCACACAGCTGCACAGGAGGAGGAATCCAAGTGGAGTCCAGTGGTCTCCCCAAGCTGAGGAGACAGAAATCAGAGTTCATGGAGCTAGAATTGAAGGCAGAAGAGTAGAGAGGAGGGGCTGTGCAGACAGGGTGCTCTAGGGATGTGCAGAAGAGTCTCCTTGACTCTCTGGCTAATGCACACATGTGTGAAGCGAGCTCCACAAGACTGGGAAGAGAACCAATGGAAAGCAACAGGGCAGATGATTTGTAGCACACAGGGCCAGAAAGAGGTCACATTCCCCCGTGGAGAGTGGAGAGACCTCACTATACCAGGGCACTGGGCAGAGTCCTCAGAAGGGTGGTGCCTTAGTAGTGAAGCTAAATTAGCCCTAGACTACAAGCGGCTCTGAATCTACCCTAACAAAGCTTAAAGGCAAGCTTCAAATACTAAACTGATCCCAAGCAATTGAAACGCATGCCAGAATAAAGTCCCATAATACTATTTAAAGAAATATAATGACATCCAGCAACATTAAATCCACAATGTCTGGCATTCAATCAAAAATTAGCAGGCATTCAAAGAAGCAGAAAGATATGACCCATAACCAGGAGAAAAATCAGTTAATAGAACAGACCCAAAGATGACAGAGATGACGAAACCAGTAGACAAAGATGAAAAGCAGCGATTGCAAGTATGTTCCATATGCTCCAGAATGTGGAGGGAAACATACACATGATGAGGAGAGAAACAGAAGCTATAAAAAAGACTCCCATCGAACTTCTAGAGATGAAAAAGATAATATCTGAAATGTAAGACACTCTCGATGGAACCAGTTACATCAGATTAGACCCTGCAGAAGAAAATAACATGGTACCCGAAGACATAACAATAGAAATTATCTCAGATGAAGTACACAAAGAAAAAAGACTGAAAAAAATTAATAGAGCATCAGCAACCTATAGGAAAATATCCAAGAGGCTAATGGTCATGTAACTGAAGTTCTAGAAAGAGAGAAGGGGAAACAGAAAAATTCTCAAAGAAATAATGGCTGAACAGATTTTCCTACCTGCTAAAACAATGCAGATAAGAGAACACACAATCAGGGTGGGAGGGGCGTTTCAAGCAAGTAGACCACACCTGGGACAATGAGAAATGAGAGCTTGCATGGTGGGGAGAGGGAGGAAGGGCTACAGGTAATTTGGCCTTACAGAAACAAAAGGGGTAAAGTTGGCTCCAGGGGGGAAAAAGTGAGGCTGGCCAGGGGCAGGTGCAGACCTCATCTGGTCGGCCAAGGGATGATCACCTCATCCTGGATGAGGGCAACTGATTTTTTAAACTTAACATCAGACTTTGCAGTTTTCCTGAGCAGAAGTGTCCAGAGAACAGAAGAGAGGTTTGAGGCCCAGCTGTGACATCTGAGCCTTCAGCCTGCACCCTATGGGGATCACTAGCTGACCCCCTTGGATCCCATATGGAACAAAGAGCGGGGGCAACACACACATCCCACCCATCTGAGAAAGTTCTTCCTCCCTGTAACCCCCAGAATCAGATCATTCTTAAGCCAGAAAGACCTCAGGGATCAGCGACTCCTCATTTTACAGATTAAAAACAACAACTAAGTCCTAGAGAAGTAATGTGACTGGTCCAGGACAAGCCAGGTGTCCTGCCTCCCAGTGGCCTGCTCTGTCCACTGACCCACTCTGCCTGTCACAGTCCCAACCGCCCTTCCAGAACTACAGACTGGTCTGGATGATGCTTATGAGTCTGAACGTCTACATACAGTCGTCTCTGTGTGTCCACTCCAGCTCCTTCAGGGTAAAGGCAGATTCCTGGCATCACTGAGCTCCTGAACTTCTGTAGGGTTGATACTCAGTTCATCTCCCTCCCGTACACTGAGCAAAAGTGACTCTGGGCCTGGCTCTGGGGAAGAAAGGAGGAAGAGGTAAGCCTCCCTGAGGATCCAAAGCCACAGCTGCCCCAAGCCTGCCTAAGTCTGAGGGGGACAGAGAAACAGAGAGAGGAGTTAGATCCAGGAAGCTGGACCCACTGACCCAGCCTGTGGGAGCTCCCAGGCGACTCCCCAGGAGGTAGGGATGGTCTAGTGGGAGGAGGGACATTCCTCCAGCCTCTAAGTCTGCTCTTATCAGATTGGCACTGAGCCAGGCACTGGGCTTGCCACCTCCTCCACCCCAGGGGAGGAAGAGGAAATGGTCTTAACTTGCCTTCTCTTCCCCTCCTCATACCAGCACCCAACCTCAGCCTCAACTTCACTTGGGCTCTGAGTTGGGCGGCACCTCTTAACAGGGGTTAAGAATAAGCAAATTCTTGGGCTATTCCTGGAGCCTTGATTTTTATCATCCTTCCATTCTAGTCAATTCTGAGAGGCCAGCGGCCGGGAATGCCAGAGAGATCTGAGCCTGGCCCACCAAACCCAAAATAACCCCACACGTGCCTCCCTCAAGTCCTCATGGATTTGGCCATTTGGGGTGCATGTTTTCCTACGAAGCTGCCTTCAGGTCTTGCAAGGTCACCTCACATACAGGGTGCTAGGAACACAGAGCCATCCTTGGGCAAACCGAGGAAGATGGGAGAAGGTATGGGGGTAGGGTGGAATACAATAGAATCCAGGGTCATCATCTAGAAAGTCTGGTTCCAGCTTCCTCTGCTCAAAAGACCCTGGGAAAGCCAGCCTCAGTTTCCTCAACTGTGATATTTCTGAGCAGGGCTCCTTGTCCATCACCCTCGGGAAAGGGAACATTAAGTCTGTCGGGCAGAGCTGCAGCTCCTTTAGTGAGGAGCTCCTGACCTATGAGTCCTGCCTCCTCCCCAGAGACATTTCAAACCCCTGCGATTATGAAGATGGATGGTTTTATTTAATTTTGTTAATTTTTTTAATGTCTATTTTTGAGAGAGAGAGAAACAGAGTGCGAGCCGGGAAGGGGCAGAGAAAGGGGGAGACACAGAATCTGAAGCAGGCTCAGCACAAAGTCTGACGTGGGGCTCAAACCCACAAACCGTGAGATCATGACCTGCACCAAAATCGGACGCTTAATCAGCTGAGCCACTCAGGCGCCCAAAAGATGGATGGTTTTAAATTGAGCAAGAGCTCTAAGTGTCCAGGGGAATCAGCTAGATCAGAGATACATTTCTTTTTATATCACAAATGCAGCATTTGTTCTGTTCTTTCAGAAAATATTTGAGTGCCCACTTGGTACCAGACAATGAGAAAACAGGCAAAGAGGCAGTGGAGGGGAAAATCATTCCTCAGAAGGAATGAAGATCCAGAGATTGAAGGGAGCCATTAGAAATGTCCCTGCCTGTCAGAGAAGACCCATGCGGGCAGCAGAAGTCCTGAGTCTGAGTCCGTCTTCTGGTAGCACTAACCCTACTTGGAACCTGGGGGTTGGGGAGGAGGGGGTGGCTGCAGGGGCTGTGGAGACCAGTCCCATAGACCACTGGGACCACTGGGTTTACAATGTGGCAGCATCTAAAGCCTTAGTCCTTGGGGTGGAGGCCAAAGGAGAAAGGCCCCATAGAGGGGCCTCCTCAAGAATCACCTCCTACTTCCCCTCTGCCCCAGAGTCAGGGTGGCCACGCTCCCCCACCCCAGCCCACAAAGAAAAAGGATCAAGCAAGGCTTTCGGCCTCTGCTGATCAACACTTGCACCAGAGCCAGTTGCCCTGAGAGCCAGGAAACTGGACTGCCAGCCATCACCCAGAACTGGGGACAATTCTGTGGTGTAAGCAGCTTCTACAATCAGTATTAGCAACCCTAAGGCCAGCAACCCCAAAAGTATTTCCAGAGAGGAGAAAATGTGTCCGATTCAGGTCCTCCAACTCCAGGATTCTGCTGTCCCACGTACATCGGGCTTAACTGGAATATCGGAACGGGAGCCATCTGGAGGGAGAGGGCCACTCTGCCTGATACTGATATTCCAGCCCACAGAGTCCAGGCCAGAGTGGGTTTGAAGCATCTAGCCGGGCATGGTGGTACCCGCTGCTAACCTCCCCATCAGCCGGTAGAGGGTGGCCCCTCTGGGGAAGTCACACCCATGTTCCAGAAACACAGCTGCTGCTCTTTTCTTGAAGAACAGTCCTCAGAGCTGAAGACATAGTCCACTGAGCATCCCCACCCTTCCCTAGAGAGACACCTGAACTTGTTAAACCACCAAGAGGCATTTGGATAAGCAGTGAGGAAGGTGGATATGCTGGAAGTGAGGTAACATCACTTTTATTCCACACGAGGTAGAAGCATAAAGCAGGAAGACTTCAGCCGGGGGAAGGCAGGCATCTCCTTTGCGCCCTACAGAGAGGCAGGGCTCTGGCTGCATCTACAGCAACCTCTTCCCTTCCTGGCCACCTTCAGAGCCCACTCCTGGGAGCCATGGATGCTGCAGGACCAAGCCCGGGGAGGGGGGGGCGGATCGGAAAACCTACATAAAACACAAGACACTTGGTAGCCAAGAACAGAAAGGGACTCGCCTAACCCTACATTGGCTAGATCAATCACACACTCTCTCTCTCTCTTTTAATAATGCATTGTGTATAATTCATATCCTTTTCAAATAGTTTTTTACTGAAGTATAACTGAGATACACTGTATTAGTTTCAGGTGTACAACATAATAATTCTACATCTGAATACGTTGCTAAATGATCACCACAATAAGTCTATCTACCATCTGTCATCATACAAATTTACAAACACTATTTTTCTTCTGATAGGAACCTTTAAGATTTTTCCCAACAATGCTCAGTGTTGCAATACGATATTATTGACTGAAGACCTCATGCTGTATGTTACATCCCTGTGACTTACTTATTTTGTAAGTGGAAGTTTGTTTTAAAGTTATTTTATTTTGAGAGAGCATGCATGCGGGAGGGGCAGAGAGAGAGAAAGAGAGAGAGAGGGGAGGGGCGGGGAGAGAATCCCAAGTAAGCTTCACACTGTCAGGGTAGAGACCAATGCAGGACTCGAACTCATGAACCATAAATCATGACCTCAGGTGAAATCAAGGATAGGACACTTAACCTACCGAGCCATCTAGGTGCCCCTATAAGTGGAAGTTTATACCTCTTGATCCCCTTCACCCATTTTGCCCAACTCACATACCCCTTCCCCTCTGGCAACCAATTGTTCTCTGTATCTGTATTTGGCTTGGTTTATTTGCTTTGTTTTTTTAGATCCCAGATATAAGTGAAATTGTAAGGTATTTTTCTTTGACTTATTTCACTTAGCATAATACTCTCGAGGTCCATCCATGTTGTTGCAAATGGCAAGGTTTCACCTTTTTTATGGTTGAGCAATAAGTATTCCATCATATGTGTATACCACATCTTCTTTATCCATTCATCCATCGATAGATATTTAGGTTGTTTCCATATCTTGGCTATCATAAATAATGCTGCAATGAACATAGGAGTGCATATATCTTTTCAAATTAGCGTCTTCATTTTCTTTGAATACCCAGAAGTGGAATTACTGAATCATATGGCAGTTCCATTTTTAATTTTTTGAAGAACTCCTATACTGTTTTCCACAGTGGCTGCACCAACAGTGCTCAAGGATTCTCTTTTCTCCACATGCTTCCCAACACTTGTTATTTTCTGTCTTTTTGATAATTATAACAGGTGTGAAGTGGTATCTCATTGTGATTTTGATTTGTATTTCCCTGACAATGACCAACGTTGGGTACCTTTTCATGTGCCTGTTGGCCAACTCTATGTCTTCTTTGGAAAAATATCTTTTCAGATCCTCTGCCCATTTTTTAATCAGATTGTTTTATATTATTATTATTGAGTTATAGGAGTTCTTTCTATATTTTGGGTATTAACCCCTTATCAAATATATGATTTACAAATATCTTCTCCCAGGCTGCCTTTTTATTGTGTTGATGGTTTCCTTCACTGTACAGAAGGTTTTTAGTTTGATGTATTCCCATTTGTTTATTTGTGCTTGTGTTGCCATTGCTTCTGGATTCAGATCACATATGTCCATCAGGGACATTGGCCTGTAGTTTTCTAAATGTTTTTAATGTTTATTTATTTTTGAGAGAGACAGAGCATGAGTGGGGGAAGAGCAGAGACAGAGAGAGACACAGAATCTGAAGCAGGCTCCAGGCTTGGAGCTTGTCAGCACAGAGCCTGAGGCAGGGCTCGAACTCACAAACCATGAGATCATGACCTGAGCCAAAGTTGGACACTTAACTGACTGAGCTACTCAGGCATCCCTTGGCCTGTAGTTTTCTTTTTTCCTTTTTTTTTTTTTTTTTTTTTTTTTGTGGTGTCGTTATCTGGTTTTGGTATCAGAGTAACACTGGCCTCATAAAATGAGTTTGGAAGCATCCCCTCTCTTACCTTTTTGGAAGAGTTTGAAAAAAGGATAGGTATTAAATCTTCTTTGAATGTTTGATAGAATTCACCAGGGAAGCCTTGACTTTTTGTTTGTTGGAAAGTTTTTGATTATTGATTCAATTTCTTTACTAATCTATTCAAATTTTTTATAATTCATGATTCAGTCTTGGAAGATCATATGTTTCTAGGAACTTACCCCTTTCTTCTAGGTTGTCCAGTTTGTTGGCATGTAATTGTTTGTAGTAGTGTCTTATAATTTCTTTGATATCAGTTGTAATCTCTCCTCTTTCATTTCTGATTTTATTTATTTGAGCCTTCTCTTTTTTTTCTTAGTGAGCTTAGCTAAAACTTTGTCAACTCTCTTAATGGTTTCAAAGAACCAGCTCTTAGTTTCACTGATCTTTTCTATTATCTTTGTAGTCTTTATTTCATTTATTTACACTCTGACCTTTATTATTTCCTTTCTACTACTAATTTGGGGTTTCATTTATTCTTATTTTTCTAGCTCCTTTTAGGTATAGATTGTTTGAGATTTTTCTTATTTCTTAAAGTAGGTATTTATCACTATGACTGTACCTCTTAGAACTACCTTTGCTGAATCCAAAATTTGCTTCATACATAGATTTTGGTATGTTGTAGTCCCATTTTCATTTGTCTCAAGTAATTTTTTATGTCTTCTTTGATTTCTTCATTGACCCATTATTTGTTCAATAGCATGTTGCTTAATCTCCATATATTTGTGATTTTTCTAACTTTCTTTTTTTTAACTTTATTTATTTTGAGAAAGAGACAGAGAGTAAGCAAGTGGGGGAGAAGCAGAGAGAGGGAGAGACAGAATCCCAAGCAGGCTCTGCACTGTTGGTGCAGAGCCTGACACATGGCTTGAACTCACAAACCTTGAGTTCCTAACCTGAGCCAAGATCAAGAGTCAGACGCTTAACCAACTGAGCCCCCAGGCACCCCTCTAACTTTCTTCTTATAATTGATTCCTAGTTTTATATCATTGTGGTTGGAAAAGAGGCTTGATATAACTTGAATCTTCTTAAGTTTATTGAGACTTGTTTTGTGGCCTAACGTGATATATCCTGGAGAATGTTCTATGTGCACTCCAAAAGAATGTGTATTCTGATGCTTTGGGATGTAAAGTTCTATACATATCTATTAAATCTGTGTGGTCTAATATGTCAGTTAAAGCCAATGTTTCCTTATTGATTTTGGTCTGGATGATCTATTCATTGATGTAAGTGAGGTATGAAAGCCCCTACTATTATTCTAATGCTGTCAATTTGTCCCTTTAGGTCGGTTAATATATGCTTTGTGTATTTAAATGCTACTATGCTGGGTACATAAATATTTACAAATGTTATATCTTTTCTTGCTAGATTTACCCCTTTATCATTATGTAGTGTCCATCGTTGTCTTTTATTACAATCTTCAGTTTGTTTGGTTTTTTTTTTTAAGTTTTTTTTATTTTGAGAGAGAGAGAGACAGCATGAGTGGGGAGGGGCAGAGAGAGGGAGAGAGAATCCCAAGCAGGCTCCGCACTGCCAGTGAAGGGCCCGATGTGGGGCTCAAATCCATGAACCATGAGATCGTGACCTGAGCCAAAATCAAGAATTGGATGCTTAACTGACTGAGACACCCAGGCACCCCTACAATCTTTGTTTAAGAGTCTGTTTTGTCTGATGTCAGTATAACTACCCCTGCTTTCTTTTGGTTTCCATTTGCATGAAACATCTTTATCCACCCCTTCACTTTCAGTCTCTATGTGTCTTTATATCTAAAGTGAGTCTCTTGTAGGTAGCTCATAGTGCACTACCGGGATTGTTTGTTTGTTTTAATCCATTCAGCCGCTCTATGTCTTGATTGGAGATTTGATCCAATTATTTATATTCTGTGTATAATTTAAGGTATGTACTTGTTGCCATTTTATAGTGGTTTGTTTATGGTTTCTTGTCTGTTTTGTAGCTCTTCTCTGTTCCTTTC
The DNA here is from genome assembly GCA_028646485.1 of Cryptoprocta ferox. NCBI lineage: Eukaryota > Metazoa > Chordata > Mammalia > Carnivora > Eupleridae > Cryptoprocta > Cryptoprocta ferox. Next base: position 96,857,286 of record CM053571.1, read on the forward strand.
TTCTTCTCTTGGTTTCTTCCCTTGTGGTTTGATGACTTTCTATCGTGTTGTGCTTAGGTCCCTTTCTCATTATCTTTTACATACCTATTAAGAGTTTTTGCTTGTGCTTACCATGAGGCTCATATTTAAGAGCCCATATACATAGCATTCGATTTTAAGTTGACAGCAGGTTGTTTGAATGCATTCTAAAACTCTACACTTTTACTCCACTCCCCCAACATTTTATATTTTCAATATTACATTTCACATCTTTTTCATGTCCATCCTTTAACTAGTTACATTATTTTTAATACTTTTATCTTTTAACTTTAATACTAGCTTTATAAGTGATTTGTCCAATACCTTTACTAAATAGTTACCTTTCCTGGTTACCTTTCATATGTTTTCTTGTTACTAATTACTCCCCATTCTTTTCAGCTTAAAGAAGTCCCTTTAACATGTCACGTAGGGCCAGTTTAGTGCTGATGTACTCCTGTAGCTTTCAGAAAGCTCTTTATCTCTTTTTCAATTGTGAATGATAAACATGCCAGGTAGAGTATTCTTGGTTGGAAGTGTTTTTCTTTCAGCACTTTGAACATACCATGACGTTCCCTACTAGCCTACAATGTTTCTGCTAAGAAATTCTCCTAGTAGTCTTATGGGGGCTCCCTTGTATGTAACAAGTTATTTTTAAGATTCTCTCTGGGGGTGCCTAGGTGGCTCAGTTGGCTAAGTGACTGACTCTTGATCTCGGCTTGGGTCATGATCTTGCAGTTTGTGGGTTTGAGCCCCACAATCGGGTTTTGCTCTGGCAGCATGGAGCCTGCTTGAGATTCTGTCTCTCCTTCTCTCTGCCCCTCCCCCACTCTCTCTCTCTCTCTCACTCTCTCTCTCAAAAATAAATAGGTGAACTTAAAAAAAATTCTCTGTATCCTTAACTTTTGACATTTTATTTTTTTTATTTTAGAGAAAGAGAAATAGTGCAAGCAGGGAGAGGAGCAGAGGGATTAAGAGAGAGAGAGAGAAGGAGGGAGAAAGAGAACAACCCTGGGATCATGACCTGAGCCAAAATCAAAAGTCAGGCACTCAACCAACTGAGCCACCCAGGTGCCTTGACATTTTCATTACAATGTGTTCTTGGTGTGGTCTGTTTGGTTTCACCTTGTTTGGACTCTCTGGGATTCCTGGATCTGGATGTGTGTTTCTTTCTCCAGGTTACAGAAGTTTTGGGCCATTATTTCTTCAAATAAGTTTTCTGCCTCTTTCTCTTGCTCTTCTCCTTTTGGGATTCCTATAATGTGAATGTTAGTCCATTTGATGTTGTCCCATAAATCCCTTAGGTTACCTTCATTTCTTTTTTTTAGTTTTTATTTCTTTTTGCTCTTCTTTTGGGTGAGTTACACTGCCCTGTCTTCCAGCTCACTGATTCTATCTTCTGCTTCATTTAGTCTGCTGTTGAAACCCACTCGTGTCTTCTTCCATTGTTATTCTTCAGTTCTATTATTTCTGTTTGGTACTTATATTCTCTATCTCTTTGTTGAAGTTCTCACTGTGTTTAACCATTCTTCTTCTGAGTTTGGTGAGCATCTCTATAACCATGACTTCAGAATCTTCATCGTGTAAGTTACTTATCTCTATTTCACTAAGGATTTTTTTCCCCCTGAGATTTCATCTCGTTCTTCTGTTTGGAAACTATTCCTCTGTCTGCTCATTTTGCTTGAGTTTCTGTGTTTGTTTCTATGCATTAGGTAAAACAGCTATCTCTCCCAGTCTTGCAGGAATGGCCTTATGTAGGAGATGAACCATCTTTTCAACCATGCCCTAGCTCTTGTTTGCCTCTTGAACCTTTGTGATTACCTAAGCAGCCAGACTCTTTCCTGGTGGGTCCCAGTTGTGGAGGGTATGCCAAGATTTGTCAGTGTTCCAGAGGGAAGGATTTCAGTCAGCACCTGGCTTCAAGCAGCAGGTTTGAAGGCATGCAAGTATAAGCAGTCCTATGGGAACATAATCACAGACCCTGCTGGCCTGCAAAACAAGCAGTCTGGAGGAGTTCCCTCAGTGACAGTTGCAAAACATGAGGCTCCTTTCTGGGAGGGACCAGCAAACTTTCTGGGAGGTGTAGCAAGGCTGAGAGTCAGCTCAAAGACGGTGAACTCTCTATGTTCCCTAATAGCACCTCTATAGCCTCTAGATGTGTTACAAACGTGAAGCCTGCTCCTCGGGCTAAAGCTCTAGGGCAAGTAAACAGGCCTTTTACATCAGATAACTGGGGGTGTGTTTCAGTCAGCTGTCTGTGCAGTGCCCTGGGAATGGCAGTCTGCCAAGAACTGTCTCTCCAATTGTTTCAGACCTGTATGACCCAGAAACAAAATCACCCTTGGCCACTGGAGCCAGGTGCTCAGGCATCCCCTATGTGGGCTACATCCATAGGCCAGCTTTGTTGGGGCTGTATTTGGATAGGAGGTAGGGGTGGGACTTTTGTCCTGCTGGCTTAGGCAGGGTCTCAGGGAGTAGCACAAGGCCCCCCCCCACCCAGTGCTAGCACGGTAGGGGAGGTGACAAAATGTCATCCGCCAGCACCAGTACTAACCAGGTAGAAGGAGAACACCACAAATGGCACCCACCAGCATCTCTGGACCTGGAGACAGTCCCAACAGGCTCTTGCCCTTCTGGCAGATGCTTTAAGAATAGCAAACGAGGGCGCCTTGATGGTTCAGTCAGTTAAGCGTCTGCTGCTTGATTTCGGCTAAGGTCATGATCTCACAATTCGTGAGTTCGAGCCCAGACAGCACAGAGCCTGCTTGGAATTCTCTCTCTCCCTGCCCCTCCTCCACTCATATTCATTCATTCATTCTCTCTCTCTCTCTCTCTCTCTCTCTCTCTCTTTCTCAAAAAGTAAACTAAATAAATAAAAGACTAGCAAAATGGATCTTTCATTTATGGTCTAGGCACTTTTCAAACTGCTGCTTCTGCACTAGGTCTGAGGACAAGCAAGTCTGCACACGAGCCCTTTAAGAGTGGAGTCTAGGTTCCCTACAGCCCTGTGGCTTTTCAGACATATGCCCCGTTGGTTTTCAAAACCAGATGTTTTGGGGGGCTCGTCTCTCTAATGCAGTTCCCAAAGGCTGGGGTGCCTAATGCGGGGCACACACTTCTCGCTGCACAGGAACAAGCTCCATGCTTGTGAGATCCCTCCCAAACGTGGGTCACCATGCCAGGGGTGGAGTCTCTGGCGAGACCGTGTCTCTGTCTAACCCACCATCTCGATATGACCTCTTTATCCATTGTGAAGGGGCTTATTCCAATAGTTTTCAGGTCTTTTTCAGAGGGAATTTTCCCCTAGGTAGCTGTAGATCTGTCGTGTCTATGGGAAGAGGTGACTTCAGGACCTTCCCACACCACCATCTTGAACAAAAGCTCCCTCATCACACGGAGCACCTGGCCCAAAAGATGCCTCAGATCTTAAAAGAATCAAAGCGTTCAATAACTGCTTGTTGATGAATTGATAGTATGACTGTTGAGCATGCAGAAAAGTGAATGGACCCTCACAGCTGTAGAGAACCGGAAAGGGGGGTGTAGGCACGGGCAGAGAAGTTAGGAATCGGAGACAGGCCTCTTAGGTCTCTGCTGATGGGGAATTCACCTAGCAAGTAGCGAACTCTCAGTTGAAGCAGGTTGAGGTCTTCCATCCAGTTTTTCCAATTCCTTGGCCAAAAGGAGTCGCTGAGGTCGGTCTTGCTGTGATGCCGGATTTCTCAAGGTTTACAGACAAGGCTTCGCACGTTTTCCTCAACCCTAAACATTGGTCCACAGTAAGCCCCGTCAGCTGATCAGATACCGTTAACCCTGCAGCAGTAGCACAACGCTGACACCAGAGTCACCCAGATGTAGCAGGGTGGCTCCAAGTGTGGGGCAGCCACTCGCCCTTCCCCCCAGTCCTCACCAAGTCATCTTGCAGAGCCGGGTCAGCTTCCCCAGAGCACAGTCGAGGAGGAGCCGGGAGAACGAGAGGCTGAGCTGTACAGCGTGCACTGCACTTTCATAACCAGGGACACTTGCAGACACAAACCATTTCTTTTCCAAGAGATGCTGAGAGGGAGTAGGAAGAAAATAAAACACTGAGGGGTTTTCAAATGTGGAACCCACGCAGCCTTTGTTCTTATTTGATGAATGCGCCAACCACGAGGCAGACGACAGGCCAAAGAACACTGTTGTGCTGAGAAAGTGTATTTCATCCAGTCCAGCCTGAGATCTCCAGGGAGAGGTAAGTCTGATGAATGATCAGTGCTGGGGAGAACTTCACCAGCAGCCCCACTGCTGCATCCTCTAAACTGGCACTGGGGATTCATTAATGACCTGGAGCTGGCTCTTCCCCCTGTTTCTTTCTGCCTCCCCGCCATTTGTGACAACTCACAGCAGAGAAGAGCTACCAAGGCAGGTGAAAAGAAAACTTTAAAAACAAATACATTGTGGGAAGTCGAAACGTGAAATCCATTGTGTTGCCTGAGAAAGAAAAGTGAAATCTGTGATTCATACAGGTCCAGGTTTTTTTTATTTCACATCCTCAGTCAGAAGAGGATGGAGAGAAAGTCTGGACCTTGAATAAATGAATTCCCAGCAGAGGCTTGGATCTGGAGTGACCAGCTGGCTTTCTTAAAGACCTGTCACTCACAGATTCACATTCTTCAGAGATGCCATGAAAATTAGCAAGGGGTACTAAGCAGCCAAGCTCTTGACAGCTCCCAGAGCTTCCAGCTCTACTTCTACAGCTCTGGTCACCCTAGCAGGAGAAGCAGTCTGCTCCCAAGCCCAAATTCTGGATTACCTTCAGCACAAGCCCCGCACACATGCAAACACAGAGCATCCACCTCAAACAACACTTCTTCCCCAACAAGATTAAGTGTCCTGTCCATGCCAATTTCCCATGTTGGCCCATATGGTAAAGAAGGGGCTGGGAAGGGAAGGAGCCTGTGCTGTCTTCCAAAGATCAATGGGGTCTATGGGCTCCTCAGTCAGTTAAGCGTCTGACTCTTGGTTTTGGCTCAGGTCACGATCTTATGGTTGTGGGATCAACCCCCACATCAGGCTCTGTGCTAGGCATGGAGCCTGCTTAAGATTCTCTCTCTTTCTCTCTCTCTCTCTCTCTCTCTCACCCTCTGCCTCTCCCCTGTGCATGCCCATGCTCACTCTCTCTGAAATAATGAGAAAGAAAAGAAAGAAAGAAAGAAAGAAAGAAAAGAAAGAAAGAAAAAAAGAGAAGAGAGAAAACAAAAAAAAGAAAAGAAAAGAAAAGAGAAGAGAAGAGAAGAGAAGAGAAGAGAAAAGAAAAGAAAAGAAAAGAAAAGAAAAGAAAAGAAAGGAAAGAAGGAAAGAAAGAAAGATTGGTGGAGTCTATTCCCAAATATTCTAATTCTCCTCCTCTGGGCACATGAAGGGTCTGCACATCCATGTCCTCCCATCCCTCCGCCTTCAATAGGTGAGGTTTTCCCCCCAACCCTGGAGTTCCGACTGATCCTCTGACTTGCTTTGACCAAGCAGCAGATGGATGTTACACTGTGACACGTCATAGCCTACATCCCGAGAGGTCCCGGAGATCCCACGTTCACCTTAAAGGCTAGTTTTCTGGAAAACGAGAAATCACATGGGGGAAGAGGGGCCCAGCTGAGAGGCAGCACCAATCACCAGACGTGTGAGAGAGGCTCTCAGACTGTCCAGGACCTGCAGGGCTACTGAGTCACTGTCACTGCATTAATGAGCTTAGGTAATGAGGCCAACTGAGCTGGGCCTCAATGGCTAACCCCCCAGAATTGTGAGCAAATAAAAATGGTTCTGCTAAATTTGGGGGTGGTTTGTTACAGCAATAAACAATCAATACAAAACTCATCCAGCAAGTCTGTGCAGCTATACACAAAAATGAGGTCATTCTCTATGCACTGATGTGGAAAGATGACTGGAGAAGTTGCCAGCCCGTATAATACAATTCTACTTATGGAAATTGTTAAGTTAGTAGGTAGACAGCTGGATGCCGGTCTATCATAAAAATACCTGGAAAGAATAAAAACCAAAGTATTAACAGTGATTATCTCTGAAGGGCAGGATTATAGGAGATTTTCCTTTTATATAAAATGCATGTAATGTTCGAATATTATAATGAATTTGTGTTATTTTTGTGACAACAACAAAGGTATGTTAAAAAAAATTCACCTTGAATTCTGCTACAAGCTGATTTTTCCTAAAACATCCCTTTTATCCTGTCATTCCCCTGTTCAGGGACCAACACCGGCTCCCCACTGCCAGGCTTCTACAGTCTGACTCTCCTCTGGGTGACATACAAGGTGCCTTCAGGGCGGAGCCCACCCTCTCTCACCAGCTATGCTCCTCCCCCTCCCCGTGGTCATCTCCAGGTCACACCGATCGCCACCCCCACCTCCAAGCCCACCACCCACCATTGCGACACTCAAAGAACCCCTTCCTGTGCCTCTCACAATCCCCCCACTCCCACGAGGCCCAGCCCCATCTCCCCTGGGATCCTCTAGGGGTCCTCAGAGAAAGTTCCACCCAGCCCTGTCCTGGATGGGACAGTGTGCTATATTATTCTCCCTGCACTGCAGGAATTGACCATCACTCAAGGGGCATCTTCGCAGACACAGGCTGACTGGCCATCAGCATCTCCAGCTTCTCTGGCTAATAGTGGGAGAGGAGAAGAGCGCAGACAGGCAATTCCAACTCCCTTCCCTCTCTGTGCCCACGGACTGAGTGGTGGGTAACGCCCCTGGACTCGGGCTTTCTCCCCATGCGCCCCGTCTCCAGCACGCAAGTGGGAGCCAATTTGCAACGGCTGCTAATTCACAGTGACTCATGCCTCCTGGGCTGCTCCAGGGGCTCTCCCTCCCCGCCCTCCAGGTCCCACAAGCTATATTCAGATCCAAACTCTGGCTTCAAACCTAATTGCCTTCCTGGGGGGCCCAACGGTGCTTCCTCCCTCAGGTCCCTGCAATATGCACGTCCAGTTTTTAAACAAAGCTGTTTAGAATCTCTCAGGATTAAGTGGAAAATTGCAAGCCCAGACCTCTACCTCACTTTCTCTAAAACACAACATGTCATTCTACGTGCTCACATAGCCCCATTCAAACCCAGCCAGTCGCCCTGCCCCTCAGGGCCCTTCCATAGGCTTGGCCCTAGTGGGGGCTGGAGACTTGCTCAGGCAGGTCTGCTCCCACCATCCCTGGCACCGCCACCCCTAGGGCTTCTCAGAGAATATCAGGCCCTTAAGCCTCAGTTTCCACACTGTGGCAGGTGGCCAGGTGAGAGGGAGTAGGCAGGGCTGGCAGGTACTGTGTTTAAGTCTTACACTGCCCTCTACGGAGGGGGCATTGACACAAGAGAACTCTTCCCCACACAAACCCACACGGGCACACCCAGCCACACACATGCTGAGACAAACACACACATTCTAACTCACGCACACAGACACACGTGCATGGCCACACCTTCTCCCAGCCTTGCTCTGGGCATTCCCCTGAGATCACTTCCCTCACCTGTCCACTGTTCTCGGAGGCCCTGTCCCCACCCCCAGCCCCTCTCCCCGACTCCGAGCCTGGCACAGTTCCCTCAAGGGGCGGGGGAAGAGCACAGCATGCATGTGCCACCGGCCACATGCGCCCGCATGTTAGTAGGAGGTCGTGGGCACGGGTGCTGCCCACAGGGCTCCGGGGGGCTTCCCAGGCAGACCTGTGCATTGTTCAGATTTTACAATCATGTATTTGCTTTAATTTTTCTTTTTAACCTGAGAAACGGCAGTCTTTTGAATCTGCATGAAAATGCTGTATGGGTTAGCGGTGGCCTAGGCCACTAGGGCCAAGGCTAAGAACCGACCAAGCTCCTGTGACCCTCAGCCTTCCTGCAGGGCCAGTCAAGCCTCCCCAGTACACGAGAGGCTTCCAGGGGTTCTGCTGAGCTGGCTGACTCTCCAGACCCCTGGACGGTTCTCTATCCATATCCTTTCCTATCACAAGGTCAGGTATTGGAACAAACACTGACCACTGAGCATAGAAATGGTCATAAGACTCTCAACAAGTGAGTATTCAAAATACAGTTCATTTCCAGCCGCTGTCAGAGGAGTGGGAAGGAAGACAAAGGGGAGTAGGGGTGTGGCAAACTCAAAAGCACAGATAGTATTAAACAATGGATACTCAAAAAAATAATCCACATTTCATTCCTGAGTATAGACCAAAGCACACAGGCTGTGACACTCACAGCCAGCAGAGGTGCTCGTTCTGGCTCTGTGGCGTTCGCAAGGGCCTCAGCCGAGTTCAAGCTGAGTTGATAATTCAGTACGAGGGAAAAGGTTTGGAAGCTGGACTACACCAAGGCAGACAGTCTTGCTTCAGCATGCTGTGGCTATAATCGAAGTTGAAATTGTTAACTCACCAGGCTGGAGTGCAGCAGTGGGACCTTCTAGCTCCTAAAGGCATGGGGAGACAGGGCGGAGCAGGAGGCAGTTAAAATTAAAGCAGCAGTAGAGCCATCAGCACAGGACGGAAGTCAGGCCGCAAGACCCTGCCACAAACCGGACAGGCGACCATCTCTGTAAACAACCTCTGCCCCGTCCCACTTCCATCAGAAATCAGGGCCTCTGCTTTAATCATTAACCTCACTCTTTCCTCCTTCATGCACCTCTAGGCCAGAGACAGAGAGGGCCCTTGTAAGAGGAGGAGGTATTCGGGAAGCCCCAGGACTAGAAGCCAAATCCCACCTCCCCCCACCCCCGTCCCACTCAGAAACCACCTTTATCAAAGCTCAAGGAACCTTAGCAAATGGCCACCCAGACCCCCATTTTGCAGTTGAGGAAACCAGCCTGACGAAAGCAACTAATTTGCCCAAGGTCACAAAGCCCGTTAGAGGCAGAGGCAGGAGCCAGATGAGAGCCCTCCATCCAAGGAGCTGGCCATCATTCCAGATGCTCAACAGCATGACAAGAAACGACAAAACCAAAGCCCTGTGAGGCCAAAATCATACAAGAGAATAAACTTCCTGTCTGGAAGTTCCTTCCCTCAGGTCCTCCTCCCATATGTACAGAAGGAGGACAGTCTTCTGGCTAGAAATAACTGGTGGTGTCAGGGGCTGGCTGTCTCCCCGAGGCCGTGCAGGCCTCCTGGGAAGCTGGCCGCCATGTTCTGCCCTGGTACCACCCGCCAGGAGCAGGCCCCACAGGAACTCCATGATACGGCAGGCTGTACTGTGTGAGCCAGGAGGTGCTGAGCGGCCAGGGGTGACCCAGTCCTCAAGTTTTTCCCTCCGTGCTGCCCGCTCTCCGCCAGCCTGGTTTCCTTCGGCCCAGGCCACTGCGCCTGGCTGCGCTGCACAGTCAGTCCATCCACAGCCGGTGCTCCAAATCCCGGAGCGGGAGCGGCAACAATGAAAGCAGACACCCCACTGGGGCCCCAGGGGAGGAGAGGGAAGACTTAAAACGGGAGCTCCCACATTCCTGCCGCAGGAGCCAAAGGAGGGACCTGGAGGTGATTCTCAGGAGCCACATGAAAGGGCCACGGGTCTGTGGTAGGAAAAGCAGGGGCTGCGGGCTAGGGTTTGAATCCCTGCCCCACCTCCCACTACAGATGCAGTCTTAGGCCAGTCTCCCACCAGCTCTCAGCCTCCGCCGCGGCCACTGTAACACAGGGGCAAGTGACAGCTACCTTGTAGGATGCTTGTGAAAATTCAAGGAGATTAAAATGAAGATTTAATAGGACTTCAGTTAAATTCGTTGATGACACAGTCTGAAACCGTGGCTACTGGTGACAATGATAAATGTGAACACTGGCATCCTCAGCATGACGTGCAAAGTACGGCAGGACAATGAGAAGTCCGTGGCCACTCCTGGGACACCAAATAGTCTCCGCTGGAACTCACGGAGAAAGGAATCTTTGGGCAAGGTAAGTTACTAGCCAGCACCATCCTTCCAACCACCACCCCCATCCCCACCCCCACACTGCTGAGTTCCTGGAAGGTGAGAGATTTACAAATCACCCAGCAGGAGGAAGCCACAGGATAAAAGACACGTAAATTAAAACACAGAAAGGCCCAGGTCTGTAAGCAGTACCCCCTGGGAACCTGAATGAGCACAGTCCACAAGGGCTGCCTTCCTGCCTGAGTGGCTCCTGCCCAGCTGAAGCTGGGCAGGGGCCTTGATGCACAAATGCTTGGACAAAGAAGCTATCTGCAAGACTCTAGGAGCTCGTGGGTGCAGAGATTAGGATCCGGGAGAGGGTCCAGGCAGAGGGTGCCCACCCAGAGGGCCAGAGGCACTGCTGCAGCAGCCAGTATAGAGAATGGAGACAGGTAGGATTGGCCAGATTTCCCCAGATTCTTTTCTGGACAGCTAGTGGGAGAGTCAGGAAGCAGAAAGGTACAGGCCTCTCCTGCATCCCTGGGTTTCCTCCCTACAATCAAGGTGGACAGGAAAGAAATTAAGAGGACTACCCCAGCGTCAATCAGAAATAGTGGGGAAAGAGTAACTGTCTCCTTACCCCCAAAGCCCAGTTTCAGGAGCTTATCAAAATTAAAAGTCAAAAGCTACAACGCAGAGACATCTAACAAATATCAGCATCCCATTCTATCCTCCCTCCTCAAGAGAGACTTTAGACAGTTTATAATAGACTTTCAGAGACCCCCACCACACGATGCTCCCAGACTGACCTGTTTCTTTGAATGTCCTACAAGCACCTTGGCTGCTGACAGAGGAGAGAAGATCCCAGGATATTCCTGCAGGAAAATAAAAAGTTAAGTAATCACTTTGCTGTGAAGCCATGCTAGGATGAATTCTGTCCAGCAGCGGCCACTCTTTGGAGAGGAGGCCTCCCATCTAGAACCTAGTCAATCAACAGGTAGAGAAGACCAGAAATGGTAAACTGGTTCCAGCTCTTGCACCAAGTCCACTCAGCTAGTAGTGGGTGCCTAAAGCGTCATAAGCAGAACCCAAGCCCTGGCCCGGTGGTTCAGACAGCTGTGATCGATTAGTAATGTCTGCTATGGGCAGTTACATAAGGAACAGAATCCATGCTATACATATTTGTCGTCTGTGGAGTAGACCCTTGGCATCAAGGATTTAACATTTGTAACTTTGACCACTCACAAAATGAACTCTCAAGATATGTAAAACTGTTTAACTTTACTGAGACCTGAGTCTGACTCACGTACCCTATGGGGCTGATGTAAAAGAACAGGCCACGTTGTTGTTTTCATTTCTACCACATTCAAACTTTCTCTTGTGAGGCAATAAAAACGTGGTGAAAAACGGCCATCAAGTGAGAGAGAAATCTGTAGCAGGAGTTGAAAGGGTAGTTAACTCGGGGTATGAAAATATATACAGGAAACACTTGGCCCTCTGCAGAAACATGACACTGGAGAAAGCCAGGCCCATGTACAAATATTGCTGTGGATGCAAATCTGGCATTCTAGAAGGTGCAAATTCATTTCTTGAGGACATCAGAGGTCCACGCTGTATCCACTCTGTGTCACACAGCAGTGAGTAGTGGGTCAGGAAGAACACAGAGGGAGTGGAATCCACACCCTGGGGGCGCCTAGGTGGCTCAGTGGGTGAAGCGTCCAACTTCGGCTCAGGTCATGATCTCACAGTCTGTGGGTTCAAGCCCTGCGTCAGGCTCTGTGCTGACAGCTCAGAGCCTGGAGCCTGCTTTGGATTCTGTGTCTCCCTCTCTCTCTGCACCACCCCTGCTCATACTCTGTCTCTCTCTCTCCTTCAAAAATAAATAAACATTAAAAAATTTTTAAATAAAGTAAAATAAAATCCACGCCCTGAAGGGGCTTATCACCTACTTAGAGAAATGATGGTATGCAATGGAAAAAGTAACTTGCACGTTCAGTCACCCAGCTCAGACTCACCTTCAACGCCCCTTCCTCCTCTTCTCACCAACCCCATTCAATCAATTCACAAATGCTCTAACCCTGCTTCCAAAATGTCCCAGGTCTAGCTCTGCCTCGCCATTCTTCACAGCTGCCCAGCGCTCTCCCCACCATGATGTTCCCCGCTTCTGAGCGCCACACTCACCCTCCTTAGGCCTCACCCTGCTTCTGCAGCCCCTGCTCGAAAACCTGCCAAGTTTCCCGGCTTCCCCAATGTTGACTGCTGTCTCTCCAGCAGCAGCTCAGTGCCTGCAATGGTGGGTACTCAGCTTCTCGAAGCGAACGGTTGGACGGATGGATGAAATTCTTTGGCTGTGCATTTGCAGTCACCCACAATAGGCCCACTATCTACCTGGTCCAGCCTTCTCCCTCTTTGTTTCTCTTCATGCAACCTACTCATCAGCCCACACTCTCAGTGCCTCTCCACAGGCTGATCCTTCCTCCCTTCTGCTCAACTGCAAGCCACTCATCAAAGTTCATGTCAAACGTCACCTGCTGCATGAGGTGCTTCTCCAGAATTGGGGGGATCAATCCCCTTGTTTGAACCCACATAATACCATGGGCCACTCACCTTGTACCTTGAACTGTCACTTTATGAGCCCCTTTCTTAAGCCTTTACTGCATTATACATGCCATGAAGACAAGGACCTTTATCTTTTTCATTTTTGTATCATCAGAACTTAGCACAGACTCTTGTACTATGCCACACACACACACTGTTTGTGGATTTCACTAAAGAATCACCCCAGTATATAAAAGCCAGGAGAGATGGAGACAGAAAATGCCACAGGAGTTCCAAGGAAAAAGAGCTGCTTTGAGGGACGGGTGGACAGAGAAGGCTCCAAGAAGGAACTCAGACATGAGTAGGGTCTTGAAAGAGGGGGAAGTGGGAGCGGGGAAGAGCAATCCAGAAAGGTGGAACAGTGTGAACTCAGGGACAAATTAGAAATGAGCAAAGCATGCTTGGGAGATCAGTTTGGCTAGAAGCAAGGGTCCCTGGGGGAGAAGGGTGGGAGATAAGGTTAGACAGGCAGGCTGGAGATGGATAGGAAGGATGCTGAGTGCCAGGCTAAGGTTCCTGCATTTGATCCATTCCCTCTTAGTCAGTGAGGATGACAATCACACCAGGCCTAGGCCTTAATGGTAGAAGAAAAGAAGCCTGGTCTCTCTTGTTCTGAGCATATTAGTCTAGTCTCCTTAGCTAGGGTTATAAATAACAACCACCCTTTACTGCACACCTGCTGTGTGTGAGGCCCTAAGCTACGAGCTTCACATACATTGCTTCACATACATTATCTCATTGCTCCTTCCAACAGCCCTGAGAGCTTCGTATTGTTATCCTGGTTTTGGAAGCAGGAAGCTAAAGCTACAAGAGATGAAGGCACTTGCCCAAGGCCTCACCCACTCACTCACTCACTCACTCACTCACTCACCAACATAGCAGAACGGTACTGGAGTTACACAGGGATGGGGGCCAGCCCTCGAGCCACCTACCCAAGTCTCCAGGACTTCCCTTTGAAGCTGAGCTGCTTCTTCACAACCCTCCTTATTAATTCCTCAAAGCCAACATTTATTAAGCATATAGCAGGAGCATAATAAAACACACGAAGAACAGTGGTTTGGAGCGTGGGGGGGGGAGAAATGGGGAGTTATTGTTTAATGGGTGTACAGTTTCAGTTTTGCAAGGTGAAGAAGTTCTAGAGAGCTGTTGCACAACAACGTGAGTATACTTAAACCCAAATGAACTCTACGCTTAAATATGGTGAAGATGATAAATTCTGTTAGGTTTTTTTTTTACAATAATTTAATTTTTTGCCACAATAATTTAAAAACTGTTTTAAATAAAGCACACTTATTACTTACTTGACTGATTGGCTGTCCCTAGCATCTTATGTCGTTAATCATCTAACTCAGGAAGAGACTCTAGAAACATTTTAATCCAGTAACCCTCCAAAACACAGAGCTGAAAAGGGGAGGTAACATGCCCAGGGCTGCACAAACAGATGGTGTTCGAGCTAAGATCAGAGCCCAGCTTCCACAGACTTAATAGGGAAGAATGGCAGAGACAGCACAGCATAATGCAAAACACATGGTCGGGGGGAGGGGGTGTCAGAAGCCAGGGGTTCAAGTTCTGCTTCCTTCCACCGAATGAGTTCTGTAACCTCAGAGAAGTCATAGAGAAGTCATTTATACTCTCTGAGCTTCATTTTCCTAATCTATAAGAACACAACTAAAAAGAACATATACTTAACAGGATTAGGTGTGAGTCAAACAAAATCATATACAGCTAATATGCAGTGAAAGCACTTGACCAACTACAAATTGCTTTATCAACACTGGTTATTGTGATTAACACTAAATATCTGTTCACAGGTTTAAAGACTAAAATCTGATTTAGTCAGATCAAAAAACAACAATCCCATTCCATTCTGGTCCACTCTCAGCTGTTCAGAGCCTTGCACACAGCAGGTCTTCAATGAGTTAGTGCAGAACTGATTTACCCTTCAAATTTTCTCCACCCCCATCCTGTTCCCTCCCTCACCCCAACCCAGAGCCCAGCTGCATCAGCTATGCCAGGACCAGGTGGAAAATAGGAAGCCCCTGTGAATGTCTGCCTCCCTGGCTGCATTCCTTAGCTAAATATAAATGATTTGTCCAGTCCAGTGTTTGAAATTATCCATAATACCTCGCCTCCCCTCCCCATTACTTGCGATGACAAGCTGACTGCACATCTTTATAGCAGAACATACATACAAAACATTCTCTGTGGCTATTTTTAGTAGAGAGAGGGAAGCTGGTGGGTATACAGAGATCAGAGCATGAGTCCTCAGTTTTCTCCACTAGTCCAGGAAAGCTTCCTGGAGGAGGAAATACCTGAGTCACTTCAGAGAAGGGGGCAGCTGTCCGTCAGAAGGACACCCTCCCATGAGTTTGCTTCTCTGGACCAAAGGGAGGTGAGCTGCTGCCTGCTAATCCCCATTATTGGGATGGGGTGGAAAGGTCGATACAACCGGGGGGATCCCATATTACTCCAATACTTCAGATTGGCCCAGACAGCACACGCATTTGGGGAGGGCTTAGGGAAGAGACCAGTATCTTTTTCAAAAAGAGAACATCCAAGACTGGATCCAGTTCGGAGATACCCAAGTACAAATACTGCTCACAATAACAAGACAGTTTCTTGTTGGGACTTTTTTCCCTAACCACAAGAAAGTTTTTTAAAGTCCCAAACTTGGATGCACAGATGGACTACATCTTGGAACTCGGGATGTGCCAAAGCCCTGTCACTGTGAGTGCCCATCTGCCAGCGGTGGCCCAAGGAGTGGTCAGGGGTGTCCGGGAGAGGGGGAAGGCAGGCAATACCCCAGCCCCGCCCGAGCTCCCACCCTCCCGGAGTGCGCGCTATGGACTACCCCAAGCCAGTCCACTGAGCCACACAGTCAGAAAGCCTTGACAGCTCTGAGGCTCTCCCTTTCTGCTGCAGCCTACAGCCCTCCCATCCCTTCACTTGGGATTCCGCTGTCCGCTCTCCCGCAGCCCCATTCCCAAAGGGTCTTCCTTCGAGCCTCTCTCCCTGCAGACCCCACTTCTCTCTGTTACCGGGCCCCGCACACACACACCCCTTTCCCGGCTGCTTCCCGCGTCTTCACAGGGCGCTACCCCATCCCTCCCTCTGCTCGCCCACCACCGCCCTCCCGACACCCATCCCAGGGGCGCCCCCGAGTCGCTCCCCTCGATGGAGATCAGGGCCGGGGCTGGCCCGGCCCGCCTACCGCTGGCCCAAGCCCCGCAAGGTCGCGCGCTCTCGAGCCCTCGGCCCGCCTCCCACCGGCCCCGGCCGCACTCACCGCTCTTGGGGAACGTGGGGTCCCGACTCGCTCACTCTCCCGCACCGCCGCCACGGCCGCCAGCGGAAACGGGGGGCGGGGCCGGGGGCTCGCAGCGGGGGGCGGGGCCTGCCCGGGAATGGCGAGGCCGCGGGGCGGGGCCGACGACGGGGTGGGGCGGGGCCGAAGGGCCTTGGCCGGAGCGCGAGGGGAGGGGGTGCCGGGGCCCAGAGAGGGAGCTGGAGCGGGTCCTGGGGGCCGGGGCTTCGGACACCCCCTGTCAGCACACCAGCGTCCGAGCGGGAGGGAGCCCGCGGGGAGGCCGGGGCCGCGCTGGGCACCGGCGTCCAGGGCCAGGCGTGGCTTCCTTCCGGAAGCCTTCCTCCCCTCTCGCCTCGGGGTTCCGACCCGCCGCTCCGCCGGGGCGTCTGCACGACGCCACCCCCAGCCCCCGCAGGCCTGGGCCGCCGCCGCAACCAGACGCGGGGAGGGAGCGGGAGGAGCCCGGGAGTCCGCGTGCTCGCCCCGCCCCGGGGGCCGTCGCGGCCCGGGTCGCCTGTGTCCCCCGGGAGCCGGGCGGGCCGGTCTACCGCACCCGCCCCCACGCCTGAGAAATCCGTCCCCGGTATTTCGGGCTGACTGGATATTGACCACGCGGGTGTGTAGTAAGTAGGTCCCGTCCGCAGATACCCTGGAGGAGGGGCCGCTATCAGTCTCCCAGGAGCCAAAGGCCTCCAAGTGTTGGTAAAGGGCACCGTGTGGCGGAGGATCTGAATTGAAGCAGGAAAACTCAAGTTAGGCATCTCTGGCCCAGCGCTTCCTATAGGCCTTACTGGGCCTAGATTCTTGAAGCCAGTAGGCCTGACTCTTCCCAAGTGAAAGCCGTCTCTCCTCGTCAGTATTATTGTTGTCAATCGGATTCTGTGCTTCCCACGTGCAGGATCGATCGTGTGTTAAGTATGACTTGAGACAGATTTTTTTAAACCTGACTATAATCACCAGGGTCCCCATGGCCTCTCCTAATTAGACTGGCAGTTTCTTCTCATTCCGGGGCCCCCTCCCCTTATACACTCACAGTCTTGCTTTTGTCTATTACACTTAACCAAATAATCCACCTCCTTCTGACTCCCCTTTTCCTTCCTCAACACCTTGTTCACACACACAGCCCCATAGTCTTCCTACACTAACCCCCACTCACCCCAATGTCTTCAGTCACTGTGGCAACCCTTTACCCTTGAGCACAATATTGCTAGTTCTGCCCAGCTTCCAGAAGAGGAAATTGAGACCCAGCAAGGGAAAGGTTGCTAGCAATATCTGCCT
This sequence comes from Cryptoprocta ferox, assembly GCA_028646485.1. Classification (NCBI taxonomy): domain Eukaryota; kingdom Metazoa; phylum Chordata; class Mammalia; order Carnivora; family Eupleridae; genus Cryptoprocta; species Cryptoprocta ferox. Next base: position 96,874,334 of record CM053571.1, read on the forward strand.
GAGAGGGGTCCTACTGTAAAAACAAAGAGAGGCAGCCTGGTGTGGGAGCAATCATGGGGTTTCGGAACCGACAGACTCTTGAGTGGAATCCCGGCTCTCCCTCTTATGGGTTGTGACCTCTCTAGACCTCAGTTTCTTCACCTGTGAAATGTGACTTAGTAAAATCAATGCCACAGGGCTGATGGGCTTACAAAGACGATGGAGGCCAAAGCACAATATTTGATGCATGCCGGATGCTTAACAAAATTAGTTTCCTCCTGCCCTTCAAAGGAAGATACCCAAATCTGAAATAATAGAACTATGGAGTCTTAGGGATCGAGAAACATAAGAGGTCCCTCAGCAATACCCCAGAAAGTGGTTGCTCACCCTCCATCTACACATCCAGAGATGGGGGACTCAGTGCCCCCAAAGGGGTTTACAGCTGCAGAAAGATCCTGTGGGGAAAAGCTGTAGAGGATGTAGGATTATTCGCTGTAAAGGAGGCCACGATGACTTGAAGTCTGTGAGGCAGACACACACCGGTCTTGTCCACCAAGGACAAAACTCAAAAAATTGGCCTAACAAGGAGGAAGATATGCTTAGGGCAGGAGCTTCCAGAAGCACAGTTTTCTGTAGCAGACTTCTGAGGAATGTCATTGAGTTTCTATCCTGGAGATTCTGGAAATGCTGAGGAATAATTCCCCTAGTGATAGGGTGACTATATCCAGGGGGTCAGGGTACAAGCCATTCACTCTACTTGTCCTGGCGTAGTGATGAATAGTCCCCCTTTCACTCTCAAAGTAGCTTGGTTTGGACAAAAAACTAGATGCCACTTTAACTATGAACAAAGGCAGTACTCCAAACAGCTCCTTCCAGCGCTGATTGTCATCAGCTCTGCTGGAATTTCTGAATCCCCAAGGACTTCAAAAATTTGTATGGCCATTTATCCCTGTTGAAATCACCCAAGCAACTCAAAAGTGATCAGCACAAGTTACCCCAAGTCAAGTTGAAGGACAGCGCCTGCTGAATTGTGACACCTAGTGGGGAAAGTTCACACTGCCCGAGGCTGGGTTTTAGGAACACCACATTGGGCTATAGGTTTCTCCAAGTCAGCCTGTGAAGCAAAGAACAGGCTGATAACATTTATCAAGTGCTTCTGTGTCAGCCACAGTCCCAAGCACTTCACACACTGTAATTCATTTGATCCCGACAACAACTCCATGAGATACATACTACCAGCATCACTCCATTTTACAGATGAGGAAATTGAGGCTCAGAGGGTAGGTAATTTCCCCCAGGTCATGCAGCCATTAAAAGACTGAGCCAGGGGGGCACCTGGGTCAGTTAAAAGGCTCACTCTTGATTTCAGCTCAGGTCATGATCTCAATGTTCATGAGTTCAAGCCCTGTGCCAGACTCTGTGCTGACAGTTCAGAGCCTGCTTGGGATTCTCTGTCTCCCTCCCTCTCTGCTCCTCCCCGGCTTGATCATGCGCTTGCACTCTCTCTCTCTCTCTCTCTCTCTCTCTCTCTCTCGCTTGCTCTCTAATTCAAAAAATAAATAAACATTAAAAAAAAAAAAAGACTGAGCCAGGATATAACCACAGGTTGTCCGACCGCAGGGGCTGGGCACTTAACTGCTACCCTGTCCAGCATGTATCAGCTACATGTGCTACGTTCCTGCAGAGGCATCTTCCCTCACAAGTGACTTCAACCAACCCCCCACTATGGAGATGACACGCAGGGAGAGCAGGAAGCAGAGTGTGTGAGGAGGCCTACCTCCACATCTACCAATAAAGAGTGGTAGTTTCTGCATCTACTGGGGGTGAAAATCAGGGCATTAAACCAGACCATGAGAAGATTTGTAACCACCAATTGGATGCACTTTCCAGCATGAAGAATCAAAGAGTTCCTCCCCTCCCCTGCTCCCTTCAACATTTACTCATGCAGTTGGAAGAGTGTTTACAGGTCACTGTTGCCCATCAGCTGCACCCAGAGTGCCCAAACCAGAAGTCCCACCATTCTCATGGTGAAGAAGGCGGAAGTGACCAAAGATGGTTTTTCTGCTTCCTTTCCATGCTCCCTCTTCTAAAGAATGCAAATCGTCCCAAGGGCCCCTCTTTCCTTCAACTTCTTTCTCTTCCAAAGCTCAGTGAGATAGGTGCCGCAGGACCAAGGGAACGATAGGAGTCTTGCACAAATCTTTGTGATAGGGTTGCCGCATGATATTTGGGACAGACTTACTCTAAAAAACATATTCATTATTTATCTGAGTATCCTGTATGTTTGATTGCTAAATCTCGCAACTCCATTTTGTTATCGATTGATGTTAAAATAGTTAGAAAACTGTACTAAAGCAGAGGTCTATAAACTTTTCCTGTAAAGGGCCAGATAGTAAATTGTTTACACTTTGTAGGCTATAACGTCTCTGTCACAACTACTCAACCCTGCCACTGTAGCAGCCATAAACCACTCATAAAGAAACGAGTATGACTGTATTCCAATAAAACTTTATTTACAAAAACAGACATCAGGCCATAGTGTGCCTACCCCTGGACCAAGTTAGGGCTTTGGACTCCTAGCTATCTTCAGATGTATTGTCAGGGTGACAGTGGTCTAGACCCACATTCTCAAGCACAAAAAACAGAGACTGATCAAAATCATTGCATATAATAAACACCGGTAATTCTGAGTGGGTGTGCACATGTGCATGTGGGTGATCCAAGGTGGGTCAGTGCCTGCAGGAAGCCTGCACTTCTACAGGGTTTAGAGTCACCTAGGATTTACAAAGTCTTGGTCAGAGCCTGTCTGAAAAAGTACAGACTCTATGTCTGGGATTCATAGTGGTCGGCCCATACTCCGTAAAGACAAAAATGCATAGGCATCATTGTGAAATCAGACAGAAAGTGCAGAGGCCAAGAAAAGCAGACCACCCCTGCAGAAGGCCTTCACGTGACGCTAATGCTGTTGGTATTTGTTCCCCTGATGTAGAGTACTCAGAAACACTTGCTAGCTATCTCTAAGGTGCGGGTGTCTGCAACATGCACGCCATCTATCTGAACACGTGGGTAGCAACTGAAAAACTTGCATGGTGGGTTGAAATCAATTAATGTAACAGTAATAACCATATCAGTTACATTTAAATCAACTGTCTTATGATCTCAGAATATCACTATATGCTTATCAAAGGCGATTCCGTGGTTTAAAATCACAACTTAAATTCTGCCCTTCAGAATTTAAAACCACGTGTAAAAGGGCTGACCAATTAAAAGTATTAAATCATCAATTTGCCACAGCACAGGAACTGTTAATGTGTCTGGAGCAAGGGAGTTGTGGGGAACATGGTGCAAGATAAGGGCAAAGAATCATATAAGCCACGGACTATATTGAACCATATTAAGGATTTTGACATGCATATATGTCTTAAGATACATAAATCATCACTGAAATGTTTTAAATAAGAGAATGACAGCATCCAATTTGCATTTTGAGACTATCATTCTGGCTGTAATATAGAGAACGAATTGGATGGAGGGTGGCAAGGGCCAAAATGGATACAGATGGGTCTAGTAGTGGTCTAGACACAAGATGAAGTTAGCTTGGTCTAGGTTGGTGGTAGTGAATGAAGGATATGGATAGACTTCAGAGATTTAGAAGGTGAAATGTACGGATTGGTGATGGATATGGGGAATTGGGGAGCGGGGAGACGAAGGTGTCAAAAATGACTTGTCAGGTTTCTGACCAGCCTAGGAGGACGGTTGGTGGAGCCATTCATTGAGATAGGCAATAGGGAAAGAGGACTAGATTTAAGAGAAAGATCATGGGTTCAAAGAAGATGACGGCTAATAAGTATCCATCACATTCAATGAGTTGAAGATCACTGGGGATCTTGGAAAGAGCCATTTCTTTGCAGTGAAGACACAGAGGCTGTGCTGGAGGGACTTGAGAAGGCAGTAGAAGCTGGGAAATGGGGATAGAAAGACAATTATCTCAAGAAAACAAGCTGGGAAGATACATGGAGCAGATAGCTGAAGGAGATTATAGATCAAGGGTGGGTTTGGGGAATTTAACAGGGAGAATTGAACCTATTTGTGGAATGAGTCCTATTTCTGGTACAGAGGGGTCCGATTCTAGCTGACCAACCCTCTCACAGGTAATATGAATACACTCTGGACAACTTTCAAAACAAACAAATGAACAAAAGAATACCAAACCAACCAACCAACCAACTAACTACCTGAGGACTCTGGAGACTGAGTCCATGTAGGTAGATATTTGAGGGGATTCAAAGTGTGGAAGAAGAACTGACATGAGATGAGTTCCCATTTTTTGTGAATTATCCCTGCGTTGGCCACAGTTGCAATACAGCATAGGACGGCTGTAATTCCAGAAGAAAGCCCACTGTCTCTCAGGCAGAGGAGCCAGAAGATAGAGCCCAGAGCAATCAAGGCTGCTGAAGAGTGAGGGGTGAGTCCTAGAAAGAGGAAAGGAAAGGGCCGAGAAAAGGAACCCAAATTTCTCTGCATAAACTCTGCCCAAGTCTCTGGCTCATGCTTGAACTATATACGAGCAGGGAATCCCAGTTAAGATGAAGGAACCAAACTGAGACTTGAGCAATTGCCTGCTGCAGATAATACGGAGTTTGTAGTTTGATTATAATCAAGTTTATTGTTTAATGAACAAATAAAGATCCCAGTAGAAGGAGAAAATGAACTTGAAGATAAATCAAAAGAAGTAACCAATCTTAAAGAGAGAAAAATAATATATGGGTAACTGGAGTCCCAGAAGAAGAAAAAGAGAAAATGAGATAGGAAAAAAAAAAAAAATATATATATATATATATATATATATATATATATTCTTATGGGAAGGATCCAATCAAGAAGAAGAGGTTCAGGGGTGCTTGAGTGGCTCAGTCAGTTTACCATCCTACTCTGAATTTCGGCTCAGATCATGATTCTAGGGTCATGGGATTGAGCCCTGCGTCGGGCTCAGTGCTGAGTATGGAGCCTGCTTAAGATTGTCTCTCTCAGTGGGAACCTTCTTGCACTGTTGGTGGGAATGCAAACTGGTACAGCCGCTCTGGAAAACAATGTGGAGGTTCCACAAAAAATTAAAAATAGAACTACCCTACGACCCAGCAATAGCACTACTAGGAATTTATCCAAAGGATATAAGAGTGCTGACTCATAGGGGCATATGTATCCCAATATTTATAGCAGTGTTTTCAACAATAGCCAAATTATGGAAAGAGCCTGATGAATGGATAAAGAATATGTGGTTTATATACACAATGGAATACTACTTGGCAATGAGAAGGAATGAAATCCTGCCATTTGCAGCAACATGGATGGAACTGGAGGGTATTATGCTAAGTGAAATAAGTCAGTCAAAGACAGATATCCTATGTTTTCACTCATATGTGGAACCTGAGAAACTTAACAAGACCATGGGGGAAGGAAAGGGGAAATTAGTTACAGAGAGGGAGGGAGGCAAACCATAAGAGACTCTTAAATACAGAGAACAAACTGAGGGTTGATGGGGGGTTGCGGAGAGGGGGAAATGGATGATAGGCATTGAGGAGGGCACTTGCTGGGATGAGCACTGGGTGTTGTATGTAAGCGATGAACCACAGGAATCTACCCCCCAAAACCAAGAGCACACTGTACACACTGTACATTAGCCAACTTGACAATAGTTATATTTAAAAAAAGATTCTCTCTCTCTCTCTCTCTCTCTCTCTTTCTCTCTCTCTCCCTCTACCCCTCTCCCCACCTCACATACTCTCTCTCTCTAATAATTAATTAAAAATGGAAGAGGTTGAATATATGGGAAAGATGAGACCACAAATAGTAAAAGATTTTATATAATAAGAGAAGGGAGGAATCCAAAGTCGAAGTGTAGAGACTTGGCTAAGGCAGAAAAGAGAACACTTGCACCTGCAACAGGAGGAAAGGAGAGTAGGATGGGAGCAAACAGGTGGATTTGTGTCCTAGGTGGGGATTTTCATTTGATGGCTTCTATTTCCCATTTTATTTTTTTAAATGTTTATTTATTTTTGAGAGAGAGAAAGCATGTGTGGGTGAGGGGCACGGTGGGAGGCAGGCGGGGGGAAGACAGAAGATCTGAAGTGGGCTCTGGGCTGACATCGCAGAGCCAACATGGGGCTCAAACCCACGAACTGAGAGTTCATGACCTGAGCGGAAGTCAGAAGCTCAGCTGACTGAGCCAGCTAGGTGCCCCTCTATTTCCCCTTCTATTTTTTTAAATGTTCATTTATTTTGAAAGAGAGAGAGAGAGAGAGAGGGAGGGAGAGAGGGGCAAAGATAGAGGGAGTCACAGAATCCAAGGAAGATTCCAGGTTCTGAGCTGCCAGCACAGAGCCCGATGTGGGGCTTGAACTCATGAACCATGAGATCATGACCTGAGCCAAAGTCAGATGCTTAACTGACTAAGCCACCCCAGCACCCCTCTATTTCCCCTTTTAAAGAGAGTTTAAAGGGAGAGGATGAAAGACAGAGAGAGAGAGAGAGAGAGAGAGAGAGAGAGAAAGAAGTTTGTCTGCTGCAAGTGGAAGTGTAACAAACAGCCAGAGGTTTGAAATAATCACTGTGGGAGAGTGAGTTCATCCTAGACACTTACTAGTATCCCCTAGGTGTAGTAAGGGCTCCCTTGAACATAGTAACCATGAATTTATGTAGAACCAATATGCCCTATTGTGTGGTTTTTCCAGAGGCTGCTACTTGAATGCAAGCACCCTGATTTGGGAGACTTGGGTTCATCGCAGTTGGGATGTTGCCAGAGGCGTGTGACCAAATGACAGAGGATCAAGGTTCCTTACAGACATTACCTCCAAGCTTGATAAGGAGGATGGGGAAAAAGTGGGAGGGCTGATGGTAAGGGGATAATTAGAGAGGTCGTAGACCAGAGGGAGCAGTCGAACTGCTAGCTGAGAGGAAAGGAGGTAGAAGTCAGACGGGGGCAGCCTGACTCAATGATTTTGAGTGGAACAGGTCCCAGATATGCCAAAGCCCCAATTGTGACTGTGGAGGTAGGTGGCTTAGAGAGAATAGAGCTGGCCCCATGGAAAGAAAGTAATCAAGAAACTGAGAGTGTGGGTGACCTGTTGAAAACTTCACCCAAACCAATGCTCAATTTACATAGGATGAGAAGAGAATACAAGACAGGTGCTGAGATCTTTGAAGCATGAGAGAGACCAGGGAGTCAGTAAATGGCACAGTCGCTCAGGAGGGGAAGAAGGTGGCATAGCCATACAGCTGAGACTCAGAAAATATGGCCTACGGGAAGTGGGAAGTCAGAAAAGCCCCCCACCTTCTACCAGCTTCCATGCTGGGGTGTGGAAGAACATAACCAGCCCCCATGTGGGAGGGCACAGAACAAGCAGTGTCTGTAGGTATATTACTTGTCTGTTACTACACGATACATGGCCACAGACTTGGCAGCTCAAAACAACACGCAGTTATTCCCCCACACTTTCTATGAGTCAGTCCCAGCACGGCTTAGCTGGGTCCTCTGCTCGGGATCTTACAAGGCTGCGATTGGGGTGTTTGCCAGATTGCCATCTGGAGGCTCGATTGGGGAAGAATCTGCATCCGTGCTCACTCGGGCTGGTTGTCAGAATTTGCTTCCTTGTGGCTGCATGGCTGAGGACACTGGCTTCTTGCTAGCTGTCTGCTGGAAGCTGTCCTCAGCCCTTAGAGGCTGCCCTCAGTGCTTAGCCATGTGGGCTTTCCCAACACAGACACTGATTTCATCAAGCCAGCAAAGAGAGTCTCCTAGAACAAGTCTGTTAGCAAGACGGAATCTTGTATCACATAACCTAATCACAGATGCGACATCCCATCGCCTTTGCCGTCTCTTAATCATTGGAAGCACAGGTGCACATGCACTCAAGGGAAGGTCATCACACAGAGGTGTGAACGCAAGGAGTCAGGGATTGTGGGGGCACCTTACGATCTGTCCTCCACAGAAGGGAAGGAGATATGGGATGTGTGCTAGTCACTAAGAAGCAGCATGGTGGATGGAGGTAGGAGGCAAGGAGGTGGGAGCTGGATCAGGGCAAGGAAATGCTGGGCACCTGAGGAGGAGGATTTGGCAGAGGATGGATGGTGTGACAGGGAGAGGGGCTTAGACTTCGGGTACAAGCTGATGGAAATGGGGTTCTCTGCCTTCCTCCATCATAGATACTAAGGAAGGTAAATCTGCTTACTTCCAAAACTATGTTGTGTCAAATAGGTTAACTTTGCTAAATATATATTGATTCTATTTTCTCCAAAAGTCTGCCTCTTTCAAGAGCAGATGGTTGAGGCACACACACTGCGACAGCCTGAGAGGAGCCTTAAAGATAACAGGGAGAAACAAAGTGACAACTCCATTTCCAGTATGAAAGGCAGAGGAGAGCCAGAAGGCAAAGACCGCTCCGGGAGAAAGGGGAGAGCTGAAGCTGACACTTTGAAATTGGAATCAAGCCTAGTGAATTCAATAGAGTTGGATGAAATGAAATTGTGTGACTGTCAATAAAATGACCAGAGGATGATGGTTGATAAGACACTCAAGGATCATAAAAGTGACAAGGAACACATTTGCAGCCCGGACTGGGGCCTCTGGGATCTAAGTCAATACACATTCATTTACAACACGGGAAGTTTCATTCATAGCATAATTAAAATATATATAGCATGACATATTAAGGTTGTTTTGAAAGAAGCAGCAGCAGCTGGTAGCTAAAAGCTGGTAGTTTAAAAGGGGTGAAATAAAATGAAAGCCTTTATAGAATATGTATTTCTAAGAGACTTAGTGAGGTTGACATTAAATTGGATAAATAACTGTGAACTCATTTTCTGGCTCTCTCACTATTGGAGTTTCCACCTCCTCCTCACCTGTAGTTCTCATGTGGGTAATCCGATTTGCACCAGGAGTGCCCAGATATTAGCCCCTAATAACACTCACCACTTAAAGAATCCAGGGCTTCTTGGAAAGTAGCTGATAGTGTATGTTGGTGCAAGAAAAATCAAAGCCTAAGGCCTAGGCCTAAGTCGGCTAGATGATGCAAAAGCATGCTAGTTTCAGAAGACAGCAAAGGAAAGATGGAAGGAAGGAAGGAAGGAAGGAAGGAAGGAAGGCAGGCAGGCAGGCAGGAAGGAGGGATGGAGGGATGGGAAGAAGGAAGGAAGTGGGGAGGAGTGGATGGGGGGAAGGAGGGAGAAAAGGGAGGGAGGGAAAAAACAAAGCCGCAACAGTCTGAGTATCAGAAAGGAAACAAACATCTTGTGAGAAGCCCAAGTCCATCTTGATATTGAATATGGGTTATACCAGGGGCACCTGGGTTGTTGAGTCAATCAAGCGCCGGTCTCTTGATTTCAGCTCAGGGCATGATCTCACAGTTCATGAGTTCGAGCCCCGCAATGGGGACAGAGCTCTGCACTGTCAGCATGGAGCCTACTTGAGATTTTCTCTCTCTCTCTCTCTCTCTCTCTCTGCCCCCCCCCACTCTCTCTGTCAAAATAAATAAATAAGCTTTTAAAGTAAAGAATATGGGTTATACTAAAAAAAATCTATGTGAGTTCCCCAAAATGTCAACTATTTGATGTGCATACCATAGCCAAGTGGGTTAATAATTGAGCTGTGGATTTCTTGTACCTGTGTCAAGCAGCGTGACTTAAGGGACACCCAGGGATAAGAGTTGCACTGTGTCGTACTTTCTTTCCTTAAGTGAAGGTCTTATGAATGTTGTAATTGTGGCCGGCAAAATTTGACCGCAGGAAGCCACTCCCACAGGTAATTGTTCGGCCGGCTGAAATTCTTTGAGAAGGCACATCCAGACCCCGTCCTCAGACTGGCGCAATCTCCAGGTGACTCTGCACATCTGTAACGGTACAGCAACTGCAAACACGGAGCTCATGACCCTGGTCTGTAAGTGTGTTTGAGCCCTGCTTTCACATCGGTTATCGCAACCCAACTGTGAGGCTCGTTCTGCTTTCTTTGCTTGAGTAGAGGCTTGGAAATAAATACACAGATGGTGAATGATGCAGACATATATTAACACTTTTGTGAGAGGTGTAAGAGTGTGTGTGGTACTAACTGCTACAGTCATTGGAATAATCTGTGTTCATTGGAATAATCTGTGTTCTGTCTATAATTTTTGTAACTTTACATTTTTTAAGTGTTTTATTTATTTCTGAGAGCAAGAGTGCAAGCGGGGGAGGATATAGGGAGAAAGGGGAACAGAGATCTGAAGCAGACTCAGCGCTGACATCAGCAAGCCCAATGCGATGCGATGCAGGGCTCGAACTCACAAACCGTGACATCATGACCTGAGCCGATATCCCATGTTCAACCAACTGAGCCACCCAGGTGCCTCTGTAATTTTTGTAACTTTAAATAATTAATTTAAAAATGTTGTATTGCTTTATAAAAAAATTCACATAACATAAAGTTATGCATCAGCCATTTCAATGTATACAATTCTTATCTGCTTTTTAAGGTGTTGGAAAAATATAAAAGCATGTGACGTATTGGCGTTGTGATGTTGATTTAATAACTTAGGTGGATTAAATGATGACTAAATGCTTAAATAAATCTGATTAGATCTACAAGTTGAGGCTTACTATGTTTCATGAACAGTGTTTAAGTTCTTAGTGTTAAATTCTTAGTATCTAAGATTTTGTTAGATTTGTAAGTCTGCCTTGTTAGATTTTTTTGAACTGCTTAATAATAGTTTAAACAGTCTAAGCTAATTTAACCAATCGGCTTTGTAAGTGATATTAAATGTAAGGAGAATTTATGAGCTAACTGAACATTGATCAAAGAACAAGTAAAAGATTTAACAGAAAAACACTAGCTTTATGAACAGAATAGCAAGATTTGTAAGTTGAACTTGAGTTAATAAAATTAGCCTTCAAAATTTACAACTTTAATCAGTTGAAAAAAATTAAAATACACAAATAACCTTAAGTATTCTGTTCCATGCATAGACTGTCCCCTCAGACAATAAAAACTCAATTGATAGTGCCTTATAGTTTACAAACTAATACAAAGTGCCTTATAGTTTACAAACTAATACAAAGTATAGAATGATATTTATTTCTTGAAATGTTAAGTTAACAATTTAAGTTTTCTTTTATTCTTTTCTTTCTTTCTTTTACTATTTCATTTATAGCAACTAACTTTTGCAAACAGTGTTGAATATGTTGCACAAATGCATACCTTTCCCAGGGAAGGAAGCCCTCCGTATCCCACCCCGCACTTTGTCTGCAAGAATTATTATGAATTGCTCACAGTCTGGAGTTTTTCTCTGCACCTAGTCAAAGTCCAGCCTGTTGCTTCTCAAACCTTAACGTGCTTAGGAATCACCTGCAAACTTCGATTCCGAATGATGGCTGTGGAGGGTGAGAATTTGCATTTTTTTTAACATTAATTAATTTTGAGAGATAGAGAGACAGAGCGTGAGCAGGGGAGGGAGGGCAGAGAGAAAGGGAGACACAGAATCTGAAGGAGGCTCCAAGCTGCGAGCGGTCAGCCCAGACGCCCACGCGGGGCTGGAACTCACGAACCATGAGATCATGACCTGAGCCGAAGTCGACCGCTTAACCTACTGAGCCACCCTGGTACCCCGAGAATTTGCATTTTTACTGAGCTCCTGATGATGCCCTGCAACTAGGACCCATACACGAAAGCCCGTGAAGGGCACGTTGTGCACACACGTGACCGTGTGTGGCTGTGGCTCTTTACAATGCTTACCGAGGGCACGTTCTCTCTCCCCCTGCCTCTCTCAGGTAAGGCGTTTTCCCTGTGGATGGGCTGTATGCTACTTACTACTCATACAGCAGCATTGAGGTAACTGCCCCCCACTTGTTCCTGACACTCCCTCTGTTGATCTCTGATGTGTGGCCTGCCCTCTATCACAGAGATCAGATCTAAGACTGTTTGGGTATGGCCATGGGGAGGGAGTTCAGGGGGTGGGGGGGAGACTGGGGTGGGAGGAGTACAGAACAGGAGGCCTGATGTTAATTTCTTTTTTTTTAATTTTTTTAATGTTTTATTTATTTTTGAGAGCAAGTGAGAGAGACAGCGTGAGCAGGGGAAGGTCAGAGAGAGAGGGAGACACAGAATCCAAAGACAGTCTCCAGGCTCTGAGCTAGCTGTCAGCACAGAGCCTGATGAGGGGCTCGAACCCACGAACCATGAGATCATGACCTGAGCCAAAGCCGGACGCTCAACCAACTGAGCCACTCAGGTGCCCCCTGATGTTAATTTCTTGATTGTTTGTGTGATTTCCTCCAGCTAGCATGTAATCTCTTCCAGGACTGCCTCCAAGATTCTCTTCAGCGCTGTGTCCCCAGAAGCTAGAACAGTACCAGACACATCCTAGGTGCTCAGTGTTTTTTTTTTTAATGTTTTATTTATTTTTGAGAGAGAAAGAGAGGCAGGGTGAGCAGGGGAGGGTCAGAGAGAGAGGGAGACACAGAATCCGAAGACAGGCTCCAGGCTCTGAGCTGGCTGTCAGCACAGAGCCCGACGCAGTGCTCGAATCCACGAACCGTGAAATC